>OX359271.1:6672709-7872709 GCA_947179155.2 Hedera helix
GGACACTTATTAAACAACTTATTATAATTGTTTAATTAAATTCAATTTATTTTATTAACTCAATCTCTTTTTAATTACTATTTAATATTGATTAAATAGAAATTAATTAATTAACTCTAGTTATTATAAATAATAACTAATTGTACTTACTTATTATTAAATAATAAATAATTATTAACTTAATTTTAACCTTCTTTAATTTAATGTTAATCAACCAATAATTAACCAAGTAATTAACCTTACTTATTATTTAATTAAGGAAATTAAATAATAGTTTACTAATCTTAATCCTCTTTAATTATTATTTAATGTCAATTAAATAATAATTAATTGTTTAATTAATTTTAATTATTATTTAAGGTTAAATAATAATCAAATCATTCTTATTTATTATTTAAATTAAATAATAAATTATTACTCTAATAACTTAATTTCCATTAATCGTTATTTAATGTTAATTAAATAATAATTAATTGCTTAATTATCCTTATTTATTATTTAATAATATTTAAATAATAAATAATTCATTTATAAATTTTATCTCTCTTTAAGTATTATTTAATAGGCATTAAATAATAATTGCTAATTTATCATCTTTATTTATTATTAACATTTAAAATAATAAATAATAAATTTATTTAACTTAACCATGATTAGCCAACTAGATTAATATTTAAAATATTTAAATATTAAACTTATTGAAAAACATCCTCCCCAATATTATTTTTGTATTATTATTATTTTTGTTATAATTTTAAATTAATTTTCAAATATTTAAATTAATTAAAATTAACCCGAATGGCATTTTCGTAAATAAGTTGAAAAACCGGACCGAGGGCAGAATGGTAATTCTGCCAAGAAAAAACACGGAGGGGCAAACTGGTAATTTCGCAGAAAACCGGCGCTCGCGCATTGCGCGCGCCTTCAGTAACAACGGCCCAAAACGGTGCCGTTTTGAGAAGCCGTAAACGGCTTCCGCGTATTGCGCGGAGTGAATTCTTCACAGACGCCAAACGACGTCGTTTGGCTCCGCGTTTTGCCAGCCTAACGCCTCGCGCGCATTGCGCGGACTGTTCCTTTTTTTTTTTTCTCCTTCTAGCAGAATGTGAACAGTGCATTTTTAACAAAAATTATACCTTTAATAAATCTTTAACTTTACAATAAAAATCCAAAAAAATTACCAATCACCTTATATTAATTTATAACATGAAAAATTTAATTTTTCATGATTTAATGACATATTTTTTTATAAAAAATTTTACATCACATAAACTACTATAAATCATAACTTTTTGTGTACAACTCCATTTTGAGTGATTCAAACTTTGTTTTTCTCATGATTTAATGCTCTATAATATTAGAACATCAAACCTAAGTTTTATAAAAATATTTTTGGACATAAATTCCAAAACTTGTTTACACACTATTAAATACATATTTTAGCATATAAAATATACCAAAACACAAACCAAACATATTAAACTCAAACATGACATAAATATTACCACTACACATTAATAATTATATTAACATGTTTATACTAACATGATGATTTATTTAATTTAAAAACAAAACTTTGATTTAGAATAATCATTACCTTGATTTAATGGCTATCTTTCTTTTTCTTCCAAAGTAGGTGATGAATGAAGATGACATGCACCAAGAACTCCTTCTCCTCTCTTAGTATTTTGATCTCACTATTTTCTCACTCTCAAATGCTCTCTAGCTCTCTCTTTTGTTTGAAAATAAAAGATGAGAAATGATTTTCAAAATCTACTAAATTGTAAGTATACTTACAATGGGCATAGATATAAAATCTATATCTATCAAATTTCCATAATGAGAGAGCAAGGATACTTACACAAGAAAGCTAGCCATACATAGTTGGTGAAAAGAGGCATGGTTTATGTACTTAAAAAAAATAAAACAAGCAACCATTATTTAATTAAATGAAAAATAAAATAAAACAAAACCTCACTTTTTCTCTCTCATTCATGCATGGTCGGCTGATCTCCCTTCTTTTGTCCCAAATTAAGTGTCACTTTTCTTATTTTAATTAATTAATAAGTTATTTAATTGTTTTTCCAAGTGGGCCAATGATTGGGCTTTAATTTAAAATACCAATTGGGCTTCTATTAAATTGTTTGGGCTACTAAATTATCAAATTTTATTATTCTCCACTTGGGCTACTAATTGACCCATGTTGGGCTAATTTAATAATTTATACATTAATTATTCAATCCATGATTAAATAAATAATTAAATTGAATAAATAATTAAATATTTTAACCCATTAGTATAAAATTACTAAATGGACTAATAAATATTATTATTAATATTTCACATTATTTACATTAATTAATAGTCATATTAATTAATTTATTATATTTAATTCACTCATTATATTCAATTTAATTGAATATTTAATTAATAGGAAACTTATCAATTGATTTGATATTAAAACTTTAGGGTTTGTTCACTAATTTAATAACATATTAGTGACCCCCTTTAATTAATTTTAGTAATTAATTACATAATTATTTAATCACATAATTAATTAATCACATAAAAAGATTTAAATAATCTCGTAAAACTAACTCGTTGGAAATTAAATTAATAATTTAATTAATAAAGACGTGGAAATTCTAGGACATTACATTCTCCCCTCCTTATAAAAATTCCGTCCTCGGAATTGAAAAATAAGGTTACTCAAATAAAAACGGGTAATTTGTCCTCATTTCCTCCTCTAATTCCCACGTAGCTTCTTCAATGGCGTGATTCCTCCAAAGTACTTTGACAGAATGAATTATCTTATTTCTCAGTTTCTGTTCCTTCCTATCGAGTATCTGAACAGGAACTTCTTCATATGATAAGTCCTTTCCGACTTGAATTGGTTCATAGGAGATAACGTGCTTGTAGTCTGGTTTGTATGGCCGCAATACCGACACGTGAAACACATTGTGAATATGTTCCAATTCAGGAGGTAAAGCTACCTCGTATGCTACTTCACCCACTCTTCTCAATATTTCGAACGGTCCTATGAACCTTGGACTCAATTTCCCCTTCTTTCCAAACCTGATCTTCCCTTTCCAGGGAGATACCTTAATGAACACAAAACTCCCCACCTCGAAGTCTCGTTTCTGTCGATGTAAATCGGCGTATTTCTTTTGACGGTCTTGAGCTGCTACTAGCCGAGCTCTTATTACCTTGATAATTTCTACCGTCTGTTGAACCAATTCTGGCCCCAACAGTCGGCGTTCTCCTACCTCATCCCAACATAGAGGTGTTCTGCATTTTCTGCCATATAAAGCTTCGTAAGGCGGCATTCCTATGCTCGCATGATAACTGTTATTATATGCAAACTCAACTAGTGGTAGATGGATTTCCCAACTGCCCTTGAAATCCATCACGCAGGCTCTGAGCATATCTTCCAATGTCTGAATTGTTCTCTCACTTTGCCCATCAGTCTGCGGATGATACGCTGTACTCATTCTCAACTGTGTCCCCAATCTCTCCTGAAGACTTCTCCAAAATTTTGACGTGAAGCGCGGATCTCTGTCTGACACAATCGATACCGGCACCCCATGTCTTGAAACTATCTCTTTGAGGTACAATTTGGCCAACTGATCCAAACTGAACCTAATCTTGATCGGCAAAAAGTGCGCTGACTTTGTTAGTCGATCCACAATCACCTAAATTGCGTCATATCCCTTCTGTGTTGCTGGAAGTCCTACCACAAAATCCATTGTGATATGCTCCCATTTCCACTCAGGAATTTCTAACGGCTGTAACAATCCACTTGGTCTCTGATGTTCGGCCTTTACCCTTTGACAAGTTAGGCATCGGCTGACACATTCTGCAACCTCCCTCTTTAAATTCGGCCACCAAAAATGCTGACGTAGATCTTGATACATCTTCGTACTCCCCGGATGTATCGAGTATCTCGTACTGTGGGCCTCTTGCAAAATTTCCTCTCGTAATTCAGGCACTAGCGGTACCCAAACACGATTTTCAAATCTCAGCAATCCCATGCTATCAATTTTAAACTTGACCTCTTCTCCATCGGTCATCCTCTTCCGGATTCTGTCACATTCCTCATCTTTGTCTTGAGCCTCTTTCACCCTATCTAACAAGGTTGGGCTCACCTCGACTTCTATTGACTCGTTTGGACTTCTCACTTCCAACTCCATTCGAGCCATCTCTTGAACCAATTGTTCTTGATTTGTCAATATGAACAATTTCTCCCTGCTCTTTCTACTCAGAGCATCCGCTACTACGTTGGCCTTGCCGGGATGATATAGAATTTCACAATCATAATCTTTGATCAATTCCAACCATCTCCGTTGCCTCATATTCAGCTCCTTCTGTGTGAAGATATACTTCAGACTCTTATGGTCTGTGAATATCTCACATTTTTCTCCGTACAGATAATGTCTCCAAATTTTAAGGGCAAACACTACCGCTGCCAGCTCCAAGTCGTGGGTAGGATATCCCTTCTCATAATCTTTTAATTGTCTGGACGCATACGCAACGACTTTGCCGTTTTGCATAAGCACACAGCCAAGCCCCTTGTGCGATGCATCACTGTAGACCGTAAAACCTCCTGTATCGTCTGGTAAGGTCAATACAGGTGCTTCACTAAGCCTTTTCTTTAACTCCTGAAAACTTTCCTCACACTTCTCCGTCCACGCGTATTTTACCGTCTTTCTTGTTAAGTTGGTCAACGGTGTTGCTATCTTTGAGAAGTCTTGAATGAACCTCCGATAGTAACCCGCTAACCCTAAGAAACTTCTTACTTCTGTCGGCGTCCTTGGTTGTTCCCAATTCATTACCGATTCAACCTTTGCCGGATCAACCGAAACTCCCTCCTTGTCAATAACATGACCTAAAAATTGAACTCTCTCCAACCAGAATTCACACTTTGAAAACTTAGCGTACAACCGCTCCTTCCGTAAAATCTCCAATACCAATCTTAGGTGTTCAGCATGCTCCTCCTCCGTTTTGGAATACACCAGAATATCGTCAATGAACACGACTACAAATTTATCCAAGTATTGCTTGAATATTCTGTTCATCATGTCCATAAATGCGGCTGGCGCATTCGTTAGTCCAAACGACATCACCAGAAACTCATAATGCCCATATCGAGTTCTGAATGCCGTCTTGGGTATATCCTCCTTCCTGACTTTCAACTGATGATAACCAGTCCTTAAGTCAATCTTTGAAAAGTACTTCGCCCCTTTCAATTGATCGAAAAGATCGTCAATTCGTGGTAACGGGTACTTGTTCTTAATTGTCACCTTATTCAGCTCTCTATAATCCATACACAATCTCATCGATCCATCCTTCTTCTTTACAAACAGCACCGGTGCTCCCCATGGAGAAACACTTGGCTGAATGTACTTATTGTCTAACAACTCCTGCAATTGCACCATCAATTCCTTTAGTTCTACCGGAGCCATCCTATATGGTGCTTTTGATATCGGTGCTGTCCCCGGTACTAAATCAATCACAAATTCTATCTCCCTGTCCGGCGGTAAACCCGGCAGTACATCTGGAAAAACATCCGTAAACTCCCTAACTACTGGTATTTGCTCCATCTCGGGACTCACCACTTGTGTGTCAACCACATGAGCCAAATACCCTACACAACCTTTCTTCAATAATTTCTTGGCCTGCATCATCGTCAGACAAGAAGACTGTCTTGACGATTTGCTGCCATAAAATACGACCTTAGACTTATCTGGTGTCTTAAGGTGTATGCACTTCTTCTGACAATCAATTATCGCCCCGTGGTTAAACAACCAATCCATCCCAAGTATTACATCAAATTCCCCCAGACGTATTGGAATTAGATTCACATTTAATTTCTGACCCCTGATTTCAGCACAACAATTTCTATGTATGTACTCTACCGGAATCACTTCTTTATTAGCAACTTCTATGTTCATTGAGTTTTCTAGTTTGTCCCTAGGCAACTCTAATCGTCTAGCGAAATCATCAGACACAAATGAACAGGTAGCACCCGAATCAAACAATACATATGCATTTATATTATTGATCGGAATAATACCTGACACCACGTCTTTTGACCCCACGGCATCTTGCACCGTCATATTGAACGTCCGGGCTGTCGGCTTGTTCTGTGGTACCGGTCCCCCGATAGCCAATTTGTTGTTATTGCCCCTGTAGCCGCTA
The DNA here is from genome assembly GCA_947179155.2 of Hedera helix. Lineage (NCBI taxonomy): Eukaryota > Viridiplantae > Streptophyta > Magnoliopsida > Apiales > Araliaceae > Hedera > Hedera helix. Next base: position 6,678,908 of record OX359271.1, read on the forward strand.
CCCCCGTCATTCTTCTTCTTAGGGCAATCTTTTATCAGGTGGTCAGATGCTCCGCAAGAAAAGCATCTCACTTTCTTTGGAAGGGGACAATTTGGAGAAATATGTCCCACCTGCCCACAATTATAGCACGTATTCTTCCCTTTCCTGCACTCCCCGAAGTGGTTCTTTCCACATATATTGCATGCTGGCTTTTTCTGAACACTTTCTTGTTGATTCCCCGAGCTCTTGTCGTTGCTGCTGTTGTCCCATTTGCGCTTGTTGTTGTTATTGTTGTTATTATTCCCCCCACTGTTACTGTTCTTGCTTCCCCCTTCATTTTTCTTTTTGTTTCTCTCCTGGTTGTACTTGGTTAATGCGTCGCTTCCTCCTTCAGCAATGATTGACTTCTCCAACAAAGTTGCGAATGAGTCAATCTGCAGTACCGCTACCTTGTTGAATATCCAAGGTCTCAATCCATTTTCGAATCTTCTGGCCTTGCGTTCCTCCGTATCCACTTGATGTGGAGCGAACCTGGCCAGCTCATTAAATCTTGCCGCGTACTCAGGTACCGACATGTTTTCCTGCTTCAGTTCTAGAAATTTCACTTCCATCCTACTTTTCATACTCTTCGGGAAATAATTCTCATCGAATATTTCCTTAAATCTTGTCCATGACACCACCCCCTCGCCAGCCCTATTCTGATTGGCTTCCCACCAGAAATTGGCCTCTCCCTTCATCATATAGGTAGCAAAGATTGTCTTTTGCTCCTCAGCTACCCTCGCGATAACGAACGCTTTCTCTATTTCCTTTATCCATGACTGGGCCTCTATCGGATCCGACGTTCCCCTAAACTCTGGCGGTCCCACCGCCTTAAAATCTTTGAAATTTGCCAACTGAGTTGGTGGTGGTGGTGGTGGATTTGCTACAACAGGGTGTCTGTGTTGCATTGCCTCAGCTAGCATGTCGACGAAGTTTTGCATAGGGTCTACGTTGTGTCCCCCCTGGTCATTGTTAACTGACTCTTCTACCCCCTGGTTCCTTGGTGGTTGTCTACGTGGCGGCATTTTCTGTTATAAACAAAAATTTACATTATTATACTGGTTTCATCTTTTTCATTTCATTATTTTGTATCTTAGGCAATGTTTAGCTAAAAATACAAGTAATTATTTCAACACGCATATAAACATAAATTCAACTGCATTTATACTCATATGCTAAAACAGGAGTGCGTAGCACTTTACATCAAAAGCATACTGCTATAAATGCTTCTATCCCAGAGAAGCTACAAAAGATGGGATCTGACATATCCTACAACTTCCTAGAGTTGGGATTTAGTGACATATTAACCCTCTAATAAAACAAAAGTTGGGTTCTACTGCATCTATTTACATACGAAATTAGAAAATAACTACTACTACTACTGACTGCGCATCCCCCTACGGATCGCGTCGTCATACTCCTCATCCCCGATGGCCATCACCACACTCCTGCTGATGGTGTGCATAGACTGGCCCTCCTCAGCTGGGTAGTAGTGCACCCTGCTCTGAAGCCTACCATATGAAGATCGGTAGACGTAGCTAAGTCTATCCGTCCTCACCCGCTTCTCGCGGACCTCCTCCTCTAGCTCAATCATCTGACCATAAGCGGCATCCCGCTGTCTCTCCATCTCCATTCGGTCCTCTATCGCCTCCTGCCAGTGTGCACGGATGGCAGCCTTCTCTGCCTGAACCTGCTGAACCTTCAGCTCAGCCTCGGCTAACCTAGTCTCAGCTACTGCTAACTTAGCCTGCAGCTCCACATCCTGATCTACCAGCTGATGTGTCAGCACTGCAAAGTGCTCCACCGAATCCTCGTACTCCTGTATCTGATCCTCAAGTCCTACAATCCTCTCCTTCAGCTCTGCGTTCTCGCCAGAGAACTGATAAGCCGCATCCCTATACTGATCCTCCATGTGCTGGTGGGTCAGATTCTGCTCCTCTAGATGCTGGACCCTTGCCTCCAGCCCCTCGTTCCTATCGGTCAGTCCTTCTATGATGTCAGCGGCAGTGGTGCCCATGCCATCAGCTGACTCCTCCTCCTCAGACTCCTCTGACTCTGCCTCATCCTCACTGTAAGGCCTCATGACTCCGCCCCAGACGGGCTCCACACGATCCCCCTCCTCAGGATCTGACTCTGGCTCCTCTACGGGTGCAGCCACCAGCGGCTGTGCAGTATCCATATGGATATCAATATAGTCCTCCTCAGCAGTGCGACTCGATTGTCCGATCTCTGCCATCCTATATCATAAAACAATAACACACGTTAGTACAGCAATAAAATATATTCATTGATGAAATGAAATGATATTTTATCATGTACATCTCGGCTCGATGGATTTTCCAAATCCATCTCAAAAAATACACAACATGATGAATCTCCCCGATTCATCCCCTAACGCACTCGATATGAGTTTAATACTAAGGTTATAACTTAGGTTTCGCAAATCCTAACGTTTCTAACCTACGGCTCTGATACCAACCTGTGACGACCCCAAATCCGGGTTCCATAACCTCGAGTTTGGTTCTCACTATTCAACACATTACTAACAATTAAATACATACATTGCATTTAAATATCGCGGAATAATACATATTGGTTCCCTTCAAAAGGTTACAATACCAGGGTCTATCAACCTTAACATCAAACAGTTCCTATCATAAGGAATTACAAAAGGTATTTCAATAGTAAATACACATTTAAGCTTCTAATTAGTATGCATAACTAACTTAAGCTCTGGCCTTTCCTTTTCCTTTATCCTTCTTTGAGCAATCAGGATTATCTAAAAAATGGTTCATGATATAGCAAGAATGAGCAACTAGTTTGCTCAGCAAGTTTAGAACAATCATATAGATTTAATATATCATGAATGAATGGGAAAATATCATCAATGATTCAACAATAGATATAACAATTGTGAATGAAACAGGATTCAAATTTTAATAAACAGAATATTTGAATCTTAAAATGCTGAGTGGTCACTAAGGACCCTGAACTAACTAGGGTATAATAGAGTTTCCTCTGACCCTTTGAGTTGTTTGGTTTTCAAGGGGATCAGCCTATTCAACCCGCTGTATATGCATTACATTTAGTCACTGGCGCCCAAAGTCGGTTTCCCGACACAAAATCCCCTAATTTAGGGTTGTTCAATTCTCAGACTTAATATAAGAAATCCGCACCCAACAATGGTTTGGATAAGCTTTTAAAAGTATTCAAGTTATTGAATTTAGAAACGTAATGTCTAGCTGAATTATTAGCTTAAGACATTTTTAATACAGTTCATGAATCAAGAACTAATAAGCTTCAAATGCACTAAGTGCGATTGTATAAACAATATGGATGTGGAATAATTTTAAATAATTAAACCACTGCAAGCTTTAACAATAAATACAAGTATGGAAACTTGTTCAACGATAATAATTGAGTAGGGTTAGAGAACTTGCCTGTTTGCTCAGCTACAATAATTGTCTAGCTTTAACTAACTTGCTTTGAAAGACCTAACATTAATAAAGTTGGTCTAATAATTAGTACGGCGTATTTGCATAACTATACGCTTAATAACGAACTTATTTACCACACATAAGTACTAACACATAATTTACATTAGTCAAAACAATATTATTAACCTTATAGACACTTAATCATTTTAGGTTAATAATTTAATAAGTTAGAAAATATTTTTCTTAAGTGTTGGACACTTATTAAACAACTTATTATAATTGTTTAATTAAATTCAATTTATTTTATTAACTCAATCTCTTTTTAATTACTATTTAATATTGATTAAATAGAAATTAATTAATTAACTCTAGTTATTATAAATAATAACTAATTGTACTTACTTATTATTAAATAATAAATAATTATTAACTTAATTTTAACCTTCTTTAATTTAATGTTAATCAACCAATAATTAACCAAGTAATTAACCTTACTTATTATTTAATTAAGGAAATTAAATAATAGTTTACTAATCTTAATCCTCTTTAATTATTATTTAATGTCAATTAAATAATAATTAATTGTTTAATTAATTTTAATTATTATTTAAGGTTAAATAATAATCAAATCATTCTTATTTATTATTTAAATTAAATAATAAATTATTACTCTAATAACTTAATTTCCATTAATCGTTATTTAATGTTAATTAAATAATAATTAATTGCTTAATTATCCTTATTTATTATTTAATAATATTTAAATAATAAATAATTCATTTATAAATTTTATCTCTCTTTAAGTATTATTTAATAGGCATTAAATAATAATTGCTAATTTATCATCTTTATTTATTATTAACATTTAAAATAATAAATAATAAATTTATTTAACTTAACCATGATTAGCCAACTAGATTAATATTTAAAATATTTAAATATTAAACTTATTGAAAAACATCCTCCCCAATATTATTTTTGTATTATTATTATTTTTGTTATAATTTTAAATTAATTTTCAAATATTTAAATTAATTAAAATTAACCCGAATGGCATTTTCGTAAATAAGTTGAAAAACCGGACCGAGGGCAGAATGGTAATTCTGCCAAGAAAAAACACGGAGGGGCAAACTGGTAATTTCGCAGAAAATCGGCGCTCGCGCATTGCGCGCGCCTTCAGTAACAACGGCCCAAAACGGTGCCGTTTTGAGAAGCCGTAAACGGCTTCCGCGCATTGCGCGGAGTGAATTCTTCACAGACGCCAAACGACGTCGTTTGGCTCCGCGTTTTGCCAGCCTAACGCCTCGCGCGCATTGCGCGGACTGTTCCTTTTTTTTTTCTCCTTCTAGCAGAATGTGAACAGTGCATTTTTAACAAAAATTATACATTTAATAAATCTTTAACTTTACAATAAAAATCCAAAAAAATTACCAATCACCTTATATTAATTTATAACATGAAAAATTTAATTTTTCATGATTTAATGACATATTTTTTTATAAAAAATTTTACATCACATAAACTACTATAAATCATAACTTTTTGTGTACAACTCCATTTTGAGTGATTCAAACTTTGTTTTTCTCATGATTTAATGCTCTATAATATTAGAACATCAAACCTAAGTTTTATAAAAATATTTTTGGACATAAATTCCAAAACTTGTTTACACACTATTAAATACATATTTTAGCATATAAAATATACCAAAACACAAACCAAACATATTAAACTCAAACATGACATAAATATTACCACTACACATTAATAATTATATTAACATGTTTATACTAACATGATGATTTATTTAATTTAAAAACAAAACTTTGATTTAGAATAATCATTACCTTGATTTAATGGCTATCTTTCTTTTTCTTCCAAAGTAGGTGATGAATGAAGATGACATGCACCAAGAACTCCTTCTCCTCTCTTAGTATTTTGATCTCACTATTTTCTCACTCTCAAATGCTCTCTAGCTCTCTCTTTTGTTTGAAAATAAAAGATGAGAAATGATTTTCAAAATCTACTAAATTGTAAGTATACTTACAATGGGCATAGATATAAAATCTATATCTATCAAATTTCCATAATGAGAGAGCAAGGATACTTACACAAGAAAGCTAGCCATACATAGTTGGTGAAAAGAGGCATGGTTTATGTACTTAAAAAAAATAAAACAAGCAACCATTATTTAATTAAATGAAAAATAAAATAAAACAAAACCTCACTTTTTCTCTCTCATTCATGCATGGTCGGCTGATCTCCCTTCTTTTGTCCCAAATTAAGTGTCACTTTTCTTATTTTAATTAATTAATAAGTTATTTAATTGTTTTTCCAAGTGGGCCAATGATTGGGCTTTAATTTAAAATACCAATTGGGCTTCTATTAAATTGTTTGGGCTACTAAATTATCAAATTTTATTATTCTCCACTTGGGCTACTAATTGACCCATGTTGGGCTAATTTAATAATTTATACATTAATTATTCAATCCATGATTAAATAAATAATTAAATTGAATAAATAATTAAATATTTTAACCCATTAGTATAAAATTACTAAATGGACTAATAAATATTATTATTAATATTTCACATTATTTACATTAATTAATAGTCATATTAATTAATTTATTATATTTAATTCACTCATTATATTCAATTTAATTGAATATTTAATTAATAGGAAACTTATCAATTGATTTGATATTAAAACTTTAGGGTTTGTTCACTAATTTAATAACATATTAGTGACCCCCTTTAATTAATTTTAGTAATTAATTACATAATTATTTAATCACATAATTAATTAATCACATAAAAAGATTTAAATAATCTCGTAAAACTAACTCGTTGGAAATTAAATTAATAATTTAATTAATAAAGACGTGGAAATTCTAGGACATTACAATAATAATAACAATAATTATAATAATAATTATTATTATAATAACAACAACAACAACAATAACAAAAACAATAATAACAATAATAATAATTATTGTGATAATAATAATAATAATTATTATTATTATGATAGTAATAATAAAAATAATAATTGTCATTATTATTATTATTATTATTATTATTATTATTATTATTATTATTATTATTATTATTATTGTGGTATGGTGAGTTATGATAATTGTTATTGATAATTGTAAGTTTTGTAGACATGTTTAAATTTTTCTGGATATCTATTTTTTTTTAAAATTAATTATTATGGCGGTGTGGTGAATAATGATAATTGTTATGTGTGATTGTAAGTTATTTAAGTTGTAAAGCGCCTTTAAGTATTATAGTATTTTTCGAATTTTAATCTAATTTTTTGTTACGTCGTGTCTTCAGGCACATGCAATTACTAGTACATATTAATAAATGAATGTTAATTTATTTATTTTTAATAAATACAATAATCGATACTCTAAATTACAATTCAAATAATTTTTCATTATTTTTAAAATTCAAAATGAATGCTCTACTTATTAATGTTTAGACGTCCATTGATAAATAGATACCTATTTTATATGTTAATTTGAAATAATACTGTAGTGTGTATAAATATTTATAATCTATAATTATAACATTTAAATTATATTTATAACACTTGTTAAATGATACATTTTAGATACGTTGTAACACTATATATAACTATAATAATGAAAAAAAATAATGAGTTTTAAAGTATAGTTCATTAATGAATGAATGTTAATTTATTTATTTTTAATAAATACAATAATCAATGCTCTAAATTATAATTTAAATAAGTTTTTATTATTTTTGAAATCCTAAATTCAAAATGAATGCTCTACTTATTAATGTTTAGATGCCCATTAATAAATAGATGTTCATTTTATGTGTTAATTTGGAGTAATACTGTAGTGTGTATGAATATTTATAATCTATAATTATAACATTTAAATTATATTTATAAAACTTGTTAAATGATATATTTTAGATATATTGTAACATTACATATAACTAGAATAAGAGGAAAAAATAATGAGTTTTAAAGTATAGTTCATTAATGACTGAATGTTAATTTATTTATTTTTAATAAATACAATAATCAATGCTCTAAATTATAATTCAAATAAGTTTTCATTATTTTTTAAATCCTAAATTCAAAAATAAATACTCTTCTTATTAATGTTTTGATATCCATTAATAAGTAGATGCTCATTTTATGTGTTAATTTGGAGTAATATTATAGTTGTCATATATTTATAATATACAATTATAACATTTAAATGATATTTATAACACTTGTTAAATAATGTATTTTAGATATATTGTAACACTATATATAACTAGAATAAAGGAAAAAAATAATAAGTTTTAAAGTATAGTTCATTAATGAATGAATGTTAATTTATTTATTTTTAATAAATACAATAATCAATACTCTAAATTACAATTTAAATAAAATTTTATTATTTTTAAAATCCTAAATTTTAAAATGAATGCTCTACTTATTAAAGTTTGATGTCCATTAATAAGTTGATGTTCGTTTTATATGTTTAGAGCAATATTCTAGTGTGTATGAATATTTATAATCTATAATTATAACATTTAAATGATATTTATAACATTTATAACACTTGTTAAATGATCCAAAAGTTATATTGTAACACTTGTTAAATGATATTTATAACACTTGTTAAATTATACATTTGAGATATTTTAACTTTATAATAATAAAAATTCCTTAACTATACTTAAATCAATTTATTAATATTATAATAAAAGTGTTATTTTCAACTTTTTATAAGTGAAATGACATATTTTAAAAATAATTTTCGTATGATAGTGAAAACTAATTATTATATTAGAAAGATCACTTAAAACTTAAAAGAAATTATTTTGCTTATTTTATATATATATATATAAGTTATTCGAATACGAATTCCGGATACGGATCCGAATTCGGATATCGGATTCCGGATATCCGCTATCCGCCGGATATATTTACGGACGGATGTTAAACGAATACGAATACGCCTATATCCGTATTCGTATCCGTTTATTTGCGGATACCTTTAAACCGAATACGGATATATCCGTTTTTTTCCGAATGCGAATAATATCCGTTTTTTTTCGAATACGAATGCGGACGGATACGAATTTTCTGGTTACCATTTACAACCCTACATACTCCTGTCCGTAAAAAATAGTTTAGTTTTATTTTTTCAGTTAAATTGACCAATATTATAATACAAAATTATACTATTTTATTGTTAATATAAGTGGAAAAAAAATTAATCTTAAGAAACGATGTCAAATTTGCTATCACCTCTAATTTTCAAGCTTGAAAATATAAATAAATATTTTTAATTTTTAATTTTAAAATTGGTTAATTTAAGCCGATTTTTGGCAGACGGAGAGAGTAATTTATTTTACACCTTTCTTTTTCTTAATTACTCCTTTCATTCCATTAAAAAAAAGAAAAAAAAGAGTCTCATTTACAAAGTTTTTTGTTCCATAAAAATGTATACTTTCTGATGTAGGACAAATGACATTAGAATTTGAAGAAGAGATGGATAGACGTCTGGGAAAGAATAAGTCAAAGAAAGTGCTTCGGACATGAGCTTCGTCTTCGGGAGTTCAGCCTCTTCGGGAGTCAGACCTCTTCGGGAAAGCTTCGTCTTCGGGAGTTCAGCCTCTTCGGAAGAAACGTCGGATTATTATTATTATTAGAAAGTAAATCTATTTTATGGTAATAGTGTTTAATTAGGAAGTAGATTATTTTATGGTAGTAGAAGTTTAATAGGAAGTTAGTTATTCTGTAGGATTTGGTTTCCATATTTCTAAGAATCCTATCATAGATTGGAAAGGAAGTCTGTAACTATAAAACCCAGCTCATGGGTTGAATTAAGGGAGATAATTTATTTTTCTATTGATAAAATTGAGTCTATTCTCTGGTGGATTTCAGTTTGCGTTCTAAGAGCTTACGTTAGTAAACTCTTGTACTTCCGTTCTGTGTCAATTGGTATCAGAGCCGAGGGTTTGCCTGGTGCGATGGCTAACAACGAAGATGGAAGAGATAACCTTGACGACGTTGGTCGCAAGGATGCCGAATTATGGGCAGCAATTAATGAGCAACGACAGTCAATTGCGAGGCTAGAAACCTTATTGCAACAACTATTAGTGCAACAACCCAATCCTAACGGTGTTGGTCGTGGCAACAGAGTTGGACACGAGGGATTTTCCCTTGACCGCCCTGGAAGAGTACGCCAGCCTGGAGCAGTGGGATATGTTCAGTTTGAAGATTTGAGTGATGAAGACTCTGAGGAAGAATTAGCAGGAAACCAAAGAAATCCCCAGCGAAACCGAAACCCAAATCAAGCTGATTATAGGATACGTGCGGATATACCATTGTTTCAAGGTAAACTACAGATCGAAGAGTTTTTAGATTGGATTTCTGAGGTTGAGAGATTCTTCGAATTAACCGAAGTCACGGCAGGGCGACAAGTTAATTTAGTAGCATACAAATTAAGAAGTGGGGCTGCTGTTTGGTGGGAGAAGCTGCAGATGGATCGGAGACGACAAGGCAAAGTACCTGTACGATCCTGGAGGCGAATGAAACAACTGATGATGAACAGGTTCTTACCCCCAGATTACGAACAATTTATTTTTCGAAGTTATCAGAATTGTGTACAGGGTAACAGGACTGTCACGGATTATACTGAGGAGTGGACTAGGCTGTCAGTTCGTAACAACTTAAACGAGACTGAAGGACAACAAGTGGCCAGATACTTGGAAGGATTGAAACCAGACATTCGCGACAAGATTGGACTACAAGTCGTCTGGACAGTGGATGAAGCACATAACATGGCCTTAAAAGCAGAGTTGATGGAGAAAACCTACAATCGGACGTCCTACTATAAAAAGGATATGGCGGAGACATCCAATACAGTTGCGAACAGAAACCGATTTTCACCAAGCGATGGGAGGAATCAGCCTAAAGTTAATATCGATCAGACCCAAAGGGGTTCGAGCCCCACTAATAATCCTGTAGGAACACAATCTACAGGCGTGCCCACGAGAGAAACTCCTCGAACACCAAACCCCTATGCAAAAACTGGAGGTTTTAAGTGTTACCGATGCGGTCAACCAGGGCATCGTTCGAATGAGTGTCCGACCAGGAAATCAATGAACTTCGTGGGTATTGAAGAAGTTGAAGAAGAGGTTCAGGAAGGAATTGACAGGGGCGAATTCTGGGGTGAGGCAGAAATAGCTGAGGAACAAGGGGAACATGTAAATTGCGTGATTCAGCGAGTGATGTGTTCAACAAAGTTAGAAGACTCATCACAAAGGAACGACATCTTTAAAACATACTGCAGTGTTCGGGGTAAAGTCTGTGATGTTATCCTTGACAGTGGAAGTTGCGAGAATTTTGTGTCCAGAAGATTGGTAGAACATCTAAATCTCCAAGTCGAAAAGCATCCGAAACCTTATGCTATCGGATGGATTCAGAAAGGACCGAAAGTAAATGTGACCGAAGTTTGCAGGCTTCCTATTTCGATCGGTCAGCATTACCGAGATGAAGTGATCTGTGACGTAGTCGACATGGATGCTAGTCACATGATATTAGGACGACCATGGCAGTTTGACATGGATGTCACCTATAGAGGTCGTGACAACGTTTTTGTCTTCGGATGGGATGGCAGGAAGATTGCAATGGTTCCAAAACGAAATCCCGATGGGGGCTCAAGTACAACCGCAGCCGAAGATCCACCCTTACTTTCTCTAATCACTTCAGCAACTGAACTCGAGTCCGAGATTAAGGAAGCACGGGAGGTACATGTTATTGTTGTGCGAGCTCTGGTGGTAGAAAAGGAACCAAGAATTGTGGAATCCGTGAAGGTACAGTCCCTTTTGACCGAATTCAGTGAGTTGGTGTCTGATGATTTACCAGATGATCTTCCACCTTTGAGGGATATTCAACACCACATTGATTTAATTCGAGGAGCTCGTTTACCTAATTTGCCCCACTATCGGATGAGTCCCAAGGAAAATAAGATTTTGCAGGAAAAAATGGAGGAATTATTAAAGAAGGGATTTATTCGAGAAAGCATGAGTCCGTGCGCGGTCCCTGCATTACTGGTTCCAAAGAAAGATGGCAGTTGGAGAATGTGCATTGATAGCCGGGCAATTAACAAGATAACTGTCAGATACAGTTTTCCGATCCCAAGATTGGATGACATGCTGGATATGTTGGAAGGGTCAAAATTATTTTCCAAAATAGATTTGCGAAGTGGATATCATCAGATTCGAATCAAGCCTGGAGAAGAATGGAAAACGGCTTTCAAAACAAAGGATGGGCTCTACGAGTGGGTGGTTATGCCCTTCGGATTATCCAATGCACCTAGTACATTCATGAGGATTATGAACCAGGTACTACGACCTTTCATTGGAAAATATGTTGTCGTTTATTTTGATGACATACTAATCTATAGTCGGAATGAAGAAGATCATATGGAGCATCTTCGGGCAGTGCTAGAAGTGTTGTCCGAAAATAAACTTTTTATTAATCTTAAAAAGTGCAATTGGATAACCGAACGCCTGGTGTTCCTTGGATATGTGGTCAGTTCAGAGGGGATATTGGTTGACGAAGAAAAGGTGAGAGCCATACGTGAATGGCCAACTCCCAAGACAGTGGGGGAAGTGAGGAGTTTCCATGGGTTGGCGACATTTTATCGACGGTTTATCAGAGATTTCAGTAGCATTGTGGCACCCATTACAGAATGTTTAAAGAAGGGTAAATTTCAATGGGGAGAAGCAGCTGAAACAACTTTTGCAGTCATTAAAGAAAAATTATGCACTACTCCTGTGCTTGCTCTGCCCAGCTTTGAAAAACTGTTCGAGGTGGAGTGTGATGCTAGTGGAGTCGGGATCGGGGCCGTTTTGTCCCAAGAAAAAAGGCCAGTGGCGTTTTTCAGTGAAAAACTTAGTGATGCCCGGAGAAAATGGAGTACCTATGATCAAGAATTTTATGCTATTGTGCGTGCTCTAAAGCATTGGGAGCACTATCTGATTCAACGTGAATTCATTTTGTATACTGATCATCAGGCATTGAAGTACCTGAATAGCCAAAGAAGCTTAAGAAATATGCATACTCGATGGGCAACCTATTTGCAAAAATTTCCTTTTGTTTTGAAGCATAAGTTGGGTGCCCTGAATACAGTGGCGGACGCATTGAGTCGTCGTTCGAGTTTGTTGGTCACTATGCATCAAGAAATTATTGGATTTGAATTCCTTAAAGAGTTGTATGAAGGCGATGAAGATTTCGCTGAGGTATGGGGAAATTGTGACCGTAAGCAGACCGAAGGAGAGTTTCATGTGACTGATGGCTACCTATTCCGTGGAAATCAGTTATGTATTCCTCGGGGTTCTTTGAGAGAGAAACTGATTCGGGAATTACATGGAGGGAATTTGAGCGGACACTTAGGGCGTGATAAGACCATCAGTAGCGTAGCCGAACGATACTATTGGCCTCAGTTGAAACGCGATGTGGGTAACTTTGTTCGAAAATGCTATGTTTGTCAGACTGCTAAGGGTCAAGCTCAGAATACAGGTCTATACATGCCGCTGCCTGTACCGAATGCTATATGGGAGGATTTATCGATGGATTTTGTCTTGGGACTTCCCCGAACCCAACGGGGCGTAGACTCTGTGTTTGTTGTGATCGATAGGTTCTCAAAGATGGGGCACTTTATACCTTGTAGGAAGACCTCGGATGCATCCCATGTTGCTCAGTTGTTTTTTCGAGAAGTAGTTCGTTTACACGGGGTTCCGCAATCTATTACTTCTGATCGAGATTCAAAGTTTCTTAGCCATTTTTGGATCACATTGTGGCGGCGTATGGATACTTCGTTAAAATTTAGCAGTACTGCACATCCACAAACAGACGGACAGACCGAAAATCTAAACCGAACATTAGGAAATTTGATTCGGAGTATTTGTGGAGATAAGCCTAAGCAATGGGATGTGGCACTAGCACAAGCTGAGTTCGCATATAACAATGCAGTACACACTGGTACTGGTAAATCTCCTTTTGCTTTAGTATATCGACAACCTCCTAAACATGCGTTAGATCTGGTTCGTCTTCCGAAGGTTGCTGAGACGAGTGTTGCTGCTGAACACATGGCCGAACAGGTTCGAGATGTTCAGGCTGAAGTCAAAGCTCGGTTGGAGGAAACGAATGCGAAGTATAAAGCTGCGGCCGATGCCAAGAGACGTTCGAAGGTGTTTGCCGAAGGGGATCAGGTTATGGTGTTTCTGCGAAAGGAAAGGTTTCCGATCGGGTCTTACAATAAGTTGAAGCCACGGAAATATGGTCCGTATAAAGTAATCAAAAAGATCAATGATAATGCCTACGTGATCGATCTGCCGCCAAAAATGAACATCTCTCGTACTTTTAATGTAGCTGATCTTTACGGGTTTCATGGCGATGAGCCACTTTATCCAGAAAGTAACTCGTGGTCGAGTTCTTTGCAGGTGGAAGGGACTGATGTAGGACAAATGACATTAGAATTTGAAGAAGAGATGGATAGACGTCTGAGAAAGAATAAGTCAAAGAAAGGGCTTCGGACATGAGCTTCGTCTTCGGGAGTCAGACCTCTTCGGGAAAGCTTCGTCTTCGGGAGTTCAGCCTCTTCGGAAGAAACGTCGGATTATTATTATTATTAGAAAGTAAATCTATTTTATGGTAATAGTGTTTAATTAGGAAGTAGATTATTTTATGGTAGTAGAAGTTTAATAGGAAGTTAGTTATTCTGTAGGATTTGGTTTCCATATTTCTAAGAATCCTATCATAGATTGGAAAGGAAGTCTGTAACTATAAAACCCAGCTCATGGGTTGAATTAAGGGAGATAATTTATTTTTCTATTGATAAAATTGAGTCTATTCTCTGGTGGATTCCAGTTTGCGTTCTAAGAGCTTACGTTAGTAAACTCTTGTACTTCCGTTCTGCGTCACTTTCTGACAAGAAATTCTCAAGTTTTTCATTCTTACACAATGGTATTAAATTAATAATTTATTATCTTTCATTATTACACGACGCTATTAACAACTTATTAGTTTTAGAGCTATACATGAAATAAAATTATATACCTAATATCTATAAGTTTATAACTGAAACTCATTTTTGTGGAATGGGAGTATTAACTTTGGCACCATAATATCTGACTTGCATGAAAACACATGACAGAATCACTCAATCAAATGTAAAACAATACACACAGAGAGAAAAAAGCAGAGTATGTAACATTTAGAATCTCAGAAACTGAGTAATCATGAATATCTAGCTATTCTTCCCTACCAAATACCAATTACAAAAATAAACAAGAAATTGAGATGGCAACTGTAATTCATATACTACCGCAAACTATTACTCTAAGACCAAGTTTATCCGTAAAAAATATGTTTGTGATTGGACTATTTATTTTAATTTAACATTATTATATATTATTTTATTCTATGTTATATAATTAGTAGTCTTTTAAATGTCGTATGGGCTGAGTTTTGTAATTGCTAAAATTATTTACGAGAAATTATATAATTTCATAATAAATGTGAGATTAATAGCTCCCTCTATTTTAAGCTATCAAATGACTTTATGAAAGTAATAGTCTCACATTAAGGAATTTTAAATAGTATTAAATTAAGACAAATAGTTCAATTTCAAACATATTTTTTTTTCCAAACAAACATAACCTTAGAATGTTTAATTTCCTCTCATAAATTGTAGGTAACATCCAACTAAAAAACCAAAAAATGTATAAAAACTGAAAATAGGAAAAATTACATCTGATGACTAATTTTACTGAATCACTCACAGGGATCCGGTTATTATAAAGTGAATTCATGGTAAATTTATTTCTACACCAATAAGATACTGAATTAACATGTCAGTACCTTAATTTAGAAGTGAACTTACCGTAAAGTAATAACTGGATCCCACCCACAGGGGACAAAAGCATATTACACAAAAATAAAAACAAAGTATTTAACTGAGTTTCAATTAAGTTTCATATTTCATGAATAGCAGCAGCTATTCTTTCCTACCAATTACAAAAACACACAAGAAATTGACATGAAAACATTACTTATCCTATCAAACATATACTACAGATTTCAGACAACCCTTCAAATATTTAATTTCCACTCACAAATTGTAGGTAGCAGCATCCAACTAAAAACCAGAAAGTAGAAATTGGAAAAAATTACTACATCTCAAGGGCTTGCATTGTTTTCTTCAAGAACTATTTCAGACAGCAGAACCCAGAACAGCTAGTTCAACCATTACCAATGAAAATGTTACTTGTAACTCTATACTACTACAATATACCAAAACCCATTAACCTACAGAACTCCAAACTCAGAAAGACAGTACTTCTAATCCAACTAAAAAACCCAGAAAATAGAAACTGAAAACGGGAAAACATACATCTAAATGACTTGCATTCTGATCTTCAAGAACTAATTCAGAGAACAGAGCCCAAAACAAGACATTCATCCATCATTTCATTCCCATCTCCCCTCATCTTCACAAAAACTCTGAAACTCTTCATCTTCTTGATAAACATCTAGTTCCTTAAAATACCCAGAATCAAAAACAGCTTCTTCCTCCGTTACCAATGATTTTTTTTACCAAAAGCCCATTATCCAACAGAACCTCTAAACTCTGAAAACAGCAAATTTTATCTACGAATTAAGGAAATTTACTTTTATTGGGCTGAATTTCTTATATCAATGAATGGCCACCGACCTCTGGGTCCGAGATGATCTTGTTGGATACCTGGACTGTGTCTTGCTGCTGCCCTGATCATCTCCATCATCATCATCATCTTCTCTGCGGCGTTTATTAAGGGGATGATCATCAAAATAACTCCTGTTAGTGATGGCAGTCCCATGTTTGATTTTTCGTGAAGCAATCATTATAGCCAAGCCGAGCCCTTCCTTCATTTTCTCCCTAAAGAACCAAAGACCAATAATATTACCAACTTCATTCTTGAAATCATTGGCATTACAGAATGCATTCCAATTTTCACCTTGAAGAACATAGTAAGGGCGATTTTCTGTCCCTCGATTCCTCAGAGTCATCTCCCCGTACTCTGTTCCTTGTCTATCAAACAACGTTACCTCAATTCCTTGGTTAATATTCCATCCATTTCGCTCCAAGAAGTCCAAAACACCATCATCTTCAAGGATAGCCCTCTTGAATATCATGGTACGTCCATGTGCTTCATTTTTGTTCAAAACCTTGTCCAATGGGAAGCAAGAGTCAGCTATACGGCGTCTGAAATCATCGATTGGTGGATGGGGAGTTTGGGACAAGTCTATCACAGTCTCGCAGTGATTCTCAACAAGAGGATTATGGCAGCTCTGTTTCGGGGGATCAAGCTTCGCGTGGATTTTGGACATAGAGGAAAGAGCTTCCCAAGCTCCCTTCTCTTTTTCCTCCATTGATTTACTTTCCTCTGACATAACAGCAATTCAATTCACAGGTTCTTAAGATGAAGAGAGAGAAAATTAAACAACAGATTTTTAGAAAACTCTCAATTTCTTTGAGGGACTCGATTTCTTCTTCACATTCACAGATTGTGAATTAACTTCTGATCGATTAACAAATGAAACTATATAACTATAATGGGTCGGAAATGAGAGCTAGAGAAAATGATTTCTTGAACTGGCACTTCTTGGAGAAAGAAGAAGAGGGATTATGAGGGTGCAACAGAGACTCAAACTATTAGTAAGTGTTTATATATGTGTGTATATATATACTATAGTACTACTATAAGAGAATAGCTAGTAGCTGTGCACAGCACGTGTCGAATCAATAACTGTAATACCTGAATCTGTTTTGGCTGAAACTGAATCGCACACGAATTTGCGGCTTTAGACTTTAAGTTTGGCATATTCTCAAAATAGCCCCTACTGTTCCCAATTATCTGCAACAAGACACCCCTAAATCCTAATGTTTAACTAACATACGACCTCAGGTTTCTTATAATTATAATTTGGCCCTGTTTTAATATAGTTTAACTCTAATGGATATTATTTAGTCCCACTATCTGGTTCAATTAACAAATATACTTCCTTTGTCCTTGTTAGCTGTCTCATTTGATTTTCGTCACGGGCATGATGTAGATGAGAGTTGTTTTAGTTTTGTTAGAGGGCAAGCTCTTTCAAATAATTCTGAAGAGAACATTTGAGAGAGAGAAAATATAATAAGAATAAATTTTATAAAGGTCTGTTTGTAAATTAATATTTTTATACTATTTAATAGAAATTTGTCAACTCTATAATTCGAGAAAAAATTAAGGTGTTTTAATTGTGTCAAAATTATTAAATAAATTTTACCATGGTAAAGAATATTACATAATTTGTTAAAAAATCAAAACTCCTTAATGTTCTCTAAAAATACGAAGTTGTTTGATTTCTATTGGATGCTATAAAAATACTAATTTATATGCACTTCGTATAAAATTGATTCTCAAATATTTAGTCAAATTTGACTAAAACTATTTAATAAAATAAAATAATTTTATCCTTTAGGATTAGTTTTTTATTTTATGATTTTACATAAAAATAATCTTTAATTATAAATTTTATCGTTGTTTTATTAAATAAAGCTTATTAGTTAATAAGGTTGACTAAAGTATTTAATGCCTTAGATTACTTTTCCCCTCTTAAGAAAAGAGGAAAATAAAAACAGTTCTATTTGTAAACTTTGTGAATAAGAATTTTTTTTGTTCCGTACGTATCCCTAAAAAAATAAGTTGTAAATTTAGTATTGTGTTATATTAATAAAATTATGATGATAAACACAAGAATATGGAGTTATTTTATACTGTTATTAAGAAAAGTTTGAGTCTTAGTTTCTGCAAAACAAAGTTTTTCACCAAATGAGATTTTTTTTATAAACGAAGGGAGTATTATTGTATTATTGTTATTATTTATCTTAAGATAGCTTGAACTCTAACTTTGTTTACTCTAATTTTAAGTCCAGTCAAAGCACGAAGACGACTTAAAGAAAGTACACAGGCACACTGAGAAACAAAAGAAATTTTTAGTACAAGCAGTAGCATCTGAAGCATTATACATATATACGTGCATATAGTTAGTCAAGTTGCATGTGTTCTGAAGTATAAGTATTTTTTATAATTTGTTCTCATCAAAGAAAGCCATTATTATAATTCAAAAGGAATAATAAGGAGACGTCACAAACTACTTGTGTGTAGAAGTACTTAACTCGAAATATAATTAGACGAGTAGCAATATATACTTGTGTAAAAGTAGGTGGTTTGTTATAATTGATATAGAGTTTGACAGATTTCTATTGAATGGTATAAAAACACTAAATTACGAATTTTCATTACATAATAGAGAATCCATCTACGGTTGATCATCGTCACCCTCTAATTTGAAGTGGTGCTTGCGGTTGAGCACCCACCACGCGTCTGGATGTTATAACAAAACACAATTTATTAGTCTGATTATGCCTAAACATCCACACCGTGACCCAATCACTGTGCTTAACAAAGTTATGGTCGTGGCAGAATTTTTTCCAGTTCCTAGTAAGAACATACATCTTCTTCCCCCAAAGTTTAAACACCATCTCCTTATACTCCTCCCCCTCTGCATCATACGTAGTCGCCGTAATTCCTTCCTCTGGATCCTCCCCTTCCTTCAAAATTGGCAAGAAATAATTAATAACAAAATCCTTGTTTAATGATAACCTACTCTGATCATCCCTCACGTCGCTTTCAGTCAACTGTTTTCCAAAAGGCCTGCTGCATTCTCCGATGAGGCCGTTCAGGGCCAGAACCGGAGGGAACCTGATTGCTCTGTCGTTGTTGTCACCAGCAGCAGGCTCGTTATTACTGGGCTGTCCAATCTGCATGGGCAATGACTGATGACGATGACCGGCGACCGGCGGGTGTACTTGAATTCGGGTTCGACGTCCAAGAAACTCTTGCTTCAGTTTCTCTATATTTCGGGCTTCTATTGGGTCCAATTTGAGGTGCTGCCAAGAGCATAGAAGTAGCAGGGCCGGCCCAACTTAATAAATAAAAAAGCCTGCGCTTTAGGCCCCATTTCAAAGAAGGCCCCAAATTTTTTAAACATCATAAATAATTCATATAAAAAGGTCTTATAAAATATAAGCTAAATAATTTTTTAGGGCCCATAATCCAATTCAAATATTAAATAAGTAAAAAAAAATTAACAGTATAAAAAAAAGCCTCATTTAAATAAAAATTATTAATACTCCTTCCGTCCCAAAATAAAAGTTCTCCATTGATTTTTGTAGTCAAATTGACCATTTTTAAAATTAACAATTAAACATATATATTTAGATTTTTAAAAAAGTAAACATTGAGATTAGTACTAAATTTTATATAATTTATAATGTTTATAGGCTTTTTACATATATATTAAATAATAATAAGCTATATTTATTCAAAAAATGATCAATTTGACCATAAAAGTCAATAAAAAATGTACCAAACATAGAAGGCCTCATTAAAAATATCGCTTTAACATTATCCAAAAATAAATAAATATCGCTTTAGGCCTCATATTGTCTTGAGCCACCCCTGAGAAGTAGAGCGGCTTTGATGACCTCCTTTTGTTCTTCGGCGTCGTTTCTGTTATTTTCTTCCATATATATTTTCTTTTCTTCAAGAACACGACGTGACACACGTCTTTTATAATGTTGCTACAGGAAAAATAAATAAAATTCCTCGACCGAAAAGCTAGGGAATTTTGTAATATATGCCTAATACCGGAATGTATATATATAATGTTGAAAAAAGAGAAGGAGACAACTGAATAAATATATGGAACAATTGCATGGCGACTCCCTTTCCTTTTCCTTTTCCTTTTCCTATCCAATTAAAGTTTCCGTTAAGGACTTGGGTTTTAGTTATAGGAATTATTTAATTATGAGGCGTCTTTATTTATTTATTTCTATATTTAGAGGAGAGAGATTGATATGAGATATTGAGTTTGATTTTAATATACCGAACTATAACTCTCCTCTTACAATGCCAAAAGTTGATCAATTTCATACTTTCCGCATACTAACTTGGGAGCCACGTTTTTCTTTTCTGTCTAACTTAGGAAAAATATATAACTCTATTCTCTGATCAATATATATACACTAGTTCGCTGTCGTGTTAAGTACGGAATTTATAATTGCATTTTGCTTATTAATTATAATTTATATTAGCAAATGTATCTTAATATTAGTTAAGTTATGATAGTATAATACTAAATAAAAATATATCTTTAATTTTGAATATAGCTAAAAAAAATTCTATATAAAGTGACTTTATTATATTATTTTTATTATTATTTATTAAAATAATTAGACTTGAAAATGGAAGAGGAATAATTAAAAAAGAATTATAAATCAATGTATAATACAAGTTCCTACGAAGAGAGAAATATAAAAAGTGAGGGAATCTACAAATTCTAATATATATCTTATGAGATATATAATATAAATAAAATAAAAGTAAAAATATCAATTAATCAAATTTAAATATAGTTCATGAGTCAAATCAATTTAAGAGTTAACTCGTACAATAAAATATTATTTATGCTAGTATAATAAGTACTAGCTTGGTGTCCCGTGCCTAGCACAAAATTTACTATAGTACTTTATTTATTAATTGTAATTTATATTATTAAATGCTCTCATAAAATTACCTAAGTAATAGTAGTGTGATGTTATAAATGATACTAAAAATAATAATAATAACAAATTAAGGTCATCATATTACTTTATTATTCTAAAATAAAAATATATCTCTAATTTTGGATCGAACTAAAAGAAAATTTGTTTCCATAATTTTAAAACAGGGCAACTACAAGTTAAAATCCTATAGAAAGTGACTTTGAAATATTATTTTAGTCATTATTTATTTAAATAGTTGGACATACAATATTACCCAATAATAGTATTTATATTCGTTTTTAGTGTTTAATAAAACACTTTGACTTATCAAGATTAAAATTTTTATAAAAAAGTATAAAAAAAAAGATAGAAGAATAAATAAGATAACTAAATGAATGTATACTATTAAATGCTTACAAAGAGAGAAAAATTTCAATATACACATTGAGTTTTCTACAAGAGAGAGAATCTACTAAGGTGCTGTTTGTTTACCTCTTATTGATTCTTAATAGATTGTCTCTTATTCGGAACATAGCTAATATAATTTAGTCAAAATACACTCACAAACTACTTGTGTGTAAAAGTTATTAACTCGAAATATAATTAGACGAGTAGCAATATTATAATTGATATAGAGTTTGACAGATTTCTATCCAACGGTATAAAAACACTAAATTACGAATTTTCACTACATAATAGAGAATCCATCTACGGTTGATCATCGTCACCCTCTAATTTGAAGTGGTGCTTGCGGTTGAGCACCCACCACGCGTCTGGAAGTTATAACAAAACACAATTTATTAGTCTGATTATGCCTAAACATCCACACCGCGACCCAATCACTGTGCTTAACAAAGTTATGGTCGTGGCAGAATTTTTTCCAGTTCCTAGTAAGAACATACATCTTCTTCCCCCAAAGTTTAAACACCATCTCCTTATACTCCTTCCCCTCTGCATCATACGTAGTCGCCGTAATTCCTTCCTCTGGATCCTCCCCTTCCTTCAAAATTGGCAAGAAATTATTAATAACAAAATCCTTGTTTAATGATAACCTACTCTGATCATCCTTCACGTCGCTTTCAGTCAACGGTTTTTCAAAAGGCCTGCTGCATTCTCCGATGAGGCCGTTCAGGGCCAGAACCGGAGGGAACCTGATTGCTCTGTCGTTGTTGTCACCACCAGCAGGCTCATTATTACTGGGCTGTCCAATCTGCATGGGCAATGGCTGATGGCGATGACTGGTGACCGGCGGCTGCACTTGAATTCGGATTCGACGTCCAAGAATCTTTTGCTTCTGTTCCTCTAAATATAAGGCTGCTATTGGGTCCAATACGAGGTACTTCCAAGAGCATAGAAGTAGAGCGGCTTTGATGACCTCCGTTTGTTCTTCGGCGTCGTTTCTGTTATTTTCTTCCATATTTTCTTTTCTTCAAGAACACGACGTGACAAACTTCTTTTATAATGTTGCTACAGGAAAAATAAATAAAATTTCTCGACCTTTCAGCTTGGGAATTTTGTAATATATATACCTAATACCTGAATGTATATATATAATGTTGAAGAAAGAGAAGGAGACAGCTGAATATATATATATATATATATAACTAATTCCTATAACCAAAACCCAAGTCCTTGTCGAAAATTTTAATTGAAATGAAAATGGAAAAGGAAAAGAAAAAAGAGTTTCTATGCACGTAGACTCCTATTCCTTTTCAATTAAAGTTTTAGTCGAGACTTGGGTTTTGATTATAGGAATTAGTTATGAGGTGTCTTTATTTATTTATTTATTTCTATATTTGGAGGAGAGAGATTGAGAGATGAGATACTGAGTTTGATTTTAATTATTATTAATATGAACTCAACTATAACTCTCCTCTTACAATGCCAATCCGTTTGAGCCGAGGTTATATTGTTCTAGTTAATTTCGTTCTCTTCTCATCCTAATTTGTGAGTCACGTTTTTGTTTTTCTTTCTAAATTTTTTGAACATACTATAGATAATTAAATTTATAGCTCTACTCTCTAAACATATATTAAGTTTTAATTTTTATTCCTTCGTCCCTGAAATGATGACTTAAATGATAAAAATTTTGTTCTCAAAAACTGTTTCAAGTACAAGTATATAAAAATTTAAATTGACTAATAATATTATCCTTTTCTTAATATTATTATTAACAACTAATTAATAATATTATAAATTTGGCACCATAATATAAGACTTGCAGGCATACACAAGTCATATAAATATATGGCAACTGCCTGGTATTGAATTCCGATTCGTCTAGTGACAGAATCAGAACGTTTTTAAAGGGGGGTCAAAACACATAAGTAATTTTTATTTATTTATTGACGCTTAGAGTGCTTCTTTCGATTGTGGGTCTGATTATCCTGAAAGATATTGACGCTTAGAGTGCTTATTTATTGCACTACATGAAAGAAATTAGAAAAAAATAGAGAATACAAGGAGAGAGAGAGCAGAAGTACACTGCTTTATAACAAGTGATAAAAACAACACTTTTAAAAAGAGTAACTTTCTAATCTCTTCTAATAAAAGAAACAGAAATGACCTTAGAGGCAACCATGGTAGAAGCACATATTAAGTAAAAGAACGATTCTATCTTACAACAAACTATAATATATATAGTTATAATCTTTATTACTCCCCATCCGACTTTACTTATAATATAAACGGCGCCGGAATAGGAGGGTCATATGACCCCCCTCGACCCTCCCTGGTTCCGCCCATGGGTTCATCCACGAATCTCTTAATTGCTTCTGTTTCTCTAAAGCTTGGGCTGCTATTGGGTCCCATTTGAGGTACTTCCAGAGTATAGAAGTAGAGCGGTTTTGGTGAGCTCATTTTGTTCTTCGGCGTCATTTTTATTATTTTCTTCCATATTTTCTTTTCTTCTTTATTTTTGTCTATGAATTTGGGCATCAAATTTGTGATTATAATCTTTATTCAGGGGGTTCTGGTATGACTCAAGTTTTTTGACAGATCATGATTCGGCGAAGTTGGCACATATATGATTTTCTCCATATATAGGAACAAAACACATTTGTGTAACACATAATTTTATATATATTTTGAATATTATTTTATCTCATTATAGTTGTAATATAACTGTGTTATACTAACTACAGTTTTTTGCTATACTTCAACGAAGTGCTCACGTGCCAACTTCAATGAGTCCAAGTCCAGTTTTGATGTGAGGGGAGTTCATAATTCATATAGTTCTCAAATTTAGTCTTAAAACAATTTAAGTAGGGATTATTATGATTTCATTGTATTTGCCTCAACTGAATTATTTATTTATTTGAAGCAACAAAATGTAAGGAGAAGAAACTGAACCACTTGTACTTTGGCTCAATGGTTATTTCCACTTCTTGTGTACCAATAGGGTGATAGTTTCAAACTTTTGAAATGATAAAATAATGTGTATGAGTTTAAATTAAAAAAAAAAGAAAAAAAAAAAACATTGAACGGTCCGGACCGACTTTTGACTTTAGGCTTAACCAGAGTTGGGCTTAATAATTTTATTGCTGGCTCGGTCCAACTTGGGCCTCTTGGTAATAAATTTTCACTCCTATATCCCCGGCCGAGGCAATATGTTTATGTAACATAACATACGCAAAGAAGCTACAAGTTAAATAATAAATTATGTGCTTAATAAGAAAATAGTCATATATATATATATATATATATATATGTAACGGATCTAAAATATATATTTTAAATAATATATCTTTCTTAAATGACATATTTTTATTATAAAAAAATAATATTAAAAGAATATGTGACATGATGTGACATTCCGTGAGGCCACTTGTTTTTTTTTTTATTTACGAAAATGCCATAAAAAAAATTTCAAAACGACGTCGTTTTGATAAAAGGTATGCTATTTAAGGAGGTATGTTATTTAAGAGATATGCTTTTAAACCGTCTCTCTCTCTCTCTCTCTCTATATATATATATATATATATATATATATGTATATATATATATATATATATATATATGATCAAGAGCATATCACCTTATTTGACATACCAAGCATACCCCTTATAGTGACGAACCGAATCATCGTGCAGTCCATTGCTAAATGAGGTATGCTTAGTATATCAAATAAGGGGGTATGTTCTTGATCCTTTATATATATATATATATATATATATATATGTGTGTGTGTGTGTGTGTGTGTGTGTGTGTGTGTTTATGTGTATGTGCGTGCGCACAGCTATGTAATACACAGTCAGCTATAACGACGATTTTTTTGGGTTATGGAGACGTTCAACAGTTGCCATAGACCAAAAATAACTATGACGACGGTTAAACCGTCGCTACACTCGACTGTACATTTATACGACTGTACACATATATTTTTCCCATATATATATATATATATATATATGACCTAGCTTCAAATGAAATAAAACTATTGTAGAGAAAAACTAAAAAAAAGTTACATAAAGGGATATATTGCAATAACATCTGTCTATTAGTATACAAGGTGGGAGGAGGTTACTTTAGTTTAAGTTTTTCACACCTTATATTATTGGTAGTTTTAATTAAATGCAACTTCCTACATCCCACAATTTTGTTTCTACCTATTTAAATTTTTTATATTTAGAAAATTATTCACACATTCAAATGTGTATTAGTAATATATAATTGGGCAGCTTCGCTTTGACAAAATTTATTGAGATATACACTAGACAATTATTTCTATCGTATTGAGGTAGCTTTTGTTGTATAAGATCATACATATTGCATTAAGCCTAATCAACACGAAAATGATCTATTTCAACAAATATAAATAAACTTGATTAATCTTGTTAAACGTGTTAATATATTTAATTCTCCTAGCAGGTATTTTATTTTTGAAGTGTCCAGAACACAATTTTGTTATAGGATAATATGATATTCTACATATACTTATTTATCTACTAATATCACGATTTATTAATTGAACACACCAATACATTTAAACCAAAATACTAAATGAATGCATAAATAAATAATTAAGAAATTTAAAATCATTTTATGTAAATTTTTATAATGTCATAACATAATATTATAACAAAATAGTAGTGACATATTAAATACAAAAAAAATAATAAATACATGATTCAACTATTAAAATAAGTAAAAAGTTTCCAAATCAGCATTAAGCTGTTCTACATCATTATATTTTGAAATATGTCTACTTATTTATACGCTTAATTCATTTAAATTTTATATTAAATAAGTTTAAAACATTTATATTTAACACCGACCCCTTTATCATTTGAATCTATCACTTTAATGATTTAACCACACACACCCATTAAATTACTGATAACAAATACCACTTTTTCAATCTTCCAACAATGGATGGTATGAGCATTTTTCAACACTACTATTTGACTTTCATAGTCCAACCACATTTCAAAAAACAGTAATAAGGTCTTTGAAGGACAAAATTATTAAGACATTGAAGAAATAAATAGTCATGAGACTAATACTTTTACAAGAACTGAGAAAATTAAAGAGTCTTGAGGAGATCCTCGGCGCCTGAGACAGTGAATTCTCCCCCAGTTTCAATGTTGGCAGTCTTCACCTTGAGGTCATCCACAAGCAAGGCAAACCTGCGAGAGCGGGTGCCAAGCCCCTTCTCCGAGAGGTCAAGCTCTAGGCCAAGAGCATGGGTGTATGTTCCTAAACCATCAGCCAGAAACTTGACAAACTTTGTGTCGGTGTAAGTTTTTGCCCATGCCTTCATCACAAACGGATCATTAACTGCACGCACACAACATTCCACTAGTTAAGGGGACTACTGAATCCAGGTTCTCTCATAGGGAGAAGCTGCTTTCCATCCATTTCCCACAATGGATAAGTAAAATGCTGCTATAAACTCGGTACAAATTATTACTTTAAGTTGATAAAAATGCCAACTTTACTGCTCTGCTTAAGAAATAAGCTATAAAAAGCTTACCACTGATCAACAGAATTTCATCAACACCCTTGGCCTTAAACTCATCAGCTTTTTCAATGAATCCGGGTACATGCTTCACGCTGAAACAAATTCCAACAACATACGTAACCTCCACATTTATCATCGTAAATATGCAAATAAACAGCAATCGCCGGCAAGCTAAAGGAACAAAGCCGGTAAATATGTGTGTATATATATATATGATAAGTAACTAGTACCTGCAAACGGGAGTGAAAGCACCGGGAACACCGAAGAGGACGACTTTCTTACCAGCGGCGAGAGAATGAACGGAGACTTGTTGCAATTGATCTTCGGCGTCGAAGTACGCGACGGTTCCATCGGGAACCGAGTCCCCAACTGCGATGGGCGCCATTTTTTCTGATATCTGAGGAGCTTGGCTGGACTTTTGGCAGTTCGTTGACTTCTCTGCGTAGGTAAGAATCGGAACGACTAATAGGGACATTTATACTGTGACGGACTCGTTCGGGATTCCTTAACTGGATTTCATAAAATATTTGGGGTACGCTTTTTTGTATTTAATTTCACCACAGCCCATTTTTGGAAAGAAAATATTTCTATTTGCAAAATGTGCAAAATTTTAATGAGATATAGGGTTGAGTAAAAAATTGATTTGTCTTTAAAATTATACTAAAAATTGCACAAATCGTATCAACGATTTTGGTATATATGATAATTTTAGGTGAGTTAAAAAATTGAATTTACGGATTGGGTTTGGTTTCTAGGCAAAATCATACTGCACCATGTTTTTTTTCATTTATTTTCGTAGTTTGACAATTTTTAACATGGAGCATATCAAGAAGTATTATTATGGAAGCCATTAACCCATTTAGAATTATCCATCATGTAATTATCTTTATTTAGAATTTTTATATGTGAGCATAAATTTTCAATTAATCCATTTAGAATTATCCCCCATGTAACTTCTATTTTGCTTTTATTTAGATAAAATATTATAAGTAAGGTTGTGTGTGTTATCAAAGTTATATTTAATATTATGTGATGCTAAACTGTTAATTTAAATTACATAAAATTTTATTATTTTAATTGGTTTTTGAACCTAAATCGCACTAAATGAAACTGTACTGCACAGTTCAAAATAGCATCGCACTAATCACAAGCGGTTTCATATGCGATTTTGAATTTGTCAAACCGCACCTAAACGGTTTCATATGCGATTTGGATTTCAAACCGCACCAAAGTGCACCTAATGAGATATACTTATTTCATGTTTATTATTTGGAATATGCATGTGAATGTTATTTCTCTATTATAAGATTTGTTTATGTGTTTTAAAAGATAAATAAATCAATATGCAAATATGTCTGCATTAATGAAAGATGTAAAGTCCTTAATAGTTAATAAACATTATGTTCTAAGGACTTAGATTGACGAGGTCAAATTTGTTAAGTTGATCTCATATGAGTTAATAGCATTGTACAGTCCTTCAAAAGATCACTATGTACAAGAACTATATATATAGAAAGATCAAACTTGTTAGGTTGATCTTAAATTGTAATAGATAGACCTGATCGACCGAAAAGAACAACAGTCTGGCAAGAGAGTAAAAACAAGAATCGCAGACTACACTCACGATCGTAGAGTCTGCAAGCCATCAGCATAGCCAGTCATACGCTCACATTTTCAAAGCAGAATCATAGAGTGTCTACTTAAAGATCATCAGTATGAAGACCCTGAATGACCGGCAAGCAAACAGAAGATCCAAGCACCAACTCCATCAGCAAAGACTGATTGAGAAGTGAAGTGTCATTCAGATAGAAGTCTTATGAAATCACTCAAAGGAAGATCGTAGAGTCTTCTAGGAAGATCGTAGAGTCTGTCTGGTAAACGCAGAATAAGGCTCAGAAAATTGAAGAGTCCTCTTGGCAGATCGTATAGTTGTCTCAGCATCGTAGGGCTAACTCTCGGGATCGTAGAGTCCATATAGACAGTCACTCTACGATTCTCCTAATCTTGTCTACGAACCAAGCAGAGTCAAAGAGCAACCTCTACATGAGTATTTAGAATCATGACAGCAATCCTCATAAGGATTATTCAGTAGACTGTCCTTGAGCTGTTAAACAAACTGAATGAAGATCTTGTACATCTACATCATCTAGTCTGAACTGAGATCGTAGAGCAGTTCAAATCATAACTCTACGATTGCACTACGACTTACACCACAAGTCAGATCGAAATTTTGCAAAGCTAAGTCGTAAAATGATAAAGCAAGTTCAGATGTACAACGTTCAAAGCAATCAAGCTGAAGATATTCAAATGCTACCTGTCATAAACAACTTTTGATTATACAGCAGAGAATGAACCTAAAAGTTTGTAGAGCAGTCCTCTACAATAAAGATCTGGCACCTGAAGGTTCATAAAGCAGTCCTCCATGACATATAGAACCAAGAAGTTCGAGCAAGCCTGAAGTTCATAGAGCAATCATTTATGATAAGAAATCATCTGTTAAAGCTTAAACCAAATCATAGACTTATGCTCTATATACACAAAGCACAATGAAGATCACGAAGCATGAGAAGCATATCGTCAGGACTGCAAGGCTCGGATAAAATCGTAGAGTTAGTAAAGTCAATCACTCTCTGATCTACACAGAAGCCTACAACAGACAAGTTCGTAGAGCTACATAGCAGAACCAGCAGATGACTCAACGATCAGAAGCCTACGACAGACAAGATCGTAGAGCTACATAGCAGAACCAGCAGATGACTTAACGATCAGAAGCAAGAAGCTATAACTGGATTAATCGTCGAGTACTTAAGTGCCAACAAGAATTGAAGACATCTAAGCACTTAAGTCAGTAATCTCAAAATGAGTTGTTAATTACTTCAGAAACATTCACGTCAACACTTCTATGGCATCTGCTATAGAAGAAGTCATAAATGTCAGAATACTGACTTATGCGTGCTGAGTGTCAGAGTAAAGACTTCTAGTATCATGCATCAGGCTCAAAAAATCAGTAGATTGTGTCTCAACGATCATATTCTACCAAAAGACCTGTCCACTCTATGAAGACTTTGAAGAACCCAAGACTGACATCTCTCTCCAGGGTTAAAGAAGACAAGTCAATAAGTCAGAATCTACAGAGCACTAACACTTTGACTAAATGAATAAAGTATTCATAAAGTAGTCTGAAACTAAACATGCTTCAACGGAAGGATTTGCTACAGAAAGATTTGCTACAGGAAGATTTGTATCAGGGAGATCTGTAACGGAAAGATAATTCAAAGATCTACAAAAAGAGCAAATCAGGAAAAAGAAAAAGTGTGGTGAATAAGCAAGAACAATATATACACGACCGAATCTGTTGAGAAGCTACACCAAGAAAAATGGAAAATGCCGAAGAGCTGACATATGAGCTAAGAATCGAAGGATCAAAGAAGCCAAGAACACTTTGAGAAAAGAAGAGTACAGAATGGAATTCTATGTAAAATACAAGCTAAGTGTTCAACACAACTGCTGAGCAAAAAGCTTATTGAAAGAACTCAGCAGTATATTTCGGGTGATCATGAGTAGTTGCTGAATACAGAAAGAAGAAGAACATCAACGACAAATATCAGCAGCATTCAAAGGTTGATCACAAGCAGCTGCTAAGTACCTAAAGATGAAGAAGAGCAAATGTTCTACTTAGCAGCATAACCCAACAAACAAACAACTCAAGTCTGCTGGACTTAATGAGGGTCATAGTTTCTCGACATAGAGAACTAAAGAAATCAAGTCTGCTGGACTTGTTGAGTACCGAAGGGTACAAGAGATTCTAAGTCTGCTTGGCTTAGTCTACAGTCCCAAAGCTGCTGGCTTTGATGAGGGCAAGAGTGTCCCAGTCTTAATGTGACTGAAGAAACCAAGTCTGTTGGATTTGATGAGGGCAATAGTGTCCTAGTCCGGAGGACTAAACCTTAATAGATTTCCTACTTGTCAAAGTAGAAGAGTGGAGTAGGAGTTGTTCAGTCTCCGAACCACTTAAATCTCTTGTGTCATTTACTTTATGTCTTTTACATTTTTGCACAATAACTGCTAAATTTGTTATCACCCATACTGTAGATTAACACACTAAATTGAAATGACTCATATATCTATAAGGAGTTTTTAAAAGTATAATCCGTTGTGCTTGAATTGATCCCATCATTTATAACTAATATGATTTCTTCATAAGTGGAAAAAGTTTTAATGATCTATTCAACCCCCCCCTTCTAGATCATTACTGTGTCCACGGGAACTAACATTTATTTTTTAAATATATGTTTACTTTAGTAATAGTATAATAATAAAATTATATTATTATAATTGAGGATATTTTATTAATTATTATTATTATCAATAAGAAAGATTTTTTTTTAAAGAACTATCAATCTTTTTTATTAATTTTATCCATTAACTTACTAAATTAGAGAATTAGTTTCTAAATAAAATAGAATTCATTAAAATATTAACATATCATGTGATTTAATTTTATTAATTTTATCCATTACTATTCTTATTAAATTAAAACCACAATTATAGTAGAATTCATTAATGACTTTAAATCTTATCGATTTGTACAATTTAATCGTATAAATATTAATGGAAGATTTAGTTGAATAATAACATTGATTTTTTTACTAAATTATATAATTAGTTTCTCATAATTTTAACCGCATAAATTTATACTACAATCTTTAATATTGATCGAGAAATTAACATGGTACATAACTATTTTAATAATATAATTATGTAAGTATCTTCTCAAATTTTAATTAAATATGTCTATCGTACATTAAATTGATTGTCTATTTTATACTTTTTATTTTTAAAGTATAAAATTAATATTAACTTTTAAAATTAAATGAAATAATTTTACATTCAAAATTTATACCATAATGATGCTTAACAAGATCGATATTCATGTCGTAATGGTTTGTAATGGGTAGTGCACTTGAAGGAACCTTTACTACACATGTTAGGATCGAAACTCAAAAATATTTCACAAGTAACATACAAGACGTATAGTTATGAACAACAATCGAGTGTGAATGGGACATAATGTTTTTAACCGAGTTAAACAATGCAATTACCACTAAACCAAGAAATAATTGATTTACGGGTATTGTAACTCATAAAATAGAACCAAAAAAATTCACAAACTTAAATTTTAAGTTAACTACCTCACTTTCCAAATTTGTTGATCATTGGTTTTTAGTGCAGATCTAACCATATTTTTTAGAACATATACTATTACAATATAATAAATTTAAGAGTATACTTAGAGTATATTTTAATTTTAAGGGTTTAGGGAGAGTTTCAAAAAGAGGTTATGAGAAGTGTTAGAATTTAAGATCGAATAATAACACAATCGCACAGAATATTAGACAAATAATAAAAAAAGTAAAAACACGCGATATACCCAAGTTTACTATTTTGGCTAGTCATGCTTGTTTGACGTATTCATTAGATGTCTCACATGTTATACAACGATTCACATATCAAACAATTATTTTGTAGTAACTGAAAATATCTAGCTGTTATAATATGGGCTCAAACCCAATACATTAGTAAACTAAAATTGAACTAATAATAAATTCTTAATCCCAATTACATCATTGGATTTAGTTTTCAGGGGGCGCTACCCCCTTGAAACTCACCGGGGAGCTAGACGACCACTCTTTTATCGATAAACGAGACCTCGACCACCCTGTCGTAGTGACCATTAATTGAACTCGCAGAAATATGAACCAATTCCAATAAAAAGAATATCAAGAAAAACTTAACTTTACTGTTTAAAGCATTTTTTATGAGTAAATTTGAATATATAACTTTTCATAATATTATTTTATTATTATTATACTATTACCTTTGATCTAGTCCTGATCTAACTTGTTTAATATTTTCTGTATTCTTCTTAATGTTAATTTCTTAAAGACGGGAAGAAACTCAATGGTGATAATTACGAAGATCGGAGAAAATCTTATTAATTCAAAGACGACGGAACCTTGTAGCTGAATCAGAGAAGTTGATTACAAAATGGTAAAATTAGGTCTCATAAGGTTATGACTTTGGGACCCACATTGCTTTTAGAATACTATTCTTAACTATATATATCTTGAAATTTTATTTTTTAAAAAGTATAATATAATTCATATAATATTAAGAATCAATCACGATTTAAAATTCACAATACTTCAATTTTAACTATTTGATTAAGATCTTGTTGTCTTATTGACAATTATATATAATCTTGTTGTCTTATTGACAATTATATATATATAAGGGTTATAATTTTTTTGATATTTTTATTATTTCCCCAACAGATAGAACAAATTTTATGAAGACTAAATTACAAGTTGAATTTTGTAATTTAGGTTCAAAACCGATTTGCATCTTAAGAACATTGAATTACGATTTGCACCCTAGACTTTTTTAAGAAATTGGTCTAGCATCCTAATTTATAAAAACTTCAAAAAAATATTAAAAAAATAAAATTTTAAAATTAAAATATTAAAAATATTAAAGAATTAAAAAAAGGAAAAAAAAAACAACATACAAAAAAAGGACTAAAAAAACATAATAAAATACAAAACAAATTAAGTGGTCATTTCGGACGGCAGATATTCCAAAGTCCTTTTCGTATTTGCTTTTAGGCCTAGCCGTTTAGGCCACGTTCGTTTACATTATTGAATGAGAGTGACTATTTATCTCTTTTTTATATTTATTATATATAAATAAATTAAATTAGAATAAATAGTTGGTATATTATTGAATGAGAGTGACTATTTTTTATTTTAATTAGAATAAATAGTTGTTTTGGAATATTACCGCTCAAATTATTCCTCGCCAAGTTAAGATTCAATGACAAGAAGTCAATCTCAGGAGGTATATGCATGGCCAGAAAGCTCATCGTCTTGTAGCGAAAGGTAAAGTAATGTCCTCAAGTTTCCAAAACTCTTGGGAATTTCGCCAATTATATGATTTGATGAAATTAACGTTGTAAATAAGTATTTTAATAATATAATTATGTAAGTATCTTCTCAAATTTTAACTAAATATGTCCACAACACGTTCAATTGATTATCTTATATTTTTTTTATTTTTAAAATATAAGATTAATATTAATTTTTTAAAATTAAATTAAATAATTTTAAATTTAAAGTTTATACTATCTTAATATGATTGATATTGATGTTATAATAATTTGTAATTTTTTTGTTGTAAAATGGGAGTGGGGGCGGATCTATGCAGGCCAAGGGCCACTGACCCTACTGAATTTTCAAGAGTCAAATTAAAATTTATTTGGAGGTAGAGCGTTAAGTAGCTTGAATTTTAAAACATAATCTGTGATAATTTTAGATAATTTAATGTTTAAAATTACATGGACTAAAATTAAATTAATTAGTATTGGTTTTCATTCAAAATGTCAAAATAAAAATCTCTTTTTGAGAAAGAAGTTATATTATTTTAAAAAAATTTAAATACGAGTCAATAACCGAAAAATTTAATGCGAAAGTGAAAAAAAATCAATATGTCAAAAATCTCAAAATGATTAAGAAGAACAAAAACACTAACGGTAGCATTTATGAATTTTGATATACTCCCACCGATTATAAATGAGGATCCCACAGAAAATAAAAATTCACATTTGACTTCATAACTCATTATAAATACGGCAGGAGAAACTTGCCTTTAAGTGGGAGCTTTCGACTAAAAAAATGATTTATATGTCGACAAATTTGGACTGCCACTTGAAGCGATAAGATAGAATAGTTCCTTGTTTAATCTCTCCTATCCTATGTATTCACGTATTTAATATTGACATAAATTTGTGGGCGTCTCAGTTCAATCCCCATGCCTGCAAACCAATATAGATAGTTGTCTGTTAATTTAAACGGATGTTATACTTATGTTTATTATCAACGGATATTTTTTGTTCTTGTATATGTCATGATACAACATTTGAAAAGGGGAAGAATTTTTTTACCTGGATTCTGCCATCAGAGGTTCCAACTACCAAAATCTCTTCATCGCTATCCAGAGCCATGCAAAGAACCTTTCCATTTGTACCAGTTTGTAGCATTTCTTTTCTGTCCAGTTTCTTTCTACACCAAACTTCCACTATCCCTCCTTTACACCCCAAATAAATAATATCTGAGCTTATTGCCATTGAACGCACTTCCAGTGTCGATGGTACTGATCCAGCCATACTGTAATTCGAAGCACTCCATATCTTGATGTACATAGATTAAACAAGAATTTAGTACAATCAACCAAGACGATATTTTTATGGTCATAATATTCACAACTTTTTGAAACTTTCATGAGGAAGTATATTTTTTGGCCTTCGAGGTAGAAGAGACATGATTTAGATCATGGAACCTATATTGTGTGATGTTATGAAATATGAATCCGAACTTCAATTTCTAGTTTTTATTTTTGTGCAAGTGGTACCTTAATAGCTGCTCCATCTAAGGAAGAGCTGGCTGAATATAATAGTCCATCATAAACTTGCAGTGCATAAATAGGACTTGCTTTAGCCATAAAAGTTCTAGAGCCACTTTGGATGGTACTGAGTGTCCCTGTTGCCAAATCAATTTCCTGTAGAATCATGAAGTTTGCGGTGAGGAAATTAAATAGAAAGCGAAACAATTTAGGTGAAAATTGAAACCAAGCCAATGAATTCTGTTACCTGAATGCTGTTATCCTGGCACCCACAATATAATTTCCCATGTGCAAGAGCCAAGCAGTTCATGTATTTTTTTGGATTTAGCAATTTGGATGCTCCATTCCATGAGTGCACCTGATATAAGAATAGGAAGCCGCATTTAGTTACTCGTGCTTACTATTTGTTTACGTAAGGGGCTTAATTGACGTACATGATTTTAAACTATAATTTTTATCATGGAAATGCCAGATGAAAACAGATTGACAATCAACCGTCAAAAGATTATAATTATCTTCTGTTTGGCTGAAACATAGATGGATAATTTTATGCGCACCTTGATTCCTGGCCCCTGAGGAATGAAGCACGAAATACTATTTGCAACTGCTAGACTGTTAACATGATCCTTCATATCATAAAGGTGTTCACATTTCATTCCTTCATTGCTAATGGACCAGGCCTATCCACAACAGATAACAAATTTTCAGCACTGAAGCAGCTGCAGTCTTAAGTATACAAGCTTGAAGGAAGAATATAGCATACCCTCACGGTCTTATCAAGTGAACCGCTATATAGTCTATCTCCTGATTGTGAAACTGCCAAGCTAGTAACTGCCTTGGTATGTTCTCGAGTTTCTTGAATAAAATGTAGCATGTTGCCTTTACCAGTCCATACCTTTAGCATTTGGAAAAAATTCCATCAGAGTCAAATTCAAAAAGCTTGTTTTTGCGCACTATTATTACCCTACACAATTTCCTTTAAACCTCAGTATATTCATGCAGAAAAGTAACTGCTTACAAACAAATATTGGATCACTCTATTTAAGTTCGCATTTTATCAGTCCTATATTAGATTGCTCATTGTAAAGTTTTCTAACTGATGACGCCAAAAATATAAATAAGGTGTCTTATAGTTATGCAAGTTGTGTCTGCATTAGATGATCCTCGCCACTTGTATGTCACAATAATTTAGTTAAGTTTAAAATGGTGATAAACAATTATTGAACCATTGAAAACAGCATCACATGGTAATTTAGGTTGGCTTGATTACCTTAATCGTCCCGTCTGAATGACCAGAAAAAATCTTGTCTCTGTAGCATACTATTGACAGGACTTCTCCATTAAGGCTACAATCTTCTTGAACTAATTCTTTATGATTCCACATCTCCTGAAGTGAGCACAAGAATATAATGTTGAATTAATTTAAATTCTCTTTCTGGAATAAGTTGACAAGAGTACGAGGAACTTACATTACTAGAATCATTGCCTTCTGAGAAAGCTTTCAGCATCTCAAAGGCCACTACAGAGGACTTCTTAAGCTCTCTCAGGCCTTTCAAGATATCTTTCATGTAGGAGGTTAGATCACGCAGCCCCTCTGTAATTTCAAATGTCAAGTATGAGAACGAAATCTAATAGGAATGAGAGTGTAACAAAAGCAAGATGCTATGAAGTTGATAGGATTGTAGCCATTATCTAGATTTTGCCATTATTGTGTCCAAACATCATAAAAGTAAATTCATATTCTTGCAACAGTACCTTAGTTTATTTTTGTTACATCAATCTACTACCTACTATCCTTGTTCTTCAAACAACGATGTTAGACCAATTCCTACCATCTTTTGCCTTTCCTGATAAATTAAGTTCTAAAATGCCTTTTTCTTTACTAACGACTATTCTGATGGGGATGGTATCACTGTAAATCCCATATATTTTCTATATTATGCAAGAAAAACAAACTCAAAGCAAGGAGATTAGTTACAATGTCCTTATATACTACAATATTTCTGTATCTTAACTAAATTTCACTAAAAAGTAGTTAATTACCCATAACTGCTACTCACCAGGGTCATGGATGAAGCTGCTCAGAGCAAGCATGGAAAGAGCTCTGTCATCTGTTTCCTTAGCAGACTTGAAGATTGATACGAATCGCTTGAGCAAGCAGCCTCGGGCTGTTCCTCGAATTCCTGTATCTGGAAGAACAGTAAGCATGTTTACAAGCCAGGTGGCTGACACAAAGCATGCTGAACATAGCTCTGCGTATTTACTCTTTAAGCCTTCTGCTAAAGCCTCAAACAGTAGACCAAACTCGTGGCTGACTAGAACAAATGCTATTTTTCTCTCCCATTCTTCAGCAGCCTTCTCCTCTTCCTGTAGATTGGTCATACAAAATCTTTAGAGGGAACTTTGAATAGGTATAATCATGAGCAAATGCCAAAACAGGAAATAACTGGAGCTAACCTTAGTTTCTTGGCTCTCCTTGGATATTTTGTTAATCTTCTCCTTCCTCATCAGAGATTTATAACTTTTCTCAAGTCCTGCGCGTTTAAGAAGTAGAGCCTGGGCTAGGGGCTTCCCAGAATAAGAGAATCTTCCCTGGAGGGCCAAAATTGTCTCAGCAGCCGCTATTTGAGCAGCAGGAAAGTCTGTATTTCTAAGACATGAAATAAGAGTATCTATTGCCTCTTCTCTATATATACTGGTCTTCCTTGGCTCCACCTAAGAGTTTGGATGATCATGATTAACTTACTGTTAAATATCAAGTTTGAGAAAGAGAAGCACTGAGAAAGATTCGAACCAGAATGTCAAGTTGGAGAAGAAGACCAGCCACAACAGGAGACTGATCCTGGAGAGCTATTTGCAGATATATAAGGAAGGTATGCATTGTACTAAATGTCCCCTCATCCTTTATGATATGGAGGACTTGCTCATTAAATGTCCTTCTGAAGAAATCCAAAAAGAGAAAAATGACTGATCTTTCAATATACATTGATCTAGATGGAATCTAGGAAAAGAAGAAGAAGAAGAAAGTACCTGTTTAATTTAACTAATTCCGAAAGAAAGTGAACTATCTGAAACCGTTCTCCATCATTTGCACCCAAGAAGCTCTCTAAAACTGGAGCCAACTCAGCTTTATCAGCAATGATGTTCCTACAATTGCCATCCTCCTGCATACATCTCAACAAGATACCAACAGCTGCAATCCTTTCTTCTTGCCACTCAGCTTCCAAGCTGGACACAATATTTCTTATCACTTTTTCTGAAATCACACTACTCACAACTCCAGATATGCTACTTTCCTCAGCACTAGCAAGAATCTGTCCAAGCAAAAGCACTGAAGCTGATTTTGGCTTCATACACATCTTAAGAAAATCATCCTCTTTCTTTTTAAGAACAGTTAAAAGGCAATTCACCATGTCCATATCGATAAGGCTCATACCGGAAGGTCTTAATAGATAAACCAATACAACAGACTCTAGCAACCCCTTTTTGAGGAGTGCTACAACACATTCAACATCAGAATCTACTCTGGTTAGTGTTTGGATCACGGCATCGTCTCTCGACCCAAGTTCAGAAAGAAGGAATACTGTTGCCCTCAAAGCTCGAGAATCAACAGAATTGAAAAGAATCTCCACAAAACCATTGATAATAGGTGGTTTTGATAGCATAGTTTGAATATCTACTTTCTTATTAGCTTCCTGCCAGAACCGCTCAATCCAAAGGACTGCCATTTCGGATTCCTTCAGTATTTCTGACATACAAAGGTTCTTAATCGCAAGGCGCAGCTCCCCAACAGTGCCATCAATAGTAGCTTGCCTTGTGTCATTGTCAGGAGAAGCTGAACGCATACTGAAACTAAAAGTTGGTTCACTTTCTTGGTTTTGATTCTTGGATTGGACTAGAGATGAACTAGGATTCTGTTCTCTCCAGCTTGCAATCAGATGTTTGAGCACATAATTTGTTTTAGGCAGCTGAGTACCATCCAGCTTCTGTCGTGTAATAGGGCAAGTGGAGTTTCCCCTATCAATCCATTCTTGGATTGCTTTACGTTCATAAGTCTGTCCTGTTTGAAGAGTCACCGGGTCATCAAAAATGTTACTTGTTATGGGACAGACAAAATCCTTTGGAGCTGCATGCTTTCCTCCACTAGGCGGGTTATTGATATCTGCCATGGCAGCCTCAGGAGAACTGATAACCACAAGAAAAAAACTGAAGATTTAGTGGTGCAGTAGACAAGTAGACAATGTAATTTTTAGAAAAGGTTAATTTCTAGATCATGTACCAGCCTGATTCTACAGAATTGGGCTGCTGTTGTTTCTGTGATTGGCTTTGTTTTAGATCCAATGATGCTATATTTTGGTTCTTTTCCAATGAACAGCTCTTGTAACTAGGTGAATTGCTTAGGTAAATCAGTCGATGGAGAAAAATAATTCTTGTTAGTATCAAATTACCTCTTTTTCCCCTTCAGAATCTGAAGAGGAATAACTCGCTTTGGCAAAAGACTCAAGTTCAGAATCAGAATCTTTCTTGAACGAAGCTATTGATTTTCTTAAAGATCCTTGTTTAGTTAGGACTTTTAAAGAGACTTTCAGGGAAAAAGGATGGAAACCTTGACACGCTTCTTTTAAATTCAACCGACTTTTCTTCATCAGCCAATATTGGCTGCAGGAAGTTACAGGGAACATCTTAGGTCGTGTATCACATGTGTAAGCTTGAAATGTCAAACTAGATTTCTAGCCAAACAGACAAAGTGCTTGTTGACTTTGAAAAATTGTATATCATTGCTTGTCATAAACTGTGAAAGCTATAAACTGATATAAACTAATTAATACAAAACCCACATGCATAAAAGAGTCCACTTTTTGTCGATGATTATTTCTTTTACCATCTCATATAATGAACCAAATTATGGAGCTAGTGACTTACTGCTTGATATGTACTGGCAATAGCTTTATTTTTTGGCAGAAAAAAATGAAAAAGCTGTAAGTTTTATTTTATTTTATTTATTCACGTTGTCAAACAAGATGAAGATAGACAATATATGAATGTGGACTGTAGTGGTGGGAAGAAAACAGAGATTTATACTTAACTGCTAAAAAGATAAAATGGTTGAAGAATCTCATGTAAGACGAACGAGGACAACTTCAAACCATAACTAACAGAGATAATTTCACAATGATGAAGATAATTAAATGTTGATGATGGTGAGCATAATACTCCATAAGTAGTATGATGCAAGTCATCAATATAATCAAGAAATACTCCCTCCCAAAATGAGAGTTCTGTTTGACTTGTTCATTTGTTTTATAAAATTGAAATTCGGCATAGTTTTTTCAATAGATGTTTTCAGTAAACAAAATTAGTCAATCAAGCGTTTGTTATAAACACTATTCCAACAAATGCATCATGAACCGTTAAAATAATAATTTTAATGGATAAGATAGAGTCTCATCCCCTATCTAAGATAACGGGTAGGAAAAAAAAAAAAATTCTCAGTCAACCCGTCATCTAAAATAGCGGGCGGGAAAGAAAAAAAATAAATTATTTTTACTACCCGTTATCTAAGATAGCGGGTGGGAAGAAAAATAAAATAAAATTATTTTCACTACCCGTCATCTAAGATAGCGGTTAGTGTTCAATTTTTTTATTTTATTATATCCTCTCCAAATGGATAAGGAAAAAAAAAAAAAACTCCTCCAACCCGTTAACTTAGTTAGCGGGTGGAGAGAAATAATTTTTTTTTTAAAAAAAAAAGCAACTGATGCCAGTATCATGTCAAAGTTATTTTTTAAAAAAAAAAAAAAAAAAATTCACCCCACCCGCTAACTAAGATGCTGGGTGGAGGAAATTTTTTGTTTTTTTATTTTTAAAGTTAGTTTAAAAAAAGAAAAATCACTCCACCCGCTAACTAAGATGCCGGGTGGAGGAATTTTTTTTTTTGTTATTGTTAAACTTAGTTTTAAAAAATAAATTTTTTTTTTTTACTACACCCGCTAACTAAGATGCCGGGTGGATGATTTTTTTTTTTTTTGTTAAACTTAGTTTAAATTTTTTTTTTTTTTTTACTCCACCCGACATCTTAGTTAGCGGGTGGAGTAAATTTTTTTTTTTTTTTTTTTTGTTAAAGTTAGTTTTAAAAAAAAAAATTTTTTTTTTTACTCCACCCACTAACTAAGAAGCCTGGTAGATGATTTTTTTGTTGTTGTTAAAATTATTTTAAAAAAAACTAAAAAAATTTACTCAATCCTTTAACTAAGATGCCAGGTGGAGATTTTTTTTTATTTTTTTGTTGTTAAAGTTAGTTTAAAAAAAAAAAAAATTTATTTTTCACCCGCTATCTTAGATGACGGGTAGTGAAAATAATTTTATTTATTTTTTCATTACCACCCGCTATCTTAGATGACGGGTAGTGAATTTTTTTTTTTCCCCTTCCCACCCGCTATCTTAGATGACGGGTTGACTGAGATTTTTTTTTTCCTACCCGTTATCTTAGATAGCGGGTGAGACTCCATCTTATCCATTAAAATCATTATTTCAACGGTACATGATACATTTATTGGAATAGTGTCCATAGAAAAAGTTTGCTACAGATCATTCTCCATATATATATATATATATATATATATAATGTTATGCCAAAATGGGTAACTGGCAAACATTAATATTCCTAAACAAAACTTGAGGAGATTCTCATTTTGAACTGCGGGAGTACATATATAGCCGTAAGAAGTGCATTGACTAAATTAGTGAGTAATGATGAAGGTGATGTTAATGTTAAGAACTGTAATATAAATTAACAAATTTATCGTAATGGACCATTCGAGCTAGATTCGTAGGCTTAAGTTGCAAGTAGAAAGATATATGGATTTGGGGGAAAAGGAATAGGAAACAAACACACACACAAAATGACAAAGATGTAATGAATTTGGAAAAATAAACATTACTTTATACCGTTCATTCTTCAATCCAGATTCATCCACTCCAGTCTTCTTATCATCATCGATATAGTAAAATTCTTCGCCTTTATTCATTGTTTCCAATGCCACAGATGGCGGATCAATTAATATATTTTCATCCCCATTTTCCGGAACCTCTTTGATGTATCAAAAAAAAAAACCCCTGCAGTTCTCATCAAGAACAGCCTCATAATCTTTCTACAATTCTTTCAACTTTGAAGCTTTATTGCCATTCATTTTCGACAACAAAGTCGTGCACGAAACAATCATTGATTCAGCACCGATTGAATGATCATCACTGTCATAGCCAGAGTTCGTAGGCAAAGAGGACAAAATTCTTGATCTTAGCTCATTGTATCATTGAATAACAATAAGAAATGAACTAAAAACAATTCATCAAACACTTACGGGACATTTTCAGATCTAGTGAGTGAATGGTTAGTATAGAGTACTTGTAAGAGACTAAGGGCAGCATTAATGGGACGGTGCCAGAGAGAGTAAATGAGTGATAAGAGAAATGAAGAAAATGGGTTTTCAGGGTAAGAATTGAGGAGCTTTTCTGCTAAACGGAGAGAGTTCTGACGGAGATGGCATTTTCCAGACTCTTTGTCACGAGGTTTAGTGGTCTGAAAATAATTTTGGTCGGAGGAAAGGATTTTTTGCCCGAAGATTGAGAGGAGGCGGTGCCCGGTGGCGGGGTGAGAGGGTTTCTGAGATACGTCCTAGGTGATGTGGTGGAGGATTTGAGATGCGGCGGCGGGTGGTGGTGTAAGGAGAGAATGGGGGGTTTGTATTGGGTGTTTAATGTTTTGAGTTTTTTGGGGGTAGTAATAACGGAAAATACCTGTTTCTTATGTGGCGCGAAATTGGGTGCTTCCGGTAGTCAAAGCTTTCATTTTTCTTGTGTATTTTTTTTATTTTTTTATAGGAAAAATTTAACATTTTTGTCAGATTTCAAAACCTTCTGATGTTCAAGAAATGAGTTTGACATTGCTACTTTTTAATGACTAAAGAATATTTTTTTTGCCTTTTAAACCTTATAAAGCGCAAGGCATATAGAATTCTGACTTCTTGTTAAATAACAGACTCAAAATTTTAATCGTGTATAACCAAAAAATAAGAAGATCTTTATCGAATCATAAAATTAGGTTCACATAATTATTAATTTGGAGCCCAA
Organism: Hedera helix; assembly: GCA_947179155.2. Classification (NCBI taxonomy): domain Eukaryota; kingdom Viridiplantae; phylum Streptophyta; class Magnoliopsida; order Apiales; family Araliaceae; genus Hedera; species Hedera helix. The sequence goes on from OX359271.1 coordinate 6,722,600, forward strand.
TTCATTTAGGGTAGGATCTCATGTGTCTCTAACATAATAGATTAAATTTCTTCCAAAATTAATTAGTAGAATATCATGGGTTTAGACCCCACAAAACCCAACATTTAGAATGATTAATCATATATAATGTCATACATATACTTGCATGAAAAAATAACCACAGGTAGCCAATCAAAGAAAGGCAAAGAGATAATTCAGCTTAGTTATCTTGAATTAGATAGTTTTAAGGACTTGGATGAAAGCCCAAAACTATAAAATATTGCTAGCACACTTAATTAATAATGGATAAAAGATTAAATGCATAGCATCATGAGCAATCAGCCTAAAATTTCAACAGAGTGACTGCTCATGATGCTATATCATTTTGTTTCTTTTTTTCTTTTTCTTTTTTTTTTTAATTTTTTCGACCCATCTCTAGCGTGGTGCCGTGACCCGATTCGTCCACTAAAACCGACTTAGAGAGTTGGTGGAGCCCAATAATCAGCTCCATTAGTCTCACTCCCAATTGGCAGTGTGCATGATATTGGGACAAGACATAACCCTTTACTCCGCAAGTCCTTCTCTGCCTCTTCAAGTGATTCCTGAAAATGAACCCGGCCCAACTAAATTTCATCATGTATACACCTTCGTTCCAAATTATATTCAATATCGATTTAAAAAAAAGTTAATTTCGAGTATTTTCTAACTCAAATTAACAAAAATTCATTTAATTTATATTAATACAATTATAAATCACTTAAAAAGCATCACTAGTTATAATAACTATTATTTTGAAAATTTAAATGAATTGTGTCAATTTATAATTTAAAAATATCTCAAATTAATTTTAAAAAAATCAATAATGATTTATCTTATAATTCAGAATGGAGGGGTTATTATCTAGCTACAAAAAAGATAGGATTAGTATAGAAGTTAATGTACTATTCCCTCCATTTCTGTATTCCCATTCGACTTATTCATTTGTTTATTTTTAGTACGTATTAGCTAGGCAACGCTTTAACTAATAAAAAGCCACAAATCAAAAATCAAATAGAAAATGAAAATACCGAATTGAGTAGAGAGAGATGTTACTCTCGTTTCACAAAAAAAAATAAATCTCATTTTGATATTTCAAATTCGAATCGTAAATTCTAAATATAAAATAGAATGCTTTAATTTATCGAAGATTGGAAGCAAACTAATTTTATAATTGGTAGTAGATAGTTTGTTATAATAGCTAAAATTAAATTAATTTACGTCAATAAGGATTGCACAAATTATCAATAATAAGTTCAAATGAGACTTTGTTGAATGGAGGGAGTAATGTTTAGGTTTATAATACCTGCTCAGTAGCTACTTTTCTCTTCGTGCAGTTATCGTTCAACAGCTGTTTTAAGAGATTAAACGTTCGAAAGAGAGATTAAAAATGTCATTAATTTATATAAATCAACTTTAATTTTATGCAGTAGTCATTAATTAATTATTTGATGTTTTGATTTTATTATTTTTATTTTTTTTTAAGATTTAAGTAAACTGTAAAGCTGATGCACTGACGTTAGCTTTCAAAACTGTATTTACATGAACAAGAGACAGTAAGTTGAGAGCTTTATGAATTAAGTACAAGCTTTGCCTAAATGTCTTTAGAGGTGGTTAGGGCGGTAAACGAGTCGAATTTATTTGAATATAGAGTTATTCGGATTTGATTCGTAATGTTAAATTTTTACTCGAATTCGACTCGGATTCAAATTATATTTGAAAAATTTTACTCGATTCGAATTTTCATTACTTGAATTTGATCCGATTAAAATCGAATTATATATGAACTACTCACAAACTTCAAATTCAAGCTCGAATTCAAGTCTTCTCATAATAACTACTTTATAATACATATAATTACTAATTGAACTACTTATTTTACTTAACAAATGGAAAAATATAATTACAATTACACTTTACAAATATAAAATTATAAATAAAAAAAATTATAACTAATTATTTTAATTTTTGTTTAATTGTGTATATATTATAAGAGAATGTATCGACTATCTATTTGAATATGTATCAATCGAGTGTGTATCGAATTATGATTAAAAATTCGAGTAATTTGAATTACTTAGATTCTACTTGTATTTTTATTCAAATTATTTTTTATACTCAAATTTAAATCATATTATTAACAAATTCAATTCTCGCTCATATATTTTTTAATCAAACCTGAATCATTTGATTCAATTTACAGTCTTAGAGGTGGTAATGGATCCAATAAAGCATACCTGACCAGGGTCTTCAGGAAATAAACAATTCCTTTCCCCTCGAACCTACAAACACAAATAACACAATCATTATTCAATTAATACCTTATTATTAACACATAATTCATAATGCACAGTTACACATGTTGATATATAATACCTACTCGCATTCACCCAGTCTTTCTGTCACACTTTTTTTTTTCCACACAAACTAAAAAAGGAAAATTGTTATTTTCATAATTAAAATTTGATATTTTTATAAATTCTGTTTTATATGAGTGTGGGATTATGTATTATTTATGTGAGAGAAATTATTTAGAACTATCACTTTTATTTGTAAAAATATCAATTCCGTAAAAAATACAAGTTTTATGATAACAATACTTTTGCAGTCTTACCTTTAAGATTGGTAATTAATATTTTCACGTATTATTATGACATTTGCACATGTCTTTCTCACATAAATATGTACCCGCTTAAAATTCATATAAAAAAATTTATGTAAAAATATTATATTTTCGTATGAAAATAACGATTTTTTTTAAGACACTGCAACAAATTACGTGTGCTCGATGTACGCGTGTTTCTTTAAAATGTGACATCTTATAAAAGTACATAAGGAGGATGGGAATGCTAATAATAATATATACGGTAGTATGATCTTACAGACTGCTGTTGCTGCCTCATGTTATTTCCTGATCCACTGCCCAAGTACGGCAAGCTAAGGGCCTATATTCAAGGGGGAGAATTGAAGGAGAAGGAATATTTGTACATATATATCAGTACATAGAATATTTTTAGAACTTCAATAACTAAAGGACACTAAAAGGAGTGAAACTTTAACAATAAGTATTCATATAAGTTTTGGTTTTATATAGTTTGTACAAACAAAGGATCATCAGAGGAAGAAACATCACCTCAATTTGATTCTGAAGGAATTTTATGTACCCATATACTTCAAACAGCACAGAAGCTGTGTCAGTCTGCAAAAGATTTTTATATATATTTAAAAAAAATGTTAAAAAAAATAATCACCACAACCCTAGCTAAAAAATCAGGATGCTTAAAGAAAACCCTACAAAGAAATTTTACTAGGTTCCATAATTTATGAGCTGGTAATTAATATAGTTTTAGGGCTTAATTAATTAATTACCTTTCCAAATGGAGAAACTATCTGGTGAAGAGCTGTTATTCTGTCCCCTAATTTTTCCTTCCTGATCACCTGCTTAATTGCACATAACAAATTAATTAAGTTAAAGAAAAGATAATTGTAATTAATTATATGATAACTTAATTGCTATCAAATCTCAATAATTTCTTGATCACTTTTTTTTTATCTCTAAATTGAATTAATTATTTCCTTACTCTTATTCTCTGTGTGGATGTAATAAGAAGCCAAAGAATCACTATGCTTTAGAAATGGACAATGAAGAAAGACAATAGCCAGCTAGAGCCAGTTAAAATCCAAAGTATATATATATAAAAGATGGAGTATATATATATATATAGAAAGAGAGAATATTTGCGTTGATTACGTACTTTGAAGGTAGGCTGAGTTGACGAAGAAGATTCAACTCTAGCTTTCTTTGCTGCCCCACCAGTGGCCGTGTTGTTACACTGATTCACAGTAGAAATTAACTAAAAGATTAATTGGAATGGGCCATCTTTGATAAATCAAATAATAAAAGATATTTAATTTGCATATATGATCTCAAAGTAAAGTTATGGGGTCCTTACTCCTTACATCCAATTTGATATGTACTAGAATTATAGCTAGTGGATAACTAATTGTTGCATCACCAATGAATAATTAAATAAATAGCCTGAAAATTAACCTACATGATAAAGATCTTGAAATTGATATCCAAACCCTAAATATTCATTATAACGTAAAAAATAAAAATAAAATATAAAAAAAACCCTATACACTCTCTTCGTTTCTCAGTCATACCTCGGAGGAACGATCTGGGGGCGGATGGCGTCCATCGGACTTGCTGTTAGAGAAATTCAACACGTTACTGCTACTTAAACTCGTAACGCAAGATTTGGGAGAAGAAATTGGCATCATTTGATGAGACCAATTAGTAGGGTTTGCTGCTTCTGCCTGGATTAATTCTTCATTATTATTAATATTTCCATACACATGATGATGATGATAGCTGATGTTTGGTGCTGAAGTTTCTTGCTTCACATGATGATCTAATTGGTCTTCCCAAATCTCTAACTTCTTAGCTTGTTGATGGATATGGCTCAAACCTGATGATGATGATGACTTATCTTCTTCTGCCACAAGTCCACCCCTATATATAAAAGTACCATAAAACAACTAAAACTATTATATATTCATTTTTCAAGATCAGTTAAAATTAAAATGCATTAATTACTTGGATTCTAGATGAGAACACTTGATTTATATATAGGACATTTAATTAATATATTAAATTTTCCCCGGCTCTTGTAAACATGTATATATCTTTGTTCTATTAGTCTATAATAAAACGAAGCATGTATCTTTTTGGCATGTAAAACTAAACATGTATATACCCATAAACATTAAAAAAAAGTTAAATTTGTGAGAGACAGAAATTTACATGAGAAGTTGGCTCCATGACTCGGGAAGCTCTTGGTTATCATGATGCCATGAGGAAGAAGGCGGTGGTGGCGCGTTATGAGGGAAAAGATTATTATTAGGAGGAGGAGGAGGAAGTGATGGCCTCATCATAATATTATTCTTGATGTTCCACCAGTTAGGGCCGCCGGCCGCCATCAGTTGTTGCACCGGTGAGCTCTGATGAAGAATACCTCGATTCATTGCCTTCTGAATTATTGAAAGAACAGCTTCTTTTCCTTGCTTTGGACTTACTTTTACAAACTAACTGTGAGAGGTCTTCCTACTCTTGATTAAGTAGAGGTAGCTATCTAGAGGAACCTCACAAGGTCCTCCCTTTTGGAGAGAGAGAGAAAGAGAGTATTTTTGAAATCATGGGGTTTTTTAGCTTTCTTTTCTTTTCTCTTGCTTTGCCTTTAGCATCAAAGTGGGGCAGAAAAGGTTGTGGTAGCAATTTCTCAGCAAATAATATAATAATCTCTATTAATAAAGAGGAAAGAAAAAGTAAACGTTTTTTGGCATAAATAATTTTGTGAAATATATTTTGTTTCCTTTTTTTATCTTTTTCATTCCTATTAGTTCTCTTAAATAAATAGTTATTTAGTTTTTTTATTTCGATCTGTTTTCTCTCTCTCACTCTCTTATTTTTTTAAAAAAAATTATTTTAAATCACACACGTAATGTATTACTAGTAATAACAAAAACTATAGAAGAAATTAATAAATAATTTGGACATCATGACTAATACAGTAACTATTAAAAGTGCAACATTATTCAATTCCACTTATCAAGTTAAATAGAATGTACCAACACTCAAATTAATAAGGTGCAGATTAAACATGATAGCATTATTTAAAAGTTATTTATATAAATAGTAAAGCAATCAGTAGAATGAAAACTTCAAATGCTACATGCATATATAATAGCAGCATAAGTACACAGAAGCTAAATACAAATCCTACAAATACAACTTAGACTCAGAAATCCTAAAAATTGAAAGACTCATATTTTCTACCATTGTCATATAAGACTTGCAATTTCTTCGGATTATATATATAAGATATATAGTCTATGATAGAAAAGGTATAGATGCTTTCTTACTAAAATTATTATATATTAGGAGTAAAACTCCATTTTCTCTCAACTTTATATATAGAGGAACAGGAGTAGAATATATATGGATGAATAATTATAATATATAATATTTATGGAACCTATAGATATCGATGGATAGTACATAGACATGCACTCACACACAATAGCTACAAGCCAACTCAGCAGTTAAAAATTTAGGTCATATTATTGAAGCTGTATTTCTTGAGAATTTAGATCTTCGTCATTAAACTTCTCTCCAATTATTCTTATATTCATAAAACATCATCATATGATCATTAGTTGTAGAAAGGTTATGATCATGAGTAAATGTATATACAGATGAATTACATCTATAACATCAATTTTGCAAATGATTATATTAGAATTTAATTTCAATCACGCAACAATCTCACACAGAAAATAGATAACAAAAAAATAAGACCACGTGATATACTTAGGTTCGTCAATTTGATTAATTGTGTTTATCTGATGTATTCATTAGATGTCTCATACGTTCTACAAAGAGTCACAAACCAAATAATATTTTTTATAGTAACTAGAAAACAATATCTGCTATATATAATATGGGCTCAAGTCTACTATATTAGTAAAATTCAAGATCGGGCTACGAATAAATTCTCAAATCTAATTACATCTCACGCTTAGCCTTCAGGAGTACTGTCCCTTTGCAACATCCGCCAACTTACCGGCGATATGAGTAGTCATTTACTCACCGAGGAGTAAGACCCCGACTATCCTGTTATAGTGGTCATTAGTCGAATTCGCAAAAATATGAATCAATTCCAACATATTAAAATGAATACATGCATATTGTCGCTGATAATTGTTTCATAGCATTTCTCAGCCATTCAAATTTTTCTAAAAGATGCACACGTATATTACAAGTGGTAAAAAAAATGGTAGATAGACTGCTCATTAATTTTGTTATAATGATTGTTAGGATGTATATTTAACAAGGCCTGATTCGGGAATTCACATTGGGCTAGGCCCAATAGACCGTCAGCCTGGTAGCCTTCCTATTGGGCTTACAGCACGTGGGTGGAAGATGAACCGGGTATGCATCATAACTACCTAGCGTAATGGACAAAACCGTTACACAGGTAACCGTTATTCAGGTATGCAGTATAAATACCCAGTTAATAATGGAGAGAAGGGTAACGCACTATTTTGCAATACTAGATACTCAAACCTCCATTGTTGACTTTTCCGATACCTTCACTAACACTCACACCGGAGGAGTCCACAAACGGCCCAAGCCGTTTGGACTTTTGTGCAGGTATTCTTATCGGACGGCCAGCAGGACTTGTGACGCCCCCAAATCTGGGCCCACACAGCCCAAACTTGAGTCGTCAAAAGACTACAACAAAATTATTACAACAAAGCACAACGTACTACAATACAGTGTATAATAATACACAACTAAGTCTTCACTATTATTGCCACACTATTTTACAAAACGTGAAGACTATGATAACTATTCCTCGGACCCTCACTCCATTCCCCGGCTAGACCCTGTTATGTTTTCATCTCCTGTTGAAAAACAATGGAACAAAAGAAAGGGTGAGCTCAAATAGCCCAGTAAAGAATATCATGACTAAGATAATGACGAATAAATTATCATTAGTCTTCAACAGTTGAGTTCTTGATAGAATACAATAGACTACAAGGTTTATATCAAAAACTGCAGTTAAATTCTTAAACAACGTTCAGATCAATAATAGCAGCGGAATGAGTAATCTATTAGAAGAATAATGCAGACTATAATGTCCACTCGGTTCTCTTTTTAGGAAAAACATCATCAACTTTTATCATCTGAAATATCATTAGTCAAGATAATACAAATTCACAGTTCCTGATCATAATCATGCAGATCAACAGTTCATCTTTGCACTACGGGCCAAAGACATTCAATATAACACCAACGGTCATGATTATACCAGATTCAGCCTTTGGTCATAATCATACCAAACAACAGTTCATCTTTGCACTACGGGCCAAAGAGAACATTCACCACGTGCCATAAAAGACACCGAACAGATGTATCGCCTTTAACCTATTATATCGCCTTTAACCTATCATCTGTTCAACAAATATATCACATCTGTGCCCCCGGCCACAGATATTCACAACAACTTGATTTTTGGATGATTAGAATGATATAAATGATGAACAGAAGAAATAGGATAACAATAAGTATCGAAAGTTTACTTTGTACAGATTCAAATAATGTCCAAATTGTCAACATGATGTGGAGTGAAATTTAAAAATGATATTCAAGATCCACAGTTCAGAATAACGGTTACAATTCAATAGAAAGGTTCACGTAAATAGGAAGGTTCAGTTGAAATAATGAAGTTCAACTATTATGGAACATATAATATTTTCAGGAATTATAGAAGCAATAGTTCCATAATAAATTTCGATTTAGGAGTATGAAAGAAAATAATATCCCTTACCGTAGCAGGTTTGATTAACAAAAGGTGAAGGAAATTAATACAAAGGGTTATTCATCAACAGGCGGCAATCCGCTCCGTAAGGTTATTCCCACAATTTAATAGAATTTGAGTACAAAGAGTTATTCACCAAACAGGCGGCAATCCGCTCCGTAAGGTTATTCCCACAATTTAATAGAATTTGAGTACAAAGAGTTATTCACCAAACAAGCGGCAATCCGCTCCGTAAGGTTATTCTCAGAGATTAATAATGAATGAATACGAAAGGTTATTCACCAACAGGCGACAATCCGCTCCGTAATGTTATTCCCACAATTTAATACATGGAAATAAAAGGCACGTCTTATGAGTAAGGAAGAAACAATATTATTATCGAGAATCAAATAATGATAATCCCTTACCATAGTATGTTTGAATAATGGAAGATGAAAAAGATGGTATCCCTTACCTCAACACGTGACTGGATATTGATTTAAATGAGGTTGATTAACTTGAACAGTACACGTATACTTATAGATCTTCACAAATACTCAAGATGACTTAAGCACACTTAGAGAGAACTTTCACAAGAAGTATTTAGAGAGAGAAAGAAAGAACAAGTAAGGAAGTTTATGAAAAATCCTTAAGTTAAGGCTTCTATTTATAGCCAAAAATCTTATCATTCATTTAATCTAAACCATTCATTTAAAGATCATCTTTTAATCTACACCATCCATTTCAAATATTATATTATCTTTAATCTACACCATTCATTTCATATCACCTAATAATCACCTAACTTTATATTATAAACAAATTAATTTAATTATTCAACACTAATTCACACTTTAATCTACACCATTCATTTCATATCACCTAATAATCACCTAACTTTATATTATAAACAAATCAATTCAATTATTCAACAATAATTCACACTTTAATCTACACCATTCATTTCATATCACCTAATAATCACCTAACTTTATATTATAAACAAATAACTTTATCAATTCAATTATTATGACTAATTGTTATAAATACAGTATAGTTAGCTCTTAGATATCAAGTCAATAAATTAATGAAATACAACTGTTTAAATAACATCATAATAGAGATAACAATAATGTAAAATAAAGCATACGTTACTGTGTAATGACAATTATTGATTCAATAATGTGAATTACTGTGCATATGTTACTGTGACAATTATTAGGTTCAATAATTTTAAAAACAGTGCAACAACAATTATTGACTCAATGATATAAAATACAGTGTAATGACAATTATTAAATCAATAATGCAAAATACTGTGTAACAACAATTATTGAATTGATAATATAAAATATTATGCAGTGACAATTATCGATGAAATGATGCGTAACAGTTACGGTGTCAATTATCAGACCAATAATATGAGACACTATGCAATACCGTGTGTTACTGTAGAGTACCGAGTGCTACAGAAAATACCAATAACTACCGTATGCTACTATTCTTTTATCACCGGTATTTTAACAGTTCCGTTGACTATTTTTATTTAAAAAGGTTATTTCTGTCGTTTTCTATATCCGACAAATATTCCGTTGTGGGGTCCACCAATAATTTGTTATTTCGGCGCCGTCGGACCAAACGAATATTCCCCGACCAAACGAATATTCCTCGACAAAACGAATATTGTCCGACAAAATAAAATTTGCACATAACATCCTTAACTTTTAACTTTATCGATTTAACCACTTACTGTTTCAAAAAAATATATATATGAAGAAAAATTAAATTTTGTATTTCATAAAATTCGGGGTCTTACAGGACTGCCCGACAGAATCAGGCGTCAACATTGGCGCTAGAAGGAGGGAGCTGGTTTTGAAATCAGTGCTGGAGGCAAGAACCAAATAGGCTTCCATTCCTCAAGGGAGCTCATCCACTCCTCCCGCCGAGCAAAGCGTCATCAGGCAGTCAGAGGAATGCATTGCTCCCCCTCCTCAAAACAAAGGAAAAAGACCCGCTGAAGGTCAAGAGCCCTCGAACACCCAAGGCGGTCCGATGGATCCCCCACTGCCGACCGGGGGTTCAAGACTCGAGGAGGGGATTAACATGTATGCCTTAGGTTCCTCGATGATCCCATTTACCAAAGATGGTACCGAGGGGGCTGATCTGAAGACGCTTATGGAGATGTTATTTTCCTGCTATGCAAAGGTAAGGATCTGCTTGCAAAATTTTCTTGTTTGAATTGGTTAACATTCTGACTCGTTCATCGTTTAACCGTTTCTTTTTAGGGAAATGCAATTCTCCTGAGGGTATCCGATGAGCAGAAGGTTCTGGAGAGAAGAGCCGAGGAAAGCAGCAAATGGCATGCCGAGGCTCTGAAGAACCACCAGAAGACCAAGGACCAGCTGAAGACCATTCATGACTCATTCCACATCATGAAAAAGGAGTATGAATCGGCTTGGGAGGCTCGTCTGGAGAAAGACAAGGAGATCGACTTCTTGAAGGCCCGACTGATCGATCTAGAGAAGGCAAATGTCCATGCAATGGATTTGGTGCAGGCCAAAGAGCTCAAGAAAATCCAACTTGAGAACAAGCAGAACGAGCTCGAAGCCCAAATCCAGAGTCAGAAGATTCTCCTGACCCAATCGGAAAACATAATCCAACTTCAGACTGATCAGATGAAGAATCTCAAAGACAACGTTGAACTGATCGTCGAAGATTGGGGTGCCAAAGAAGCCGATTGGCTGAAAGGACAGATTGCCTCCGCTTCCCTGAGCGTTCTAATTCTCGAGCTTAAACAGAAGGTGATAGATGAATACAAAGCCTCGGACGTTTACCAGGCTGACATCTTGGCCTCTGTGGTGAATGAATTCAGCGATGGGTTTGAATATACTCGGGAACTTGCCAAGGAGAAGGGACATGATCCCGATCAGCTGGGAATTGTGTTTCCCGAGGATTGATATGTAAAGACTTTTTTGTTTTTTTTTTTAAGTTTTGTAACCCTCCGACGAATTAATCAATTGAATGACTACCATTTATCTTTTCTCATGAGTTTTATTCTATCATCTGTATGTACAAATGTTTACTTATACTGCTTCGCCCCCCACTAGCCTGATCGGATATAAATCCAATGAGGCTAGGAGATGAATTTTAAAGTGAGTATCAAAACAGTAATACAAGAACCAGATGATAAAAAACATTCTCATTTATATCGAAAAGATAACAGGTTATTGGCTAAAAAGATAGCCTCAAAATTTGACTAAGTACAAAATTCTATCGGCTTCAATGATAGCCTCAAAATTTGACTAAGTACAAAGTGTGAACTACTGATAATACCTACGAAGCCGAAAAGCATGCCAAGTATTTGGAACATTTTTTCCATCCATGCCCTGAAGCTTGTAAGTTCCAGCCCTCAACACTTCGATCACTAAGTTTGGTCATTCCCATGTTGGCATCAGTTTGCCAGTTTCCCGAGGTGTGGATGCCTCGGCTTGTCGAAGGACCAAATCGCCCAAATTGAATGACCTACTTTTGACATTTTTGTTGAAGTGCCGAGCAGTTCGTTGTTGATAAGCAGCCAATCTGAGGACTACTGAATCACATTCATTTTCCAATAAATCGAGGTTTAGCCGAAGTCCTTCGCTATTGAGAATTTCATCGAAGTTTAAGACCCTCGGTGAAGGTACCCCGATCTCAATAGGTATCAAGGCTTCGGAACCATAGGCCATCTTAAAGGGCGTCTCCCCAGTAGTAGTCCGAGGAGTTGTTCGGTAGGCCCAAAGAACGTGCAAAAGCTCCTCGGGCCAGGCACCCTTCGCATATTCTAATCTTCTTTTTATGCCATGAAGAAGTGTCCTGTTGGTAACTTTTACTTGTCCATTAGCCTGTGGATGGGTTACCTAAGTTCGACGATGCTGAATGTTAAGCTCTGTTAAGAACCCTTCGAACATTTTGCCGACAAACTGAAGCCCGTTGTCGGAAACCAGAATCATCGGGATGCCGAACCGGTAGACTAATTGCTCCTTGAAGAATTGGAGACATGTATGCTTGGTGATCTTGGCAAGTGGTTTGGCTTCTACCCACTTGGTGAAATAATCGATGGCGATGATCACAAATTTCACTTGTCCCTTACCCTGTGGAAGAGGGCCCAATATGTCTATTCCCCATACAGAAAAGGGTATCGGAGAGAGTATCAGAGATAATCCTTCGGGAGGTTGGTGTAGGACGGATGCAAATATTTGACACTTATGACATTTTTTGACGAAGTCTTTAGCATCTTCAAGCATGGTCGGCCAAAAATATCCTTGTTGCAAAATTTTATGGGCAAGTGTTTTTGCTCCCACATGGTCCCCGCAGATTCCTTCGTGAACTTCCCGAAGTGCATAATCAGATTCCCCAGGGTCAAGACATCGGAGCAATGGGGAAGAATAAGATCTTCGGTACAGGTGGTCATTGTGGATACAGTACTTTGTGGATTTGTACTTTATTCTTCGGGCCATAGACTTGTCTTCAGGCAATTCACCATTCAAAAGGAATTTGATGATAGGTGTAAGACCCCGAATTTTATGAAATATAAATTTTAATTTTTCTTCATATATATTTTCATGAAACAGTAAGTGGTTAAATTGATAAAGTTAAAAGTTAAGGATGTTATGTGTAAATTATATTATGTCGGACAATATTCTTTTGGTCGGGGAATATTCGTTCTGTCGGGGAATATTCGTACGACGGCGCCGTACGAACCAATCATTGGTGGACCCCACAAAGAATAATTGTCAGATATAGAAAATGGCATAAACAATTTTTAAATGGTCAATGGTACTATTACTTTTAATTGTTAAAATATCCGGTGGTAAAAGAATAGTAATATATGGTATTACAAGTAACATACGGTATTGCACAGTAGCACACGGTATTGCACAGTAGCACACGGCATTGCACAGTGTTTCGTATTATTAAACTAATAAAGTGGTTATCGTACAATATTTGACTTTATTGTCACATGCACAATAATTCATGTTATTAAATTGATAATTATCACAGTAGCATATTCACAGTAATTCAAATTATTGAATCAATAATTGTCATGACACAGTAACGTATTCCTTCTTTTACATGCTTTCTGCATTATTGTTCTATCTACTATGATGTTATTTAAACAGTTGTATTTCATTAATTAATTGACTTGATATCTAACTCAGAAAGCCAACTACACTGTATTTATAACAATTAGTCATAATAATGAATAAGTATGAATTATTGTTGAATAATTGAATTGATAAAGTTAATTGTTTATAATATAAAGTTAGGTGATATAAAATGAATGGTATAGATTAAAGATAATATAGAATTTGAAATGGATGATGTAGATTAAAAGATGATATTTAAATGAATGGTTTAGATTAAGAAAATCTTAAAAGATAAAATGAATGGTATAGATTAAAGATAATATAGAATTTGAAATAGATGGTGTAGATTAAAAGATGATCTTTAAATGAATGGTTTAGATTAAAGAAATCTTAAAAGATGAAATGAATGGTATAGATTAAACATTATCTTGAAATGAATGGTTTAGATTAAATTTGGAAATCTTGGTTATGATAAGATTTTTGGCTATAAATAGAGGCCTTAACTTAAGGATTTTTCATAAACTTCCTTACTTGTTCTTTCTTTCTCTCTCTAAATACTTCTTGTGAAAGTTTTCTCTAAGTGTGCTTAAGTCATCTTGAGTATTTGTGAAGATCTATAAGAGTACGTGTACTATTCAAGTTAATCAACCTCATTTAAATCAATATCCAGTCACGTGTTAAGGTAAGAGATTATCATTATTTGATTCTCGAAAATAATATCGTTTCTTTCTTACTCACAAGATGTGCCATTTATTTCCATGTATTAATTTGTGGGAATAACCTGACGGTGCGGAGTACCGCCTGTTGGTGAATAACCTTTCCTATTCATTCCTTATTAATCTCTGAGAATAACCTCACTGCGCGGATTACCGCCTGTTTGGTGAATAACTCTTTGTATTCAATTTTTATTAAATTGTGGGAATAACCTTACGACGCGGATTACCGCCTGTTGGTGAATAACATTTCGTATTCATTCCTTATTAATCTCTGAGAATAACCTGACTACGCGGATTACCGCATGTTTGGTGAATTACTCTTTGTATTCATTTTTTATTTGTCTCTTGTGAAAATAATTTGTCTACACGAATTATCACATGACACTTTTATTGCATATTCGTTTATAATATCATTTTCTTTCATATTCGTAAGTGATATTATTTTCCTTTATACTCATAAGGGATACCATCTTTTTCATCTTCCATTATTCAAACTTACTATGGTAAGAGATATTAAATTTCTTCACCTTTTGTTAATCAAACCTGCTACGGTAAGGGATATTATTTTCTTTCATACATATAAATCAAAACTTATTATGGAACTATTGATTCTATAATTCCTGAAAATATTATATGTTCCATAATCGTTGCACTTCATCATTTCAATTGAACCATCCTATTTACGTGAACCTTTCTATTGAACTGTAACCGTTATTCTGAACTGTGGATCTTGAATATCATTTTTAAATTTCACTCCACATCATGTTGACAATTTGGACATTATTTGAATCTGTACAAAGTAAACTTCTAATACTTATTGTTTATCCTGTTTCTTCTGTTCATCATTTATATCATTCTAATCATCCAAAATCAAGTTGTTGTGAATATCTCTGGCCGGGGGCACATATGCGATATAATTGTTGAACAGATGATAGGTTAAAAATGATATAATAGGTTAAAGGCGATACATCTGTTCGGTGTCTTTTATGGCACGTGGTGAATGTTCTCTTTGGCCCGTAGTGCAAAGATGAACTGTTGTTTGGTATGATTATGACCAAAGGCTGAATCTGGTATAATCATGACCGTTGGTGTTATATTGAATGTCTTTGGCCCGTAGTGCAAAGATCAATTGTTGATCTGCATGATTATGATCAGGAACTGTGAAATTGTATTATCTTGACTAATGATATTTCAGATGATAAAAGTTGATGATGTTTTTCCTAAAAAGAGAACCGAGTGGACATTATAGTCTACATTATTCTTCTACTAGATTGCTCATTCCGCTGCTATTATTGATCTGAACATTGTTCAAGAATTTAACTGTGGTTTTTGATATAAACCTTGTAGTCTATTGTATTCTATCAAGAACTCAACTGTTGAAGGCTAATGATAATTTATTCGTCATTATCTTAGTCATGATATTCTTTACTGGGCTATTTGAGCTCACCCTTTCTTTTGTTCCATTACTTTTCAACAGGAGATGAGAACGTAGATAAGTCTAGCCGGGAAATGGAGTGAGTGTCCGAGGGATAACTGTCGTAGTCTTCACGTATTGTAAAATAGCGTGATAATAATAGTGAAGACTTAGTTGTGTATTATTATACACTGTACTGTTGAACGTTGTTATACCTAGTAATAATTTTGTTGTAGTCTTTTGACAACTCAAGTTTGGGCTGTGTGGGCCCAGATTTGGGGGCATCACAATAGGGGTCATCCACGAATCTGCCTGTTCAATATCCAACATTGTCTGAACCAGGGTGCTCGGATGTTGAAGATTTTCTAAGTATACTGCCCCATCTAATTCCCCTTGATCGGTGGTTACCAATTTGGAAAGAGCATCAGCCATGGTATTTTCGGATCAGACCACGCCTAATATCTGATATCTTGGGAAAAATGTTAATAAGGACCGAACCAAATGGAGATAGGCCTGTAAGTGAACTTCCCTTGCTTCATATTCTCTCAACACTTGTTTCACAACCAGTTAGGAGTCACTGTATATTGTCAAGCTCTTTACTTCCAGATTACGGGCCAGTTTCAACCCTGCCACCAATGCTTCGTATTCGGCTATGTTGTTAGTGGCTATGAACCCAAACCGGATAGATTGCTGTACTTTGAATCCTTCCAGAGAAGTGAGGATTATCCCAGCACCGCTTCTCGCCCCGACACAGGATCCATCGATGTACAAAGTCCATGCAGTCTCCTCGGGGTTTATTGTCACTTCCTTGCGCTCTGGTTCTGTTTCTTTGGCATCCTCGGGGAATGAACATTTGATGATGAAATCGATGAGAGCCTGAGCTTTTATAGCCGTCCGAGGACGGAATTCGATGTTAAACTGACTTAGCTCAATGGCCCATGCTGCCAACCTTCCCAAAGATTCTGGTCTGTAAAGAACTTTCCGTAACGGTTGGTCCGTGAGGACGATGATAGTCCGCCCCTGGAAGTAATGTCTCAGTTTCCGGCTGGAGATAACCAGTGCATAAGCCAACTTCTCTAAATTTGGGTATCTTGTTTCAGCGTCCCGAAGAGCATGGCTTATGTAGTAGACTGGCTTTTGCCCTTGTGAATCTTCCCTGATCAAAGTTGACCCGACTGCCAAGGATGTGGCAGACAAGTATATTTATAGATCCTCATCGGGCAGTGCTTTGCTCAATATCGGAGGGGAAGAGATATATCTTTTAATTTGTTCAAAAGCCCATTGGCAGTCTTCAGTCCATTGGAACGTTTTCTGATTATGGGCTCCTTTCAGAGTCCCGAAGAATGGGAGACATTTCTCGGCTAGTCGTGCCACAAACCGCCGAAGAGCTGCCAGCCTCCCGGTCAGCCGTTGAATTTCTTTGAAGTTCTTCGGGGGTTGCGTTTCGAGAATAGCCGATATATTTTCGGGATTTGCCTCAATCCCTCTTCGACTAACCATATATCCCAAGAATTTGCCTGACCGAAGGCAAATGTGCATTTAGTTGGGTTGAGTCTCATGTTGTTTGTTCTAACATTCTCAAAGCATTCTTTTAGGTCGGATAAATGATCATCCTCCTTCATGCTTCGAACGATCATGTCGTCCACATAGACTTCCATGTTCCTCCCGATCTGGCTGCTGAACACTTTGTTCATCATTCTCTGATAAGTAGCCCCCGCGTTGATTAACCCGAAGGACATAACTTTGTATGCATAGATGGCTCGGTGGGTGATGAAAGCCATCTTCGGTATATCGCTTTCTAGCATGGCGATTTGGTTATACCCCGAAAAGGCATCCAAGAAGCTCATTATGGTATGTCCCAAGGTGGAGTCGATCAATTGGTCTATGCTCGGGAGAGGATAATAGTCTTTCGGACATGCTTTGTTGAGATCTGTGTAATCCACGCACATCCTCCACTTCCCATTGTGTTTTTTGACCAACACCACGTTGGCGAGCCATTCAGGATAATTGATTTCAAAGATGAAGTCAGCAGCCAAAAGTTTATCAATTTCATCATCAAATACCTGTTGCCTCTCGGGAGCTATGTTCCTCTGTTTTTGCTTTATGGGTTTGGAGTTCGGGTTGACGCTCAACTGGTGTACGGCCACAGTTTTATCAATGCCTGGCACGTCAGCTGGAACCCATGCAAAGATGTCAGAATATTCCCGAAGAAGGGTGACCAACCGAGTTTTGGTTTCATCTTGAAGATTTGTGTCAATCTGTACAGTTTTCTGATCATCATCTTGAAATAATGGCACCTCAACCGTATCTTCGGCCGATGTTGCTAGTGGTTCAGTACATCCCTCAGTGAAAGGTTCCAGCTCGATCTTCATGGTGGCTTTCTGTTTACTATCACTGGTAGAGGATGTCTGGATAGTCTGTAAATAACAACTTCGGGAAAGATCATGATCACCAATAGATTCTCCAATCCCATTTTTGGTTGGAAATTTCATTTTTAAATGCGGGATGGAGGTAATCGCTTTCAATGCCGATAGAGTAGTTCTTCCTAAGATTGCATTGTAGTTGCTTTCCACTTGAACCACGTAAAAGCGGACCATGATGGAAGCTTGTTTCGAGGCAGTCCCGAAGATCACAGGCAATTCAATCGTTCCTGTTATACGGACTGGGTTATTTCCGAACCCGTATAAGAGGGACTCATTGCAGATCTCCAGCTTCCTTCCCCCCAAGTCCAGCCGATTGTATGCTTGGCTGTAGAGTACATCGTTTGAACTTCCATTGTCAACAAGCATCCTCTTCATATCCATTGTGTCGACCTGAGCTGTAATGACCAATGCATCCTAGTGAGGAATAACCATCCCCGATGGGTAATCATCATCGGAGAAAATGATGGGGTCGGTCTTGATGCCCAGCGGTTTACCGGACACTTGATGGATTTCTCTGCCGAAAGCTTTTCTCTTGCGATTGGACAGAGCGGAGATTGATCCTCCGAAAATGGCATCAACCACACCTCTTGCTTCAGTAATGGGTGGTGGTGGCTCGAGGCGATCAAAGGCTGATGGTCGGTAGGAATCGGTGACATAACTGTCCAGGTTGTCATTCCGTACTTGCTTTTTTAAGAAGTCTTTGAGATGGTAGCACTCCTCGGTATCATGCCCTTTGGCTTCATGATAAGTGCAGTATCTATCTCCTTCCTTTTGCCTTGCAAAAACCCGAATCTTCGGGGGATTCTCATAGAAGGGTTTGTTTTTTATCGCTTTCACGATATTGCTTTTACTAGTGTTTAGGGGTGTGTAATCCTTGTCGGCACCCCTTCTATCCCTCGGGGGATCGTTCTTCTGTTGCCGATCCCTGTTGAAATCTCTTCGATCATTTCCCTTCTTTCCATTACCGTTGGATTTCTTTTCGGCACTAACGCCTCCAGGGTCTCTCTGGTGAAAATCACCGGTATTTTTTGATGACCCCCGAAGATTGGCGAGAGCCTCTTCCAACTCCACGAACTTGTCCACCTTCTCGTAGGTCTCCAATAAAGTTTTGGGAGCCCTCGAGATAAGCTCCTCAATTAAGCTGCTGGATTTATCAACATTTAATCCCATGGTTAAAAATTGGATTACATGCTTCGGGTCAATCCCGTTGATTTCTGACACGGCCTCCCTGAATCTTTTGATAAATTGCCGAAGAGTTTCATTCGGCCTATGTTTTACTTGTAGGAGGGATGTCATCATTCGGGCTCTCCGCTTATTGATTCTGAAGCGGTTGTGGAATTGCTCCTGCAGCTCCTCCCATGATTTAATGGATCCGGAGGGAAGGGAGATGACCTATTCTCTGGTAATTTTCTTCAGAGTGGATAAGAACAAGTGGTACATTGCCACTGCATCATGACCATGAAAGTGTATGGCCTGCTCGAAGGAATAAGTGTGATCATGTGGGTCCCCTGTTCCGTCGTACATCTCCAAGGTCTACCTTGCGGCTTCGATCGATCTTGGATTCTTCCAGATCTTTCGAGAATGGAGAGAATCGAGCTTTCTTGGACCCATAATACTTATCCGAAGCCTTGTTGAGGGAGGATTCTCCAGTGTGGCTCCTATGACTACGTCGGTCTTCCCGATCTTTCCTTATTGGCGATCTGACTCGTTTTCTCAAATCTGTTGTCCAAATCGACTTGGAGTGAACCGGTTCCTTCCCACGATTTCTATTTCCTCCCCCTCAGAGTTCCGTGTGATTATCATCCCGTCTGGTAGGGCAATCTGAGCGGGAGGCCGAGCCTCTCTGACTCAAGAGATTATTGTCTGCCTCGGTTAATTCCTCATACTGTCTGTCGAGCTCCTTCTGCTGGAGGTCCAGAGCCTTCTTTCTGTCAAGGATTATCTGGAGGCGGCGGTCTTTATTTGCCGCCGTCTCCTGGTGAGACCGGGAGAGAGGTGGTCGTCGCAGATGACTCTGAGACTGTGAAGTTTCCATGTCAATGATAGTTTTCAGGCCTTTTGATTTCATATGTATCGGGGATATAGAATTCTGTTTGGGCTAAATCAAAGTATTGGTTCCGGATAGAAGAAGGGATGTTGGCTATTCTATACTGGATATTAAAGTATTTATTCCTATTGTACTCCTCTACATCCCTCATCTGGGTGACTACCACGGGTTTCCATGGTTGACCCTCTAGGATCCCCAGTTCGGCAACAGTAACTTCGTCTTCAACCCGGGATGACGAAGCTTGGGCCCTTGTATCTTGGATACTTCTAGCCATTATGGGGTATTCAAGAAAAGAGGGTAAAGAACTTACTTGATTTTAATAAGAAGGATTGGTTGAATATCGATCGGAAGACAGCAGGGTAGGAATGATAGAATCTGGGCTAGGAATGGAATTTTTCTCTCTCAAACGTCCTTTCTTTCGTGATAGCTGTCTCTGGTAAAAACGACGATACACTTGAAGTGATCCTTTTTATCTTGTTTAGGCGTTGCAACGGTTCAGATGGAAACGATCTGACGGATGGGGCACATTCGGAGTATTTACTGCAGCGTAATAAATGCTCCTTCCCGCGTAAGCTTCGTCAGCTATTTGGACACGGATTTCGAAATTTAAAAATAAGTTGTCAAACGAAACGTCTGTGTAAGCCTTGGGCCGGATCCGTTGGGTTGAAAAATAAAATTTTGGGCTTGATTGGTACATTAGGGCCCAAAGCTTGAAACCCTGATTATAAAGGTCCAAGGCCTTATCCAAAAGCTTCCCCATCGGTCTGATGCATCCGGGCTCCCGATAGAGCTTTTATCTTCGGTTTGATACCTCCGGGTTCCCAAATGACATTTCCTATCGGACTAATGCCTCCGGGCTCCCGATGGAGGTTTTTCTCTTCGGAAGGTTTCATTCTGCTCCCCCAGCAGAATGTATTTATAATATCAGGTATTCTTACCGAACGGCCAGCAGAAAGGTTTTTCTCTTTGTGCAGGTATTCTTACCGGACAGCCAGCAGGACTGCCCGACAGAATCAAGCGTCAACAATGATATGACTTAATGACATAAATCAAGCTGCAGTTGTTGATGTTATATTTATAATATCAGAAATTATAATACTTATAGAAATGAAGAAAATTAGAGAAAAGTGTCATGGAGACTAACCAAATTATGATAGTTTAGTAATGGACTTTATTAATTACATTTAAGAATTAATCAAATGACAAAGACAGAATTATGGGTAAAATGTCACGTCTGATTTCTCGTTTTTCTCCATTTTATCGAAATTTATTAAGAAAACAGGAAACTTTAATTTGCTGCACTAATTAATAACGTTTTTAATTACTTTTTACTTCTCAACTATCAACTTCTTCATCATTGTATAACTCCACAATTGTTTTTTTATTGCAATTTTGTCAACATAAAAGTATCTTTCCCATGTTCTTGATGATTAACATTAAAGAGCCGTGGACATGAAAGAAAGATGAAGTATTGTTAAGTCTGTCAAAACATAGAAAAGAGAAGGTACACGGGAAAAATTCTTTCCTTTTCCTTCTTATTTTTTTTTATGTTGGACTTTCCCTATCTCAAAATAAAAAGTCAAATTTGTATTTGACTTTCTTCTAAGCATATTAAAGTTTGTGAATATGTAACAAATCAGCGTGTACACGAATATTTATTTTTATTTTTTCAATATATATATATTAGGCTTTCCTTTTATTGTACATAATTCGTTTGTAAATTTCTTTAACATTCTTTCAATACATTTACTCTTTATTTATTTATTGATACGTTGGCTTATGTTAGATTAAGTTTATCCCAAGCATGGGAATGCAGATAGGGGTAAGTATTGAATTATAACCGAATCAAATTGTCTATTCGGTTATAACTGAATATCAAATTTCATGCAATTTTACTATTCGAACAAGTTCATGAAATATATATTAACCGAATAACTGAAACTCGAATAACTGAATTATACTCTTCGGTTACGTTATTCGGTATATGACCGAAATATGAACCTAACCGAAGAGTATAATTCAGTACATGAAATTTCACACTAGAGTTTTCAAACAATATTTAATCACCATCCGCAATCATAATAATTCATAGCTAGTTTAATTATTTTAAATTAACAATATATAAGTACATAATCCATAGGACAAAGTGTATCAAAGCCTAATTAAAAATAGCGTCTTATTTTTTTTTAAGTTTCTAAGTTAGTTAACCGGTTACCCAAATAGTTTAATTTGCATACCCGAAACCGAAATCGAATAACAAAAGATAAAACTGTTATAATCGAATATATTCAAATAACCAAAACAATTTAGTTTAAAAAATTCGATTCGGTTCGCTTATTCAATTTTATTCGTTTTTTATTTGACCCTAGATGCAGAGAATGGTCAGTAAACAATTCAAGGATTTCAAAGCTAGGGTTTTGAAATCCCAAAACTAAACAACCAACAGAATGATTTCATGTATCTAGATTAATGACAAAAAAAAAAAAAGTACGTATGGTAAAAGTCCAACTTACCCTCGTTTTTCTAGCACGTACTTTTGATATTTTCAGGGATGACTCAAGATAATTTGGGACCTAAAGCGATATTTTTAAATAATATCTTATATGTTTGGTACGTCATCCATTGACTACAAAAATCAATAAAAGACTTTTATTTTGGGACTGATAAAGTATTAATATTTTTTTATTTAAATGAGGCTTTTTTTTATACTATTAATTTTTTTTAGATATTTAATATTTAGATTGGACTATGAGCCCTAAAGAATTGATTGAGCTTATATTTTTATAAAACCTTTTTTATATGAATTATTTAGGGAGATTTACATTTACCAATACATTTTTTTAAAATATTACAACAAAAGTGCATACATAGAATATTTACAAAATTAGTGCATTTTCAATATTTAATTTATAAATTAGTGTATTTTTATTCCTTTAATTTAGTTAGGTGATTTAATAGGTAGTTGGTTTCAAATTTCAAAATTCAAAAATCAAATTAGATGATTTTTATTCATTTCTCTGTCCTCCATTTTATCTCCTTTATCTCCTCTCTCCTCCATAGTTAATGGCGTGGAAGTGGAAGTGTTTGCTCACTTTCTCTCTCCTCCATTTCTTCTTCTTCCTCTTCTCCTCGTCATCTTCTTCTTCTTCATTTGCAATAAATTTTAACTTTTTTTTTTTGGGTTTTCTTCCCACATCTCTGTCAACTCTGATTCGTTTCTTTCACACATGCAAATAAGATAGAGGGAGAGAGATGGTTTTGAATTGCATCTTCTCCACGTCCACACCTCCTCCTTGCCGGAAATTCTGAGCCGTATTTTCTTAATGTGTAGTAACTAATTTTTTCGTTCAGTAAATTTAGGTAACCAAACAATAGAATAGAGGTAACCAAACACTAGTATGTAGGTAACCAATTCCTGAATGTGTAGTAACTAGTTTTTTCGTTTGGTAAATCTAGGTAACCAAATACTAGTCTTCTTCCTCATTTTATTTTGTCTTTGTTAATGTGAGTTTGTTAATGTGAATTTCATAATGCAGTTGGTAACCAAACCTTCATATCAAGGTAACCAAACTTTCATACAAAGGTAACCAAAACACAATCAACAGGTTTCTAAAACGGTGCTCTGTTTTTAAAACACAATCTGCAGATTTCTGGAGGTAACCAAACACTAGTATAGAGGTAACCAATTCCTAAATGTGTAGTAACTAATTTTTTCGTGCAGTAAATCTAAGTAACAAAACACTAGTCTCGTCTCTCATCCACCACCACCGCCTTTACCTCCATCCCCAACCTCCAAGTATAATGAGATTTCAAGATCAAGTTCAAGATCCAGATTCAGATTATAGTTTGCTTACACCCAATCGAAATCGAATATGATAGCCGATTGGACTTGCGATGACGGTGATGGTGGTTGTTGCGATGGGGTTTCGACCATTGATGAGAACCCCACATGAAGTGGTTTAGAATTTGAAGAGAGAGAAGTGAAGGAAAAATAATCAGAGAAAGTTGAGGCAAAGTAGGAGAGAGAAATGGAGACAATTTTAAAAATTTAAAACCTTCTTTAAAATAAAATCTAAAACTCAAACTTTTTTTATTATACTATAGGGCCGGTCTTGGATGTTTCAAGTGTATAATTGTCTTTACATCGTCATCGTATGCCAAGCTATGTTGAAAAAACTTGAATACAAAAAAGTGAATGTAGAATAATTAATGTGTCAATTTATAATTAATTAATACTTTACTGTACATAATTAGATGCAGTGATATGTATAATCAATTACAATCATGCATATATAATATTATTTTGTATCTTACATTTATATTTATCTTTTAGTTACCAAAATAAATGGATTTAATACTTTCTATGCGTCACAACAAAATTACATTTAACTGTGATGCTAGTTAATTTACTAAATTTTATACTTAAATTGTGATTTGAATTTATTTTATTTTTTCAAAGATTTTTTTTTGAATTTATTTTAATTAATGAAAGAATATTTTTAAAATCATACCAATTTTAAATTTTAGTTTTTCACAATTTAAATAATAAATAAATAAAATTCTTCTTATGACATAAATAAAGTACGTTAGCTGGCTTATTATAATTTGTGGAATATTTTCATGACATAAATGCCTTATATTAATTATTAATTAAGCAAACAGACGAGCAAAACCTTAAATCTATAAGAGATCTAGTGACTAGGAAATGACAATAATATTTTTATAATAAAATAACTCATTTTTATAAAATAAAATAAACTATATTTAATTAATTATTCTATTAAAATAGAATAAATTATTTTTATTATTATTAAATTTATAAATTTTATTTTTTGAGAGATTATAAAGTAACTCATTCTAATTAAAAATAAAATAAATTATTTTACTTATTATTTTTTTTAGTTCTATTTTTTTATTAATTTTTTATTAATTCAAATGTAGCATTAGGGTGGGTGTGGGAGGGTTAAGGTAGGCTTGGGATGGGATGTCTGGTGGTCCGTACTGCTTAATTTTTGTCGGACTTCACTTCCTTTTCCTCTTTATTCTCTTTCATTCTTTTATTTTAATTTTCTTGTCTCAAGCTACCAAGAAACAAAACCCTATTTCTTGTCACTTTCTCCTTCTATATTCCCTCCACATTCCACACAAACAACCGGTTACAATATATACCTGTAATTTGGACATAATACTATCATTTAAATATAAAATAATAATGTCATTTAATTTGAGCTCTCGATCATCTTTAACAGAAAACAAACTCATTTGTGGCATTTTTAAAGTATGTTTGGAATTGTTTAAAAAATATAATTATTGATTCTAATTAATACTTTTGATTATAATCACTTTTAAAAAAATAATTTTTATTTGATAAATAAAAAATACTTAAACTAAATAAAGAGTGAGAAGTATTTGGTACCAAAAAATCTGTTAATCACTTATTTTAAATATAAATTATTAAAAACAAATGTTTCGAGAAATAAAGATGGGTAATTAATGAAATTACTGAAATAAATAGAGATAGATTAATAATATATACTTGGTCAAATCTGATTATTAGAATTAAAATTTTTGATTATTTTCATAAAATAATATTATAAATAATTATAAAATTATGTTATCTAAAACTTTTTACTTTTTAAAACTAATTATAAGTAAATCTGATCGCTTATAACCGGAAACATGTTAGCTAGTAGGATGAGATAGAATATCGATCTTCACTATGAACATGTGCTCGATATTTCTTCGCTTCTTTAATTTTTTGTTTTTTGGGACATATATGCAGAATTTCTTTACTTAAATACAATAACTTATGATCATATTCATAAGGTATATATTCATGAACATGATTCATGTGAAAGCAGAAAAGTATGGTTGAAAACTTAAATTAATCCCTTAATTAATTTAGTGGATGTAGCAGAGGAATAACCAGGTGATTATAGAATATTAATTAATCTACTTTATTGTTATATAATTTGTAAAAAAATCTATTTAAAATGCTAGGCGGACAAAGGAAAAGACCATATATATCTTAGTAGGAATATAAACAAATCAAACTATCATTTTCAGTATAATAAATTACTGATCCAAATCCCCCAACATATCATGCTTTTGTATTTATTTATTATTCTTGTGTCTTATTTTATATAATTAGTGGAAAATAATTTCCCACCACCTAGTTTTTCCTCCACTCATCCAAGCCGTGCTACTTACTAGACCTTATTATATGAGTAATAAAAGATGTTCCGTGCCTTTTGTCTGGAGAAAAAAAATGAAAAAAAATAAGAGAATTGATATTTTCACGAGCAAAATTGATAGATCTACAAGTTTTTCTCTTACACGAGTGTTGGGCTTATTTACTATTTATGTGAGAGAGAGTTTGTGAAACTATTATTTTTACTTGTGAAAATATCAATTCAAAGAAAGAACTGTCCATTTTTTTATTTTTTATTTGTTGTTATTGATTATAGCAAATTATTTAAAGGTTCCACGGGATTTCAGCAATATCATTTTGAGATTTTTGCCTTGTGCATATGTTTATAATTTTTATAGTCAGATATTAAATGCACTTTACGTTCAACAACTTACAATTATTTTAGTATAAATACAGTAAAATGTGTTTTATTTTATGAATCCGGAATAATGGTGTATTGTGGTGCAGTGAACCAAAATATTTTTGATAGAGTGTTTTTGCATTATATTTAGGGGGTTGTATTTAATTAATATTTTTAAAGTCTTTTTTTAATTGATAGATTTTTGTAAAATTTGTAGATTTTGATGACTTTTAAACACTTTTAAAGATTTTTTTAAAATGACTTTTGATGACTTTTAAAGACTCCATAAAATAAATGGCAGTCTTTTATAGACTTTTTACCAAGACTTTGGTAGGTTTTTGTATAGTTCTAATATATCTTGAAGCTTATATTAATTGTTAATTAGCTCATGTGTACAACCTCTCCCTCTTGTTAATTATTCTAAACAAATTGTTAAAAAAAATTCATATTACGTTATTCCTATATTTAAATTTTGTATATACCTAAATATATGTAAATAAGTCCAAATACATTTTCAATTATGAGAGTGAGATGTTATACATCCTTATATTTTTATTTGATTTTTCAATTTTATTTAAAAAATAAAGTATTTTTAAACTCTAATTATTAGAATTATGAATGGTTAATTTAGTATATCAATAACGACGTTAATTTAGTTATGTTTACTACAGTTAATTTATTCGTTTTAATTATCATTAATCAAAATAAATATTATTCTTGTTACACCAATGAGAAAAAAGAACACATCTGATGAATATTTTAAATAAATTATAATCTCGTTAGTTAGTATTATTATGGTTAATTATTAACCGTGTAATTCTTAACATGATCAATTGTTATATAAGCATTTAGTTTAGTGATTTATGATAAATTGGTACATTTTGATTGATTATGTAAAAACTCTAAATAGTATTTTAATATTATCACTCATAAGCAACATTTATAAAATATCTTGAACGTCAAATAAAAAGGATTGAACAAAAACTAACTGATAATTCATTTGCATTATGTATAAAATATATAGATAAACTATAGGTTCACTTTCTATTCAACACAATTCAGATAGATTTTGAGTCAATTATATGTTTCAAATATATATTTTAGTAAGTTAAATTGGTAATTTTTGATTGATTATGTAGATATTATAAATATTATTATAATTTGATCACCTAGAAAAACTTATGAAATGTCTTAGTCGTCCAATAAAAAAGATTAAATAATAAATTAGACAACTCAGTATAAAAAAATTAGATTAATTATATGATCACTTTTTATTCAATATCAATTTTAAAAACACCACCGAATATATGACTTCTGCTCTGTCTTGATGTTAATTCAGTCCAATTAGTGGTCTGTTGTAAGACCTTGAATTTTATGAAATACAAAATTAAATTTTTTTCATATATATTTTTCCTAGAACAGTAAGTACTTAAATTGACAAAGTTAAGAGTTAAGGATGTTATGTGCAAATTTTATTATGTCAGACAATATTCGTTTTGTTGGGGAATATTCAGTCGTACGATGGCACCGAAATAACTAGTCATTGGTGGACTCTACAACGGAATATTTGTCGGATATAGAAAACGACATAAGTTACCTTTTTAAATAAAAATAGTTAACGGTGTTATCACTTTTAACTGTTAAAATACCGGTGATAAAAGAATAGTAGCATATGGTATTTTATGGTATTTTACTGTAGCACACAGTATTCTACTGTAACATATGTGATGCCCCCAAATCTGGGCCTACACAGCCCAAACTTGAGTCGTCAAAAGATGACAACAAAATTATTACAAAGTAGTATAACGTTCAACAATACAGTGTATAATAATACACAACTAAGTCTTCACTATTATTGCCACACTATTTTACAACACGTGAAAACTACGATAGTTATCCCTTGAACTCTCACTCCATCCCCCGGCTAGACCCAGCTACGTTCTCATCTCCTATTGAAAAACAATGGAACAAAAAAAAGGGTGAGCTCTCAAATAGCTCAGTATGAAATATCATGACTAAGATAATGATAAATAAATTATCATTAGCCTTCAACAGTTGAGTTCTTGATAGAATACAATAGACTACAAGGTTTATATCAAAAACTGGAGTTAAATTCTTGAATAACGTGTAGATCAATAATAGCAGCGGAATGAGCAATCTATTAAAAGAATAATGCAGACTATAATGTCCACTCGCTTCTCTTTTTCAGAAAAATATCATCAACTTTTGTCATCTGAAATACCATTAGTCATGATAATACAAATTCATAGTTCCTAA
This sequence comes from Hedera helix, assembly GCA_947179155.2. NCBI lineage: Eukaryota > Viridiplantae > Streptophyta > Magnoliopsida > Apiales > Araliaceae > Hedera > Hedera helix. The sequence continues at coordinate 6,751,535 of OX359271.1, forward strand.
TCATAGTTAAGCAAATCAACAGTTCATCTTTGTACTATGGGCCAAAAATATTCAATATAACACCAACGATCATGATTATGCCAGTATTCAGCCTTTGCTCATAATCATACCAAACAACAGTTCATCTTTGCACTACGGGCCAAAGATATTCAATATAACACCAACGGTCATGATTATACCAGTATTCAGCCTTTGGTCAAAACCATACCAAACAACAGTTCATCTTTGCACTACGGGACAAAGAGAACTTTCACCACCAGTCATAAAAGACATCGAACAGATGTATCGCCTTTAACCTATTAAATCGTCTTTAACCTATCATCTGTTCAACAATTATATCGCATTTAACCTAGCATCTGTGCCCCCGGCCACAGATATTCACAACAGCTTGATTCTTGATGATTAGAATGATATAAATGATGAACAGAAGAAACAGGATAAACAATAAGTATCAGAAGTTTACTTTGTGCAGATTCAAATAATGTCCAAATTGTCAACATGATGTGGAGTGAAATTCAAAAATGATATCTAAGATCCACAGTTCAGAATAACGATTACAGTTCAATAGAAAGGTTTAGAAAATAGGAAGGTTCAATTGAAATGATATTATCCCTATTAAGTCTTCACTATTATTGCCACACTATTTTACAACATGTGAAAACTACGATAGTTATCCCTCGAACTCTCACTCCATCCCCCGGCTAGACCCAACTACGTTCTCATCTCCTATTGAAAAACAATGGAACAAAAAAAATGGTGAGTTCAAATAGCTCAGTATGAAATATCATGACTAAGATAATGACAAATAAATTATCATTAGCCTTCAACAGTTGAGTTCTTGATAGAATACAATAGACTACAAGGTTTACATCAAAAACTGCAGTTAAATTCTTGAATAACGTTCAGATCAATAATAGCAGCGGAATGAGCAATCTATTAAAAGAATAATGCAGACTATAATGTTCACTCGCTTCTCTTTTTCAGAAAAATATCATCAACTTTTATCATCTAAAATACCATTAGTCATGATAATACAAATTCACATTTCCTGGTCATAGTCAAATAAATCAACAATTCATCTTTGTACTATGGGCCAAAAATATTCAATATAACACCAACGATCATGATTATACCAGTATTCAGCCTTTGATCATAATCATACCAAACAACAGTTCATCTTTGCACTACGGGCCAAAGATATTCAATATAACACCAACGGTCATGATTATACCAGTATTCAGCCTTTGATCAAAATCATACCAAACAATAGTTCATCTTTGCACTACGGGACAAAGAGAACTTTCACCACCTGTCATAAAAGACACCGAACAGATGTATCGCCTTTAACCTATCATCTGTTCAACAATTATATCGCATTTAACCTAGCATCTGTGCCCCCGGCCACAGATATTCACAATAACTTGATTTTTGATGATTAGAATGATATAAATGATGAACAGAAGAAACAAGATAAACAATAAGTATCAGAAGTTTACTTTGTGCAGATTCAAATAATGTCCAAATTGTCAACATGATGTGGAGGGAAATTCAAAAATGATGTCCAAGATCCACAGTTCAGAATAACGGTTACAGTTCAATAGAAATGTTTAGAAAAATAGGAATGTTCAATTGAAATGATATTAGATGAATCACAAATTAATAAGGAATATATAATCATTTCAAGAACTTTACCAAATAGTACTTACCAAAGTAAGTTAAGAGTATGAAAAGAATGATACCCCTTACCGTAATAAGTTTGAATAATGGAAGATGAAAAAGATAATATCCCTTATGAGTTTAAAGGAAAATAATATAATTTACGAATATGAAAGAAAATGATATTACAAACGAATTTGGAATAAAAGTGTCATGTGATAATTCGTATAGATAAATTATTTCCACAAGAGACAAATAAGAAATAAATACAAAAGGTTATTCACCAATAGGCGGTAATCCGCGCAGTAAGGTTATTCCCACAATTTAATAAAATTTGAATACGAAGAGTTATTCACCAAACAGGCGGTAATCCACGCAGTAAGGTTATTCTCAAAGATTAATAAGGAATGAATACGAAATGTTATTCACCAAAAGGCAGTAATCCGCGTCGTAAGGTTATTCCCATAATTTAATATATGGAAATAAATGACACATCTTATGAGTAAGAAATAAACGATATTATTTTCTAGAATCAAAAATTAATAATCCCTTACAGTAGTAAGTTTAAGAGTATGAAAGAAAATGGCATCCCTTACTTTATCTGGTGACTGGATATTGATAAAAATGAGGTTGATCAACCTATATATTTATAATATAATTAGTAATTATCACATATAAATTTTAAGGTGCATGATAACTCATATATTATGAACTATCAAAATTATTTATATAATATAAAATTTTGTAGTGTACAATAATAACTTTAAAAATAATTTTTGAAATAATATTTCAAAATAAATCTTTCAAAGAAAGCTTTTTAAAATAAATCTTCTCAAATAAGAGTCTTCTAAAGGAAGATTTGTGAATACCGTGTGAAATAGGTATTTGTGCAATTACTACTTTTAAATAAAATAATTATTTGAAAAATTTCTACACTCCTTTTGGTTTTCAAACACTCAAAATAACCTTACTATTCTCAGAGAAAACTCACAAAATACTTATAGAAAAACTTTTATATTTTAGGTGTGATTTTTCTATTCATCTGAGCAACTTATTTATAGGAAAAAATAAGTTACTATGCAGTGGTAGGTAAGTGGCGTGTTGCACGCCAACCTAAGAATTCAAGGCAGTAGCAGCAGCCGCCCACGTTACCTTTTATTCCCAGCACATTTCTTCAAATTTCAAATTTCAAACTTCACCAACTCATGTGGCCCCCACCAATGGATCCACATGTTTCTTACTATTCACAATATAAATTATTATTAAAAACAAACTACACATTAAGTATACAATAATTCGGGTAATGCCATAACTATGATAACTACAATTTAACAATAATTTAAGAACATGTTACTGATAAAATATTAATTTAATATTGTATATTTGCTACTGTGATAATTATTTAGTTCAATAATGTAACACGCTGTGTAATGACAATTCTTGATTCAATTAAATAAAATAATGCGTAACAACAATTATTGAATTGATAACATAAAATATTATGCTGTGACAATTATTGATAAAATGATGTGCAACAGTTATGGTGTCAATTATTAGATCAATAATATGAGACATTGTGCAATACCGTGTGCTACTGTAGAATACCGTGTTCTACGGCAAAATACCATAAATTACCATATGCTACTATTCTTTTATCACCGGTAGTTTAACAGTTTAAAAGTGATAACACCATTGACTATTTTTATTTAAAAAGGTTACTTCTGTCGTTTTGTATATCCGACAAATATTGCTTTGTGGGGTCCACCAATAATTAGTTATTTTGGCGCCGTCGTACAACCCGAATATTCCCCGATAAAACGAATATTGTTCGACAAAATAAACTTTGCACATAATATCCTTAACTTTTAACTTTATCAATTTAATCACTTACTGTTTTGGAGAAAATATATATACGAAGAAAATTTAAATTTGTATTTCATAATTTCGGGGTCTTACAGCATACGGTATTGCACAGTGTCTCATATTATTGATCTGATAACGTGGTCATTGCACAGTATTTATCAATAATTGTTGTTACACAGTATTTTACATTATTGATTAAATAATTGTCATTACACTGTATTTTATATCATTGAATTAATAATTGTTATTACACTGTATTTTAAAATTATTGAACATAATAATTGTCACAGTAGCAAATATACAGTAATTTATATTATTAAATTAATAATGATCTGTAACGTGTTTCTTGTATTATTGTTGAATTATTGTTGTAGCATTATTTTATTATATATGTTGGACTCACAGGAAGAAATTAAAAAAAAAATTATTATTATTATTATTTTGAATAGTAAACATGTGGACCCTTTGTGGGGGCCACATGAGAAATAAGCATGAAAAAATTGCTAAAGTTGGTGAAGAAAGCAACCAACCAGCCCATCTGCCGTGCAGCACACCAGCCCATCTGCTGCGCATAGTACCTAATTTTCTCTTATAAATAGCTTGCTCAGCTGAATAAAAAAATCACACTTAAAACATAAAAAAATTCTACAAGTATTTTGTGAGTTTTCTTTAAGAATAGTAAGGTTATCTTGAGTGTTTGCAAATTAAAAGGAGTGCATGAATTTTTCAAGTAAGTATTTTATTAAAGAGTAGTAATTGCATAAATACTTATTTCACACGGTATTCACAAATCTTCCTTTATGAGACTCTTCTTTGAGAAGATTTATTTTAAAAAGCTTTTTTGGAATATTTATTTTAAAATATTATTTCAAAAATTATTTTTGAAGTTATTATTTTACACTACAAAAATTTATATTATATAAATAATTTTGATAGTTCATAATATATGAGATATCATACACCTTAAAATTTATATGTGGTAATTACTAATTATATTATAAATATATAGGTTGATCAACCTTATTTTTATCAATATCCAGTCACTTGATAAGGTAAGGGGTATCATTCTTTTCATCATCATAAATGGATATTATTTTCTTTCTTACTTGTAAGGGATACCATCTTTTTCATCTTCCATTATTCAAACTTACCACTGTAAGGGATATCATTTCTTTTATACTCTTAAACTTACTATGGTAAGTATTATTCGGTAAAACTCTTTGAAATGATTATATGTTCCTTAATAATTTGCACTTCATTTAATATTATTTCAATTGCACATTCCTATTTACGTGAACATTTCTATTGAACTGTAACCGTTATTCTGAACTGTGGATCTTGAATATCATTTTTGAATTTCACTCTGGATCAAGTTAACAATTTGAACATTATTTGAATCTGCACAAAGTAAAAATTGTAAACTTTCGATATTTATTGTTTATCCTATTTTTCTGTTCATTATTAATATCTTTGTTATTATTCTAATAATCAAGAATCAAATTGTTGATATCCGTGGCCTTGAGCACAAATTGGATAAAGGCGTTGATAGGTTAAAGGTGATATATTTGATGATGTGTCTTTTAAGACACGTGGTGAATGTTCTCTTTGGCCTGGGGCAAAGATGAACTGTTGTTTGGTATGATTATGACCAAAGGCTGTAGACTGATATAATCATGACTGTTGGTGTTATACGGAATATCTTTGGTCCGTAGTGCAAAGATGAATTGTTGACTTGCATGATTATGACCAGGAACTGTGAAATTGTACTATCATGGTCAGTGATGTTTCAAATGATAAAAGTTGATGATGTCTTTCTTAAAAGGAGAAACAAGTGGACATCATGGTCCATATGATTTTTCTAATGGTTGTTTTTCTGCTGCGGTTATTGATCTGAACTTTGTTTAAGAACTTAACTGCAGTTGTTGAATTAAAACTTATTGTTCAAATTATTCGATCAAAAACGCAACTGTTGAAGTCTAACGATAATTTATTTTTCATTATCTTAGTCATGATATTATTTACTGGGCTATTTGAGCTCACCCTTTCCTTTTGATCCATTATTTTTCAACAGGAGATGATAGAGTAGTTGGGTCTAGTCGGGGGATGGAGTGAAGGTCCGAGTTGTAACTGTATTAGTCTTCATAAGTTATAAAATAATGTGACAATAATAATGAAGACTTAGTTGTGTATTATTCGAATATTGTATTGTGGTATGTTGTACGTTATATTGTAATAGTTGTTGTGTATTTTGACAACTCAAGTTTGGGTTGTGTGAGCTCAGATTTAGGGGTGTCACAGTTGGCATCAGAGCTTAGGGATATGGTCTTTAATGGAGATCCGGGGTTATAACTAGGAAGGGAAAGACGAATAGAATCAGTCACTAGTGTGTCTCACTTAAATTAGATTTTGTTATCTAATGAGTCGATTTGAATATAGAGACATGAAGTGATGGGTCAGTTTGTTTAAACTAACATTTATTTTGTGACCACAGTTAAGTATGACATCTAAAAATCAGGAAGTTAACTATAGAATGCCCGAAGCCAATGTAACTGAGAATTAAAAGGCCACAAACAATCCTCCTGCCAACTTAGGAAATAATGTTCCTGATAACATGATGAACAATGGATTCTTTAGGAACTTCATACAGTTCATGTAAAATAAGGCAGGAGAAAATCCAATCAACAATAACGGAAGAAATGCTGGTAATTCGAGGACGGTCACTGTCAAATAATTTAAAAAATTGGGACCACCTGAATTCCTCGGGAAGCCTAACCCACTCAAAGTGGAGGCGTGACTGAAGCAAACGACAAAAATATTTGATGTCTTACAATGCACTGATGATCAGAAGGTGTCATTCGTTATTTTTATGTTACGAGGTGAGGCAGACCATTGGTGGGAAGTGGTAAAACGTATCCACCCTTCAACACTCGAGTTATCTCGTTTTGCCACCCATTTAATGGATGACAAAGCACGAATGAGTCGGATGTTCTTACGAGGTTTGAGATTCAAAATTTGTCAACAACTTATGTAATACACAGTTCCTTTTTTTCTTTTTAGTCCCGCATCGCCAACCCACTAAAAACTTCTCCTTCCCATAGCCTATATATGGCACACTAACATATGTTTTATTTTGCAAAACATTAAGTACCTCCTATTTTGTGAGGAACTTTTTGTGTGAGGACCTTTTTAGTAAGGACTTCATTAGTTAAAATTTTCGGTGTCGAGGAAGTGGGCGGAATGCGAACCTCATAATTTCGGATATGTTTCTTATTAATTTTATGTATTGTTATTATTTGTTTTATATAGTTTTAAATATTGTATCTAGTTTGTTAGTATTTGGTATATTTAGTAAGTAATTAGTATTTTTGCATTGTTATTATTTTTGTAGTTTTAATTATTGTTTTGAATTTTAGATTATTAGTTAATAGTTTTGGATTAGTATTATTAGCTTTAATTATTATTTTATATTTAGATTATTAATTAATAGTTTTAGATTAACATTATTGACTTTAATTATTATTGCTATTTAGATTATGATTTTGGCATAATAGTAATATTGTTTGAAAAATGATTAAATATTGAAAGAATATTTTTGTAAATAAACTTATAGTTATTTTGAAAATAAAATAAAATAAGAAAGCTGTTAAATAATAGAATTGTCCTAATGACATTTATTTTTTCTAAATTTATATTTAGGACTCGTTCGACTATTAATTTTGTGTTCAGTAATATCGAGGTAAGTGACTCTCCTAGCTGTTTAGTATTTTCGAACTGTATAGTGTAAATGACTTTTTCAACTATTTAATATTTAAAAATTATCGTTTTATAATTATGTATGCTTTAGAAATTATTCGGATGCCTAAATGTATTGTTTCAAAAATTGTTATACTTTATTTAAGGCTTCCATTTGAATGAAAATGTTACACTTGTATTTTGTTAAAAACCCGGATCAAGTATTAAAATAGAATTTTGATTTAGAAAATGAGATTATATGATTTTGAACTGTGAAATAAGTATAGTTTTGAATATCGAAAATATTAAGAAATTGATTTTAGAAACCTCAGTCCGACTATGTATTGAATCCGTTAGTGTTTACGCTAGTTCCGAAATAATTTAGGACCTACTAAGGCGCACACCTTCAGATACCCTTCGGGGGGCGCTCTTCGGGGCGCGTGCGTGATAAGATACCTTAGTAGGGGGCGTATCATTGACATTATCGAACATAAGGGCCGTGTTACAGGGCTGCTGTAACCTTAGTCGAAAGGGCTGTGGATTAAAAGATGCATCAAATATATTGAACATATCAAAATCGTTTATTGAACATATTGAAATCGTTTTCAAATTTTGTTTTATAATTATTGATTTTGTTTTTGAATGTATATATCGACTATTATTATCGAACATGAAAAGATTATTTTCAACAAGTATTTTTACTATTGTTATTGAAAAAAAGTTATTTCGAAAAAGTTTTGCAAACTGTACTTGATCCACCTAAATAGTAAAGATTGTTACTTGTTGAGATTTACTGCTCACCCTTACATTAATTTTTACAAGAAACATTGTTTAGAGCCGAGCATTGTTGATACTTTTGTGGATGACCAGAAAATATTTAGTTTAAGAAGTTTATGAATATTTTAAAATTATGATAAGACTTTTGTTTAATGGAGTTGTGTCTCTAAAGTTATGTTTTCAGTATTTAATTATTGAACCTTAGTGTAATTTTGATAATGAAAGATTGTTTGGTTTCAAGAGAGTTTCATTATTATGTTTTCGTTTGGGCTGCGCTATTGATATTGTTGCCTTGCAAGCCTTCGGGCTTGCTGCGTGTGACACTTTGAACAAGTAGCTGGTTCGGGGTGTTACAACTTAGCTCTCATAGATTTAGCCTATATTTAGATGTTGTGGATAGGGCTCAAAGGGTGCAAACAGATGAAATATTACAGCCAAGAGTCAATGATCAACATAGAGAGAGAAATAACAACAACCACAGAAATGAGAACCCTAGAGGAGGTAACCAGTACTTCGATAGTAATCCAGCATCGAATAAATGAAGAGGAGAATCTAGTAGGAACAATTTTAAGAGGAAGAGATCCCATAATGATTATGGAAGGGCACCGGTACCAGTACCAGCATCGGCACCAATTTCAAGGGGAGGAGATCGATTATCGGTAAGATGCTACAGGTGTGGTCAGGAGGGTCATATCAGCCCAAACTATACCCAACAGTTCAAGTTGTGCTACAGTTGTGGGAAGGAAGGTCATGTTGCTCGATTTTGCCCTGTTACAAAATTAAGTCCAACTGCAATGATGATACCAAAGGCTAGCGCGGATAAGGAAAAATATGTAGTTCAAGGGAGAGCTTTTGTTGTGACATCCCAAATGGCACTAAACCCGAACGAGGTGATAATCAGTAAGCGATTCATAAATTCTCGTGAAGTCTATGCGCTGTTACCTACGTGTACTCAACGATTAAACTTAACTCCTGAAAGCTTAGACTTTGACTTATCAGTTGAAACCCTATTAGGAGAAATGACCATTACATCTACTGTATATAAATCTTGCCTAGTTCAAATCAACAACCTCACATTACCCGCTGACCTTATTTATTTGGAAATGCATGAATTTGATGTGATTTTAGGAATTGATTGGTTGACTACCCATCATGCTAAAATTGATTTTTTTTCATAAGATTATTAGTTTTCATATTCCTAATCAACCTGTCATACAAATTCAAGCAACGAAACCAATGAAATTTATAAATGTTATTTCTAGCCATAAAATCATTCGTTTATTAAAAAACGGATGTCAAGCCTTTTTAGCTCATGTCACTGATTTGAACAAAAATACGTTAAACTTGAATGATATTCCCATTGTTATTGAATTTTTTGACGTTTTTCCCAAGGAACTTCCTAGCTTACCCCCAAACTGAGAAATTGAATTATGTATTGATCTTGAACCCGGTACTAAGCCCATTTCTAAAGCCACATACTGAATGGCTCCAATTGAACTTCAAAAGTTAAAAGTCCAACTACAGGAATTATTGGATATTGGTTTCATTCGTCCGAGTGCATCACCTTGGGGTGCTCCTGTTCTATTTGTGAAGAAGAAAGACGGGTGTATGAGATTGTGCATAAATTATCAAGAATTGAATCATGTCACCATCAAAAACAGGTACCCGTTACCACGAATTGATGACATGTTTGATCAATTGCAGGATGCCTAACATTTCTCGAAGATTGATCTCCACTCTGGATATCATCAGTTAAAGGTTAAAGATGAGGACATTCTAAATACTATTTTCAGAACTCGTTATGGGCATTATGAGTTTTTAGTTATGCCTTTTGGACTAACCAGTGCTCCCGCAGCTTTCATGGACATGATGAACCGAATATTCAAAGAATATTTGAATCATTTTGTGGTTCTCTTTATTGATAACATTCTCACATACTTCAAGAGTTGTGAGGATCATGAACAACTCCCCATATTGATACTCCAAAAGTTTCGCAAGAACAAACTATATGCCAAGTTGAAGAAATGTGAGTTCTGGCTTGAGGAAGTCACGTTCCTTGGGCATGTAATTTCAAGACAGGGAATATCGGTTGACCCTGCGAAGATTGAAACAATACTAAATTGGGAACAACCCAATACAGTAACGGAAGTCTAAAGCTTTCTGGGCCTAGCTGGTTATTATCAGAGATTCGTATAAGGATTTTCTCGAATCGCCACTCCATTAACTCAGCTTACTCGGAAAAGCACCAAATTCGTATGGAGTGAGGAATGCAAAAAAAATTTCCAAGAACTCAAGATGAGATTTGTTTCAGCTCCTGTTCTGACCATACCATCAGGATCGGAAGAATTTGTTATCAACAGTGATACTTCAGGAAAAGGTCTAGGTTGTGTTCTTATGTAACATGGAAATGTTATAGTCTATGCCTCTCGACAACTCAAAGATTATGAGAAAAATTATCCTACTCATGATCTAGAGTTGACAGCAGTCGTTTTCGCGTTGAAGATCTGGAGACATTACTTGTACGGAAAAAAAGTGGATATCTATACGGATCATAAAAGCCTCAAGTATTTCTTCACTTAGAAGGAACTCAACATGCGACAACGACGTTGGCTTGAGCTGTTGAAGGCTTATGATCACACCATCCAGTATCACTCGGGAAATGCAAACATTGTAGCTGACGCTTTGAGCAGAAGATCTTATGCTAGTACAAGCGCACTGGTGACAACACAAAAGTGTATTTTGTATGATTTACAAAGGATGGAGATAAAACTAAAGATACCAGGGACTCACTTGAAGATTGCGCACATGCGAGTAGAACCGGCTTTAATCGATAAAATTAAAGCTGCTCAAACTACTGATCCGAAACTAATGAAGATGATGAAAAAAGTACAAGAAGGTGCTATTGTGACGCCCCAAATCCGGGTTCCTTGTACCACGGGTTTGGTGCTCACGCAACTATTCTACCTTGTTATCTCATACATCCAATCTGAATAAAATAATAATATTAAGAACTTAATTTACAATCATACATAACTAATCCCGGGTTCTAAGTACCTTTATACATACAAGCTGTCGTACATGGCATATTACAAAATATAATACTAATTACCCGATAATACAATAATAGCACATCTACAGCTGGTTGGCTTTTCCTTTACCCTTATCTACACCCGACCCCTCGGTCTTCTCTGGTTTAGCTGAAATATCATAAATGAGAGCAAGAGTGAGCTTAAAATAGCTCAGCAAGTAAATAAACACAAGATAACATGATATTTCAAAATGATACATATAAATCGTTTACAATGAAATGAAGGTATACATATCAACGTTGGTTTGTAGCATTTCAACAAATGATGAGGGAATTATAACACAGATGAATATAATTATCTGAGGACATGGAATTTTAATTGTTGTATGGTCACAAGACCGAGAACACGTTAAGAACAATATCAATCATCAAGACCGATACTGCCCAAATTAATTATAATACGTTAAGAACAATCTCTATCACAAAGACTGACATTGCCCAAGAGGTAATGATAACACAGGTGCTTCGCTCAACCTCTTCTTAAGCTCTCTGAAACTCTCTTCACATTTATCAGTCCATACAAACTTCACAGCTTTCCTTGTTAAGTTAGTCAGAGGTCCTGACAACTTTGAGAAATCCTTAACGAACCTTTTGTAGTATCCAGCTAATCCAAGAAAATTTCGTACTTCAGTTGGTGTCTTCGGTTGTTCCCAATTGATTACTGCCTCAACTTTTGCTGGATCCACAGATATCCCTTCTTGATCAATCACATGCCCCAAAAATTGTACTCTCTGCAACCAAAACTTGCATTTTGAAAACTTAGCATACAACTTAGCTTCTCTTAATTTCTCCAACACAATCCTTAAGTGTTCCGCATGTTCTTCCTGAGTCTTCGAATAAATAAGGATGTCATCAATAAACACCACCACGAATTTGTCTAAATACGGTTTGAATACACGATTCATTAAATCCATAAACGCAGCTGGTGCATTCGTCAACCCAAATGACATTACTAGAAACTTGTAATGACCATAACGAGTCCTAAATGTTGTCTTAGGTATATCTTCAGGCCTCACCTTCAGTTGGTGATAACCACTCCTCAAGTCGATCTTCGAAAAATATTTGGCCCCTCGCAACTGATCAAACAAATCATCAATCCTTGGTAATGGATACTTGTTCTTTATCATCACTTTATTCAATACTCTGTAATCAATACAGAGCCTTAACGAGCCATCTCTCTTTCTTACAAACAGTACTGGTGCTCCCGCTCCCCAAGGAGATACACTTGGCTAAATATACTTTTTGTCCAGCAATTCTTGCAACTGAACCATCAACTCTTTTAACTCTACTGGGGCCATTCTGTATGGTGCCTTTGAAATTGGCGTTGTTCCTAGCACAAGGTCAATAACAAACTCGATCTCCTTGTCTGGCGGAAGACCCAATAACTCATCTGGAAATACATCTGCATACTCCCTTACGACGGGTATCTGACCCAATTTTGATCCTGCTATACGGGTATCAACTACATGCGCTAAATATCCCATGCACCCTTTTCTTAATAGCTTTCCGGCTTGCAACATCGTCAGACAACAAGATTGTCTAGGCGATTTGCTACCATAGAACACCACATTAGACTTGGTAGGAGTCTGAAGGTTCACACATTTACTCTGGCAGTTGATTACTGCTCCACAGTTGTACAACCAATCCATTCCTAATATCACATCAAATTCGCCTAACCGAATTGGAATTAAATCCACTAACAGTTTATGTCCCCTTATCGTTAGACAACAATCCTGACAAATATTCTCCACCCAGATTACTTCCTTATTTGCTACTTCTATATTCAAGGCATTTTCTAACCTTACTTGTGGCAGGTTCAATTACTTAGCAAATTCATCAGAAATAAAAGAACATGTAGCACCCGAATCGAACAATACATAAGCATTTACACCATTAACAGGGATGATACCTGACACCACGTCCTCTAATGCCACCGCGTCTTGAATTGTCATGTTAAATGTTCGAGCTATCGGTCTCCCTGATGGTGTAGGTCCAGTAACTGCCAGCTTTCCACTAGTAGCTACCTTACTTCTGCTCCCTCCATCTGCTTTCTTCTTTGGGCAATCTTTAATCTGATGCCCTGCTTCTCCACAATAAAAACATCCTCTGCTCATTCTAGGATTTGAACAATTTGGTGCCATGTGTCCTTCCTTTCCACACTTAAACATACGTTCTTTCCTTTCAGACAAACGCCTGTGTGCCCCTTTCCACAGTTAGGACACGGTTCTATTATCTTCTTCTGCTCACATTGCTTCCCCACCATTGTATTACCGTCGCCACCCCATTTTCGTTTATTAAAATTGCTTCCTCCACTGATGCCGTCCTTCTTAGATCCATCAACTTTCTTCTTGCCATACTGCTCTTGCTTATACTTTGCTAAAGCATCACTGCCTCCTTGCGCTAAAATAGCTTTTTCCATTACCTCAGCGAAGGTTCCAAGCTGAAATATTAAAACTTTGCCGTAAAGCAATGGTTTCAATCCCCGTTCAAAACATCTTGCTCTCATCTGTTCTGTATCTACTTGGTGTGGCACAAACCTTGCTAGCTCATTAAACTTTGCTGCATACTCGGCCACAGTCATATTTCCTTGTTTTAATTCTAGAAATTGCACCTCCATCATGTCTTGAGTTACTGGAGGGAAATACGCCTCGAAGAAAATTTCTTTAAACTTCTCCCATGGTGCAGCACCTGTTCCCAGTCTTCCTTTATTGGTCACCTACCAATAATTTGCTTCTCCCTTTAGCGTAAAAGTAGCAAAGGCAGTCTTCTGTTCCTCTGCCACGTTAGCTACTTCAAAAATATTTTTCATTTCAATAACCCAATTTTGAGCCTCCACTGGGTTCATCGTCCCTATAAACTCCGGAGGTCCTACAACTTTAAAGTCCTTAAAGCTAGCAATCCTGGCAGCTACCGGTTGATCACCTACTAGATTTACATTCCTGTTTTGAAAAGTTCCCATAAACAAGTTTACAAACTGTTGCATGGGATTAACTGGCTCTTCAGGAGCGTTAACCGATTCTTTTGGAGGAGGTTGAACACTTGGTATGCGTCTAGCCGGCATTTCTGTTTAACAATTCATATTATGGTCAATACATAACATTTGCATATCACATTCTCATGACTTTGAACATATAGTCATGACAACATACATTTCATAACTGGATTTATATTCATAAGCAACTTGTCTGATGCCTCGCATATTACATCACATGTACCACATGAGTTAAAATAAATATAACTTTACACAACACTAGTATTTCCCTCTTTACAACCAAAGAGGGTACATGATGCTTGATATCCCTTTTATAACAAAATTTAGGGATTACATAATATGCACACATAATTATACATACATAAATATATTTCTATTACAACTTTCTACAGGAGCATCCCACGTTTAACAGCATCCTCGTACTCTTCATTCATTATAGCTACCATCTTCCATCGGCTCAAGATGTCCCTTGGTTGGTTATATTCTACAGGGTAATAGTGTACCCTATCCTGCGCTCTCCCAAATGCCGTGCGAAATGCATAGCTCATGTCCTCCATTTTTGCACCCATATTATCCATTATGGCTTTCTTGGACCTCACTTCTTCCTCCAACAAATCTATTCTTCTCACTGCGTTAGTCCCTGCACGCTCATACCTAGTTATCTCCGCATTTGCTTCCCTAATCTTTGCCTCCAATATTTCCTTATCATTTTTTAACTCTTGAATCTTTTGTTCCGCTTGCCCCAATCTATCTTCTAATTCCATATTTTTAGTAGTCAATACTTGAACTGCTGTCTCGTTCTGTTCTACAACTGTCTGTCGTTCAGCTGCTTGAGTTTCTAATTCCAAAATTCTATCCACAAACTCACTGTTCTGCTGTATCAGGCCAGTTACCCATTCCCAATATGCTTCCCTCTGCTCAGATGAAGCATTCTCCGGCAATGCCCCATTCGAGTCTCCCTCTAATTCATCTAGATCCTCCTCCTGTTCACTATCCTCAGCTGGTACCACTGTCATAGTTGACACTGTCGTCATTACATCTATATGAATATCTCTAGATTCCTCTTCTCCTGCAGCCCGACTAGATTCTCCAATCTCTGGCATGCTATCAAATCACAAGAATAACTATTTCAGTTCACTACAATTTTCCTTATTCTTAAAGCATAGAGCACATAACATATAACATATAACACATATTGTGGAAAATTGTAACCTTAACAACTTCCACCATTTGCCTCTTAGAACTCTAAATGAGTTTTACTATATTCCTTAAGGTCATATTCCTAAGGTTTTCCCACCTAAAGTTTATAACCTATCAGCTCTGATACCAATCTGTGACGCCCCAAATCTGGGTTCCTTGTACCACGGGTTTGGTGCTCACGCAACTATTCTACCCTGTCATCTCATACATCCAATCTGAATAAAATAATAATATTAAGAACTTAATTTACAGTCATACATAACTAATCCCAGGTTCTAAGTACCTTTATACATACAAGCTGTCGTACATGGCATATTACAAAATATAATATTAATTACACGATAATACAATAATAGCACATCTACAGCTGGTTGGCTTTTCCTTTACCCTTATCTACACCCGACCCCTCGGTCTTCTCTGGCTTAGCTGAAATATCATAAATGAGAGCAAAAGTGAGCTTAAAATAGCTCAGCAAGTAAATAAGCACAAGATAACATGATATTTCAAAATGATACATATAAATCGTTTACAATAAAATGGAGGTATATATATCAACGTTGGTTTGTAGCATTTCAACAAATGATGAGGGAATTATAACACAGATGAATATAATTATCTGAGGACATGGAATTTTAATTACTGTATGGTCACAAGACCGAGAACACGTTAAGAACAATATCAATCATCAAGACCGATATTGCCCAAATTAATTATAATACGTTAAGAACAATCTCAATCACAAAGACTGACATTGCCCAAGAGGTAATAACACCAATTTAGATGCGTACTATGGGTGATCAGCCCATCGTACTTTATATTGTGCACAACATACATCTAGCGACGCAACCACATCATAATTATTTCATTGTCTTTATTCTTTATTTTCCCCTTTTTATTAGGGTTGTTCTGTTACAGCATATCACAGAGTCTGCACCACAATAATGTGGATTGGAGAACATAACAATCAATAACTGAATTTAACATGAAACATATATGTGTCTAGCCAGAATCAAAATTGGCATCGACCTTTTCAAGATAGTTCGATAAGAAATGAACTTTACATGGTAACATGAATGTCTGTTCAAGAATTTGTAATTAAAAGCTCAGTCAGAAAACTTGCCTTGGTCCTCTTCTATCACAACTGGTAAAATATTATCCCGTTTATAACCTACATGATCATAATATTGGTTCATGTATTAGTTATATACACATGCATGTCATAACTTGCTAAAAAAGCTACCCTTTAACTATACATAATCCTAATCACATAACAAATTGTTCATTTAAACCTTAGTATCCACTATATTGAGTATTTTTGTTAATTTATGGTTTACATATGTGTTTCTATCATTAAATGTTAAAACATTTCATTTTTGGAACAAAATAATTTATTTTTCAGAAATCAGTACATAACGCCCCGGCGCTACGATTTACACGTGAAATCTCGCTGACCGCGAGATTGGCTCAGCCGAGACTACGCCCCGGCCTGCCCTGATCTCACCCTGGCGTGGCCTCCCAGCAGCATTGAGCCCCGGCGCAGTTCATAGAACAAAAGATGGCGCCCCGAACCCATGCTGCTGTTTTTGAAAAATTTTCTTTTCAAAATCAAACTTATTTTTTGCCCTAATTCACATTTCTGGATTTGAACACTTCAAATAACACATATTACATGAAATTGATATGCAAGGGCCATCAAAACGTTTAAAATCTTACAATTGCACCTATTTTTCCAAAGAAATCTTTTTAGGCGTCGACAAACGTTTTAAATCGTTTAAAATGGACAATTGTCGCCGTAAGCACCAATTGAGTTTTAAAACGACACTAACATATGTATTTTGATAAAACTTAGCCATTTGGTTATTTTTAACCTTCATTTATAGGAATTGGCTAAAAATCACATCTTAGTAGGATTTTTGCTAACTTGACAAAACTTGTCACTTGAACTACTTTTAGATGATCATATTTACACTTCATATACTTAAACACTAACACATAAAACAACTTCGTATGCACATATAACTTCTAGTTGTACCTTCCAATGCACTGTACAGATTATAATTTAGTTTAAGCATAAAATATAGCCTAATATTCAATCAAACTTCCCAAAACATGGTTTTCACACCCTCTAAGCTTCTTTGATCTTCTCTAGCATATAGTAATGCATGTATCACACATCTTAATCCTCTCAAACTAGGTTTCCATCATGTTTAACAATATATAACACTTAATCAAACTTTAAATCCTAATTTTTAACTTGACTACACATATGAATAGTGCACCACCTTTGTTACACAACTTAAGTAACTAAGACTTCATGATCAACCCATCACATAGCACTTAGTCTCACAAAACTTCACATAATCATCATGTAAAGCTAAAGATACATGCATGGTTTCTTCTTTTCTTGCATGTAAACACATAAATCTCAATTATATAGCTTGAACATCCATGTTACCTTCTTATGGCTTTGTTTCTCCTAGCTAAGAACTTTGTAAGTCTTGGATGATCCACTTTTGGTCCTCTTTCAATTCTCTTGATCAACTTTTCTTGAAATCCTTTAGATTTTTGAACCCTAGTTCTTCCCTTTTCTTTCTCTCTTGAACTCTCTCGAAACTTTGCTGAGAAGTCTTGAAATGAATTAAGCTAACATGTTTGCAAGTGATATACATATATAAATTGATCAATTTCCAACAACTAACCATAATATGGTTAGCTTAACTCAAGCTTGGTCAAGGTCAAAAAGTCATTTCCCCTCATTAATTAAGGGTATAATAGACATTAAACTAACTTAGGACACCAATGTCATTTTCCAATTTAATGAGGGTAGCATGGTCATTATCCCTTAGCTCTAGGGAATTTTAATTCCCAACCTTCATAATTTACATAATTTTAATCCAATCCTAATCCTTTTCGATCCAAACTTGTTTCATAAATCTTACATTTAATTCTTCCATCTAATAGTCCATAATCCACTTGTCCCAAATTGCTTGTCACACCTCAAAAGATTTTAATTTCCAGTAATAACTTATAAAAAAAATTAATATCCATTTATAAATTATAATTTCATATATTTCAAAATGCGTATCATTACAGCTATTCTCGAAGCAAGAATCGACAAGCAAGGAATACTTCGAGTCAACTCTCGACTCTGTGTTCCTAACGATCCTGAATTGAAGCGTAAAATAATGATGGAGGCAGACAACACGCCATTTGCAATCCACTTATGAGGTACCAAGATGTATCGTGATCTTCGACATACATTTTGGTTGACCAATATGAAAAGGGAGATTGCAGAATTTATCTCAAAGTAATTTGTCAACGTGTCAAAGCAGAGCATCAAGTGCCTAAGGGTCCATTGCAACCACTTGAGGTTCCTGAATAGAAGTGGGAGCACATCAATATGGACTTTGTGATGGGTCTTCCAAAGCTTCTCAAGGCTTAGATGCAATTTGGGTCATCGTAGATAGATTGACCAAATCAGCTCATTTCTTACCTATACGAGAAAACTTTTCACTTGAGCATTTTGTCGGTATGTATATAAATGACATTGTGAGATTGCATGGCATGCCAATTTTCATAGTTTCTGATTGAGATTCTAGATTCACTTCACGCTTTTAGATCAGTCTACAAAAAGTTATGGGCATTAAACTACGTTTTAGTTCTACATACCATCCTCAAATGGACGGACAATCAGAAAGGACGATCCAGACCCTCGAAGATCTTTTGAGACTTTGCGTACTAGACTTCAAAGGAAGTTGGGATAAGTACTTGTCATTGGTTGAATTTTCCAACAACAACAGTTACCAAACAAGTATAGGCATGACTCCATTCGAGACTTTATATGGACGCAAGTGTCGCTCTCTAGTATGTTGGAATAAGGTAGGAGAAGCAAAACTGTTGGGATCTGAGTTGGTACGCTTGACAACAGAAAAGATTCAAATGATCCGACAAGGAATACAGACCGCACAAGAACGACAAAAGAGTTATGCTGATCTTCATCGAAAGGATGAAAGTTTCAATATCAAAGACCATGTATTTTTGCGTGTTTCTCCATGGAAAGGAGTTACGAGATTCGGAAAAAAAAAAAAAAAAAAAAGATTAACCCTTGATTTATTGTCCCATTTTAAATACTCGATCGAGTAGGAATCGTGGCCTAAAGACTAGCTTTACCACCAAGTATGTTCCGCATCCATAACATTTTTTACATATCTATGTTACGTAAATATGTGAAGGACTCAAACCATGTCATTGAGTTAGAACCGGACGTTATAGCAGAGGATTTAACGTACGACGAGCTACATGTTAATATCCTAGATAAGAAGGAGCAGATCCTACGCTCAAAAGTTATACCTCAAGTCAAGGTTTTATGGAGGAACCAAGATACTGAACAAATGACCTGGGAGCTAGAATCTAAGATGAAATCTAAGCATCCTTATCTATTCAAAATACCAGGTACGTCAATTTTAGGGACGAAATTTCACAAGGAGGGGAGGTTGTAAAACCACGAATTTTATAAAAATACAAAATTAATTTTTTTTCATATATATTTTTCTTGAAACAGGTTGTAGTTAAATTGACAAAGTTAAAAGTTAAGGATGTTATGTACAAATTTTATTATGTCAGACAATATTCGTTTTGTCGGGGAATATTCGTTTTGTTGGAGAATATTCGGTCGTACGATGGCGCCGAAATAACTAATCATTGGTAGATCCCACAACGGAATATTTGTCGAATATAGAAGACGACAGAAGTAACTTTTTTAAATAAAAATAGTCAACGGTGTTATCACTTTTAACTGTTAAAATACCGGTGATAAAAGAATAGTAGCATATGGTATTTTATGGTATTTTACTGTAGCACACGATATTCTACAGTAGCACACGGTATTGCACAGTGTCTCATATTATTGATCTGATAACGTGGTCATTGCACAGTATTCATCAATAATTGTTGTTACACAATATTTTGCATTATTGATTCAATAATTGTCATTATACTGTATTTTATATCATTGAATCAATAATTGTTATTGCACTGTATTTTAAAATTATTGAACCAAATAATTGTCACAGTAGAAAATATACAGTAATTTATATTATTAAATTAATAATGATTGTAACGTGTTTCTTATATTATTGTTGTAGCATTATTTTATTATATATGTTGGACTCACAGGAAGAAATTAAAAAAATATTTATTATTATTATTATTATTTTGAATAGTAAACATGTGGGCCCTTTGTGGGGGCCACATGAGAAATAAGAATGAAAAAATTGCTGAAATTGGTGAAGAAAACAGCCAGGAGGCTGATGAAAATTTCTCAGGCTGGCGTGCAGCACGTCAGCCCACCTATTGCGCATAGTACCTCATTTTCTCCTATAAATAGCTTGCTTAGCTGAATAGAAAAATTACACCTAAAACATAAAAATTTTCTACAAGTATTGTATGAGTTTTCTCTGAGAATAGTAAGGTTATCTTAAGTGTTTGCAAATTAAAAGAAGTACCGAAAATTTTCAAGCAAATATTTTATTAAATAGTAGTAATTGCACAAATACCTATTTCACAAGGTATTCACAAATCTTCCTTTATAAGACTCTTCTTTGTGAAGATTTATTTTAAAAAGCTTTTTTTGGAAGATTTGTTTTGAAATATTATTTCAAAAATTATTTTTGAAGTTATTATTTTACACTAAAAAAATCTATATTATATAAATAATTTGGATAGTTCATAATATATGAGTTATCATACACCTTGAAATTTATATGTGGTAATTACTAATTATATTATAAATATATTGGTTGATCAACCTTATTTTTATCAATATTCAGTCACTTAATAAGGTAAGGGGTATCATTCTTTTCATCATCATAAATGGATATTATTTTCTTTCTTACTTGTAAGGGATACCATCTTTTTCATCTTTTATTATTCAAACTTACCACGGTAAGGGATATCATTTCTTTTATACTCTTAAACTTACTCTGGTAAGTATTATTCGGTAAAACTCTTTGAAATGATTATATGTTCCTTAATAGTTTGCGATTCATTTAATATTATTTCAATTGCATATTCGTATTTACGTGAACATTTCTATTGAACTGTAATCGTTATTCTGAACTGTGGATCTTGAATATCATTTTTGAATTTCACTCTGCATCATGTTGACAATTTGAACATTATTTGAATATGCACAAAGTAAAAATTATAAACTTTCGATATTTATTGTTTATCCTGTTTCTTCTGTTCATTATTAATATCTCTATTATTATTCTAATAATCAATAATCAAATTGTTATTGATATATATGGCTCAGGGCACAGATTGGATAAAGGTGTTGATAGGTTAAAGGCGTTGATAAGTTAAAGGCGATATATTTGATGATGTGTCTTTTAAGGCACGTTGTGAATGTTCTCTTTGGCCTAGGGCAAAGATGAACCGTTGTTTGGTATGATTATGACCAAAGGCTGTAGACTGGTATAATCATGACCGTTGGTGCTATATGGAATATCTTTGGCCCGTAGTGCAAAGATGAATTGTTGACTTGTATGATTATGATCAGGAACTGTGAAATTGTATTATCATGGCCAGTGGTGTTTCAGATGATAAAAGTTGATGATATTTTTCTTAAAAAGATAAGCGAGTGGACATCATGGTCCATATGATTTTTCTAATTGTTGTTATTCTGCTGCAGTTATTGATCTGAACTTTGTTTAAGAACTTAACTGCAGTTGTTGAATTAAAACTTGTTGTTTAAATTATTCTATCAAAAACTCAACCGTTGAAGACTAACGATAATTTATTTGTCATTATCTTAGTCATGATATTATTTATTGGGCTATTTGAGCTCACCATTTCCTTTTGTTCCATTGTTTTTCTACAGGAGATGAGGGAGTAGCTGAGTCTAATCGAGGGATGGAGTGAAAGTCCGAGTTGTAGCTGTATTAGTATTCATAAGCTGTAAAATAGTGTGACAATAACAATGAAGACTTAGTTATGCATTATTCGAATACTATATTGTGGTACATTGCACGTTGTATTATAATAGTTGTTGTGTATTTTGACAACTCAAGTTTGAGCTGTGTGGGCCCAGATTTGGGGGTGTCACATCTGTAGTCTAATAGATTTTTTTTTTTTTTGGTCATGATAGATAATTTTATAGAAAAACACGAGAGGTAAAGAGCAAAGATATGTAGGTTCAGTGAGACAAAATCTACCAGAAAGCCAAAACCTCATAGCCAAAAAGACCAAGAAAGAAAAACCTGATAATACATGCACCTAATTGCATGCACCTGATTAGGATGAGAGTCTTTTACATATGTGAACGGTTGGAGCGTCCCTTTTTTCTCACTTTTCACGTATGTTCATCTTCTCTCTTTATCACATATTTAGAAGTCTTTGGACATGAAACCAAACTTTGGATATGAGTATTTCTTGTCCTAAAGTCTGTCAAACTCCACCATTTGATAGAAATCTGAAAAATCTATGATTTTTCGAATACCAAAATACTTTTATAGACTTTGTAAAAGTCTTAATTCAATACCACCTAATTTTTAAAGACATTACAAAATTATAATTGAATACCACTAAACTTTTATAAACTCTTTAAATGTCTTGATCGAATACAACCAAACTTTTAAAGTCTTTATAAGTTCTTACAAATTCTAATTGAATACACCCCCTTAGTGTTTTTGATATATTCATGTGTTTTTTATATTTTCATAGTCTTCTCTCACATGTGCAAATAGTGTTCCCCTATAATTATTCTAGGAATATGTGTTAAACTCTTTTTTTTTTTTTTTTTTACTTATGGATAGTCTAAGAAAAAAGCACTTCGAGATGGAATTTAAGTGTTAATGTTAGCTTGTAATCATGAAGAAGTCCGTCGAAATTTAAGTGATTTAAGTAGAAGTAAGACAAAATTATTATTGTATTTCTTTTGTTCCAAATTATAAGATCAGTATTAATTTTTGAAAGTCAATTTGAAATATTTTTAAATTTAAAATTGACACGATTTATTTAAGTTTTCAAAATAATAAATCTTATAACTAGTAGTACTTTTTTGGTAATTCATAATATTCATAATTGTATTGACATAAACTAATTGAATTAATATCAATTTTGAGTTTAAAAATATCTCAAATTTACTTTTCAAAAGTTAATATTAATCTTATAATTTAAAACAGAAAAAATATTAAATTTGAGTTCAATAATATAAGCAAGATATATTATAACTATGTCTAACAATTATAAGCGGGTGAAGATGAATGCTCTTAAGAACCTGTTTGAGAGTGACTTATAAGTTGGGTTGACCAACTTATAAGTCCTTTCCCAAATTAAGTTGTTCGGGAGTAATTTTTATTTTGACTTATAAGTTGTATTATAAGTCAAAAAAATAAGTAAGTATTTGGAACTTTTTTTAAAATGACTTATAAGTACTTTTTTTAAGTTGGTCAAACTACGTGAATTGTCTATTTTACCCCTCTTCTTTATAGCTAAATCACATGTTTACCCCTCTTCTTCATTGCTAATATAGATAGAATTATTATTATTATTATTATTATTATTATTATTATTATCCTCAATTCCTTTAATGATTATTGAATATCAATTAAGTAAAAATTTCTTAATTACTTAACCCTATTTATTATTTAATATTAATTAAATAACAAATGATCATTTATTAACTTCATCACCCTTTAATTATTATTTAATATCCCTTAAATAATAATTAAATAATTAATCATTCTTATTTATTAAATAGTAATTAATTATCATATTAACTTTATCTTTCTTTAATTATTATTTAAAGTTAAATAAATAATCATTAATTAAGTATAACCACCTTACATATTACTTAAATTTCAATTAAGCGATAAGTAACTAGTTCATTAATTTTAACCCTTCTTAATAATTATTTAATTAAATAATAATTAATTAATTATCTTTACTTATTATTTAATGTTAGTTAAATAATAAATAATTAGATTTATTAACTTTATTCTTCTTTAATTATTATTTAATATCAATTAAATAATAATTTATTAATTATTACCTTTATTTATTATTTAATATTTATTAAATAATAAATAATTATTTTATTAATTTTATTCAACAATTAAATATCCATTGATGAACTTATTTGCTTTATTTATTATTAAATAAAAAATAATTAATTTAATTACTTTTAATAAATTATTCTTAATTTCCTTTATTTATTATTTAATAATAATAATTAATTAATTACTTTTAATTTCCTTTATTCACTATTTAATAACAATTTAAACAATAAATAATTAATTTTCTTAAATATTCTTAGTTTACGTTATTTATCATTTAAACTTTATTTAAATAATAAATAATTATTTTATTTGGATCTCATATTAATTATATTAATATTTAAAACATTACACGACCCGTTTAAATAATTAAAACTGACCCGAAACATTTTCAATATGACTCGACCCGAACCCACGCCACATCAGCTGACCCAGGCGCCTAGGCGCCCTGGTCCAAAAAAATTAAGCAGCTTGCTTGGTTTGTTTTCTAGTTTTCATTTTCTGTTTTCTTGATTTAACCTCATTTGCACAAATTTGAATAAAATAAAATCTGCAAATTCAAATGACCTCAAATTGGTCTTGTTAGCTTCGTCTCTTCTTAAACTACAAGATTCTATCACTGAAACACATTTTTGGACTTGTAAAGGTCACAAAAAATGGGCTCAAAGTAGACTATTATGCATTAGAGTTTGACAGTGAACTCATTTGGTTCCAAATGTCATAACTCACTCATTTTAAAACATTTTGACATGATTCCAACTATGTTTTACTCTTAACTTACATACCTAGCATATGAAGAAAATAAATCACACATACAACTTGTAGGTTTCAAAATATAAAGCTCCGAATCACACATTCGCTTAGGGTTCTGTCGATAAAAATCGTTTTCATACATTTTGCTAAACTTTTCGACTCAAACACATATAAATATTCATGTTAAACCTATTTAACCCTAGATCTACCAATATAGGTAGGATCTAAACATTTAGAGCTTGAAAATAACTTTTCTACCATAGAAATCATATGTAACACAAAGAAAAGCATACAAGCTAGGGTTTTGGGTGGTATTATACCTTTTGCTCTTAAAGACTTGCTTTCTTTGCTTTCCAAAATAGGTTATGAAGTGTGATGGCATCCAATAACACCTCCTTGAAGAAATATAGCTTAACTCGCTTGACTCGGTAATGAAACTCTCTAAAGTCACTCACTTACCAAGTTAACTCACTATAACTCACTAACACCCAATTTAGAAAACTCTTGCAATATTTTTGTAACCCTCTCAAATAAAATTTTAAGTGTTCCACACATAAATGTAACAAACAAAATTGATAAATTTTTGGAGTCCAAGGGCATCCCTTCTCACCGGCCATGCTCCATATTAATGCCCCATTTGTGATTTATTTTTAATGCACAATTGGTAAATTAATGCCTTCTAAAATCTTTGACAATTGGACCAAAAATTGGGCTTGGAATTTATTTACTTGGGCCTCCTATACTTCTTTGATCCATTGAAATGTTGAGCTACTAAATTACTTTACGAAGCTCCCAATTAATTATAACATTGGGCTAGATTAATAAAATATCCAATCACATAGCAATTTCCACAAGTCCATCACTCAATTTAATTAATTGGGTGTGTTTAAATAATTAAGGAATAATTTAATAATCAAATTTAATTTACATAATCCAATTAGACTTGTCATAATCAAATTTTAATTGAATATTTAATTAGGGATCCATAACCTGTAAATTCCTTTTATCAAAAATCATTAAGTTAATTCGTTAATTTAATTAAACCCATTAATCGGACTTTCTTTAATTAAATTTACCGAATAGACAAATAGTCAAACCATCACATAAATGTTTAGATTAATTCACACAACTTAATTAGAAATTAAATTCTTAATTTTATTTATAATGTAACTTAAAATTCTCGGTCCTTATTATTATTATTATTATTATTGTTGTTGTTGTTGTTGTTGTTGTTGTTGTTGTTGTTGTTGTTGTTGTTGTTGTTGTTGTTGTTGTTGTTGTTGTTGTTGTTGTTGTTGTTGTTGTTATTATTATTATAATTATTGCTATTATTATTATTATTATTACAAAAAAAATATTATATTTTAACTTATAAGTTGTTATCAACCGAACACCTTTATAACTGTTTTAACTTAATTTCTGACTTATTAGTCAAATTGATCCCGAGCACTTTTTTTCATAAGTCAACCTATATTTTAACTTTAAGTCGACCTATATTTTAACTTTAAGTTAATAAAAAGTAAGTCATTACCGAACAGGCCCTAAGTACTTGGATATATTAATGTTCAATAATACAATTTTTTTTTGCAAACCCTTGTGCATGCTTTTATGTTATAGTGAAAGACAACTTTGACATGCATGAATGCTACTATCTATTTTAAGACTATATTTGAAACTTAAAAACATGAGAGGAATTGGAAGAAATAAGAAAATATATTAAAGTATCTTACTTTATTTTTAACAAACTGCCCCCTTTTTCTAACTCTCCGTTAACGATTTAAACATTCCTCTTTAGTCTTTATCAAGGTAAAATGAAGGACTACTAAAAAAATTTGAGAGACTATATATATATATATATATAAACCATTCCCTCCTTTTAACTCTCTTTTAACGTTTTAAACAGGCTTATGTGGTCTTTATCTTTGTACCTTGATAAAGACTGAAGAGACCTGTTTAAAACGTTAAAAAGAGAGTTAGAACGAGGCCACGGTTTATATATATATATATATGTATACGTATGTGGTCTCTCAATTATTTTTGTAGTCCTTCCTTGTGCCTTGATAAAGACCGAAGAGGCCTGTTTAAAAGTTAGACGGAGGGGGGCGGTTTGTGGGGGCGTAGGCTTGGCGTAAGCGATTCAAGCACAACTCTTTCTCCATATATTAAACTGACATATACTTTTGGATTGTTTGAATTGCTGTATTATAAGGATAAGTACAAATATATAATATTTAAATATTTTATTTTATTTTTTAATAATTAAAATAAATATAATATTAAAATTCGTATTATATTTTAATTTTTAATAATTAAAATAAATATAATATTTTATTTTATTTTTAAATATAATATATATAAATTCGACCGTATTATAAATATGTTGTGGGCCCACACACGGCACCTACAATTGCCCTTTTTGGTGTTTTTAATATTTTCTTCCGCGTTATAATGAACTGTGGGCCCAAAATGTAATTATTTTCCTACCTTTTCCTTTTTATATCATTTCATCCTCTGAATCTTTTGCTAATTTTTATATAAATTCTTTATTAGTATTATGCCAACATCATCCACATGTCATATATGACATCAACAATTTTCATTCCCTACTCGGTAGAAATGCATTTTCAAATCACTTCATTAAATGGGTCAAATATATATAGTTCAGGACTCTATATTTGGTATTTCTATTAGTACTTATTTAACACAAATAAAATCATGCCATGTTAAATTTTTGTACTACTTTCAAAATTTGATTGGGTTTATACAATGATAAGTGACGATATAGTGAATCTTGCAACATATACCAAGTCTGCTCCATTAATATTTACTAGTCCACCTTGCCACACATTACATGTGTGCAAATAAAAAATCGCTAGATTTTTTTAGAGAGAGAATTTAAAAATGAGAGTGAAAATAAAATTTAAAATATTAATAAATATTTATTTTTATCATAAGTGTTACACAGCTCTATCAAAATTAAATATTTTCCGTCTTTTTCCTTTTATAATATAGCTTGATAATTTTAAGGGAATGTTTTTGTTGTGTTTAGTCAACTGAAATAGGAGACATAAAAGAAATCAAACAAAAAAATTAATTTAAAATATTTTTAAACTCAACATTGATACGATTCTTTTAAAATTTTAAAATATTAAATTTTATAATTAGTAGTATTTTTTTAGTAGTTCATAATATTTATAATTGTATTGACATAAACTAATTGAATTCATGTCAATTTTGAGTTTAAAAATATCTTAAATTAATTTTTTAAAAATTAATTGATCTTATAATTTAGAACGGAAGGAAGAAGTGCATGTTCTCCTAATATAGCTCAGTGTTGCTTTTGTAAATTATTCAAAGTTATTTATCCCGTTTATATATTTTAGAATCTTCCACTCTCATAAATTCTAGAAATATCACAAAGCGCCCTTACTAATGATACTGCAATATATCATAGTAATATTTTACAAACAATCCAATTTTTATAGATTATTATTAACTACCCCTTTCATTCTATAATAAACATCATAATTTAATTTTAGTGGTCAAATTGATCATTTTTAATATAAATAATTACAAATATTTATATAGAATTTTTAAATCACGTAACTTGACATTAGTAATACATTCTTCGTAGTTTATTACGATTATAATTTCTTGGTGTATATTTTGAATTTTTTTAAAATTTTATTAATTTTAAAAATTGTTAATTTGATCATGAAAGTCAAATTAGACCGTTTATTATGGGACATACGG
Source organism: Hedera helix (assembly GCA_947179155.2). Classification (NCBI taxonomy): domain Eukaryota; kingdom Viridiplantae; phylum Streptophyta; class Magnoliopsida; order Apiales; family Araliaceae; genus Hedera; species Hedera helix. The sequence goes on from OX359271.1 coordinate 6,780,405, forward strand.
AGTAATACAAAACAAAGATTAATGTTTTTGATTTCACGTTACTTTAAGAATATTAATTTTTGGTAATATTTTCAAAACTATTCTTAGGATGGATAGTATAAACTCTCATATTTGATTTTGTAATTAAAGCTGATTTAAGTTGATTTTAAATAACCAAATAATAAATAGAATTGGATAATAAATATGGGGATTGTAGTTTGGGTTCTTCTGCAGCCCATTACAGGACTTTAATGGACCCGTAATGTTAATGGATTGAACCCTTTGAGCCCATATACACTAATAATTTGAAGCCCTATTTCTTCTTCTCTGTAAACTTGCAGCAGCTTTGATAAACAAAAATGGGGATTCTTAAAGCAACGAAATTGTTAGAAAAAAAGCGTAATGATTGGAAATAATTTCAAAACACAAACAAGAATAGAAAGAAGATAGAAAACAAAAGGAATGGTAGAATGAGGAAATGGTATTGAATTTAGTTGCAAGATTATAGAGAATAAACAGAGAAAATAAAGGAAACCAGAGAAGAAAAAACTTATGCTACGTTTGTATTAGAAAAATAAATATGAGAATGGAATGACTCATTTCTATGAAATGAAAAAAATTGTATTAGAAAAATGAATGTGAGATAGTATAAAATAACTCATTCAAGTTAGAATAGAATGAATAATTCTAGCTGAAATAGAATGAATTATTATACCCTCCATTCCATTTTCTTTTCTATTTCATTCATTTACCAATTTTATTCTTCAATCCAAACGTAGAGTTACGTTTGGATTACAGGAATGAAGATGAAAAATTGTGTTTAATTGTTCTATTGGAATAGATAAATAATTTTCATTTCTGTCAAATTTGTGAAGTTTATTTCTTATGAAATGTATAGAATAATTTATTTCAGCTAAAATGAAATGAATCATTTCACTCCCCATTTTATTTCCTTCACTATTCTATTTCTTCAATCCTTACGTAACATTAATACAATCAACCTTAATTCCCTCCTTTCACTCAGCTCTATTTATGCCCCCCCCCCCCCCCCCCCCCCCCCCCCCAAAGCAGAATTTCAATCTTGTACTACCTAACTGAATTAGCTACAAATGTGATTAGTTTTAAGTTGAATAAGTATAAAATTAAAATGAAAATTTGTGTTGTTAGTGGATTACATTGACTAGATGTTGAAGGCTAATCAAAATGCAGAGGTTGATATCATTGATTGGTTACCGACTCCATTTGGATTAGTCCGGTCAGGTGTAGCACCTGATTATCCTGAAACAAAGGTGTGAATGTTCAAAAATGTTAACTATTGTATTGCTATTATGTTATATAGTAGCATTTGAGATTGATATGCATTATATATAGCAAGTATAAAGTGTAGATACTTGCATGTGAGTGGGAGGTGGTGCACCAGCTGTACTCAAAATTCCAGTCATTTCAAATTCGATATTATTGCTCTTGGTCTCTGTATGGGGCTGGAAAATGGAATGTGAAATCAGTTCTAAAAGGACTACTTAATTACTTAAATATAAATATAAAAACTATGTTTTGCTTGTGCTATCCCAATGCACCGAAATTGAGATTTATATATATATATATATGACTTGGTTTAAGGACATATCTTCTTAAAGAGCATACCAAGTTGATCCCTTTTAGCGACGGACCCGGCGACGATTTGATCTGTCGCTAAAACTTTTAGCGACGGAGAAACATATGACGACGGACCAAACTGTCGCCGTGTCCGTCACTAAAGGGGGTATGCTAGGTATGTCTTTTAAAGAAGTATGTTTTTGAACTTTACTCTCTCTCTCTCTCTCTCTCTCTCTCTCTCTCTCTCTATATATATATATATATATATATATATATAATAAAACAGAGCGACTCAAATCCCAAGATTTCAACATCCAACGATCTCAAATCAATTTAGGCTTCAACATCCAACAGTCTAAAATCATTTAGTGCTTCAACATTCAACGGTCACTAATCTATCACTCATTTTCCCCCACAATTCAATATCTTTTTTTTCAAAAATCTATCCACTCACATTTTCATCCCAAATCAAATTCACAACTACACTATAATTATAATAATAATAATAATAATAATAATAATAATAATAATGATGATGATGATGATGATGATAATAGTAATAATAATACAAATAATAATACTAATACGAATACTAATAATAATAATAATACAAATAATAATAATAACAACAATAATAATTATAATAATAATAATAATAATAATAATAATAATAATAATAATAATAATAACAATAATAATAAAAATAGTAATGTTAATAGTAGTAGTAGTAGTAGTAATAATAATAATAATAATAATAATAATAATAATAATAACAACAACAACAACAACAACAACAACAATAATAATAATAATAATAATAATAATAATAAAAATAATAAAAATAATAATAATAGTAATAATAATTATTATTATTATGATAATAATAATAATACTAATAATAATAATAATAATAATAATAACAATAAAAATTATAATAATATTTATAATAATAATAATAATAGTAGTAATAATAATAATAATAATAATAATAGTAGGAGGAGGAGGAGGAGGAGTGGCAGTGGTGGTGGTGGTGGTGGTGGTAGGAGTAGGAGTAAGAGGAGGAGGAGGAGTAGTGGTGGTGGTGGTGGTGGTGGTGGTAGGAGTAGGAGTAGGAGTAGGAGGAGGAGTGGTGGTGGTGGTTGTGGTAGTGGTAGTGGTGGTGGTGGTGGTGATGGTAGTAGTAGTAGTAAATGGTGGTGGTGGTAGTAGTACTATTACTAATAATAATACTAATTATTATTATTATTATTATTATGATTATTATCATAATAATAATAATTATTATTATGATAATAATAATAATAATAATAATAATTATTATTATTATTATACTACTACTACTATTATTATTATTATTATTATTATTATTATTATTACTACTACTACTACTACTACTACTACTATTACTATTATTATTATTATTGTAATTATAATTATTATAATTATTATTATTATTATAATAATAATAATAATAATTATTATTATAATAAATAAAATAAAATAAAATTTGCAAGTAAACAACATGGGCCACCCTTTTAGCATTAACGCTATTTTTCTGCTTTTTCGAGTGTTGCAGTCGTTATATTTCACATGCAAATTGATTTGAGTGGGAAATCACAAGGACGGATCAGATTTATTCTAATTAATTTGTAAGTTATTTTAAGTTGCAAAGAGTCTTTAGGTAGTAGAGTATTTTTGAAATTTTAAACAAAGTCGTGCTTTCAGGCACGGACAATTATGTGTCATCTATTTGGTGTTTTTGCGGGCTATATCGAGAACAACTATTGTAGTATGTTTTGACTCATGGTTTGAGAATCTTTTGTCCAATTTCAAAAAAAATATAGAAGAAAAAATATTATGGTGATGTGATTTAATTGGTGTTATGAAAATACTTTTTTGTTTAGCCTTAGAGGGCTTATTTTATACTTTTGGGTATATATGCAAAAGTCTTTCTTTTGAATTTTTACATCTTTTTTTCCCTCATTAGATCCTCCAAATGACTTGCAGTACTACTATTTTTCTACAGAAAATACTATTCATGGATCATATTGATCGATAGTTAGAGATACTATAGGCAAATAAATGTTGTCAAATTTCTCATTCTTTTTTGTCAATAAAAGAAAGGTGTGAGTTACGCAAAAATACTATATTACACAAATTTGAGTCCGCTATCGTCAATCAATTAATTGCTCAAATCTGCCAAAACTAATTTTAAGTTAGGAATGAGTAGCACCCTAATGTTTGTCTAAAAAAGAAACTATGACTGAATTGAGTATCAATCTTTTTGTAGAGAGTCCACAACAGTTTTAAATTTTTTAATCTAAAAATATTAGATACAGTACTCAACTGTTATATTAGTTGTACAGTGCCTTCAGGCACGGGTTATCCCTAGTATATATATATATAAGAGTTGCATTAAATTATTATTGAGGTACCATGATAGTAAAGTTTTACAACGGAATACAAGGAGAAAGATTGAGAACATATACGTTTTAATGGACCATAGACCTAAAAGATATAGTTTTAGATGAGTATATACAAGCCATATATTCTCAACAATTATGTAATTTAAATCAATATAATTGTTTCTTGGGTTGACATATGTTGTTTGCGCCTAGAGACGTGGTTGTGTAATCGGTTCTAAAAGAAATACTCCATCCTTTTTATTATATAGGTCGTTTAAAACATAATGACACATATTAATAAATCTCATTAATATTAATGTTAGGTAATTAATGTTAGTTTAAAATTTCATTACTACTTATGCATTAATTAATTACTTCTCATCTCTCTTTCTCAATTATTCTATCTTTATGGGTAAAGTAATAAATGATTAGATTTTTTTAATTAGATATAAAACGTCTTATATTATGAAGAAAGAAAAAAACTCTTTTAAAACGACCTATGTAACGGAAAGAATGGAGTACAATTAATTTCATATACTCTCTGTCCGGTGAAGGCAGTACCCCCTTATCTCTGTTATGTCCTTTTCATATTTTTCATTTCATCGAGTTGCTTTTCCTTTTCTCCATCTTTCTTATCTGGTTCTCACAATAGACGGATTGCTCCCAGCCTAGTAACATATCTTTTCTCATTCCTACAACAAATTAAATGTCCCTTTTCATTATACTGATATTTTACTAGTGTTACTTCCAGTACCTTCGCGGAACATTGACAAACGTATTGATTTAAAATTCAAATCCCACATCATGCTTTTTTCTTTGCCAAGCACTTGCAAAAACCCACCCATCTTCAAACTGGTTAGGTGCTCAAAGTCTTCCACTGTATGAAGATTTGTATATATGGCGGATCACATCATAGGAAGGTTGATTATTTAGAACTCTCAAGACTCCTGATGTCATTATCCTACATACCACCTTTAGGCCTAAAAGATTCCAGCCATGAGCTCCATCCACCATGTTGCTGCATTCACCTGGTGGGCTGCAGCATTAAAATTTTCTATATTAGGAAAGGCACACCACCACCACCACCACTTGGTAGTCACTTTTGGTTTACATATATAGCCCTCACCAAAGTTGGTTTTGGTCGAATCATTTGGAGAGCAAATGAAGTCAAGTCTGATAAATAGTGCACTCTAGCTGTGCTTTCCTATGTTCTATTCCCTCTCCCTGCATTTAAAAAGAGTCATATTTGACTTTATTTATACGCATATTAAGCTTTTTTCATTTATTTTTATAAAAAAATAATTCAGGCTAAAGTTTATTATTGGGAAGAAAGTATTAAATAATTAAAAACCATTTAAGTGTGTCCTATGCTATATCCATAAAAAAATACGTCAAGAAATTAAATAAGACTCTCATTTTCGGAAGAAGGGAGTACACTTTATGCTTCAATGTTATATCCAATATGTATAACTGAATTTAAATGTCTGGGGTGCCTAGCACTTTATACCCCTCATCTTATCTTTCTTCTCTCTTTACTCTTGCTGCTAATTCTTTACCTTATGATTTTTGCTATTTAGAATATAAACTTATAACTAGTCATTAAGCCTTCAGTTCTCATGAAAATATAGGAGTTTACTTATCTACCAGATTCCATATTGAATAAAACTGAAGAACCATATATAAAACTGATGATAAATGCTATATCTAACCTCTATTCTCAGCCAGAAAAACTAGTATACTAAAAATCACACACACACACACACACACACATAAATATATATATATATATATATATATATATATATATATATATATATAAAAGAACTGATCCATTGACAACATTCTCTTTAGTTTGTATTACACTGAAGGTCCATGGCATATATATGGTTCAGAGTTACTCCGATGTACTGGCCTATTTGTCATCTTTCTATTCTTGGAGTTGAATGATTGTGTAATGAAATGAACAGCTGTTAATGTTACTAGAAGTTCTATTTATGCATCCAGCATTTACATATCAATGAAGTTACATCAGAATATATACTATTCATATCTTACATTCTCCTGTTCTCTCTGTACTATCTGCACATGTCACATGCATACTTCTACAGTCAACTAAATGTAGCTCTAATAAATTCTGGCCTGGCCCATGAATTTGATTGGCTATAAACTTGAATGACCATGGTTTAATTGGCTTCAAGTTGTTAAAGGTGGAGATATAAAGGTAAGGACTGAGTGACACTGGTAAGTCCCCAATAATTCAAGTACTTTTCATGGCCCCATTAATTTTAGAAGCAATTAAGTGGGATAATTATTAATCATAATACCGGCAGGCTTTTTGTGGGATCCCACTAGCACTAGCTATTAGGCTGTGCTTGATAGAGAATTAATGACTACTTCTGTCCTTGACCTCCATAAGATAGTTAGGTACATTATAGGCTAATTTCAGATATTCATGAATTTCATAGTCTTTGGTAGGGAACTCTTGCGGCTTCACTTTATATTTTGGTTTAATTCCTATCATTAATCATTGTTTGCTGACATTAATTGGCATTGATTTACTCGCATGTTTGAGAAGTTGAACTTCTAGTTTCTGCATAAAACTTGCAGTAACATCTTTTTACCATTATATATACATCTTTTTACTTGGAATAAATTAGAGATATCATCATTCCAATGCGTCTACAGAATCTTAGAGATTTCTAAGAAATAGATTGTAACATCTCGTTACAGTGTTATTTTTTTTCCATCCGAGATCAGGCAGTACTCCATGAGACATCATATTTCCAGGCTGACAAATATATTTCCATCATATGGGCTTTACTTTGATGTACTGAAGATCTGCTATGCTGTGAGAGTATCATCTCCTTTGTTGAAGTACAAAGAACGTAAAGACCCTTTTCTGGGCTGCAGGGAGAGAGTACAATTATTTAGAGTGTTATAATTTAAGATCAATCACAAAATAATCTCACAAAAAAATAAAAAAAATAAGAACATGTTATGTACTCATATTCATTAATTTGGCTAATTCTACTTATCTAAGTTATATTCATTAAATGTCTCACAAAATGTATAATGATTCACACACCAACCAATATTTTTATAATAACTAAAAAATCTTAATTGTTATAACATGGATTCAAACATAATACATTAGTAAAATTCAAGACCGGAATACTAATAAATCTCTAAGTCCAACTGCACTTTACATTTGGCTTCCAAGAGTGTTGCCCTCTTGTAAACCCCCGCTAGCTGGGCAACAGCTCGCTCACTGAGGAGCAAGACCCTCGACTATTCTATCATAGTGATCATTAAGTATGAGTCAATCCCAACAGAGAGTCTAACTCAATTTCACAAAGACAATCTCATTTGTAAATAGGGACCTTTTATGTGTGTTAGAATTTAAGATCAATTACACAACAATCTTACATAGAAAATAGGGGAAAAAATATAAAAAAAAATAAGAGCAAGCGATATACTCATATTCACCAATTTGGCTAATTCTACTGTTCGGATTGACTCATATTTTTGCGAGTTCGACTAGACCACTATGACAGGGTAGTCGAGGGTCTCGCTCATGTTATAATTGCTAGGGTTTTCTAATTACTATAAAAATAATTGTTTGGTATTTGAATCATTGTAGAGCACTTGAGATATCTAATTAATACGTCAGACAAGCAGGGCTAACCAAATTAGCGAACCTGAGAATATCGTGTTTAATTTTCTTACTTTTTTATTTTTCATCTAATTTTTTATGTGATTATGATATATTTCGATCTTACATTCTGACATCTACTTATCTGAGATGTATTAATTAGATGTCTTACACGCTCTACAATAATCCCAACACCAAACAATATTTTTATAATAACTGAAAAACCTTAACTGTTATAACATAGATTCAAATATAATACATTAATAAAACTCAAGACCGAACTATTAATAAATCTCTAAGCCCAACTACATCATGTGCTTGGCTTCCAAGAGTGTTGCCCCCTTTGCAACCCCTGTCAGCTCGTCACACGCTTGCTCATTGAGGAGCAAGACCCTCGACTATTCTATTACAGTGACCATTAAGCACGAGTCAATCTCAACAAAGAGTTTAACTTGATTTCCTAAAAGCAATCTCATTTATAAAATAGTAAACATTAAACATTAAGAATATAGTCTTATTTCATATTTTAAAATAAATAGTTACTAGTTTATATTGATTACATGATGATGAAATTTAAGGATATTATTATTTTATATTACTATCAATATAATTAAATAAATAATGCAGCCCCTTGCGGAACAAAATAAAATTTTAATTGCGACCCTATTTTGGAATGGACGGCGTATGACAAAAGTTGTTTATGTATCAGAAGATCATTCTGTGATCTTAAGTTCCAAGCTAGCATCTGAATACTGTTACACATAAAATCAGAGATTAATTGGAGAATTAATCGACAACTTGTCCTTAAAATTCTTGGCCTTTTACGTGCATTGCCGATCTCAAAACTATTTTTTATAAAACTGAGTGAGTAGATTAAATACACAAAGGACATCCCTGCAATTAATTGATACCTATTTTAAAATTATTATAAAGAAATAGAAAGATATTATTTGTGGTCATGAACTTGTGATCCATCATTCCTTCTTTTTTTTATATAGCAATAAGCATCTTCTAGATAGTGCCTCTAATCTAATCTAATCTATCTATATATCTATATCAATCTATCTATATATATATATATGAAGTCCGGGGTCCATGCATTCCTCTCGGATTATATGTCTGATATATATAGATGGTGCATCTCTGAAAATATTTAAAGGGCCTAGGTAAACTAAAGTATTTGTGATTCCTCTTGTTCAATCAAATCTGTAAGGGGCCATATAATGCTGTTTAAGATTCATCTTGTCCCCTTTCTTCATTCTACAAAGTCTTTACCAAGATTATGACATCCATTCACTCTTTCTCATACATGGAGCACACATACTTTTGTCCATAGAATTGTTTGATTTCATTTTCTAATCTCATTCTTCTACTAAAGTAAATTGGATTTCTCCAAAAATTCTGGTAATTTTCTAGTACTGAAAATGAAAATTTTCCTCTCGAAAATTGGATTGTGGTAAATTCTATTGTTTCATCGTGGGTGAAAATCGGAATCGTACTCCATTAAATTGGATCTAATTAAGTGTCTCCAAGAATTAATTAGTTGAGTAATGGTTCAATGCATGTAAAGATTGTAATGTGTATAGTGAGTTATATATGAATATCTCTAAGAATATGATGCCTTTCTTGTTCTTTTATGATGATTGGATGAGCAGGTCTATAACAAATCACTGATTTTAATTTTTTATGACGGCTTAATTTGGTTCATCTATTGATTAGGATTTTCAGCGGAAAAGGTTAAGGCTAGAGTTGATTTTGGATTTTAGTTATTAAAAAAAATGGTGCTATGATTTTTGTCTGTTAAAAATATAGTTTGATGTGTTTTTTGACGTGCCAATAAAATTGCCAAATGTGTATATATATATATATATATATATATATACACACATGTATGTATGTGATCTTCTAACTCCTTAAATTGTCAGTAAAACTTTTAAGACTCAAAAAAAATAATAATAATGAATACACCCACGCTGGAACATTATTGATAGGGATAAATAATTGCCACTGAAAGTATATAAATATCGTTTAATATATGTCTATTTTTGTAGTATTAATAAAACTTTGAAATTACCAAAAGAGATAAGTCTAGCTAGTGGTAAAAAAAATTCTTTTTACTATGTAAACTCTCAAATTCGAGTTTATTCCTTAATAAAAAGCTAGAATAAAAATAACAGTGAAATTATTGGTCATCCCAATAAAAACGTATTCTTTCTAACCCTAAATAGTTGTCACCTATCAAAATAAAAATATAAATAAAATTACATGGCCAATTAAAGTACCTTTCAATCCCTTGATAAATCTTTTTTTCCCTCTTTCTCAACACACATATTTGCCTCGTTCATTTCCTTAAATATATATAGATATAGTGTTTTTAACTAGCGTTTACCTTGAATCAACTCTTCTATATATATATATATATATATATATATATATATATTAAAAAAAAGAAGAAAGAATAAATTTTCTTCTGGGTGGACAGCTAATAAACAACGATGGCTGGCTGTTAGAGTAGTAACATCCATTCATGATGGTTGCGTTCCGTCTTACCCTTCCTCTTTCATGCCGGAGACCCAAAAGCGAGTAGAGATCTGTTGTATTTATTAATAGAAACATCCGGCCAAATTCCATGTATTTTTGTCTTCGGCCATAGCCAAATTAAAACAATCAAGAAAATTTGATTTGTTTTTGTGATCTTTACATAGATGTCAATACCAACATGGTTTGTGGGATTATTTTAAAATTGTCTCATTGCTAATTAAATGATTCGTTGGCGGCTTCCAAATTACATGCGTAATGTCCCATTTTATTTGTCTGCCTAACAACGTTGTTGAAATTAAGACTCATAAATTAGCACATTTGTATTTTATTTTCTCTTTATATCTTTTAACATTTCAAAGTGGGGTACAATTTTGACGCAAAAATATTTAAAATGTAAAACATGTTGGCATACTAATGCTATGTTTGAATTAAAGAAATAGAATGAGTGAATGAATGAAATAGAGAATGAAATGAATGGAAAGTGGAATGAGTCATTCCGTTTCAGCTGAGATGAGTCATTTTATACTATTCCTAAAGAATAAAATTCATAAATTTGAGATGGATAAGAATAGTCTATTCCATTCAAATGGAACAACCAAATATAATTTTTATTTTATTTTATAAGAATGAGTTATTTTATTCTCACATTCATTTTTTCGATCATAACATAACATAATAGTGCATTTTAATTCCTCCACAGATGTAATAGATGTTCTTGTTTTTATGGTGGTTTGTTTGAAGGGTAATACTCTAGTCTCTAGGTAAAGATTGTCACTAGAAAAAAGATTTAAAAAAATCTCCATTAACCCTTATTTACAACAAAAAGGAAAATGAAAAAAATGATTATTTTATTTGTGGCGTGGTTTGAACATAACAAAAGTGCACGGCATGAGGGACCCAAACATGGCACTCCAAACTAAAATATAGGATTGAAATACAGCAGTTGGGGTTGGCCGGAGAAAGAGGATGAGGAAGAGGTGTGGCCAAGGATCGACGAGGGCCACCACACACACACTTTAAACATCAGTGCTCATTGAGGCTGCTAGCATTTCATTGTCCCACCACATGAGCAAAAGGTTCTCAACATTTGCCCATTTCTTACTTGTGGAACTTTAACTTCATTATTTGATAAGCACCTTTTCAAATTATGGAAGGTTAAAAGTAAACAGGAATTTAGTTATCCTTATAATATTGATAATACTAGGAGTCTTAAACATATCGCAAATTATGTGAATTGAATAAAATAAATAATATTCTATAATATACCTTATTTATGATATATTATTTGAGATAAAAAAAAAATGTCTAGTATTACTACATATGACCATAAAATTATGTCGTGTTGATATAAATTATCGAGATTGTATAGTTATACATCAATCCCGAGATTGTTAGGAATTAAGTCACACAAAATAAATAACATAATATTTAACGTGATTTGATTCTTAGTAATGTAATCCACAAAATTAACATTAATATATTAACCTCCATAGTACAACTTTTTGCACAAAATAAAAACTAAAAAAGTATCCTTCACATAGCAATCGAAGACTCAATTACACACTCTTTTAACTTTTTAGGATGTTACTACTTCTAAGATGTGTTACCTCTCTTTAAATACAATAATCTATTTATAAAGTACTAACAACTCAAAAAAAAAAATTAATTTAATTAGAGCACTCTCATATAATAAATATATCTACTACAAATAGAATTACTATCAAAATAAATTTCTACCATAAATAAGATTTTTTTCTTATAATAGGATTTGATGAGTTATCTAACAATTTCTCACTCGACTCGAATTCCTAAATACTTCAACTTCATCCTTGAACTTTAGGTTGCTCTTCTTGGTCTTCTTTTCACGCATAGTGTAATGACTCGGGTCACATCCTAAGTCTGAATCAAATCATAGAAGAATAAGGTCAAATGCGTTGTCTCAATAATATCTTCTTGGGTCATCTTAGCCCATCACAGACTCACTTAAAAAATCATGATTGAAGGTATTAATGATAGCAACTTTGAGGCCTTATATGTGACGCCCCCAAATCTGGGCCCACACAACCCAAACTTGAGTCGTCAAAAGACTACAACAAAATTATTACAACAAAGCACAACGTACAACAATACAGTGTATAATAATACACAACTAAGTCTTCACTATTATTGCCACACTATTTTACAAAACGTGAAGACTATGATAACTATTCCTCGGACCCTCACTCCATTCCCCGGCTAGACCTTGTTATGTTTTCATCTCCTGTTGAAAAACAATGGAACAAAAGAAAGGGTGAGCTCAAATAGCCCAGTAAGAAATATCATGACTAAGATAATGACGAATAAATTATCATTAGCCTTCAACAGTTGAGTTCTTGATAGAATACAATAGACTACAAGGTTTATATCAAAAACTACAGTTAAATTCTTAAACAATGTTTAGATCAATAATAGCAGCGGAATGAGCAATCTATTAGAAGAAATAATGCAGACTATAATGTCCACTCGCTTCTCTTTTTCGTAAAAACATCATCAACTTTTATCATCTGAAATACCATTAGTCATGATAATATAAATTCACAGTTCCTGATCATAATCATGCACATCAACAGTTCATCTTTGCACTACGGGCCAAAGATATTCAATATAGCACCAACGGTCATGATTATACCAGATTCAGCCTTTGGTCATAATCATACCAATCAACAGTTCATCTTTGCACTACAGGCCAAAGAGAACATTCACCACGTGCCATAAAAGACACCGAACAGATGTATCGCCTTTAACCTATTATATCGCCTTTAACCTATCATCTGTTCAACAAATATATCACATTTGTGCCCCCGGCCACAAATATTCACCACAGCTTGATTCTTGATGATTAGTACAAATAACAGTGATACAAATGATGAACAGCAGAAACAGGATAAACAATAAGTATCAGAAGTTTACTTTGTGCAGATTCAAATAATGTCCAAATTGTCAACATGATGTGGAGTGAAATTTAAAAATGATATTCAAGATCCACAGTTCAGAATAACGGTTACAGTTCAATAGAAAGGTTCACGTAAATAGGAAGGTTCAGTTGAAATAATGAAGTTCATCTATTATGGAACATATAATATTTTCAGGAATTATAGAAGCAATAGTTCCATAATAAATTTCGATTTAGGAGTATGAAAGAAAATAATATCCCTTACCGTAGCAAGTTTGATTAACAAAAGGTGAAGGAAATTAATACAAATGGGTTATTCACCAACAGGCGATAATCCGCGCCGTAAGTTATTCCCACAATTTAATAGAATTTAAGTACAAAGAGTTATTCACCAAACAGGCGGTCATCCGCGCCGTAAGGTTATTCTCAGAGATTAATAATGAATGAATACGAAAGGTTATTCACCAACAGGCGATAATCCGCGCCGTAAGGTTATTCCCATAATTTAATAGAATTTGAGTACAAAGAGTTATTCACCAAACATGCGATAATCCGCGCCGTAAGGTTATTCTCAGAGATTAATAATGAATGAATACGAAAGGTTATTCACCAACAGGCGATAATCCGCGCCGTAAGGTTATTCCCACAATTTAATACATGGAAATAAATGGCACATCTTATGAGTAAGAAAGAAACAATATTATTTTCGAGAATCAAATAATGATAATCCCTTACTTTAACACGTGACTGGATGAGGTTGATTAACTTGAACGGTACACGTACACTTATAGATCTTCACAAATACTCAAGATGACTTAAGCACACTTAGAGAAAACTTTCACAAGAAGTATTTAGAGAGAGAAAGAAAGAACAAGTAAGGAAGTTTATGAAAAATCCTTAAGTTAAGGCTTCTATTTATAGCCAAAAATCTTATCATTCCTTTAATCTAAACCATTCATTTAAAGATCATCTTTTAATCTACACCATCCATTTCAAATTTTCTATTATCTTTAATCTACACCATTCATTTCATATTACCTAATAATCACCTAACTTTATATTATAAACAAATCAATTCAATTATTCAACAATAATTCACACTTTAATCTACACCATTCATTTCATATCACCTAATAATCACCTAACTTTATATTATAAACAAATAACTTTATCAATTCAATTATTATGACTAATTGTTATAAATACAGTATAGTTAGCTCTTAGATATCAAGTCAATAAATTAATGAAATACAACTGTTTAAATAACATCATAATAGAGATAACAATAATGTAAAAGAAAGCATACGTTACTGTGTAATGACAATTATTGATTCAATAATGTGAATTACTGTGCATATGTTACTGTGACAATTATTAGGTTCAATAATTTTAAAAACAGTGCAGCAACAATTATTGACTCAATGATATAAAATACAGTGTAATGACAATTATTAAATCAATAATGCAAAATACTGTGTAACAACAATTATTGAATTGATAATATAAAATATTATGCAGTGACAATTATCGATGAAATGATGCGTAACAGTTACGGTGTCAATTATCAGACCAATAATATGAGACACTATGCAATACCGTGTGTTACTGTAGAGTACCGTGTGCTACAGAAAATACCAAAAACTACCGTATGCTACTATTCTTTTATCACCGGTATTTTAACAGTTCCGTTGACTATTTTTATTTAAAAATGTTATTTCTGTCGTTTTCTATATCCGACAAATATTCCGTTGTGGGGTCCACCAATAATTTGTTATTTCGGCGCCGTCGTACGACACGAATATTCCCCGACCAAACGAATATTCCCCGACAAAGCGAATATTGTCCGACAAAATAAAATTTGCAGATAACATCCTTAACTTTTAACTTGATCGATTTAACCACTTACTGTTTCAAAAAATATATATGAAGAAAAATTAAATTTTATATTTCATAAAATTCGGGGTCTTACATTATATACATATTCAAATGTCTCATATTAACCGATGAGAGACTAGGGTGTTACACATAGATTGTCCATCTAACATACAAATTAATTTTTCATTCTTTCGACCTTAAAGAATTAATTTGTCTTTCTTAAACACTTTACAAGAATATTCTTGACCCACATGAGGATAATTATTACAATGAAATTATATTCTCACCATAACAAGAACATAACATACCTTCTTAAGAATCTTCGTAGCACCATCATAAAGTATGAAATGAACGTTTTCAACGCCTTCAATATTCATCCTCCCTTTATTTGTCGTATTAACGTAGTCAAATTCTCTATCTTTCTTCAAACTCTCAAATCAGTCTTTCTCCATGCATATATGCATAAAAGGTGCATAATCCAATACTCATCTATCTTCATTGTAGTTACTCTTAACCGTTAAAACAACTTTATTCTTCTGCTTCACTAATCAAATTAGTATCTTTAACCTTTTCTTTCTCATTCAGTTTTTTTTATACTTCCTTAAACACTTCATGTCCTCCCTTAATATTCTGCATTTGTATTGGATGCGATCATTCTCTCCACAGTAATAACACTCTCTATCACATTAATCTCTTGTCGTGAATCTTGATATTTCTTATTATTTTTTTTGTCTATTAACTCCTCCTTCGATTGGAACCATCCATAGTTAGTGTTTGCTCACTAATATTATTACTCTCTTCTCCCATCAACTTTTGACTTTTCTGAAAAATAGCAACTACCTCATCTAAAATTAAAGTTAATTTTTTCACCAATAATGTTTGCAACAATGACTTGTAAGAATTGAGGAAAGATGACAATAAGAGTAATGCCTATTAAAAGTATTTAGATGAACATAGAGATTCGTCCATTTATCCATCTTCAAGAAGTATAATTCTGTATTTAAGCACAATCTGTTGGTTAACGTCTTGAAAGCATAACTCTTCTTGAGTTTTTCTCACAACTTTTTTTGATCAGTTTCTTTTAACATATCATACTCTATCTCAGGTGCTAACAACAAACGTATTGTACTTGCCACTTTCTTGATAATTGTTTATCAATTTGCTTATTTCACTTTGTCTGGGTTTTTTCCTCCAAAACTTGATTAAATCCTTCCAACACCAAAATTAATCGAATATTAGAAACTTAGATTTACGCAAATTTGTTGCCATCATATTATGCAAATTAATTCTCTCTACCTCGGATCCAATGAACCTAACTCTTGATATCATTTGTTAGAAATTAAGTCAAGTAAAATAAATAATACAATATTTAAATGATTTGTTCATCAATGATCTAATCTACAAAATCAACTTTAATATATTAATCTACACAGTATAATTTTTTGCACAGAATAAAAACGGAAAAATCCTTCCTCACATAGTAGCCCAAAATTCAATTACATCCTCTCATATAATAAATATATCTAATACAAATAGAATTATTATCAAAATAAAATTCTACCATATATAAAAATTCTTTTCATAATAGAAGTCGAAGACTTGTCTAACAGAGAGACGAGCAATGCGGTAACGTGCGATCATAAACGCTCGGTGATCGCCACTTTATGTCCCGTGGACAAGAGTTTGGACCCAAGGCTAATCAAGTCACTTCATGGAAGCTAGATAGGTGGTGCAATTCTAGCCCACGATTTGTAACTGCTTAGGGATCTCTATGAAAAGAGGCTCAGGCTACAGGTTTCTTGACATCTCCCTACTTTATTATTACTACTTCTTTTTTAAAAGCAAATATTTTTGAAAAGCATTTTACTATTACTACTACCTCCATATTGTAATTGTCTTAATAGTTACCGACTCCCATATATAGGAGATGAGTTTAGGGATAAAAACCTACCAATCTGTTCTTGTTTCAAAATTCACTCTAATGGAAACACCACCGAACGGACGACGCAACAATTTAAGATCCAATTCGAGATTTTTCTGAAAGGTATCGGGAAGAAATTGAAATGAAATAATATCAATTTATATAGAAGAAAATATTCTATATTGATTCAAACATTGTATC
Organism: Hedera helix; assembly: GCA_947179155.2. Lineage (NCBI taxonomy): Eukaryota > Viridiplantae > Streptophyta > Magnoliopsida > Apiales > Araliaceae > Hedera > Hedera helix. The sequence goes on from OX359271.1 coordinate 6,797,507, forward strand.
TATGAGATATAGAAAGAAAAAAAAAACTATTACATCCGTACTCTTCACTCAATGAGAAAATAGGTCAAATTTTAAAAAATTTAGCCGAAAAATAAGTACTTATGGCAAAACGGGTGACAGACTAATATGAAATTAGACCTAAAAATTTGTCATATAAATCATTTTCTAAAAAGTTTGATACCCTGAACCCACACTTTAATTTATGAGATTAAATGTTTTGATATTTTTACATATCACTTGCCTATGCATCGTTGAATGTAAAAACAATAATAATTAAAAAAAAAACCTAACATGTATATATAACCTTTTTAGTTTAAAAAAAATAAAAGCAGAAGCTCCCTATGACACTTTTCTATGGCTTTAGCTTTTTTCCTTGGTCGTGTGTGTAGTAGGTTTCAGTTCCCATTATCCCATCCTCAAAAACATTTCTCTTTTCCTTTTCCAAAACTTGAAATTCCCATTATTTTGTTTTCTTCAAGGGTCAGAGACAACATTTGTCCAATCCCTTTCTTTGGCTCTGCGCTTTTCTCGCCCCCAAAATGCTATTCATCCGCCTCAAAATAATACTTTTGAAATAATTTATAATATCTATCGTCATGTTAATTAAAATTATAAGAATTAATGTTAATTTTAAATTTAAAAATATTTTTAATTAATCTTTAAAAAATCATAATAATCTTATATTTTGAAATGGACCTAACATTATCAGGAAAACAAAAGTATGAAAACAAAGAACTACAAAATTGATAAGATATTAAAAATGCTTTTCTTCCCCCTACTATTTGTTCCTTTACTTATTATTATTTTTTCCCTTTATAAGGAATTGAAAATACAATACTCCTCTTTAGTACAAAAGAATTACTACCCCATTCCTTTTTATTTGTCTTTTTAGAGAAAAATTTTTGTTCCTTTTTTATTTTTCATTTGTAGATTTCAAATAAGTATTAAATGTATAATTTTTCTTATTATCGTTTATAATTAAAAGTTAACATATTTCTCTCTCATCTTTTTAATAATTTTTTAGAAGGTTAATATTATAATTTTATACTCAATTTTATCAATCAAATACAGCGTTAATTGTATTTCTTAATCTATGTATATAACATTAAAAAGACAAATAAAAAAAAATGAAGATAATATTTATTTTTGAAGTGGTGCATGCTCTGATATTATTTTTTCAAAATTATATTCACATGTTCTACGACTCTTTTATATCATGTTAAATAATACATAACTGAATGTATTCTATGATACCAAATTAAAATATATAACTCAAGCGTAACTAGCTGTAATTTATCAAAATTATATATCGAGTCTCTAAGTATTAGTTGCTCATGCGAAACTTTATGTTCCAACACTTGTGATTTATTCTAGTGATTAACTCTGCATTCAAGTTAACTATGCATTAAAGATTAAAGAATTGATATTTTTATATATATTTTTAATATTTTCACATAATTTTTTATTTATATTAATATAAAGTGAATTTCACTTTCATGCAAAAAAAATTATATAAAAAAATCAAAAATATATGTAAAAATAATACTCCCCTAAAAATTATTCATGTGATAATCTGTGAAGTATTTTATATATCCTTTTATAATACAAATTGGTCATAAATAAGAGGTTGGTCATTGGTGAAATGAATTTCAATTTTCAAGTATAATTAGTTTGTATTTTATAGTCTCGTCTATAAAAGTCTTTTATTGATTTTTATGATTAAATTGATTATTTTTTAAATTAATATATTTTATTATTTTTTTATATATATGTAAAAAGTTTATAAATATTATAAACTACATACAATTTAATATTTATTTTTAAAAAAAATTTAAATATATATATTTAATTATTAATTTTAAAAATAATTAATTTAATTATAAAAAAAAAAACTTTTATCTTATACGGGAGAGAGTAATATTCTTTTGGTTTGTATTTCTTTGGACTATTACCAAATGCTACCAACCTGTGCACGTTTTGCTGTCTGTAGATATCAAATTCCATAATTGTTCCATCCATTACTGTGTTACAGTGGGAAGAGAGAGAAAACATCCTGTTATAGAGGATATAGGAGAGAGAATGTGTGAGAGAGAGAAACTAAGGAGACATGACTATATAGAAATATAGAAATAAAAGAGGCTACAGAAAGGCCAAAGGAGGTTCCCTTTATTCTCTGCAATAAAAAAACCCAGCTCATTTTCTGTGTATTCTGAGTTTTAATACTACACATACTGCCTTTGTTTTGTATTATTGTTACCCCTTTGTGAACTCTGATGTCTATGCCCTTAGAAGAACAGGGTCCTTTAATGGAGAAATCTGATAATGGAAGGAACAAAAAAGGCCTAAACTTGAAGGCCACTGAGCTTAGACTTGGCTTGCCTGGGTCAGAATCACCAGAGAGAGAAAATGGAAATTCTGTGGAGAATAAGAATTTGTTCCCACCTAAGGGTTTAGTGTCAGCTGGGGCTAAGAGGGGTTTTTCTGACACCATTGTTGCTCGTTCTGGGAAGTGGGTTTTCTCTGGTAATGGCGGATCTGGGGTTGATTTGGTCAAGAATAGTGCTTTATTCTCTCCTAGAGGTATCAATGGTGTTGGTGGGTCTGAGAGTAACAGTCAGCCTTCTGTTATGCCTTCCAGTGCTGTAAATGAGGCTGTTCCACCGGTGCAGAAGTCGGTGCCGGAGAAAAAGCCTCAGATTTCAGCTACAAATGGCCATGTGGTTCCTCCAGCTGCAAAGTAATTTTCCTAATTTATCTTTCTTAAAATTTCCCTGATTTTTGGTTTTTTGAGATAGTTGTGGAAGTAATTATTCTATTAGATTGCGTTTGATTTTTTCTTCTCCGTCTTATTGCTTTATTATAGATACTGGGGTTTTGCTTCCTTCGTTACCTGGTTTACTGAGTTTTAATTGCTATTCCTTTCATTATGCTGAACGTTTAAAACTTTTATTGCACTTATACATGTATTAGTTTGGGTTTCCGCAAAGTTTGCTGCTTTCTGAGGTATTGATATGATGCATAGGTTTCTATGAGGAACAAGAAGATAGGGTATTTCGGTTGCACTTGCACATGTTATCTTCTGCTTGTCTTTTTTTTTTTTTTTTCCTGAGCTTGTGAAAAGGGTGGCTTGAGATATATTTTTATCATTTTAATGTAGCATCTATTTAACTTACATACCCTTGTTGATGCTCCTTCTTCGGCTTTGTGCTCCTTCTATAATTATACTGTCAATTCTTCATGTTTACTATAATATTTGATTGAGTTAATAGGGGGAGAAGTTTGTTTTCCTTCACCCTAAAGGAGATAAAAAAATTGAATTAAACTTGTGTTTAAACAGGGCACAGGTAGTAGGATGGCCTCCAATTCGATCTTTTCGGAAGAATTCCATGGCTACTAATCCTCCTAAGAACGATGATGATGCAGATGCAAAGTTGGGATCAGGTTGTCTTTATGTTAAAGTCAGTATGGATGGTGCACCTTACCTAAGGAAAGTTGATCTCAAGACCTATTCCAGCTATTTGGAACTCTCTTTGGGTCTGGAAAAGATGTTCAGTTGTTTTACAATTGGTAAGCTCTCTGTGAATTCTGTTTCCCTTTATCCAAGATCATTGCGACTGCAGTTTTTTCCTTCAAATTCCTGAAATGATAAACTGAGACGTAAAACTTCACTTATGAAGTCATCCAGATCACAGTGTTGTTCTATATCATTTCTAACTATGCCAAAGTGCTGACTGCTGCTTTGCCTCTTGCATCTGATGTGCAGTTGCTTTTACTTTTGGGAAGTTAATAGGAGTGAATGGTTACTTTTCAAATCAAGGAAATTAAAAACTATACTGAAAATTAGTTACGATTTTAAAATCCCCCGATTGGTTGTTGAAGAAGGTAGACTTCATGATTAAGATACACTACAGCAGCTGGATTTCCAATTTTTTTAGTCGACTAAATATTTCAAAGTTATAATTCTTTGTAATGGAATATGTAGCTTTTGATGTCGCACTACTGATTTTTACTGGATAGTATCTTGTTAGGAAGGTTACCTTGGTATTATTCCAGCCTTCCTAATCTTTCCCTTTTCTCCTTTTTACCTAAAGATATTGAATGAATGATGCAATTAGACTTATCAAGAAAAAAATGACTGAATGATGTATTTAGTTGTTGTGGTATGGTAGAAATATTCATGAATCTTTTGCTTCCTGATGTTAACAGCTCTGTACTTGTGAATTTTCATTATCTACCTCCCCACCCCCGCCCAAAAAATAAAAAGAAGTATATGTATATATATATACATATATATGTGTGTGTGTATGTATGTATGTATGTATTATAAAATAAATTGCTCAATATTCAAATTGACCAGCATGCTTGCATAAAGGCTCGAAAATTGTGCTCTCTCTCTCTCTCTAATATGCTGTAATTTGTAATTGAGCTTTTGAAGGGAGCTAATGATATTGTGACTGGTTAGGCCAATGCGGTTCTCATGTGGTTTCTGCCCGAGACGGGTTAAGCGAGAGCCGGTTGATGGATCTCCTCCATGGTTCTGAGTATGTACTTACATATGAAGACAAAGATGGGGATTGGATGCTTGTTGGTGACGTTCCATGGGAGTAAGTGTGATTCAAACCTTAAGTTTCAAAAGTTCTCTGATCACATTCCTGCATATGTTATATGTTGATATAATCCTGATCTGAAGTTGCAAGTGTTTTTACACAGAATATGTCATATAAATTGAGTGGCTGCATTTTAGGAAAGCATATTTACTTTTGGAATTTTAATAATTGGATCTAAGAAAAAATTTGTTTAACATTTAAATTAGCATCACCGTGTTCCAATTCCATTGCATGGATTTTTTAATTTGAATGTTGCTTGGACCCTGCAATAGCTATTTTCGCTTATAGATTGATAATCTTGGTAAATATGTGAATCAAAGTATGGCCCCAGGTTTGTTTGGATTTCGTTTTTTTTTTTTGGGCAGGGGAGGGGGGGGGGGGGGGGGGGGGGTAAGTGAGGAATCATGGGGTTAATGGATTGTAAAAATGCTGCAGTTAAGTTTCCAAAACCAATTTGTATACCAGTTTAGGAACAAGTGTATGGAATGAAGGGATGATGCATGAAATTCATTCAAAGTTGTGAATCTTATGATATGATTACTAATTTACTAGGTAGAATTCTTTTGACACAACCTGCAATATCGATAACTCACTTATTTTCAGCTAATGCTTCTGACTTGAGATTTAAATGTGTTATATGATATTTTGCTGAAACATATATTTGCTTAGTAATCAAAAAAGATAGTTGAAAGAATGTAAAGGTTTCCTTCCTAATTTGCTACTTTTGTTGTTGCAGTATGTTCACGGAGTCTTGCAAGAGGATGAGGATCATGAAAAGTTCAGATGCAACTGGGCTAGGTATGAGATGTATAATATATGTAGCATGTTAAATAGTAATCCAATGTTCAGTAGAGCCTGTCAAATAATTTTCTACTGCATGTGCCTTGGCATGCTGTCCTTTAATTATAATCATCATATTTTGAACATGCAATTCGGCACTTTGAAAGGAATGCATGCATTTTAATGATGGTTTGTGCTTTAGTTATTTACATCGCCATATTCTCTATGAAGAATTAGCTTTAGTTTTTGGTTTGTTAGGCAACACTTTTAGGTTATCAATTTATATACCTCATAACTCGAGGAAATCGATCGCCTAGTAAGTGGTCTTTTCATTTATGGTTCTTTTGCAGCCCCCAGAGCCATGGAGAAATGCAGAAACCGTAACTAATGCAGCATTATCACTGCAAATGGATTCATACTCTATAATCACGCAAGTCTTATATGTGGAACTGTGGATGCTTCAAGCCTTAATTTATATGGTTTGGCTACCTCTTTATTACTTGATCCATGCCCAGGCATAAAACTTGATGTACTGGCAAAAGCTTCCTAGTAGGCAAGATATGTATTTTCAGTTTTTCGTGTACTTAATTAGCAAGGAATGTATAATAACTACTGACATATTTTTAGATATCCTAGGTATGCTACCGTCTACTCTTCTCTCCCCCTTGTGTAATCTAATTGCTTTTTGATCAAGGCTTCAATACTACATATGTAAATGGTTTGTTTGCTGTACTCTCTCTCTCTCTCTCTCTCTCTCTCTCTCTCTCTCTCTCTCTGAATTGCAAAGAAAAAGGTCGTGCCAAATAGGGGTGAGCAAGAAACCGAATTGCCTCCGAAACCGCACCAAAAACCGCACAAACTGCACCAATTAAAACCGCACCAACGGTTTCGGTGTATGTGGCGGTTTTAGGTGGTTGAAAAACCGCAAATGCGGTTTGGGTTTGGTTTCTGAGCAAAACCGCATATAAGAAACCACAACGCACCATGCACTATTAAATGAAGCATATCAAGAAATACAAATATTTAGAATTATTGCAAATTGTAATTATCTCTATTTAGAATTTTTATATATAAAGATAAATCATTATTCATGCTTTTAGATTCTATTTTGCTTTTGTTTAGACAAAATATTATAAGTAAAATTGTGTATTATCAAAGTAGTATTTAATATTGTGTGATGTTAAATTATTAATTTACATTGCATAAAATTTAATTATTTCAATTAGTTTTGGAACCGAAACCACACCAAACGAAACCGCACCAAACGATTCAAAACCGCACCGCACCAATCACAAGCGGTTTCATGTGCGGTTTTGAATTTGTCAAACCGCACATAAGCGGTTTCATGTGCGTTTTTGGCTTCAAACCGCACCAAACCGCACCATGCTCACCCCTAGTGCCAAATCCACAAGCTCTCGCAAATAGCAACGTCTTTCTTGTCAGTAATGGAAACAATCATCCCTAGAGCAGTAAAATAAGAACACTTTGATAAAGTCTCTAAAGGCCTCATTTTCTACTAGTCTAGTAATATTCTGATCGATTTTCGAATAAAAAAAAAGATGCTGATAAATTCTTTTCTATGATCAATGCAAAAATTCCTACATATATAGAACAGGTCTGATAAAATTTAGATTATTTTTTTATTGTACAGTGCACAGTCATCTATGATAAAAAAAAAATTGGGTTATGGGAAAAATTCAACAGTTGTCATAAATCAGAAATATCTATAGTGACGGTTAAACCGTCGTCGTAGATAATTATGCACTACATATATGTGTATATATATTTTTCTTTTTTTTTTAATATAATATATATATATATATATATATTGATAAAATCCTTTTCATTGAACAGGAGAGTTTAGTGTTCCTCCCATTTGGGTAGCACTGCACAGCACTTGATTGAGAGAGATAATGTGAATGAATGTTACTCTAGTCTATAGTCAATCACATTGTGTACACGGGCGCATGCAGACAGCCAGACAAACCACTACTTGCGTTGTATGTATAAACTAAATATATGTATAAATGATGGCTGTTGAGGGGACATTTCTATGTATATTTTAAATGAAAGGGCTGGCACACAAATAAAGAACAAATACCTTTGCATCATGTAGTATTTTCTTGGCTCTATTTTTTTCTTATTTAACATATGAAGATAAATGCACTTCGTGGCGAAATATGATAAAAATAAGTAGTTTTGCTTCGATTTAACCTTACACTTGTTACAAATGATGAAATAGAAAATGCGGTGATCATATATTTTATACTCAACTATATATATATATATATAGTACAAATGGTAGGAGACACTTATGATTAGAAATTAATCATACCAAGTTCATTGGACAATTAGATTTACAAGCCAAACATATAAATGTGATTTGATTAGCTGGCATCCCATCAGTTCTACTGGGAGCGAAATTGCCTTAAGGAAGTACTTAAATTATTTTCTTTAAGAACTTATCCTTTTTAAATTCTCTTGACATTCTTTAACTACTTCTCTACTTCTCCTGTTTTTTTATTAGTTTCTTCATGTCACTAATAATTTCTCATCCCTCCTGCTGACATTCACCCCATGCAACAATAAGATAATCCGGTAACATATAAAACTCCAACGTGTCACCAATGGCTGATTTTTATAGGCGGCAATAAATTTGTTCGCCTGTTTCGGGTAGGGTTAATGAAAGCTGTTTAATCTACTTTTCATGACTCACACAAAATACTTGCTCAATTTTGTAATATTAAACCCCAATAATTGATTAAAAAATTTAAATTTACATTTAGTTCCTTCCAATATTTCAATTTATTAGGAATTAGAATTTTTGAATCTATAGATTTGTTTGAACATAATTGTATCAAAACATAGCTCACTGCCTCCAGCAAATTAAATTCCTAGACTTTGTAGATACATATTGGTAAGGGTCATGAAAATGTTAAGATTCAAAGTTCAACCACCCAAGTATTCTGCAATTAATATTTTTGGCATGATAACAATTGTCATGTAATATTAATACTCCCTTTTATTATTCAAAAAAAAAAAAAGGAACAAGTTTTTTTTTCTTTTTTCTAATCAATTTGTAAAATTAAAATTGATACAAATAGACTAAATAGATTAACATTATAATTTGAATTTAAAATTTCTAAAAATTAATTAGAATCAATGTTAAAGTAGACTTTATTTATAAAAAATAAAAAGAAACAGTCATACCACATGTCGCTTTGGCATGGGTCAAGATGAGATTAATTTGGATTAACCAACAAAGTATAGTATCTCCCTCCCCCAAAAAAAAATCTATATTAACATGTATTGATTATGATGCTCTTAAATCTGAGCCTACATAGCTTAATTTGAGACGACAAAAATACACGATAATTAATACAAATAATATATAGAACAAAAATACAGAACTCAATAATACACAATTAAGTTTTCACTATTATTGTCACACTATATACAACATGTGAAGGCTACTATAACTATCTCTTAGACATTCACTCCATTCCCCGGCTAGACCCAACTATTCTCTCATTTTCTGAAGAACAATGAAACAAAGAAGAAAGTGTGAACTCAAATAGCATAGTAAATAAATATCATGAGTAAGATAACAATGAGTAAATTATCATTAGTCTTCAACAGTTGAGTTATTGATAGAATATAATAAACAATAAGTTTTAAATCAATAATAGCAGCAGAATGAGCAATCCATTAGGAGAATCATGTAGACTATGATGTCCACTAGCTTCTCTTTTTGGAAAAAATATTATCAACTTTTATTATTTTAAACACTACTAGTCATGATAATATAAATTCACAGTCTATGATCATAATCATGCAAGTCAACAGTTCATCTTTGCAATACAGGCTAAAATATTCAAAAATAACACCAATGGTCATGATCATACCAGTCTTCAGCCTTTAGTCATAATCATATCAAACAACAATTCTTCTTTGCCCTAGGCCAAAGAGAACATTCATCACGTGCACTAAAAGACACCCAACAGATATATCACATTTAACCTATTATATCGTATTTATCTTATCAACTGTGCCATAGGCCACATATATTCACAACAACTTGATTATTGATGATTAGAATAATAACAGAGATATAAATGATGAATAGAATAACATGATACTTTGTCCTGAGTCAAATAATGTCCAAATTATCAACATGATGTGGAGTGAAATTCAAAAATGATATTCAAGTTCCACGGTTCAGAAAAATTTAGAAAAATAGGTTCAATTAAAATGATATTAGATGAAGCGCAAACTATTAAGGAACAAATAATCATTTCAGGAAACTTTACCAAATAGTATTATCTAATGTAAGTTAAGAGTATGAAAAGAATGATACCCCTTACCTTAACACGTAACTGGATATTGATTTAAATGAAATTGATCAACCTATATATTTATAATTTAATTAGTAACTACCACATATAATTTCATGGTGTATACCAATTCATATGAAATTATTAAAAGTGATTTGAAAGAATAAAGTAGAATAACTTTAATATAGTTTTTGAAATAAAATAATATTTCAAAATAAATCTTATAGAGGAAACTTTTCAAAATGAATCTTTTAAAGGAAAAGCTTTCTAAAGAAAGATTTATAAATATCGTGTGATGTGTGTGGTTGCTTATATAACTTTTATAAAAAGATTTACTTGAACAGTATTCGTATACTTACATATCTTCACAAATACTCAAGATTACTTTAGCACACTCAAAAAGAACTTACACAAAGTACTATTTAGAGAGTGAAAGAAAGAATAAACAAGAAAATTTATGAAAAATCCTAAAGTTAAGGCGTCTATTTATAGCGAAAAATCTTATCATAATCCAATATTTTCTAATTTAATCCAAACCGTATATTTCAAGATAATGTTTAATCTGTACCACTCATTTCATCTTTTAAGATTTCTTTAATCTAAACCATTCATTTAAAGACCATCTTTAATCTACACCATTCATTTCAAATTTTCTTTAATCTATATCATTCATTTAATAAAAACAATTAACTTTATATATAAAGTAACTAACTTTATATATATATAAGAACTAACTTTACATATAAATCAATTAACTTTACATAAATCAATTAACTTTATATATAAAATAATTAACTTTATATATAAATCAATTAACTTTATCAATTAACTTTATATATAAAATAATTAACTTTATATATAAAATAATTAACTTTATATAAATCAATTAACTTTATATATAAAATAATCAACTTTATATAAAGTATATAAAACAAATAACTTTATTAATTATTTTAACAATAATTCACCAATTATTCATTATTATAATTAATTGTTATAAATGCAGTGTAGTTGACTTTCTGAATTAGAGACTCATAATACCAGTAGAAATATTAACTAATAATGGAATATAACAGTTTAATCAACATCATAATAGAGATAACAATAATGTAGAAAATAAATAAGAGAAATAGCACGTTATTGTGTAATGACAATTATTGATTCAGTAATGTGAATTACTATGCATATGTTACTACGACAATTATCAGTTCAATAATATGAATTATTGTGTATGTGACAATTATTGGTTCAATAAAGTCAATATTCTATAATAACCACTTTATCAGTTCAATAATATGAAACACTGAGTCATACCATGTAATACTATGTAATACCGTGTTCTACTATTCTTTTACCACCGATTATTTTAACAGTTAAAAGTGATAGTATCGTTGACCTTTTTATTTAAAAAAGTTACTTCTATCGTTTTCTATATCCGACAATATTTCGTTATGGGGGTCCACCAATATTTCGTAATTTCGGCACCGTCGTACGAATCGAATATTTCTCGACAGAACGAATATTCTCCGACAAAACGAATATTTTTCGACAAAACGAATATTCTTCGACAAGATAAAATTTACACAAAATATATTTTTTTAATTTCAACTTTTGTCAATTTATTCACTTATCGTTTCAGAAGAAAATATATAAAGAAAAATTAATTTTGTATTTCATAAAAGTCGGGGTTTTACATTGATAGCCGGATGCGAAGTTCAGAGTTGACGCTTGGGAAAGCGACCAATCTAGAAATTTGAGTTAAGCACTTGTAAAGCGACTGAATTAAGATCTGTACGGCGTGATCATAGGACATATGCTCATATAGATGAGATTGTCTGTCGTGACATCATAACTGAACGTAAAATTTCAAATGTGGTACTTTGATAAGGGAGCAGTTTGAAATGTTCGAATTAAACACCATGGGAGTGACTAGACTAAGGTCTGTACACCAAAATTATAGAATAGTATGTAGTGAGAGGGTTACATGTGCTTAGCGACCATGTAAAGTAGGTGAGAGAATAAATCTTTGTTTCCTCATCGTGTGAGTCATGTAGGACAATATTCTTGTTCCTACATTAATTGTTCTTTGTTATATTTGACTATACTGCAAAGACATGGATTATTATTGTGACACCCTCAAATTTGGGCTCACACAGTCCAAACTTAAGTTATCAAAAGACTACAACAAAATTATTACAAAATAGTACGACGTTCAACAATACAGTGTATAATAATACACAACTAAGTCTTTCACGATTATTGTCACACTATTTTACAACACGTGAAGACTACGATAGCTATCCTTTGGACTCTCACTCCATCCCCCGGCTAGACCCAGCTACGTTTTCATCTCCTGTTGAAAAATAATGGAACAAAAAGAAAGGGTGAGCTCAAATAGCCCAGTAAAGAATATCATGACTAAGATAATGACGAACAAATTATCGTTAGCCTTCAACAGTTGTGTTCTTGATAGAATACAATAGACTACAAGGTTTACATCAAGAACTGCAGTTAAATTCTTGAACAACGTTCATATCAATAATAACAGCGGGATGAGCAATCTATTAGAAGAATAATGCAGACTATAGTGTCCACTCGCTTCTCTTTTTAGGAAAAAACATCATAAACTTTTATCATCTAAAACACCATTGGCTATGAGAATACAAACTCACAGTTCCTGGTCATAATCATGCAAATCAACAGTTCATCTTTGTACTACAGGCCAAAGATATTCAATATAACACCAACGGTCATGATTATACCAGTATTCAGCCTTTGGTCATAATCATACCAAACAACAGTTCATCTTTGCACTACGGGCCAAAGAGAACTTTCACCATGTGTCATAAAAGACACCAAACAGATGTATCGCCTTTAACCTATTATATTGCATTTAACCTATCATCTGTTCAACAATTATATCGCATTTGTACCCCCGACCACAGATATTCAAAACAACTTGATTTTTTATGATTAGTACAAATAACAGTGATACAAATGATGAACAAAAAAAACAGGATAAACAATAAGTATCGGAAGTTTACTTTGTGCAGATTTAAATAATGTCCAAATTGTCAACATAATATGGAGTAAAATTCAAAAATGATATTCAAGATCCACAGTTCAGAATAACGGTTACAGTTCAATAGAAATGTTTAGAAAAATAGGTAATGAATACAAAGAGTAATTCATCAAACATGCGGTAATCCACGTAGTCAGGTTATTCTCAGAGATTAATAAGGAATGAATACGAAAGGTTATTCACCAACAGGCAGTAATCCGCATCGTAAGGTTATTCCCATAATTTAATAAAAATTGAATACGAAGAGTTATTCACCAAATAGGCGGTAATCCGCGCAGTAAGGTTATTCTCAGAGATTAATAAGGAATGAATACGAAATGTTATTCACCAACAGGCGGTAATCCGCGCCGTAAGGTTATTCCCACAATTTAATACATGAAAATAAATGACACATCTTATGAGTAAGAGAGAAACGATATTATTTTCGAGAATCAAAGAATTATAATTCCTTACTGTAGTAAGTTTGAATAGTGAAAGATGAAAAAGATGAAATCCCTTACCTTAACACGTGACTGGATATTGATTTAAATAAGGTTGATTAACTTGAACAGTACTCGTACACTTATAGATCTTCACAGATACTCAAGATGACTTAAGCACACTTAGAGAGAACTTACGCAAAGAAGTATTTAGAGAGTGAAAGAAAGAACAAGTAAGGAAGTTTATGAAAATTCTTAAGTTAAGACCTCTATTTATAGCCAAAAATCTTATCATAACTAAGATTTTCTAATTTAATCCAAACTGTTCATTTCAAGATAATGTTTAATCCTTACCACTCATTTCATCTTTTAAGATTTTTTCATTTAAACCATTTATTTAAAGATCATCTTTAATCTACACCATCCATTTTAAATTCTATATTATCTTTAATCTATACCATTCATTTCATCTTTTAAAATTTCCTTAATCTAAACCATTCATTTAAATATCATCTTCAATCTACACCGTTCATTTAAAATTCTATAATTATTACATTATTTTTAATAAATACCATTCATTTTATATCACCTAACTTTATATTATTTATTATAATAAACAAATAACTTTATCAATTCAATTATTCAACAATAATTCGCACTTATTCATTATTATGACTAATTGTTATAAATACAGTGCAGTTAACTCTCTGAGTTAGATATCAAATTAATTAATAATAAAATACAACAGTTTAATTAACATCATAATAGAGATAACAATAATGTAGAAAGTATATAAAAGAAAAAATACATTACTGTGTAATGACAATTATTGATTCAATAATATGAATTACTATGCATATGCTACTGTGACAATTATCAGTTTAATAATATAAATTATTGTGCATGTGACAATAAAGTCAAATATTGTACGATAACCACTTTATCAATTCAATAATATGAAATACAGTGCAATACCGTGTACTACTGTGCAATACCGTGTGTTACCTGTAATACCGTATATTACTATTCTTTTACCACTTGGTATTTTAACAATTAAAAGTGATAGTACCATTGACCATTTGAAAATTATTTATGTCGTTTTCTATATTTGACAATTATTCGTTGTGGGGTCCACCAATGTACGGCGCCGTCGTACGATTATTCCCCGACAGAACGAATATTCCCCGACCAAACGGATATTGTCCGACATAATATAATTTGCACATAACATCCTTAACTTTTAACTTTGTCAATTTAACCACTTATTGTTTCAAAAAAAATATAAATGAAGAAAAATTAAATTTTGTATTTCATAAAATTCGGGGTCTTACAACCTCCCCTCCTTATGAAATTTCGTCCCCGAAATTAACGTACCTGACATTTCGAAAAGGTAAAGATACTTAGATTTCATCTCAAATTCTAGCTCCCAGGTCATTTCTTCAGTATCTTGGTTCCTCCATAAACCTTGACTTGAGGTATAACCTTTGAGCGTAGGATCTGCTCCTTCTTATCTAAGATTTTGACAAGTACCTCCTCGTACGTTAAATCCTCTGCTATAACGTCCAATTCTAACTCAATGACGTGGTTTGGGTATTTACGTAACATAGATATGTGAAAAACGTTATGGATGTGAGACATAGTTGGTGGTAGGGCTAGTCTGTAGGCTACGGTTCCTACTCGATCGATGATTTCAAATTGGTCAATAAATTGAGGGTTGAGCTTTCCTTTCTTTTCGAATCTCGTAACCCCTTTCTATGGAGAAACATGTAAGAATACATGGTCTCCAACGTTGAAACTTTTGTCTCTCCGATGAAGATTAACATAACTCTTTTGTCGTTCTTGTGCAGTCTGTATTCGTTGTCGGATCATTTAGATCTTTTCGGTCGTCAAGCGTACCAACTCGGGTCCCAACAATTTTGCTTCTCCTACCTCATTCCAACATACTGGAGAGCGACACTTGCGTCCATATAAAGCCTCGAATGGAGCAATGCCTATACATGTTTGGTAACTATTGTTGTAGGAAAATTCCACCAATGGCAAGTATTTATCCCAACTTCCTTTGAAGTCTAGTACGCAAAGTCTCAACAGATCTTCGAGGGTCTGGATTGTCCTTTCCGATTGTCCGTCTGTTTGAGGATGGTATGCAGAACTAAAACGTAGTTCAGTGCCCATAGCTTTTTGTAGACTGATCCAAAAGCGTGAAGTGAAACTAGGATCTCGATCAGAAACTATGGGAACTGACATGTCATGCAATATCACAATCTTATTTATGTACATACTGACAAGACGCTCAAGTGAAAATTTTTCTCGTATAGGCAAGAAATGAGCTGATTTGGTCAATCTATCTACGATGACCCAAATTACATCTAAGCCTCGAGAAACCTTGGGAAGACCCGTCACGAAGTCCATATTGATGTGTTCCCACTTCCATTCGGGAACCTCAAGTGGTTGCAATGAACCCTTAGGCACTTGATGCTCTGCCTTGACACGTTGACAAGTTAGGCACCTTGAGATAAACTCTGCAATCTCCCTTATTATATTGTTCTACCAAAATGTATGTCGAAGATCACGATACATCTTAGTACCTCCTGGGTGAATTACAAACGGTGTGTTGTGTGCCTCCATCATGATTCTATACTTCAATTCAGGGTCGTTAGGAATACAGAGTCGGGAATTGACTCAAAGTATTCCTTTTTTGTCGAATATTGCCTCAGGAATAGCACCTTCTTGTACTTTCTTCATCATATTCATTAGCTTCGGATCAGTAGCTTGAACAACTTTAATTTTATCGATTAAAGTTGGTTCTACTCGTACGTGCGCAATCTTCAAGTGGGTCATTGGTATTTTTAGCTTTATCTCCATCTTTTGCAAGTCGTACCTGCTCAAAGCGTCAACTACAACGTTCGCCTTTCCCGGGTAATACTGGATTGTGCGGTCGTAATCCTTCAACAGCTCAAGCCAACGTCGTTGTCGCATATTGAGTTCCTTCTGGGTGAAGAAATACTTTAGACTTTTATAATCTATATAGATATGGACTTTCTCTCCGTACAAGTAGTGTCTCCAGATCTTCAACGCGAAAACGACCGCTGCCAACTCTAGATCATGAGTAGGATAATTTTTCTCATAATCTTTGAGTTGTCGAGAGGCATAGGTTATAACATTTCCATGTTGCATAAGAACGCAACCTAGACCTTTTTCTGAAGCATCGCTGTAGATAACAAATTCTCCCGATCCTGATGGTATGGTCAAAACAGGAGCTGAAACAAGTTTCCTCTTGAGTTCTTGAAAACTTTTCTCGCATTCCTCGCTCCATACGAATTTTGTACTTTTTCGAGTCAGCTGAGTTAATGGAGTGGTGATTCGAGAAAATTCTTCTACGAATCTCCGATAATAACCAGCTAAGCCCAGAAAACTTCGGACTTCAGTTACTGACTGAGGTTGCTCACAATTTAATATTGTTTCGATCTTTGCAGGATCAACTGATATTCTCTTACTGGAAATCACATGCTCAAGGAATGTGACTTCCTCAAGCCAAAACTCACACTTCTTCAACTTGGCATACAACTTGTTCTCACGTAGCTTTTGGAGTATTAATCTCAGGTGTTGTTCATGATCCTCACGACTCTTGGAGTATATGAGAATGTCATCAATAAAGAAAACTACAAAATGATCCATATATTCCTTGAATACCTGGTTCATCATGTCCATGAAAGCTGCAGGAGCATTAGTTAGTCCAAAATGCATGACTAAGAACTCATAATACCGATAACGAGTTCTGAAAGCAGTCTTTGGAATGTCCTCAGCTTTAACCTTTAACTGATGATATCCAGAACAGAGATCAATCTTTGAGAAATGTTGAGCACCTTGCAATTGATCAAACATGTCATCAATTCGAGGTAACGGGTACCTGTTTTTGATGGTGACATGGTTCAATTCTCGATAGTCAATGCATAATCTCATACTCCCGTCTTTCTTCTTTACAAATAGAACAAAAGCACCCCAAGGTGATGCACTCGGACGAATGAAATTGGTATCCAACAATTCCTGTAGTTGGACTTTTAACTCTTGAAGTTCAATGGAAGTCATTCGGTATGGAACTTTGGAAATAGGCTTAGTATCGGGTTCAAAGTCAATACATAATTCAATTTCACGGTTTAAGGGTAAGCTAGGAAGTTCCTCAGAAAAAACGTCAGGAAACTCATTAACAATGGGAATATCATTCAAGTTTGACGTGTTTTTGTTCAAATCAATAACATGAGCTAAAAAGGTTTGACATCCGTTTTTCAATAAACAAATGACTTTATGGCTAGAAATAATAGTTATAGATTTTAATGGTTCAGTTGCTTGAATTTGCACGACATGTTGATTAGGAATATAAAAACTAATAATCTTATGAAAACAATCAATTTTAGCATGATGGGTAGTCAACCAATCAATTCCTAAAATCACATCAAATTCATGCATCTACAAGGAAATAAGGTCAACAGGTAATGTGAGGTTGTTAATTTGAACTAGGCAAGATTTATAGACAGTAGATGTGATAGATATTTCTCCCAATGGGGTTTCGAAGTCAAATTTAAACGTTGAGCACATACAGGTGAGATAAAAGAATGGGTAGAGCCAGTATCTAACAGGGCATAGACTTCACGAGAATTTATGAATAGCTTACCGATTATCACCTCGTTCGAGTTTCGTGCCATTTGGGATGTCACAATAAAAACTCTCCATTGAACTACAAATTTTCTCTTATTCGCACTAGCTTTTGGTATTATCATTACAGCTGAACTTGATTTTGTGGCAGGACAAAATCGAGCAACATGACCCTCCTTCCCACAACTGTAACACTTTTTGGACTGCTGTGTACAGTTTGGGCTGATGTGACCTTCCTGACCACACCTATAACATCTCACTGGTGGTCGATATTCTCCTCTTGAAACTAGGGCCGGTGCTGGTACTGGTACCGGTGTCCTTCCATAATTATTATGGAATCTCTTTCTTTTAAAATTGTTCCCACTGGAATTTCCTATTCTGTTATTCGATGTAGGATTACCACCAAAGTGATTGTTACCTCCTTTGTGGTTCTCATTCCTGTGGTTGTTATCATTTCTCTGATCATTGACTTTTTGCTGTAATTTTTCATCTGTTTGCTCTACCCTTTGAGCTCTATCGACAACATCTGAATACAAACTAAATTTATAAGAGCTAAGTTGTTAACGAATTTTGAATCTCAAACCACGTAAGAACATCCGACTCATCCGTGCTTCGTCATCCACTAGATGGGTCGTAAAACGAGATAGTTCGGCAAACTTAGCTTCATATTGAGAAACTGTCATGTTTCCCTACTCAGGATTTGACTCAGGCTCCTCATTAGGTGCAACCACCAGCGGCTGTGCGGTATCCATATAGATATCTGTGTAGATCACCTCCTCCACAGCATTACTAGACTGTCCAATCTCCGTCATCCTATATTATAAAAATAACACATGTTAGTACAACAATAAAATATATTCATTGATGAAATGAAATAATATTTTATCATGTACATCTCGACTCGATGAATTTTCTCAATCCATCTCCAAAAATACCCAACATGATGAATCTCCCCGATTCATCTCCTAACACACTCGATATAAGTTTAATACTAAGGTTATAACCTAGGTTTCACAATCCTAACGTTTCTAACCTACAACTCTGATACCAACCTGTGACGACCCCAAATCCGGGTTTTTTAACCTCGGGTTTGGTTCTCACTGTATGATACTTACTAATAATTAAATACATATATTGCATTTAAACTTCGTGGAATAATACAAAAGGTTCCTTATAAAAAGGCTACACTTCCCAATGTCGATTAACCTTAATTGTAACATTACATATCTTAAGGGAAATATAAAAGATTTATAAAAGAAATTACATAACAGTAATTTAATCTAGCATGCATTAGCTAAACTAAACGTTTTCTTTCCCCTTGCCTTTGTCTTGTTTAGAGCATTCGGGTTTAGCTGAAATTAAGTCATGATATAGCAAGAATGAGCAACTAAATGGCTCAACAAGTTTATAAACAACAACATAAGATGTATCATGATGAAGGGAAATAACTTCAAGGTTTTCAACAATAACAATTGTGAAAGATATTAAGAATCAAAGCTCAATATAAGAACAGATTGACTCTTTACTGCTGAATGGTCTTTAATGACCATGAACTACTACTAAGGTAGAACAAACATACAATGTCTGACATCTTGTTAAAAATAACGGGACACTCGAAGGGATCAGTTCTCTTATGTCCTATGTATATGTATAACATTTAGTTTTCTTGCGCAAATTCGGTTATCCGACAATATAAAAATCCCCTTTAACTAGGGTTGCGCAAATAAGCTTCAAATGCACTAAGTGCGATTTTATAAACAATAAAGATATGGGATAATTTTAAATAATTAAACCACTTCAAGCTTTGACAATAAATACAAGTATAGAAATTTGTTCAACAATAAATGAGTAGGGTTAGAGAACTTGTCTTGTTTGCGACGTACAGCTAACAAATTCAACTAATTCCCTTTGAATAGACCTAACAATTTAACCACGTTTGATCTTTAAATTAGTATCATATACACGTAGGTATGATGACCTTTATAACTCTTTCGAATCACATAAATAATTATGGGTATTTACACACTTAGGAAATATTATCTTCACTTGATAATATTTCACACACAAAGAACCTATATTAATTATTTAATATAGTTCATACACTTATCGAATATTATTAACAATTTAATAATATTTTATTAGTCTTGTAATATTATTATTCATTAAATAATATTTTATTAATCATTTAATAATATTTATTAACGTTATAATATTATTAATCCTTTAATAATATTTTATTCATCTTATAATATTATTAATCCTTTAATAATATTTTATTCATCTTATAATATTATTAATCATTTAATAATATTTTATAAATTTTATAATATTATTATTCATTTAATAATATTTTAATTATAATTTAATATTATTAACTATTTAATAATATTTTAATCCTTATCTAATATTATTAACCATGTAATAATATTTTATTAATTATCTAATATTATTAATTATTTAATAATATTTTATTTCTCTTATAATATTATTAATTATTTAATAATATTTTATTTATTTTATAATATTATTATTCATTTAATAATATTTTAATTATTTATTAATATTATTAATCATTTTAATAATATTTTATTAACTAATATTATTAATCATCTTAATAATATTATATTTATATTATTAACTCTTTAATAATATTTTATTCACTTCATAGTATTATTATACCGTTAATAATATTTTAATGATTTTCTAATATTATTATATTAATAATAATATTTTATTAACTTATTTATATTATTACACATTTAATAATATTTAACTCTTTTTACTTATTAAATCAATTATATTTTATTTTAAAAATATATTTATTAAGTCCAAAAATATTAAAATGATTTTTGGAACATTTTTCATTTTCTGACCCGAACTAGACCCGACCCGACCCGACTCGATTCAGATTATTTATTTTTCTGGAAACAGGACACTGCGCTGCGGCGCAGTGTTTTATACTGCAACACGGCGCCCCGGCGCCGTATTGTAGTATGTTGCCATTTTTGTATTTTTTTTACAGTTTTGATACTTTTTGATCAAATATTGATAAAATGAAATCTACACATCCAAATAACACCAAATCAGTGTTGATATGTTCCTAACTTCTTGTTTTACAATATTCCATGGTTCGATTGTCTTTTTGAAAACGTTTTACACGAAAATTACGGATCGAACCACTTAGGGTTTAAAAACGACATCCTTTGCGGTAATAGCTATAAGTTCTTTGTTATTCAATATTTTTGAAAGGTTCAAAAAGTGTTTTTCTTTAAAACTCATAGATCTAACTTTCTAGCCATAAAAATCCAACTTTCGATTAGTACATTTCAAAATACAACATCAAACCTAACATGTAGTGTTAGGGTTTTACCGAAAAAACTTGTTATAAACATTTATACATCTTTTATGCATTTTTCACATACCAAATCATGTTATAAACACATAGAGCTATGAATATACATATATTACATAGTTAAATACTTCTAGACTAGCAAAACGAGTTTTGATCGGTTAAAAATAGATTTAAACCGATTAAAACGCATATAGGCTATAAAAGTGAAATAAGAAATGGTTGGAGAACTTTTAAACCTTAATGTTTTGTGTGCTCTCCTTCTCCTCCTACCAAAATATGTGATGAGGTTGTTGGACATCCACCAAGCACTAGC
Organism: Hedera helix; assembly: GCA_947179155.2. Lineage (NCBI taxonomy): Eukaryota > Viridiplantae > Streptophyta > Magnoliopsida > Apiales > Araliaceae > Hedera > Hedera helix. The sequence goes on from OX359271.1 coordinate 6,819,044, forward strand.
TCTAGCTTTTTCTCTCAACACTTAGGTGCTTTCTCTCAAATGCTCTCTATTTTTCTCTAGGAATTCTCTAGCAATGAATTAGCCAACATAGAACAAGTGTGGAGTGCTTCTTTTATAGCACTCTACTAACACACCATTAAGCTTCCTAATTCACCAATGTTGGTGAAATTAAAGGCTAATCAAGCTTACTATTTGATGGATTGACATGGTGATTGACTAGTTGATTGACTAGAGTTGTTGGCCAACCTTGATCTAGTGTGTAAAAGAAGCAATCTAGCAAATCAAGCAATTCAAGTGGGACCCTAAAAAAATCAGCAAAATGGAATTTTCCAAGCCATTTTTCCTTTAATTTTTCTAATTTAATTATATATATGTATATTCATATATGTAACAATTTTGACCAATTTCGACTTCCTATTGGGCTCCACTTTGGACTCTAGGATTAGATATATTGGGTTCATCCATTTAATTAGTTTGGGCTCCATTTAATTAGCACATTGGGCTAGCATTAAATATTCTATGTTACATTTAATTAAATCAAGCATTGTGCTTTGTTTAATTAATTACATGGACTAGTAATTAAATTAATTACATGGGCTACTAGGTTAATATCTTTAACCTAGTTTATCAACTCATTTGGATTTAAAATATAATCCAATTAGATTTGCTTTAATTAATTATACTCCTTGCTTTAATTCTTTAAATAAATATACGCATATACAAGTACATCTATTTAATTATATAATGCACAATTCATTAGTACAAAAAGTTTAAATTCATTACTAATTATATATTAATTATAATTACAATGTCTAATGGAATTTGTGGTCATTACAATTAATCACTTAATAATATTTTATTTATTATATAATATTATTAATCATTTAATAATATTTTATTCATTATCTAATATTATTAATTATTTAATAATATCTTACTATCTTATTAATATTATTAATCATTTAATAATATTTTATTAATCTTATAGTATTATTAATCATTTAATAATATTTTATTCATCTTCTAATATTATTAATCACTTAATAATATTTTATTTATTATATAATAGTATCAATTATTTAATAATATTTTATTTATTTTCTAATATTATTAATCATTTAATAATATTTTATTAATCTTATAATATTATTAATTATTTAATAATATTTTATTCATCTCCTAATATTATTAATCACTTAATAATATTTTATTTATTATATAATATTATTAATCATTTAATAATATTTTATTTATTTTTTAATATTATTAATTATTTAATAATATTTTATTACCTTATAAATATTATTAATTATTTAATAATATTTTATTCATCATCTAATATTATTAATAATTTAATAATATTTTAATCAATTACCAATGTTACTAATAAATTCTATATATTGATTTATTTTACAAACTCATTCATTTTACACTTAGTTCAACTTAAATTTTTACTAAAAACCCGACCCGAACCGACCCGACCCAGACTGACAACAACAAAAAAATCTGATAGAGTAGCGAGGTCACCCCGTAAGGTGGCGCGGCCGCCCCATCCATGCAGAGAATTTTTTTACAGTTTGGATTGCCCGAACTCTAGTCCCTTCGACAGCTATAACTTCTTCATTTTAAAATATTTTGGGGTAATTCTTGAGTCCATTCTCATCAGAATTTCATGATCTACAATTTATCTTTAGATCACAAATCCAAATTCCAAACGGAAGTATCCGTAAAATCACTCACAAGGACTAAATGAAAACTAGTTTCATAAATCCTTGGTTTTAATGGTTCAAACTTGAAATAAATGAACTCTACACATTCAAATGACACAAACTTAGTGTTGTTGTCTTCTCAACTTCTTGTTTTACAATATTCCATGGTTCGATCACCTTTTTGAAAACGGTATGACACGAAAATTAAAGATCGAACCACTTAGGGTTTCAAAACGACCTATTTTGCGGTAAAAGCCATAACTTCTTTGTTATTCCATATTTTTGTGAGATTCAAGTTGTGTTGGTTTTATAACTCACTCATAAAACTTTCTAGCCATAGAAATTACGTATTTAACTTATACATTTTGAAATGACACAAAATATAGCACATAACTACTTAGAGTTTTACCGGTAAAACTTAATATACACATTTCTTCCATTTTGATGCAATCTGCACATACCAAAACATGATATAACCATATCAAGCTATGAATATACATACATTACATATTTAAATATTTCTAAACCATCAAAACGAGTTTTTATCGGATAAAAAATAGATTTTAACCATAGAAAACCTATATAGACCATTAAAATGAAATAATAAGAGTTGAGAGCACTTTTGAACCTCTTGGACTTGAATGCTCTCTTCCTCTTGGCTATGAAATTCACTAGTGACTCCACCTTGGCTTCTAGATGTGCACTCCTAGTGTATTCCTTCTCAGGCTCTCTCTTGCTCTCTATTTTTCTCTCTAGAAAAGTGAATAATGAGCAAATTCTTCTCCACACAAGAAAAGTTCTTATTTATAGCACAATTCTCATCATCCAAATTGTATACATATACAATCTATATCTCTACTAAATCACCAATCTCATCTTATCACTTATCTCCACTTAGCTAAATTTTAGGGATTTTTCTTACATAAAGGACTTGAGTTGGTAGGAGTTGGTAGCTTGCTCAACCACTCACAAAATCAAGCAATAATAAAATTTGACATCCACACAAGTGGCTCCCCCTTCAATCTCAGTAAAATGGCCTTTTCTAAGCCATTTTTCCTTTAATTTTTCTACTTTAATTATACATATATACATTTATATATGTATATTCATATATGTAACAATTTTGACCAATTTTGACTTCCTATTGGGCTCCACTTTGGACTCTAGGATTAAATATATTGGGCTCATCCATTCAATTGGTTTGGGTTCAATTTAATTAACACATTAGGCTAGCATTTAAATAACTATGCTACCCCTAATTAAAATAAGCATTGGACTTGTTTAATTAATTACATGGACTAAGATTTAATTTAATTACTTGGGCTACTAAGTAAATTTGATTGACCTAGTTAGCAACTCATTTGGATTTAAAATATAATCCAATTAGATTTACTTTAGTTAATTATAACCTCTTACTTCATTGCTTTAAATAAATATACGCATACACTAGTATATCAATTTAATTATCTAATGAACAATTAATTAGTACAAATTTTTTAATTCATTGTTAATTATATAATAATTATAATTACAATGTTTAATGAAATTTGTGGTCATTACAGACCATCCTCGAATTACCAATATTTCTACCATTATTGCTAACTGGATTTTCTCTTGCCTGATTCTGCATGAACTGCATGAAATTCCTAAGGAATCCATCGTTCATCCTGTTATCAGGAATATTATTTCCTAAGTTGGCAAGATGATTGTTTATGGCCTCTTGATTCTCGGCTACATTTGTTTCGGGCATTCCATAGTTAACTTCTTAATTTTCAGATGTCATACTAAACTGTTGTCATAAAGTAAATGTTAGTTAAACAAACTGACTCATCACTTCATGTTCCTACATTCAAATCGACTCATTAGATAAAAATTTAATTTATGTAAGACACGCTAGTGACGTGATCTATTCGTCTCTTTCCTCCTACTTCTACCCCAGAACTCTATTAAAGATCATATTTCTAAGCTCTGATGCTAACTGTGACGCCCCCAAATCTGGGCCCACACAACCCAAACTTGAGTTGTCAAAAGACTACAACAAAATTATTACAAAGTAGTACAACGTTTAACAATACAGTGTATAATAATACACAACTAAGTCTTTCACGATTATTGTCATACTATTTTACAATACGTGAAGACTACAATAGCTATCCCTCGGACTCTCACTCCATCCCCCAGTTAGACCCAGCTACGTTCTCATCTCCTGTTGAAAAATAATGGAACAAAAAGAAAGGGTGAGCTTAAATAGCCTAGTAAAGAATATCATGACTAAGATAATGACGAATAAATTATCGTTAGCCTTCAACAGTTGTGTTCTTGATAGAATACAATAAACTACAAGATTTATATCAAGAACTGCAGTTAAATTCTTGAACAACGTTCAGATCAATAATAGCAGCGGGATGAGCAATCTATTAGAAGAATAATGCAGACTATAGTGTCCACTCGCTTCTCTTTTTAGGAAAAATATCATCAACTTTTATCATCTGAAACACCACTGACCATGAGAATACAAACTCATAGTTCCTGGTCATAATCATGCAAATCAACAGTTCATCTTGCACTACAAGCCAAAGATATTCAATATAACACCAACGGTCATGATTATACCAGTATTCAGCATTTGGTCATAATCATACCAAACAACAGTTCATCTTTGCACTACGGGCCAAAGAGTACTTTCACCACGTGTCATAAAAGACACCGAACATATGTATCGCCTTTAACCTATCATCTGTTTAACAATTATATCGCATCTGTGCACCCGGCCACAGATATTCACAACAACTTGATTTTTGATTATTAGTACAAATAACAGTGATACAAATGATGAACAGAAGAAACAGGATAAACAATAAGTATCGGAAGTTTACTTTGTGCAGATTTAAATAATGTCCAAATTGTCAACATGATGTGGAGTAAAATTCAAAAATGATATTTAAGATCCACAGTTCAGGATAACGGTTACAGTTCAATAGAAATGTTTAGAAAAATAGGAAATGAATACAAAGAGTAATTCACCAAACATGCGGTAATCCGCATAGTCAGGTTATTCTCAGAGATTAATAAGGAATGAATACGAAAGGTTATTCACCAACAGGCGGTAATCCGTGCCGTAAGATTATTCCCACAATCTAATAAAAATTGAATATGAAGAGTTATTCACCAAACATGCGGTAATCTGCGCAAGTAAGGTTATTCTCAGAGATTAATAAGGAATGAATACGAAAGATTATTCACCAACAGGCGTTAATCCGCACCGTAAGGTTATTCTCACAATTTAATAAAAATTGAATACGAATAGTTATTCACCAAACAGACGGTAATCCACACAGTAATGTTATTCTCAGAGATTAATAAGAAATGAATACGAAAGGTTATTCACCAACAGGCGGTTATCCGCCGTAAGGTTATTCCCACAATTTAATACATGAGAATAAATGACACATCTTACGAGTAAGAGAGAAACGATATTATTTTCGAGAATCAAATAATTATAATCCCTTAATGTAGTAAGTTTGAATAGTGGAAGATGAAAAAGATGAAATCCCTTACCTTAACACGTGACCGGATATTGATTTAAATGAGGTTGATTAACTTGAACAGTATTCGTACACTTATAGATCTTCACAGATACTCAAGATGACTTAAGCATACTTAGAGAGAACTTACGCAAAGAAGTATTTAAAGAGTGAAAGAAAGAACAAGTAAGGAAGTTTATGAAAAATTCTTAAGTTAAGACCTCTATTTATAGCCAAAAATCTTATCATAACCAAGATTTCCTAATTTAATCCAAACAGTTCATTTCAAGATAATGTTTAATCCTTACCACTCATTTCATCTTTTAAGATTTTTTTAATTTAAACCATTCATTTAAAGATCATCTTTAATCTACACAATCCATTTCAAATTCTATATTATCTTTAATCTATACTATTCATTTCATCTTTTAAGATTTCCTTAATCTAAACCATTCATTTAAATATCATCTTCAATCTACACCGTTCATTTAAAATTCTATAATTATTACATTATCTTTAATATATACTATTCATTTTATATCACCTAACTTTATATTATTTATTATAATAAACAAATAACTTTATCAATTCAATTATTCAACAATAATTCACACTTATTCATTATTATAACTAATTGTTATAAATACAGTGCAGTTGGCTCTCTGAGTTAGATATTAAATTAATTAATAATAAAATACAACAGTTTAATTAACATCATAATAGAGATAACAATAATGCAGAAAGTATATAAAAGAAAGAATACATTACTGTGTAATGACAATTATTGATTTAATAATGTGAATTACTATGCATATGCTACTATGACAATTATCAGTTTAATAATATAAATTATTGTGCATGTGACAATAAAGTCAAATATTGTACGATAACCATTTTATCAATTTAATAATACAAAATACAGTGCAATGCCGTGTGCTACTGTGCAATACTGTGTGTTACCTGTAATACCGTATATTACTATTCTTTTACCACTTGGTATTTTAACAATTAAAAGTGATAGTACCATTGACCATTTAAAAATTATTTATGTCATTTTCTATATCCGACAATTATTCGTTGTAGGGTCCACCAATGTACGACGTCGTCGTACGAATATTCCCTGACAGAACAAATATTCCCCGATCAAACGAATATTGTCCGACATAATATAATTTGCACATAACATCCTTAACTTTTAACTTTGTTAATTTAACCACTTACTGTTTCAGAAAAAATATAAATGAAGAAAAATTAAATTTTGTATTTCATTAAATTCGGGATCTTACAATTGTTGCTATTTTGGTTTTGATTCCTAAGGTCAGGATTGATGAAACTATAAGGACCGATTCTAGGAAAGCAGTTGATTTATATCTGAGTAGTATTAGGGCAAAGGGAAGACAATTTGATTTAATCTCGTTCTGCACTTATTGTCGATAATTATAGCGCTTTGATAGCGATACAGTAATAAGTGAGATACGAAATGGACTTAGGTCCAAAGATGGTTAAGTATGACTATCTAAAGAATTAGAGATACTTAACCTAGTGAAATTCAAATATGTCTGAGATATTACGAGTTTGTGGGTTGTAGTCTGTACATAAACTAATTGAGTTTGACATGAGGGCTCCCACATTGTTTTCTTTAAAATAGTAGAGGTCTCTATGTTGACTCTAACGGGTTTGATGTAGAGCTCCCGCATTGCAGGTGAACTCAACGGTTGCACGATCCGATAATTAATGATTTATGATATTTTGGTTTGAACTGTTTTTGGAAAATGTGATGATTTCGTCGTTCCAACTTGTATAAGTGGGAAATGTTGGATCTTGGATATCCACAAATGGAGCGCCCATGGAGAATCCGACCCATTTGGTTATCAGTTTCGCCAAGTTCACGTATAACAATACGTTAAATGATTATATCCAACAAATTAAAGAACTTAAAATTTTATATTAGACTTTTATTCATATATCATTTTTTTATTCACCGTATAAATATTTTGTTGTTGTGCACCAATATTGTATAATGGGTGAGAACTTGCAAACAAAATTAGGTTTTGCCCAAACATGTTATGTGAAGGTTTTCTCCATTGTGTTTTGGGCTTGGCATTCTGGGTTGCAGCCGGCCCAGTCAATGACCCACTATAAATTAAAAAAAATAAATTAAACAAAGAAGCCCTAAGGAAATAAATAAGTGCCATATGCTTCATCTTCTCCTGTTCAATTCTCTCAATTCTCAACTAAGGTCGAAAACTCCTACCCCTCCTCTCTCTGTCTATAATCTGTGGTAATTTTTCTCTCCGCTGATCTTACTGTAAATCATATCTTTTGAAATTTCTTTTTATTTCGGGATGGTAAATGATTGTTTGATATTTTGAATATGTTTGATATGTATATAGCAGGAATTCCTTATATGAGAGATGGTGCTTACGGAAGAAGAAATAACTCGATTGATTCGAATTAGAAAGACGGTGATGCAGATGCTGGATGATAGAGGTTATTTGGTCGGTGAAGCCGAGAAGGAGATGACGAAATATCAATTCATTCAGAAATATGGCGAAAACGTGAAAAGGGAAGACCTTGTCATCAGTAAAACCAAGAAAAATGATCCATCTGAGCAGGTTTATATTTAATTTAATTTATTTATTCTATCTTTTGCTCAGTTATAATTCTGTTCTTGTTGTTACCGTTTCTAAATCAAGCACACAAATTAGTTTGTAATTTTTTTGCCAAGTGTTAATTTTCCTAATAGTTTAGTTCTGCAACGTTTGTAGTATCTATAGTTATTCTTTACTAGATTACTACATTGAGGGAAGATTTGGTTCTCTTCAGTATCTCCATAGTCCATACCACTTCTACAAACCCTAATCTTCTCTAACTAAATAAAATAAGAATCAAAGAAAAAGCAAAAAGGAGCATAAAATGCAAAAGAGGTTCTTATTATGAGTTCGGCAAAGTTGAGAAGGGCAAGCTAAACTTGCATTGTTGTCCATAATGTATTTCAACAAGGATTCTTGGTCAGAGATTCACCTCTGCATTGGGCATGCTAAACTGGTCTCATTGCCAAATTTCTTCTTTTGTGCAAGTTCAACATGCCTTTAGAAGCGAATTATCTTAAATGTTTGTTAACATATTATCTGTAGGTGTAACCTAGTCATAAGCTTTATTATTTTAAGGTTCTAGTCTTTTTATGTAATGTTATCTTTATTCTGTGCCTTATCTTGTATATTCTTTTCATTTTTTCTCCCCTCTTCAACCGCTCTCTGAATTTATTATTCCCCTTCACGGTGGTAAATATAGTTGCTGAGATTCTATGCCTTATGCTGTTCTTTGCTCCTTATTAGTGGTTGTTTGTGGACCAGATTTATGTTTTCTATCCTGAAGAACCAAAGGTTGGTGTAAAGACAATGAAGACATATACCAATCGTATGAAATCAGAGAATGTTTTCCGAGCTATCTTGATTGTCCAGCAAAATCTGACTCCCTTTGCCCGTACATGCATAGCAGAAATATCCTCAAAATTCAATTTAGAGGTCTTCCAGGTGAATGTTAATTTCTTCTGTGATGGTAAAAATGCAAGCATAATATTATATTAAAAAGGGAGGTACCTTAGTGGGCATCTAACTTTAGGTATCTTGGAGGTTTAAAATGACCATTTCGATGATCTTTTTAGATGAATCCAACCATACAAATGCAGAGAAGACATATCATTAAGTTGTTACATTGTACAGTGGATCTGATTGTCTTCATAGGTGTCTATTCGATGCAAATGGTTTTGCAGAGACAATTGGTAGGGTCCCCCTTGGATAGGTTACAATGAGAACAATGAGCTATTTTGCTATTGAAGTTTATCCATCAGTAGGTTGAATTAGATATATCCGCATTTGAGATGATAATTATTAGTTGACTTCAACAAATATCATTGAAACTGTTCACCAAAAATAAGAAGGCATTGCTTAATATATACGAGATAAGGAATAACTGCAGACTCGTTATTTTCTGAATTTGTTAGAGGATGTTAACGGCAGTGGTACCTTGTTTGTTGAGTTGATTGATACAGGAGGCGGAGTTGTTGGTCAATATCAAGGAGCATGTTCTAGTTCCTGAACACCAGGTGCTAACAAAAGAAGAAAAGAAGACGTTGCTGGAGAGATATACTGTAAAAGAAACACAGGTGAGTTATTAGTGATTTTGTTGATGCACTTCTTAGATTAACATACTTTGAAGATTAGTTGAAGAAGGTTGGGTTTAAAAACCTAGTCATTGATGAAAATGATATTAGCGTGTTACATTTGTAGGCATATAAAGTTATAAACATTCAACATCAAAGTTGAACTGTCAAGTAGTAAAGAGTATCTAAATTCATTTTTGATTTTTATGAAACATCATATAGTGATATGATTGCATAGGCATATTACTTCATGCTTTTTTTCTTTTAGTCCCACCTTACTTATGTTATATCTGCTTTCAATGATGGATGGTTCCAGCTGCCCCGGATTCAGTTGAGTGATCCCATTGCCAGATATTATGGGCTACAACGTGGGCAAGTTGTGAAAATTATCCGCCCAAGTGAGACTGCAGGACGTTATGTCACTTATCGATATGTTGTTTGAACTTTCATCATCATCGGTCTAGGACCTCATTTGTAATGATGTCTCAGTTTAAGAAGGCAAGTTTGGGACATTGTTGGAGGAATGGAAAAGCATTCAAATTGTCAAAAGTCAAAAAACCATTTAATGGTAATTCCTGTATTTAACAATACTTTTTGGCTTATGAAAATGATTTGTATATCGACTAATTTTGTGTTGAATATGGATTAAAGTGGAACTTGTAAGCAATAAATAGCATCCTAATATGGAGATTCCCGTCTTTACAGCCACATATCTTATGTATCCACATGTCGTCGTTTAATATTGACATGAATTTGTCGTCATATATACACTAATACTAAAAAAAAATGCAGCTACTTTTTCTGAATTTTCGAGTACAGATTATTTGATTCAGTTGATGCACTTGTCTTCAAATAAGTGAATCCAATAAAAGATAATTTGGTTTTCTTGCAACAACTTTTAATCATATCTGCGTAAATTTTCAGATTGTTTTAAGGCTATGATTTTAACAGTGAAATGCAGATTTGTTTTATTTGCAGTAAGCATTTGTCACCGGGATGCGTTATGAAATATCAGTAACCACCCTTGTTTTAGAAAAATTATTTCATGTTTATGTAGCAAGTGAATAGTATATTCCTCTCTTTCACATATCGATGTGAGTTCTATCTCAAACGGGTCTCACAAAAGAGGGAAGAGTATATTGTTCATTTGTCTCTAGAAATTTGCAATTGATATATTGTTGATGGGGTTTTAGCACTGCGTCTCAGATGCCTGCCAGATGGACTCTTGCTTGCTTGAATCTGCAGAAAATGCGACCTATATGTTACGCTCTTTGTTTCATAAATATTGTCTTCTTTTTTCTTTTTTTTTAATTTGAAAAACCATAATAACTGTAATAAATGAATGGCAATGTGAAAGAGCCCAAACAAGAATAAAGAGGGCCAATCACGCTATTAAAGATCCTTCTATGTCAAGCTACCCATCATTCAAATCAAGGATAACCTATCCAGAAACAAGAGCTTGGGCAAAGCCACTTCTTACAGAAACATGCTGGAAGCAGCAAAAAACACCATCGAACAACTTCACGATGAAGCTAAAACGTCATAAAAGATCTCTAAGAAGGATACTTTATCCATTACTTAGCTGTTATACCCCCCAAAAAAAATTCTAAGAAGGTGGATAGCATTAAAAGAAATATTATCAGAGTAATAGAAACTAATAGAAGAAAGTTATAATTAGCAAATAAAAGAGACAAAAGTTGTACCATAGGAGAATGTTATATATATTGCGAATGTTTACGTCGATTTTTTGATTGGTACTATTGGCAACTCTTTTGGAGAGATGTGTAATAATTGAGACCCCTTATAATTCTATCAAATATCATGTATTGATACGTTTTTGCAATTGTAATAATTTGACACAAATTTGTCGCAATACGCAGGAGTGCAGGACTCTAAACATATATGCATACGAGGGATTTAACAGAAACGATGTTAATAATAATAAAAAGGTTAGGGGTCCAAGTAGGTTCAATCCAGACACGCCAATTGCTCTTTAGTGGGGAAGAAATCCGTGAATGCTTCTTCTTTTTCTTTGCCCTCGTCCAAAAAAGTTTTGGTACTTGCATGTGTCGAGAGAATAAAAGACTATGTTCCCACCACGAAGAAACCTAGGAAAGTATATCTTGTTTTACATTCCTTTGGGTTTTTGCAACTACGGAGAAAGATGCTGCATTGCAAATGTAAACCATGTGTTTTCCCAAACTATCTACCTTCGCCCACTGCCATGTAGAATGATTCAGCTTCAATATTTCAGCTTCTCCTCCAAACTCGCCCACAATTATTAATAAAAGATCGTTGTTGCATTCCACTGGGAAATGTTTAACGCGAAATGTAGTGCAAGAAGATTTAGGTACAAGAATTTCCCTACTATCTCCGTCCATTCCTAAAACTCCAAGCTCTCCGTCTTGACACAAGATATAAATACGTTGGCCTCAGAATGTCGGGCTATTATGTGACCATAATATATTAGAAGTCAGCCAAATTTGGAAGAGCATATTACAGCATCTCCCAATGATTCAGGAGTTGCAGTCATAAATTACATATCACCACATTTTGGATCAGTGAAAGCGATAATGCCTTGATCTATGTCTAACACCATCAATCATGGTGAAAGTAAAAGATTAGGTTCGCAATCTATCCAATCCAGCTGCAATAGTCCATTGTATAGGAGGTGCTACTGATCGACAACGCTTACAGGTAGCACGGAAATTCAGGTACTCTAAAGCTACACAATGCTCAGCAATCAATTCCAGAATATGAAACAGGTGTCCTTCTGTTGCTTTCATCTTCTCTCCCAGCTGCTCAACATCATAGCTAGTGTTACACAAATGGCTTGCGGCCCGGCTCGGTCAAAGCCCGGCCTGATCTGACTCAGTCTAGCTTGGAGACCACGAATATGCCATATTTTTTTTGTTAAATTCGGTTTGACGGCCTACCAATAAGCCCAGCCTGGCCTGAGTCCCGACCTGGTCTGAGGTATGGCTTGGCCTGAGGCCCGACCTAGTTCACCCAAAACTCGGCCCTGTCTGCTAAATTTCTTTCTTTGCAACTTCAATTCTCCTACTGTAGACGAAAATTTCCTCTTTATGACCACTCATTCAATAAACCAAATAAAATTAGAGTCTTTTAATACGTTTATTCATACATGTTTTTTATATACGAATAAAGAAATCCCTGAAAATACATTGGGTAGTGTAATATATAAGGATCTTTCTTATCTAGCTAGCAACCAACATTTTTTGCAGACCTTTCATTGCATCTTCATTTTAATAAACACTTAGTGTAAAAACTAGAAATTCATTTGTAAAATAATAATAATAATAAAAGAAGATAGTTTTCATATTTTTTTTTTTTATTAATGATAGTATAAAATAATACAATATCTTTAAAATTGTATAATATTTTAATTCATTATTTTAATTTGTAAGTTATAAATTGTCAGTTGTAATACATTACTTTTAATTAATACATCATTTAAGTTTAAAATTTTAATTGATATTTTTATAATATTTAAAATTACTAAAAAAAAATTGAATGGACCAGATCGGACCGGCCTGGCCTGCAGGCCTCCTTTTCAAGCGTCAAGCCCTGTCTGGCTTGACTTGCAGGCCGAAAGTCAAAGGACCAGCCCGACTTGGTCAACGACCAAGGCTTGGCAGGTCCAGGCTGACCTGTGACGCCCCTCAAATTCGGGTTCCAAATACTCGGATCCGGTCATCACGATCCAATACAAACATTCACCTCTAAACAATATACAATAACTAAATGGGGAATAATAAACATATGTTGTTCATTCAAAAGGTGTTACTAGTCCCAAGATACGATAACCTTACACAAAAGTACACAAATACCCTTAGTAAAGTATTTAGGGTTTATATTACATAACAAGTAATTTAATTAACTACAAGGCTGCATCCTGAAGTCTATCACTTCATCTTTCCCTTGCACTTGCTCTTCCCCGAAGTCTCGGGTTGCACTGCAATAAGGTTTCATGATATAGCAAGTGTGAGCAACTAGTTTGCTCAACAAGTTTAAATAACAACAAGAAATAAAATATCATGGATGAAAGGGAATAACTGAACAATTCAATAATATGAATAACATAAGCAGGAATAATGATTTGCTTTTAAAATTATGATAGTCAAATAGACTATGAACTATAAATATCCACTGGAGTCAATAGTAGGTTGACCCAATGGTTACTACCAGAAATATGTAACCAAGGAGACCAGCCTCAGTACAATATGTGTATGCATAACATTTAATTTCCGTATTTTGTACCTGATATTAGATACAGGGTACTCCCCTATAATAAAGGGGTGTTCATAATAGTCTAAGAATTTGCATCTTCAATGATTTGAATAGCTTTTAAAATCTTTAACATAAATGTCTAACCGAACAATGACTTAGACCTACTTTGAACAGTTCTTTAAACAGTATAACAATAATTAAGTACAAGTCAAGGACTGTACAATCTCAAGTACAACAAGTGCGAATAACAACAATATCGATGTGGAATAATTGTAAAGTAATTAAACCACTCAAAGCATGCTTGGAATTACAGTTCAAGCTTAACTAAATAATTTGCTCAATGAAATAAGTTTAGAGATAAGGAACTTGTCTGTCCGCTCAGCTACAATTAATGTCTAGCTTTAACTAACTGACTTTGAAAGACCTAACATTAATAAAGTTGGTTTAATAATTAGTACGACGTATTTGCACAACTATACGTTCACTCAGGAACTTATTTATCATATAAGTAATAACACATAAATTACATCAGTCGAAATAATATTATTAACCTTATAGACCCTCAATCAAATTATATTAATAATTTAATAAGTTAAAAAATATTTTTCTTAAGTGTTGGACACTTATTAAACCCTTAAACAACTTATTACAATTGTTTAATTAAAGCATAATTAAATTCAATTTATTTTATTAACTCAATCTCTATTTAATTACTATTTAATCTTGGTTAAATAGAAATTAATTAATTAACTCTAGTTATTATTTAAAATAAATAATAACTAATTGTACTTACTTATTATTTAATAATAATTAAATAATAAATAATTATTGATTTAATTTTAACCTTCTTTAATTTAATATTAATCAATTAATAGTTAACTAAGTAATTAACCTTACCTATTATTTAATTTAAGGAAATTAAATAATAGTTTACTAATTTTAATCCTCCTTAATTATTATTTAATGTCAATTAAATAATAATTAATTATTTAATTAATTTTAATTATTATTTCAGGTTAAATAATAATCAATTCATCCTTATTTATTATTTAAATTAAATAATAAATTGTTAATCTAATAACTAAATTTTCATTAATCGTTATTTAAATGCTAATTAAATAATAATTGATTACTTAATTATCCTTAGTTATTATTTAATAATATTTAAATAATAAATAATTAATTTATAAATTTTATCTCTTTTTAATTATTATTTAATAGGTATTAAATAATAATTGCTAAAATAAATAATAAATGTATTTAACTTAATCATGATTTAGCTAACTAGATTAATATTTAAAATATTTAAATATTAAACTTAATAAAAAATATCCTCCATAATATCATTTTTGTATTATTATTATTTTTGTTATAATTTAAAATTAGTTTTCAAATATTTAAATTAATTAAAATTAACCCGAATGACATTTCTGTAAATAAGTTAAAAACTGATCCGAGGGCAAAATAGGAATTTCACCGAAAAACAAACGGAGGGGTAGTTTAGTAATTTTACCGAAAAATTTACTACCGCACATTGCGCGTCCATAGTAAACAGCGGCTCAAAACGGTGCCGTTTTGAATAACCGGCAACGGCTTCCGTGCATAGCGCGCGGAGTAAATTTTATTTCTGTCAAACGACGCCGTTTTGGTTCCGTGTCCGACAAAACTCGCTGGCGCGCATTGCGCGACCAGTTCTAATTTTTTTTTTCTTCCAGCAGAGTGTGAACAGTGTCCGGCAATACACATTTTAATAAAAATTATACCATCAAGTAAGCTTTAAATCCTCAATAAAAATCCAAAAAAATTACCAAACACTTAATATCAATTTATAACATGAAAATTTAATTTTTCATGATTTAATATTATTTTTTTTTATAAAAATTTTTACATCACATAAACTACCACAAATCATAACTTTTTGTATATAACTCCATTTTGAGTGATTCAAACTTTGTTTTTCTCATGATTTAGCATTCTATAATATTAGAACATCAAACCTAAATTTTATAAAAATATTTTTGGTCATAAATTTCAAGACTTGATTATACACTACTAAACACATGTTTTTAGCATACAAAATATACCAAAATACAAACCAAGCATATTAAACTCAAGCATGACATAAATATTACTACCACACATTATTAACTATATTAACATATTTATACTAACATGATAATTTATTTAATTTTAAAGCAAAACTATATTTAAAATAACTATTACCTTAATTTAATGGCTATTTTCCTTTTTCTTCCAAAATAGGTAGTATAAAAAGATGTCATGAACTAGCTTAGAACTCCTTCTCCTTCTCTTGCTCTCTCTCAAAATACTTTGCTCTCAAACTCTCTCTTTTGGAACTTGGAGAAAAATAATGAAGTGCAATATTTACCAATGCAAATATACTTGTAAAATTAATAGATATACATAATATATCTAATAATCTAGACCATCATGCACCTATATGGATACTTACACAAGAAAGCTAGCCAATGACTTAGTTGGTGAAAAGAGGGATGATGTCCATGTACTTAAAAAATAAAACAAGCAATCCATTTATTAAATAAATGAAAAATAAACCAAAAATAAAAACAAAAATCATTTTTCTCTCTCTTTCCCAAGCATGTCGGCTGATGCTATTTTCTTTGTCCCAAAATCATTGTCACATGCTTACTTTTTAATTAATTAATAAGTTACATAATTATTTTTCCAAGTGGGTCAAATATTGGGCTTTATTTAAAATACCAATTGGGCTCCTATTAAATTATTTGAGCTACTAGTTTGTCAAATTTTATTATTCTTCACTTGGGCTACTAATTGATCCATGTTGGGCTAATTTAATAATTTACACATTAATTATTCAATCCATGATTAAATAAATAAATAGATTGAATAAATAATTAAATACTCTGACCCAATAATATTAAATTACTAAATTGACTAATAAATATTATTATTAATATTTCACAATATTTACATTAATTAATAATCATATTAATTAATTCATTATATTCAATTTAATTAAATATTTAATTAATAGAAAACTTATCAATTATTTTGATATTAAAACGCTAGGGTTTGTTCACTAATTTAATAACATATTAGTGACCCCCTTTAATTAATTCTAGTAATTAATCACATAATCATTTAATCACGTAATTAATTAATCACATAAAAAGATTTAAATAATCTCGTAAAATTAACTCGTTAGAAATTAAATTAATAATGACGTGAAAATTCTAGGACATTGTATGACCTGTTGTGCATGAGTAATCACAGCTAATAATTGATCTTACCACTACTTCTTCCTTACCCAGCTCATCTTTAGTATGATTTCTACATTTGGCTTCTCCATGGTCACCTTACTAACCTACACATGAATGTAAATGAATACTATAAAGCATTAGTACAAGATGACATGCTCCAAATGTACAACATGGGGAAACACAAGAAGCTCGAGTCTTAGTAGCTAATAATACCAAAATATATTAGAATAGCACTAAAAACCCTTTTAATAGAACAATAAGAATACTTGTTTTCAGGCATTACCCACACTGAGGCATGTCGTGGCCAGGGTGGTAAATTTGGACAGGGTAAAGAAAATAAGGAGATGGTTTTATCTTCCAAGTTGTACAAGTATAATATGCACGTACCTCGTAACGGAATAATGTGCATTTTAAATTGAATTTTACTTTGAAGACTTTAATGAAGATAACTGAAATACAAAAACCAATTAATTTGATTTTCTTTTTTCTTTTTGTTTTTTTAAAAAACAAACTTTAAAGCAAGCAGGGCTATGTGATGGTGCAGCTGACCGCAATTAATCAAATTGTGTTGAACAACTTGTTTAGCTCCCAAAATATAATGATAACATAGAGAATAACAAAGTGTGAAGGTGTGCTTCTCCAAACCTATTTATTTTAGACCCTACGCAACCAATACATATAATGGCCCCAGTTCTATTAACGGGAGAAATATATAAGCTAAAGTTTCAAATTTTGGGTCCTAGAACTGGGACTCTTCCATGTTATTATTGGGTTTAAAAAACAGAGAGGCTTTAATTATATAGAGTAAAATGCGTATATTACCTTGAAGTATGATCCCTTTTACACAGGGTTAAATCATTTTTTTTTTCATTGTACTCGATCCCAATTTATAAATGCATCATTGTACTGATTTTTATTTTTTTTACAATCGAGTCATTATACTGAATTTTTTTTACAATTTTTTAAATTTTCGTTTAAAAGTGTTAGATTTTAACGGATTGTTGACATGACACGATGTCATAGCTTATTTGGCACCATGTCATTGCTTATCTGGCACCACGTCATTAAAAATAAAAATAACTTTTTAAAATTATAAAATAAATTATTAAAAGTACTAAATAAATAAACTTTAAAAATTACAATAATTTTTTTAAAAATAATTTTTTAAAAATACAAAATAAAATTAAAATAAGCAAATAAATAAAAACTTAAAACATTAAAGTATAAACTTATGAAAAATTAAAATTAAATATTAAAATAACAAGTTAAACCACTAAATAAAATTTAAAAAAAGAAAAAAGAAAAAAGAAAAAAAAAGAAATACATTTTCTCACAACAGCAAGTAGCAGCAATGGTCCATTATTATTAGCATTTGAAGGTAACAATGGCGGTCTATTAAGGTTCACGAGTCCTTGCAATTTGGTGTAGCTATATTCACAGTCGCCACCGTCATAATTCACAAATTTCACATCTCATCTTCAAATTTTCCCGATTAGACCCCAGCATCATAAAAGCCCTAATCGATCCCTAACACTCTCTACAGTCTCCGATTCTCAAACCCTAATTTATGCCAACACTGTTTCAGGTAACCTCCATTTACTCTCACTCGATCCTAGTTAAAACCCCAATAAAGAAATCATCGATGATAAAGCTAAGCTCATGCCCAGAAAAATTTCATTTGTGCGGTATATTACGGTGAGCACTTGTTCAATTGATTCAGTTAATGCAATTATTGAAATTAAGAAAGCTACATTATTGACTCATTTTTACTACAATCATTATAAAGTTCTGAGTAGACTCTGTTCGTCAGGTATGGCTTCATAAGTGAAGACTTGTTTGTTCAATATATATATATATATATATATATATATATATATATGTCTGATTGTTTATGAGAAAAAGATAATGATATTAATGGTGATCTAGGTTGGGGGTGAAATTGAGATAAGGGGTGGATAGAGAAGGAGAGATGATTAGTTTTTAGGAGAGAGAAAGATGGGAACGAAATGGATGTACGATTTTGTCTTACAGAAAAGGAGATGATGAGAGAGGAGAGAGGGAATTTTTTACTTATGTGAATGCCACCTTGGATAAATATATTATACGGAGGGATGCTCCTTTGCACGTGTTTTTTTTCCATTTAAATTAACAAAATTTGTAACGTTTTGTAAAAAAAATTCAGTATAATGACTTGATTGTAAAAATATTCAGTACAATAATGCATTTGTAAATTGGGGTTGAGTACAACGGAAAAAAAGTGATTTAACCCTTTTTACACATCGTACCCCTACGTTTAAATGCTCTCGTTCCGTTACACAAAGCACCCTTAAGTAAACATTACTGACCCTTCTGTTAATTCCGGCCAGAAAAATAGCCGAAATTGCCACGTGTACCGACAGAGGGAGTATACATATGGTTTGACCCGTACTTTTTTTACATTTCGCTGTATAAAATTATTTAAAATAATTTTAATACTAACTTAATACAAAATCAAAACAAAATAATAAAAAAATAAAGACAACAAAATCAAATTCATCTTTCATCTTCCGACGGAAATGCAACATTATCCCTCTAGTTTGTATTAGTTCTGCAAAACTCCCCCTCAAACTTTTGGTTTGGCAAAACTCTCATTCCAAAATATATTAGTCCAACAAAAAAGACCTTAACAACTTTTTTGTTAAAAAAATTGATAGTGTTAATTCAGAGAGGAGTAAAATTGGTAGAAGAATGACATTTTGATAATTATGGTGCGACTGAAAGGGGCTAGGCACCCAAATTATAAAGAAAAATGACGCCTAGGAGCCCAAGCCCCTAAGAGCCTAGGCGCCCAAATTAGAAGAAGAAGAAGCGCCTAGTCACCTGGTATCCCTCTAGGCAATAAAAGGAAGGAAAACCATAATTAAATTGACATAGATGATGCTGAAATCTCAAACAATTGTGAAAGTTTCTTCTACTCGTTGATCCGTAGCATCCTTGTGGCTAGAAGGCATGATTATTAATTAATATGTGTCAATTTTTGAATTCTTTCCGCCCTTATTTCAAAATGATGGGCCCAGAGCTAAAGTTCAGTTGTAGAGGTTATTACTTATGAGTATAAGAATAACCAGTCGCCCATAAGACATGTTAAATCCTTCTCATGAGGCTCTAAAGTTGGTCAAGATGTTAGACTTCATTAAGAATCTGTTCGACCATGGTATGAACTTGTGTTTACTGTGTTGGTTCTTAGACTCTTGTATAATGCCTTGATACCCTTAATTAGAATAGGGAATGAACATGTTAAGGCTGCTGCATCCGGCCTTTTCAATTTTATGGATTAGTGGCTTCTACGTAGGCTATGATGATCAAGGCTGAGTAGGAACTTCTGAAATTAATGTCGACTGATTGTGTAATATCCCGGATATTTAAATAAATTAGAAATAAAATATTTAATATTTAATAAAGGTTGAAGTTTGATAACCTAGTAGTGGTAGATAAATAGAGGTCCAAATTAAATTTAATGGACTAACTTAGATATGGTGATATCAAATTTTTGATAAGTTAGCAAGTAAAGTGATAATTCAATAATTTTGACTAATAGCAAGTCTAATTAGATTAAGAGAATTAATTAGTGGTGTTATGTAATTATGCGACGTGGTTGCGTGTAAATTGAACATGTATTTATATGAATATATGTATGTGCATATTTAGTAACATAATTTAATGGTTAAATAAATTATGGTAAATAAAGGGATTAATATTAAATTAATCAAATTTGAATTAAAAAGTTTATTTTGGAATTAATTTTGTTATTATATTGATTATACTTATTAGTCAATAGTTATGCAGATTATTGATAAATTAATTGTGAGAAATAATTATGTAATTTATATACTTATAAATTATATAAAGTAGTTAAATTAATTAAAGGAGAATTGTAATTATATATATTGTACAATATTTAATTTCATATGTATATATATAAAGGGTTTAAATTAATTGAGTAATTTTAAATAGTAATTGAATATATTAAATGAATATATTCTATGATTAAATAAATCATTGTAAATGATTTATGGGAGTGAGAGATTTAATTATACAATTATTTGTGTAATATTAATTAAATAATTTAATAAATTATTTAAATAAGAAATTGAGTAAATATATTATTATTTTAATGTATTTTTGGGTAAATGGATTTATTTCCATAATTGATGAGAAATGAAGTATTTAATGTAAATGTATTAAATAATTTAATTTATGGCCTAAATAATATATATTAAATTATATATTGTATTTATTTTAATTTCATAATTTATTGTGAAATTGTTTTCGAAGTAAAGTAATGTGTATAAATAATATATATATGTATAGATTATATATATTATTATTAGCGAACAAACTCTAAAGTTTTAATATCAAAATAATTGATAAGTTGTCATTAATTAAATATTCAATTAAATCGAATATAATGAGTGAATTAAATTTTATAAATTAATTAATATGATAATTAATTAATGTAAAAAATGTAAAATATTAAGAATAATATTTATTAGTCCATTTAGTAATTTTATACTAATGGGTTGGAGTATTTAATTATTTATTCAATCTAATTATTTATTTAATCATGGATTGAATAATTAATGTGTAAATTATTAAATTAGCCCAACATGGATCAATTAGTAGCCCAAGTGAGGAATAATAAAATTTGGCAAACTAGTAGCCCAAACAATTTAATAGAAGCCCAATTGGTATTTTATATAAAGCCCAATGATTGGTCCATTTGAAAAATACTTAATAAAACTATTTATTTAGTAAAGTAAAATGCAAGTGACCATCTTTTTGGGACAAAGTCCCCAAGTCAGCCGAGCATAGTGATTGTGGGAGAGAAAATGATTTTTTTTGTTTTATTTTATTATTTAATTAGGTTGCTTGCTTTGAATTTTTTTGGTGAGTCTTTTCCCACAAAATTCTCACCAACTAAGTATGGGCTAACTTTTTTGTGCAAGTATCCAAGTAGGAGCATCATGAATTATAGATATAATTTTGTATATAAGAATTTTACAAGTATACTTGTTTTATTAAGGCATTTACACTTCATTTTTCTCCAAGTCCAAAAGAGAGAGTTGAGAGAAATAGCTTGTGAGAGTAAATTTTGAGAGAGATTTTGGGTGGAGCTTCAAGGAAGAAGAAGAAGAAATTCTAAGTAGTTCATGTCATCTTCCTTCACAACATATTTTGGAAAGAAGAGGAGAATAGTTATCAAAATAAGGTAGTTATTTTTATAAACCCTAATCTTGTTTTCTTTCAAGTTTATGGTAGAAATATTAACATAGTAATTTTTATGGTTAAAATCATGCTATGTATGCTTCTATAATTGATCATGAGTTTAACTTATGTTTTATAAAGTTTTAATGATGGAAAACATGTGTTTGGTGATGTGTAATCAAATCTCAAAATAATGTCCAAAAATAATTTTTATAAAATTTAAATTTAATGTTATAATATTATAGAACATTAAATCATGAGAAAAACAAAGTTTGAATCACTCAAAATGGAGTTATACACAAAAAGTTATGATTTGTGGTACTTTATGTGATGTAAAAAATTTTATAAATTTTTTTTAATATTAAATCATGAAAAATTAAATTTTCATGTTATAAATTGTTATTAAGTGATTGGTATTTTTTTTGGATTTTTATTGAGAGATTAAAAGCTTACTTGAAGGTTTAATTTTATTTGGGTAATGTATTGCTGGTACTGTTCACAATCTGCTAAGAAAAAAAAAGGCTGATTTCCACCCTGTTCACTGTCGGACGCAGACCAAAAAACGGCGTCGTTTGGAGAATAAAAAAATTTACACAGCGCAAACGCGCGGAAGCCAAAAGCCGCTCCTCAAAACGGCACCGTTTTGGGCTGTAGTTTTTGTAAGCACGCGCATTGCGCGGAACTGGTTTTCAGCGGAAATTATAATACTGCCCATCCGTTCGTTTTTTCTGTATAATTACAAAATTGCCCTTGGATCAGTTTTCAATTTAATTACAAGTTTTCCATTCTGCATATTTTTAATTAATTTAAATGTTTAAAAATTAATTTAAAATTTTAACAAAAATAATAATAATACAAAAAGATATTGAGGAGGATATTTTTCATTAAGTTTAATATTTAAATATTCTAAATATTAATCTAGTTAGCTAAATCATGGTTAAGTTAAATACATTTATTATTTATTTATTATTTAAAATATTAATAAATAAAGGTGATAAATTAGCAACTATTATTTAATTCCTATTAAATAATAATTAAAGAGAGATAAAAATTTATAAATTAATTATTTATTATTTAAATATTATTAAATAATAAATAAGGATAATTAAGTAATTAATTATCATTTAATTAGCATTAAATAATGATTAATGGAAATCGAGTTATTAGATAAATAATTTATTATTTAATTTAAATAATAAATAAGGATAAATAAATTGATTTTTTTTATTTGATCTTAAATAATAATTAAAATTAATTAAATAATTAATTATTATTTAATTGACATTAGATAATAATTAAAGAGGATTAAAATTGGTAAACTATTATTTAATTTCCTTAAATTAAATAATAAGTGAGGTTAATTATTAGTTGATTAATATTAAATTAAAGAAGGTTAAAAATTTAATTAATAATTATTTATTATTTAATTATTATTAAATAATAAGTAAGTACAATTAGTTATTATTTATTTTAAATAATAACTAAAGTTAATTAATTAATTTCTATTTAATCAAGATTAAATAGTAATTAAATAGAGATTGAATTAATAAAATAATTTGAATTTTATTTATGCTTTAATTAAACAATTGTAATAAGTTGTTTAAGGGTTTAATAAGTGTCCAACACTTAAGAAAATATTTTCTAAATTATTAAATTACTAACCTAATTTGATTGAGGGTCTATAAGGTTAATAATATTGTTTTGACTAATGTAAATTATGTGTTAATACTTATGTGTGGTAAATAAGTTTCGTAGTGAGCGTATAGTTGTGCAAATACGCCATACTAATTATTAGACCAACTTTATTAATGTTAGGTCTTTCAAAGCTAGTTAGTTAAAGCTAGACATTAATTGTAGCTGAGCAGATAGGCAAGTTTCCTAAACCCTGCTCAATTTATATTCGAGCAGGATATATTATTTTATTGTTCAAGTTCCTAACTCAAACTCAAGTTATTATGTTTCAAGCATGCTAGCGGTTTAATTCTGTATAATTATTCCACCTCTTTAAATTGTTGATTCGCACATAGTGCTTGTTGCATGTGTTCATCAGGTATGAAAGACTGATCACCTTCATTACCATAAGGTTCAGTTAAATTTGTTCATGGTCATTATTGACACTCAACATTAATTAATTCAGTCATTCAATTATTGCAATTATGATTCGTACTCTTTCACAATTATTATATTGTTGAAAATCCAAAAGCTTATTCTTTCTCTCAATCATGATATATCGTTATTGTATTTAAACTTGCTGAACAAAGTCGTTGCTCACTCTTGCTATATCATGATAACAAATTTCAGAATAATACGAATATCCGAGGAGAGACGGAGACAGAAGCAAAAGACAAGATTATAGTGTTATGCATGATAACTAAATTGTTATATGATGTAAGTAATTGTGTAAACCTTTTTATGAATCTAAAGGTATATATGTAAGTTAAGGTTAGAAACATTGGAAAATGTTGTAGAATAAATAATTTATGTTTATATATTCTGCATTAGTTATAGAACATGTATGAAGATGATGTATCGTGACGTACCAAGTCTAAGGTTCAAGGTACCCGAATTTGGGGATGTTACAGATTGTGGATAGAATCTAGAAAGAATACTGATATCATGTATCTTGTTGATTCAATCTCTAACTGAGGATTAACAATATTGGAAGATAAATAGAAGAACGACGGCTTCTGCTTCTTGAATTTGTGTGGGTTTTTATGCTGGACATGTAGGTAGGATATGAAACGTGGAGGACTTGCTGCTGCTTCCATTTTTATGTCAAGTTTCAAATTTCAAAAACTTAGATTTTGATTCCATTTGTGGAATTTGTTGTATTTTGCTGGACATGGTGGAACTCGAACATTGTTGTAAAGTGAACGCAAAAACTCATAAATAGTAAGTGCAAAAACTCATAAATAAAAATAAATAGTTCCTATTTCGACCAACAAGTTTTTGGCTGTAAAATAAATGTTTCTCAATCAAAGCACACAAAAGAAGAAGAAACAAAGATGTACATAAATCCAAGTCTCATAACATATCAGAAAGTGACATTGTTTTAAAATGCCATTTACAGCCATTAACTTAACAGTCAAAGCTGTCATTTACACCCATAAATGATTCCCAAAAACTTTCTTCAGCAAGTCATTCTCAAAAACTATACCAAAGGCCATATATAACCATGTAATGCCCAAAAACCTATGCCAAAGGCCACATAAAACCATAACCTATACCAAATAATTTCTTAAAACGTTCTTCAATAAGCCATTCTCAAAAAATATACCAAGGCCACATAAAACCATATAATGCCCAAAAACCTATACTAAAGGCCATATAAAACCATAATTTATATCAAAGGCCACATAAAACCATATACTGCCCAAAAATATACCATGTAAACTAACTAACATATGTTTTATCTACTTCATTATCAAAAGCTTGCCCAAAAATATACCATGTAAATTAACTAACATATGTTTTATCTACTTCATTATCAAAAGCTTCAAATTAAACTACTTTTTATGATTCATAGAAGACTTCATGACACTGTTAAGATTCTTCAAATTGATATAAAGATTTCCTCCCTTTTTAATCATTGTAGTTCCATAAGTTGATAGTGATGATTCGCTTTGTTGAATAGATGGTCTTGGCATTTCAGCAAAAGCATGTGGCACCCTTGGTATCTAATCAAGTTTATTTTTTTTTATAAAAAAAATTATTTGGAATATGCATGTGAATGTTATTTCTCTATTATAAGATTTGATGATGTGTTTTAAAAGATAAATGAATCAATATGCAAATATGTCTGCATTAATGAAAGATGTAAAGTCCTTAATAGTTAATAGACATTATGTTCTAAGGACTTAGATTGACAATGTCAAATTTGTTAAGTTGATCTCATATGACTTAATAGCATTGTACAGTCCTTCAAAAGATCACTATGTACAAGGACTATGTATAGAAAGATCAAACTTGTTAGGTTGATCTTAAATTGTAAAAGATAGGCCTGATCGACCGAAAAGAACAATAGTCTGGCAAGAGAGTTAAAGCAAGAATCGTAGACTACACTCACGATCATAGTGTCTGCAAGCCCTCAGCATAGCCAGTCATACGCTCACATTTCCAAAGCAGAATCATAGAGTGTCTACTTAAAGATCATCAGTATGAAGACTCTGAATGACCGGCAAGCAAACAGAAGATCCAAGCACCAACTCCATCAGCAAGACTGATTGAGAAGTGAAGAGTCATTCAGATAGAAGTCTTATAAAATCACTCAAAGGAAGATCGTAGAATCTTCTAGGAAGATCGTAGAGTCTGCCAGGTAAACGCAGAATAAGGCTCGAAAAATTGAAGAGTCCTCTCGGCAGATCGTAGAGTTGTCTCAGCATCGTAGGACTAACTCTCGGGATCGTAGAGTCCATATAGACAGTCACTCTACGATTCTCTTAATATTGTCTACGAACCAAGCAGAGTCAAAGAGCAACCTCTACATAAGTTTTCAGAATCATGACAGCAATTCGCATAAGGATTATTCAGAAGACTGTCCTTGAGCTGTCAAACAAACTAAACGAAGATCTCATACATCTATAGAATCTAGCCTTAACTGAGATCGTAGAGCAGTTCAAATCATAACTCTACGATTGCACTACGACTTACACCACCAGTCAGATCGAAAAAATTGCAAAACTAAGTCGTAGAATGATATAGCAAGCTCAGAAGTACAACATTCAAGCAATCGAGCTGAAGATATTCAAATGCGACCTGTCTTAAACAACCTTCGATTGTGCAGCAGAGAATGCAACTGAAGTTCATAGAGCAGTCATCTACAATAAAGATCTGGCACCTGAAGGTTCATAGAGCAGTCCTCTATGACATATATAACCAAGCAGTTCGAGCAAGCCTGAAGTTCATAGAGCAATCCTCTATGATAAGAAATCATCTGTTAAAGCTTAAACCAGACCATAGACTTATGCTCTATATACATAAAGTACAATAAAGATCACGAAGCATGAGAAGTATATCGTCAGGACCGCAAGGCTCGGATAAAATCGTAGAGTTAGTAAAGTCAATCACTCTTTGATCTACAAAGAAGCCTACGACAAACAAGATCGTAGAGCTACATAGCAGAACTAGCAGATGACTCAACGATCAGAAGCAAGAAGCTACAACTGGATTGATCGTCGAGTACTTAAGTGCCAACAAGGATTGAAAACATCTAAGCTCTTAAGTCAGTAGTCTCAAAATGAGTTGTTAATTACTTCAGAAACATCCACGTCAACACTTCTAAGGCATCTGCTATAAAAGAAGTCAGAAATGTCAGAATACTGACCTATGCGTGCTGAGTGTCAGAGCAAAGACTTCTAGTATCATGCATCAGGCTCAAGAAATTAGAAGACTGTGTCCCAACGATCATATTCTTTAAAAGACCTGTCCACTCTACGAAGACTGGGAAGAACCCAAGATTGACATCTCTCTCCAGGGTTAAAGAAGACAAGTCAACAAGTCAGAGTCTGCAGAGCACTAACACTCTGACTAAATGAATAAAGTATTCATAAAGAAGTCTGAAACTAAACATGCTTCAACGGGAGGATTTGCTACAGAAAGATTTGCTACAGGAAGATTTGTAACAAGGAGATCTGCAATGGAAAGATTTTTCAAAGATCTACATAAAGAGCAAAATCTGAAAAAGAAAAAAAGATGTGGTGAATAAGCAAGAACAATATATACACGACCGAATCTATTGAGAAGCTTCACCAAGAAAAACGGAAAATGCCGAAGGGCTGGCATATGAGCTAAGAATCGAAGGATCAAAGAAGCCAAGAACACTTTGAGAAAAGAGGAGTACAGAATGAGATTCTGTGTGAAATATAAGCTAAGTGTTCAACACAACTGCTGAGTAAAATGCTTATTGAAAGAACTCAGCAATACATTTCGGGTGATCATGGGTAGTTGCTGAATACAGAAAGAAGAAGAACATCAACGACAAACATCAGCAGTATTCAAAGGTTGATCACAAGTAGCTGCTAAGTACCTAAAGATAAAGAAGAACAAATGTTTTACTTAGCAGCACAACTCAACAAACAAACAACTCAAGTCTGTTGGACTTAATGAGGGTCATAGTGTCTCGACATAGAGAGCTAAAGAAATCAAGTCTGCTGGACTTGTTGAGTACCGAAGGGTATAAGAGATTCTAAGTCTGCTTGGCTTAGTTTACAGTCCCAAAGTTGTTGGCTTTGATGAGGGCAATAATGTCCTAGTCTTAATGTGACTGAAGGAACCAAGTCTGTTGGATTTGATGAGGGCAAGTGTGTCCTAGTCCGGAGGACTAAACCTTAATGAATTTCCTACTTGTCAAAGTAGAAGAGTGGAGTAGGAGTTGTTCAGTCTCCGAACCACTTAAATCTCTTGTGTCATTTACTTTATGTCTTTTACATTATTGCACAATAACTGCTAAATTTGCTATCTCCCATACTGTCGATTAACACACTGAATTGAAATGACTCATATATCTTTAAGGGGCTTTTAAAAGTATAATCCGTTGTGCTTGAATTGATCCCATCATTTATAACTATTATGCTTTCGTTATAAGTGGAAAAAGTTTTAATGATCCATTCAACCCCCCCTTCTAGATCATTATTGTGTCCTCAGGAACTAACAAAAATATTAAACAAGATGCATAATGAAACAAATATAACAAAATTGAGCTATATATAAAATATTTACTTATGATGTTGAAGTAGTTGAGCTATATATCCTAGTAGGTGGCGGTAGTGACACTTCTTTTTGAACCTAACCAATAAGATAAGCAATAAATTATATATATCAAAATATAAATAACCTTCAAATAAGTTAATTAAGAATTAGACAAAAAATACCAGATAAGAAGATGGTGGGAGCCATGGTTTTTTGTAAGGTGGAGGTTTAGATGGTGGCACCTAAGATTGTTTACCAAGCCTTTTTCGAATCACCTATAATTTAAACAAACATTTTGTCAAACTATTAAATTAATAACAAAACACAAACAAGTACATAAATTAAATTATTAGCTGCTTATAAAAAAGTAGTTAACTCACTAGCAATTTGTTTATTCTTTTGGGATCTCGATTACTGTTTTCACCATCAACGGGAGTTGGAGTGTTGGACCGACCATTCTCATATTGTGGATTTTTAATTTTTTCTTGCATTTTGTTTTATTATGGCCACACTCTCCACACTTTTTACATCTAACTTTCTAAGGCCTCCTCATTAGTCTACTGGGATCTCCCCCATTTTCAATTTCTACCTTACTTTTTCTTCGAACCTTTTGTGGTCTTCCAACCTTCACTTTATATATAGGTTGTAGCATAATTGGCATTTTCTGGTCAGGTCAAAACTCTGACAATGGCATTGAAGTAATGACTCCCTTTTATATTTGTTTGTGTGTTTCAATACTATACTAGTCTTGGACATAGTTAATTGGATCCTCATTGTTAAAAAAAATGGCAGAAATACCATGACAACAAGGGATGCCATTTAATTGCCACCTCCTACATGTGCACTCCTAGTCTTCAAATTGACACACACTTGGGAGTCATACATCTCTTTGACCTGGTATCTACCAACTCCAGTATAAGTTGCAATGCATGATCTAGAATCAACCTTCAAACACTTTTAATCAACCTTCAAACACTTTAGTTTTTCTAAAGCAGATGGACAAATTATTTTGGAGTTCCATTTTAAAGGTTTGTCCCTACCTTCTTGCATCCTCTTCATACAATAATCCTTAATTCCTTCCATCAGCCTAAGATTTGGTTTGTTTTGTGGCTCTTCAATCTTGTTATTGAATACTTCACACAAATTGTTACAAAACATGTCACACTTTGGATAGGTACTAAAGAAATCCCTACACCAATGAATGTGATCCCTCTCATTTAGCCATTCACATGCCTTAGGATCCATTCTCTTTAAAGCATTAACAACTATTTCAAAGGTGCTTTCAGTTATAGCTCTTGCACAATCCCATAATTTTTCTCTAAGTCCTAATCCTCTATAGCCAGCATTTCTGAAATTATTATACATATGCATGAAGCAAAATCTATGATCACTTCATGGCATCTTGTAGTGCTCTAATAAGCCCCTTTTGTTTATCTGAGATGAATGTATAACCAAATTCATTAACAATTTCTATATCATCCTTTAATTTTTTAAGAAACCAAGTCCAAGAAGTATTTTCACACTCAACAGTAGCATATGCAATTGGAAACATGTTATTATTTGCATAAATACCTACTGCAGTTAACAAAACACCACCATATGGAACCTTCAGATGTCAACCGTCAAGGCCTATTAAGGGTCTACAACCTCTTTACATGCAACCAAGCATACGTATATCCTCTCAAATATTGGCTGCCCAATAGCCAAGGTCCCAGGAACAGGATCCAAGCTCACGGTACTACCTGGATTTTTCACCCTTAATTTAGCCACATAGTTGTACAAAAACAACAAATTGCTTAGCTAAAGTACCTTCAATTATGTTTGTTGCTTTCTTTTTCACCCTATAAGCCTTGTGAGAAGACACATCCAGTTGATGTTTTTTTACTACAATGGATTTAAACTCATTGACAACCATCTTAGGATGAATTATGTAATCATCTAGATGATTTTTAGCTAACCAATCAACAGTCATATACTACCTCACCACACTCTCTCTCTTGTGCAACTACCATGATCATAAATGAATCTCCTAACTTGAACAATATCTTCACCTTCTTTGTATCGAGAGGCATAAATAACCAAAGGGCAGCCTTGTTGACATTTAAATCGTATCTTGTATTTTTCATTTTTAACACACGGAATAGTTCTTTCAGTTGCAATTGAGTGCCACTTCACAATTACCTTAAAAGCTTTATTATCTTTGAACAACATCCCTACTTCAAACTTTGGTTTAGTTGGATCATTCATGTGTAATTTGACATTATAGACTGGATATAAAGGTTATCGTCATCATCATCATCATCATCATTTTCCCTATATATTGTGTAAGACCCCGAATTTTATGAAATATAAAATTAAAATTTTTTTTTTCATATATATTTTTCTGAAACAGTAAGTGGTTAAATCGATAAAGTTAAAAGTTAAGGATGTTATGTGCAAATTTTATTTTGTCGGACAATATTCGCTTTGTCGGGGAATATTCGTTTGGTCGGGGAATATTCGTGCCGTACGACGGCGCCGAAATAACAAATTATTGGTGGACCCCACAACGGAATATTTGTCGGATATAGAAAACGACAGAAGTAACCTTTTTATATAAAAATAGTCAACGGTGTTAACTGTTAAAATACCGGTGATAAAAGAATAGTAGCATACGGTAATTTATAGTATTTTTCTGTAGCACACGGTATTGCACAGTGTGTCATATTATTGGTCTGATAATTAACACCATAACTGTTGCGCATCATTTCATCAATAATTGTCACTGCATAATATTTTATATTATCAATTCAATTATTGTTGTTACACAGTATTTTGCATTATTGATTCAATAATTGTCATTACACTATATTTCATATCATTGACTCAATAATTGTTGCTGCACTGTTTTTAAAATTATTGAATCTAATAATTGTCACAGTAGCAAATATACTGTAATTTATATTATTAAATTAATAATAATCTGTAACGTGTTTATTACATTATTGTTGAATTATTGTTGTAGCATTATTTTATATGTTGGACCCACAGGAAGAATAAATAAATAAAATAAAAAATAAAAAAAAATAAAAAATAAAAAATATTAATTTTACTATTTGAAATAGTAACGTGAATAGTAACATGTGGGCCCCTGTAGGACCCACTTGAAAAAAATTTGCACAAAAATGTGCAGGAAGGAAAAGCAGCCAGCGGCTGCGTGCTGAAAATGTTCAGCACTGGCGTGCAGCACGCCAGTGCTCACCTACCATGCATAGTGAAAATTTTCTCCTATAAATAGCTTGCTCAACTGAATAGAAAAATCACACCTAAAACATAAAATTTTTCTATAAGAATTTTATGAGTTTTCTCTGAGAATAGTAAGGCTATTTTGAGAGTTTGAAAGCCAAAAGGAGTGCAGAAAATTTTCAAGTAAGTCTTTTATTAAAGAGTAGTAATTTTATAAATTCCTATTTTTCACGGTATTCACAAATCTTCCTTTAGAAGACTCTTCTTTGAGAAGATTCATTTTTAAAAGCTTTCTTTGGAAGATTTATTTTGAAATATTATTTTAAAAACTATTTTAAAGTAGTTATATTATACTACAAAAATTATGTTAAATATATATAATTTTGATAGTTCATAATATGTGAATTATCATACACCTTGAAATTTATATGTGGTAATTACTAATTTTATTATAAATATATAGGTTGATCAACCTCATTTAAATCAATATCCAGTCACGTGTTAAGGAAAGGAATTTCATTTTCTTTCATACTCTTAAACTTACTACGGTAAGGAATATCAATCTTTTCACACTCTTAAACTTACTACGGTAAGGGGTATCACTCTTTTCATCATCATAAATGGATATTATTTTCTTTCTTACTTGAAGAGATTATCATTCTTTGATTCTCGAAAGAAATATCGTTTCTTTCTTGTGCCATTTATTTCCATGTATTAAATTGTGGGAATAACCTTACGGCGCGGTTTACCGCCTGTTGGTGAATAACCTTTTGTATTCATTCCTTATTAATCTTTGAGAATAACCTTACGGTGTGGATTATCGCCTGTTTGGTGAATAACTCTTCGTATTCAAATTGATGGGAATAACCTTACGGCGCGGATTATCGCCTGTTTGGTGAATAACTATTCGTATTCAAATTGATGGGAATAACCTTACGGCGCGGATTATCGCCTGTTGGTGAATAACCCTTTTTATTTGTCTCGTGCGGAAATAATTTGTCTACACGAATTATCACATGACACTTTTATTCCACATTCGTAAGTGATATCATTTTCCTTTATACTCATAAGGGATACCATCTTTTTCATCTTCCATTATTCAAACTTACTATGGTAAGGGATATTAATTCCCTTCACCTTTTGTTAATCAAACCTGCTACGGTAAGGGATATTATTTTCTTTCATACACCTAAATCGAAACTTATTATGAAACTATTGCTTCTATAATTCCTGAAAATATTATATGTTCCATAATAGTTGAATTTCATTATTTCAACTGAACCTTCCTATTTTCTGAACATTTCTATTGAACTGTAATCGTTATTCTGAACTGTGGATCTTGAATATCAGTTTTAAATTTCACTCCACATCATGTTGGCAATTTGGACATTATTTGAATCTGCACAAAGTAAACTTTCGATACTTACTGTTTATCCTGTTCTTCTGTTCATCATTTGTATCACTGTTATCTGTATTAATCATCAAGAATCAAGCTGTTGTGAATATCTGTGGCCGGGGGCACAGATGTGATATAATTGTTGAACAGATGATAGGTTAAAGGCGATATACTAGGTTAAAGGCGATACATCTGTTCGGTGTCTTTTATGGCACGCGATTAATGTTCTCTTTGGCCCGTAGTGCAAAGATGAACTGTTGATTGGTATGATTATGACCAAAGGCTGAATCTGGTATAATCATGACCGTTGGTGTTATATTGAATGTCTTTGGCCCGTAGTGCAAAGATGAACTGTTGATCTGCATGATTATGACCAGGAACTGTGAAGTTGTATTATCTTGACTAATGGTATTTCAGATGATAAAAGTTGATGATATTTTTACTAAAAAGAGAAGCGAGTGGACATTATAGTCTGCATTATTCTTCTAATAGATTGCTCATTCCGCTGCTATTATTGATCTGAACATTGTTTAAGAATTTAACTACAGTTTTTTATATAAACCTTGTAGTCTATTGTATTCTATCAAGAACTCAACTGTTGAAGGCTAATGATAATTTATTCGTCATTATCTTAGTCATGATATTTCTTACTGGGCTATTTGAGCTCACCCTTTCTTTTGTTCCATTGTTTTTCAACAGGAGATGAAAACGTAACAGGGTCTAGCCGGGGGATGGAGTGAGAGTCTGAGGAATAGCTGTCGTAGTCTTCACGTGTTGTAAAATAGTGTGGCAATAATAGTGAAGACTTAGTTGTGTATTATATACACTGTATTGTTGTACGTTATGCTTTGTTGTAATAATTTTGTTGTAGTCTTTTGACGACTCAAGTTTGGGCTGTGTGGGCCTATATTTGGGGGCGTCACAGTTGGTATCAGAGCCATATAACGAAGACCCCCGAGCCTCTCGCTGGTGACTTCCTAGGGAAAGGGGATGCACCGAAGCCAGACTCTCCGTAGGGGATGCCTATAGTACAGGTGGCAAACTGATAGGTACCATTGTGAGGTGCTGTCCCTATGGTGGGATGAGAGTCACAGTTGGCATAAGAGCTTAGGGATATGATCTTTAATGGAGATCTGGGGTAGAATTAGGAGGGGAGAGACGAATATAATCAGTCACTAGTGTGTCCCACCTAAATTAGATTTTTATCTAATGAATTGATTTGAATATAGGGACATGAAGTGATGAGTCAGTTTGTTTGAACTAACAATTATTTTGTGACCACAGTTAGGTATGGCATCTGAAAATCATGAAGTTAACAATGAAATGCCCGAAACAAATGTAGCTGCGAATCAAGAGGCGACGAATAATCTTCTTACAAACTCAGAGTTGAATCATTTGCCTAAGGTAAAAATTATGCGTGTTCTATCCAGTAAGGATGAAGGTGAAAGCTCTTCTAAAGTCGTTCCAGATCCGCTCTTAGAAGCAATTAAAGGAAATAATGAACTTGCAGAAATTATTGCCTTTAATCTGCTCACTAATTGGAAGAATCATATCACCTGGTTATGCTCGATAACAAAGGATCAGAATATATGGACGTTTCATATAAGTCTTTGGGATTTATGGTGTTCCAGTTATGATTTTCAAGATTATTTAAAAATGATGTTTCTATACTTTTGGGCGCTACAATTTAGAGGAATTCAAGTTAAGTTAGTCATTATCGTGGAAACTGCAGTCTATCGAAAATACTATTCTTATAGAAATCATTGGTACGTTACCACGGATGAAGTTGAGGAATCCGAGAAACAGTTCGTTAGAGAATTATTTAGTGGTATTCCCATGGTTGAAATACGTGAAGATCCGAATGAAGTGCTCGGGATTCGATTTGACGATAACAGTCAAGAAACCGAATGAGGTGATAACTGGTAAGCTATTCATAAATTCTCGTGAAGTCTACGCTTTGTTAGATACTGGCTCTACCCATTCTTTTATCTCACCTGCATGTGCTCAGCGTTTAAACTTAACTCCTGAAAATTTGGACTTTGACTTATCAGTTGAAACCCCATTAGGAGAAATGACCATTACATCTACTGTCTATAAATCTTGCCTAGTTCAAATCAACAACCTCACATTACCTGTTGACCTTATTTCTTTGGAGATGCATGAATTTGATGTGATTTTAGGAATTGATTGGTTGACTACCCATCATGCTAAAATTGATTGTTTTCATAAGATTATTAGTTTTCATATTCCTAATCAACCTGTCATGCAAATTCAAGCAACTAAACCATTGAAATCTATAACTGTTATTTCTAGCCATAAAGCCATTCGTTTATTGAAAAACGGATGTCAAGCCTTTTTAGCTCATGTCACTGATTTGAACAAAAATACGTCAAACTTGAATGATATTCCCATTGTTAATGAGTTTCCTGACGTTTTTCCTGAGGAACTTCCTGGCTTACCCCCAAACCGAGAAATTGAATTCTGTATCGATGTTGAACCCGGTACTAAGCCCATTTCCAAAGCCCAATACCAAATGGCTCCCATAGAACGCCAAGAGATGAAAGTTTGATTATTAGATATCGGTATCATTCATTCTAGTACAAAACTTATATCGAGCGAGGAATGCGAGAAGAGTTTTCAAGAACTTAAGAGGAGACTGGTTTCAGCTCCTGTTCTGACCATTCCATCAGGATCAGGAGAATTCGTCATATATAGCGATGTTTCAGGCAAAGGTCTAGGTTGTGTCCTTATGCAACATGGAAAGGTTATAGCCTATGCCTCTCGACAACTCAAAGATTATGAGAAAAATTATCCTACTCATGATCTAGAGTTGGCAGCAGTCGTTTTCGCGTTGAAGATCTGGAGACACTACTTGTACGGAGAAAAAGTGGATATCTATACGGATCATAAAAGTCTCAAGTATTTCTTCACCCAGAAGGAACTCAACATGCGACAACGACGTTGGCTTGAGCTGTTGAAGGATTACGACCACACAATCCAGTATCACTTGGGAAAGGCGAACGTTGTAGCTGACGCTTTGAGCAGAAGATCTTATGCGAGTACAAGTGCACTGCTGACAACACAAAAGCGTATTTTGTACGACTTGCAAAAGATGGAGATAGAGCTAAAGACACCAGGGACCCACTCGAAGATTGCTCACGTGCGAGTAGAACCGGCTTTAATCGATAAAATTAAAGCTGCTCAAGCTACCGATCCGGAACTGATAAACATGATAAAGAAAGTACAAGAAGGTGTCATTCCCGAAGCAAGAATTGACGAGAAAGGAATACTTCGAATCAACTCTCGACTCTGTGTTCCTAACGATCCTGAATTGAAGCATAAAATCATGATGGAGGCACACAACACGCCGTTTGCAATCCACCCAGGAGGTACCAAGATGTATCGAGATCTTCGACATACATTTTGGTGGAACAATATGAAAAGAGAGATTGTAGAGTTTATCTCAAGGTGCCTAACTTGTCAACGTGTCAAGGCAGAACATCAAGTACCTAAAGGTCAATTACAACCACTTGAGGTTCCCGAATGGAAGTGGGAACACATCAATATGGATTTCGTGACAGGTCTTCCCAAAGTTTCTCAAGGCTTAGATGCAATTTGGGTCATCGTAGATAGATTGACCAAATCCGCTCATTTCTTGCCTATACGAGAAAACTTTTCACTTGAACGTCTTGCCGGTATGTACATAAATGAGATCGTGAGATTGCATGGCATGCCAGTTTCCATAGTTTCTGATCGAGATCCTAGATTCACTTCACGTTTTTGGACCAGTCTACAAAAAGCTATGGGCACCGAGCTACGATTCAGTTCTGCATACCATCCTCAAACGGACGGACAATCGGAAAGGACGATTCAGACCCTCGAAGATCTTTTGAGACTTTGTGTATTAGACTTCAAAGGAAGTTGGGATAAGTACTTGCCATTGGTGGAATTTTCTTACAACAACAGTTACCAAGCAAGCATAGGCATGGCTCCATTCGAGGCTTTGTATGGAAGGAAGTGTCGCTCTCCAATATGTTGGAATGAGGTAGGAGAAGCAAAATTATTGGGACCCGAGTTGGTACGCTTGACGACCGAAAAGATCCAAATGATCCGACAACGAATACAGACAGCACAAGAACGACAAAAGAGTTATGCCGATCTTCATCGGAGAGATGAGAGATTCAACGTCGGAGATCATGTATTCTTACGTGTTTCTCCATGGAAAGGAGTTACGAGATTCGGAAAGAGAGGAAAGCTCAACCCTCGATTTGTTGGCCCATTTGAAATTCTCGATCGAGTAGGAACCGTAGCCTACAGACTAGCCCTACTACCAAGTATGTCTCGCATCCATAACGTTTTTCACATATCTATGTTACGTAAATATGTGAAGGACCCAAACCACGTTATTGAGTTAGAACCAGACGTTATAGCAGAAGATTTAACGTACGAGGAGGTACCTGTCAAAATCTTAGATAAGAAGGAGCAGATCTTACGCTCAAAGGTTATACCTCAAGTTAAGGTTTTATGGAGGAACCAAGATACTGATAAAATGACCTGGGAGCTAGAATATGAGATGAAATCTAAATATCCTTACCTCTTCGAAATGTCAGGTACGTCAATTTCGGGGACGAAATTTCATAAGGAGGGAAGGTTGTAAGACCCCGAATTTTATGAAATATAAAATTAAAATTTTTTTTTTTCATATATATTTTTCTGAAACAGTAAGTGGTTAAATCGATAAAGTTAAAAGTTAAGGATGTTATGTGCAAATTTTATTTTGTCGGACAATATTCGCTTTGTCGGGGAATATTCGTTTGGTCGGGGAATATTCGTGCCGTACGACGGCGCCGAAATAACAAATTATTGGTGGACCCCACAACGGAATATTTGTCGGATATAGAAAACGACAGAAGTAACATTTTTATATAAAAATAGTCAACGGTGTTAACTGTTAAAATACCGGTGATAAAAGAATAGTAGCATACGGTAATTTATAGTATTTTTCTATAGCACACGGTATTGCACAGTGTGTCATATTATTGGTCTGATAATTAACACCGTAACTGTTGCGCATCATTTCATCAATAATTATCACTGCATAATATTTTATATTATCAATTCAATTATTTTTGTTACACAGTATTTTGCATTATTGATTCAATAATTGTCATTACACTATATTTCATATCATTGACTCAATAATTGTTGCTGCACTGTTTTTAAAATTATTGAATCTAATAATTGTCACAGTAGCAAATATACTGTAATTTATATTATTAAATTAATAATAATCTATAACGTGTTTATTACATTATTGTTGAATTATTGTTGTAGCATTATTTTATATGTTGGACCCACATGAAGAATAAATAAATAAATAAAAAATAAAAAAAAATAAAAAAAAAATATTAATTTTACTATTTGAAATAGTAACGTGAATAGTAACATGTGGGCCCCTGTAGGACCCACTTGAAAAAAATTTGCACAAAAATGTGCAGGAAGGAAAAGCAGCCAGCGGCTGCGTGCTGAAAATGTTCAGCACTGGCGTGCAGCACGCCAGTGCTCACCTACCATGCATAGTGAAAATTTTCTCCTATAAATAGCTTGCTCAACTGAATAGAAAAATCACACCTAAAACATAAAATTTTTCTATAAGAATTTTATGAGTTTTCTCTGAGAATAGTAAGGCTATTTTGAGAGTTTGAAAGCCAAAAGGAGTGCAGAAAATTTTCAAGTAAGTCTTTTATTAAAGAGTAGTAATTTTATAAATTCCTATTTTTCACGGTATTCACAAATCTTCCTTTAGAAGACTCTTCTTTGAGAAGATTCATTTTTAAAAGCTTTCTTTGGAAGATTTATTTTGAAATATTATTTTAAAAACTATTTTAAAGTAGTTATATTATACTACAAAAATTATGTTAAATATATATAATTTTGATAGTTCATAATATGTGAATTATCATACACCTTGAAATTTATATGTGGTAATTACTAATTTTATTATAAATATATAGGTTGATCAACCTCATTTAAATCAATATCCAGTCACGTGTTAAGGTAAGGAATTTCATTTTCTTTCATACTCTTAAACTTACTACGGTAAGGAATATCAATCTTTTCACACTCTTAAACTTACTACGGTAAGGGGTATCACTCTTTTCATCATCATAAATGGATATTATTTTCTTTCTTACTTGAAGGGATTATCATTCTTTGATTCTCGGAAATAATATCGTTTCTTTCTTGTGCCATTTATTTCCATGTATTAAATTGTGGGAATAACCTTACGGCGCGGTTTACCGCCTGTTGGTGAATAACCTTTTGTATTCATTCCTTATTAATCTTTGAGAATAACCTTACGGTGCGGATTATCGCATGTTTGGTGAATAACTCTTTGTATTCAAATTAATGGGAATAACCTTACGGCGCGGATTATCGCCTGTTTGGTGAATAACTATTCGTATTCAAATTGATGGGAATAACCTTACGGCGCGGATTATCGCCTATTGGTGAATAACCCTTTTTATTTGTCTCGTGCGGAAATAATTTGTCTACACGAATTATCACATGACACTTTTATTCCACATTCGTAAGTGATATCATTTTCCTTTATACTCATAAGGGATACCATCTTTTTCATCTTCCATTATTCAAACTTACTATGGTAAGGGATATTAATTCCCTTCACCTTTTGTTAATCAAACCTGCTACGGTAAGGGATATTATTTTCTTTCATACACCTAAATCGAAACTTATTATGGAACTATTGCTTCTATAATTCCTGAAAATATTATATGTTCCATAATAGTTGAATTTCATTATTTCAACTGAACCTTCCTATTTTCTGAACATTTCTATTGAACTGTAATCGTTATTCTGAACTGTGGATCTTGAATATCAGTTTTAAATTTCACTCCACATCATGTTGGCAATTTGGACATTATTTGAATCTGCACAAAGTAAACTTTCGATACTTACTGTTTATCCTGTTCTTCTGGTCATCATTTGTATCACTGTTATCTGTATTAATCATCAAGAATCAAGCTGTTGTGAATATCTGTGGCCGGGGGCACAGATGTGATATAATTGTTGAACAGATGATAGGTTAAAGGCGATATACTAGGTTAAAGGCGATACATCTGTTCGGTGTCTTTTATGGCACGCGATTAATGTTCTCTTTGGCCCGTAGTGCAAAGATGAACTGTTGATTGGTATGATTATGACCAAAGGCTGAATCTGGTATAATCATGACCGTTGGTGTTATATTGAATGTCTTTGGCCCGTAGTGCAAAGATGAACTGTTGATCTGCATGATTATGACCAGGAACTGTGAAGTTGTATTATCTTGACTAATGGTATTTCAGATGATAAAAGTTGATGATATTTTTACTAAAAAGAGAAGCGAGTGGACATTATAGTCTGCATTATTCTTCTAATAGATTGCTCATTCCGCTGCTATTATTGATCTGAACATTGTTTAAGAATTTAACTACAGTTTTTTATATAAACCTTGTAGTCTATTGTATTCTATCAAGAACTCAACTGTTGAAGGCTAATGATAATTTATTCGTCATTATCTTAGTCATGATATTTCTTACTGGGCTATTTGAGCTCACCCTTTCTTTTGTTCCATTGTTTTTCAACAGGAGATGAAAACGTAACAGGGTCTAGCCGGGGGATGGAGTGAGAGTCTGAGGAATAGCTGTCGTAGTCTTCACGTGTTGTAAAATAGTGTGACAATAATAGTGAAGACTTAGTTGTGTATTATTATACACTGTATTGTTGTACGTTATGCTTTGTTGTAATAATTTTGTTGTAGTCTTTTGACGACTCAAGTTTGAGCTGTGTGGGCCTAGATTTGGGGGCGTCACATATTGGCATTTCATCTGAGCTATAAATCGGCTCATCAAAGTCATCACTCCCTATATAATTTCTCACTCCAACTTTTTGCTTCCTAGGCCTAGACTTTTCACCTCTATTATTTTCACCCTCATTTGTTATTTTTCCCCTATCAACCTCAGCCTCAGCCTCATTTAGGATAACTAGTATTCTTCTCGAGATTCTCTTAGTCCCATCCTTTTCTATACCTTTGGTGACATTTGCTTCATAGAGTTTATCATCATCTTTATCATACTCAAAAGCACTGTCATCAAAGTGTATATAAGAAACGTTACTGTCATCTTCATCATAACCATTGTGAACTCTACCAACATTTTCATTTTGCATTTCATTCTCATTTTGATTTCCATTGTCATTTTTCACTTCATCATCTATAATATTGTCTTTGAAATCCATGAATCCCTCACCTTCATTAAGATATATTAACTCTTAAGTTCCATAAAGAGCCTAGCTAGCATGTGTAGACTGTCCCAAATCTGCATCTACTGTCTAAACCACCCTCAAATATATCCGAACTTCATGATTTACAGGAATAAAGTGTACCAAATCTAGCACATCTTAATTAGTTATTAAATTCCTCAAACCTCTAGGCATCGACAAAGATGGATTTTTATGATAAAAAGCGAAACGATCTTTGTAACCCAATAAAGTAGTCATTGCAATGAGTTTCAACATTGATATTTTGTCAACATTGCAATAGTTAACATAAGAGACTAACCCCCCTATGTAGTCACTTCCATCTTCAGAAAATTCACCTCCATGATGCAATTTTATTGTAAACCAATCGTCATTAAGATCTGCAAAACATGAGTAAAATTAAGTAAATAGCATAACCAATAAGTACAGCAGAACAAAACTAATCTTACATCAACCACAACCAGAATCAAAGCCTACCTAATTCAGAAATCCCATCCCTTCCCATTTATTGTGTATTTAGTGAACTATTGTAGACCCACACAAAATAAATAATAATAATAATTCATACTTTACATAAGAACATGAGAAAAGAACAATCCCATCATACAAAACAATAAACAATACCCTTTGTTTTAGAACAAATAATGTATACCCACTATATTTAAGAATACATGCACACCTTATAAACACTTCAACTGTAAAAACAAAAAACAAATTATAAAACATTCATTATTTATATACACGTGAAGAAAGCATATCATTATTTATTAACCCTATAAAGAAAGCATTTAGCTATTTTAAGAGAGTCATACCTGTAGGATTTCGGATCATAAAAGCAGCGAAATTTTAAATTTTTTTTGAAACTCTAAAACAGGATCCATGCAAAACCATATCAATTCAGAGGTTTAGATTATTTTACCGATTATCCGAGATGGACAGGAGACGATGGAATTCTAGAACGGCTTCGAATCTTCAACGCAATTCAGCGACTGCGTCTCTACGGTATCCACACGAACGCTCCGCAAATCGTCACACGATCTGCAGCAAAAAAGATCTGCGGTACTAGCCACCAAGATCAGGATTTCTAAACTATTTTTCTCTCCAGTCTCTTTCTGAAAGCGGCTAGGGTTTTAGTTTTTCCTTACGTGCTTAAAACTACTGATATATCATGTATATATAGTAGTTAATAGGAATTAATCAAAACCTAAAATAAATAGAAAAATAAAATTCGAATTTATATATATTATATTTTAATTAAGTCTTACTTAATTAATATACATATATACAAATTATCCTATTAATTTAAATTCATAATTTTTAAATATTATCAATCATATTGACATATGTAAAATACTTACAATTTAAGTTTTAAGTGTGTGACCCTATAGATTATTAATATGTTGGTAATAATTTTAAAATCATATTATAAAATTATAAACAGTGAACGACATCTAGTAATGCATCACTGTTACTCAAATAATAATAAGATCGGTAATTCGATACAACCTTTTCGTGACCAATGATTCAATGCAATTTAATTCTTTTAACCTTATATCCTAGATTAAACTCGAGGCATGAAATGTGTCATACTCTTCATAATTTAATCTGAGTTTTCTTGATCAATGAGTAGACTATATGAAACAAATCAATATTTGAGCATGACCATGCATTTCATAGAGGCCTATGAATATCACTCCCTAATTTATAGGAGGGTTAAATTCCATCTAGATCACTCATATTCCTCGCACGATTCATGATGTACCCAATAATCACATTTATTGTCCACCTTATTAAATGTGACATTTGATGATATCAAAGTACACAAATTCTCGTGTAATAATATAGTGACTTCAGGTCGGAGGATCATTACATCATTGTCAATATATGAATTTCTTATGACATTTTACATAATGCTCCATGTAGAATTCTTATTGTGGGTCTGTCTAGTACATTGTTCTCTAACACGTACCTATATATTGACTTAATATCTCATATATTTATGACCAATGAGATTTGACCATCAGTCAATCTACATATTAATATCAATGCATCATTGTTGTCCCATTAATAATGACACCCGATTAGGGACATTTAAGAGTAATGATACTAGCTGTAATTATATGATTTCATGTTCAAGTCACATACTTGAAGCTATATAATTTATATCACTATTCTAAGGACTTTTATTATGTTAACATTTATATAACGCAGTAAATAAAAACATAATAAAATAATATCATTTATTCAATTAAATATAATATCGAGAAAAGTTAAGCAATTACATCAAAAAATTGACCTCTAGAACATAAACTCTAACAATACCATATATTGGTGTGCCATCCTCATCCATATATGTCAATCGAATCTTTCAATCCATCACTCGATAATTTTGCCGTTATAATTCTTCTTTAATTTCATTCAAATTCCTTTCGATTAATAGAAATAATCATCAAATGCGGAACCCTAGATTCTTTCCCCCAATCTCTCTCACTCTATTAGCCTTACAGGAATAAAAATGGTATGAATGTCTGCCTTGTATTTCTAACTTTTTTTTTGTAAAATATCTATTATACCCTTGGCTTACCATTGGATCTACACCTGGCAGTGAACAAATAATTCTGTTAACGATTCCGTCTCTTTTTTTTTAACAGTGAAGTGGTTAG
This sequence comes from Hedera helix, assembly GCA_947179155.2. NCBI lineage: Eukaryota > Viridiplantae > Streptophyta > Magnoliopsida > Apiales > Araliaceae > Hedera > Hedera helix. The sequence continues at coordinate 6,863,487 of OX359271.1, forward strand.
GGTCCTTTTTGTTAGACTAATATATCTTGTCAGAAGAGTTTTGCCAAAAAACAAAATTTGAGTGAGAGTTTTACAAAAAAATTACAAACCAAAGGGACAATTTTGTATTTTAGTCTTCATCTTCCCCACTCTATCAAACCCAGATGCTATCAAATTTCGCTGTTCATCTTCCCCATTTATATTTTAAAAAAATTTAAATCTAAAATCATCACCATATTCATCTTCAATTTAAACTTCTACACCACGGATTAGCATCACGCATTAACTATGAACATTCATCCCACCCCACTGCCACAATTCATAAAACCCAAATAAAAAAATTTAAAATCCAAAAACTCCAAACCATTTATCATCTTCGAATGATGATTTAGCCTACTAACAAATACATCAAACACCAACAATAGATTCAACACATTCATCTTGAATTTTAAGATCAACATATTAGGATTTTAGAAATCAAATTCAACCACTAATTTACCCAATCCAGAATAGATATTAAGAAACCAAATTCAACAATTAATTTTTCTAGATTCAGCCATTAATTTACCCAATACATATCTAGATCTGAGACCCTTTTCTCTCTAATTCCCAATACCCATATCTGAATTACGTATTCTTCTTCGGGCGAAATCCATCTTTTGCGGGTAAGTTTTCGTCTTCTCTAGGCTTTGATCCGATCATTAATTTCTCTGTAAATAAAAATCTAATGAGAGAGATTAATAACGGAAAGTAGAGAGAGGAGATAGAAAAATGAGAAAGAGAATAAAGAGAAAATATGAGGAGAGAGAAATACAAGATTAAAACTATTTAGTTATAATTCATAAAGGACATGAGAATTGAGATGAGATATTAATTTTGAGTCTTTTTATCTTGAATTTTTTTTTGGATTCTTGTTTTTTGATATTTTTAATTATTTATTTAGACTAATTATTTTAATAAATTATTTTATTTGGATAAGTAGTGAAGATAATAATTTATTTGGGTTAATTAGTGAAGTATACATTATTTTTAAATAATTAACATTAGTTAATATTTTGTATTTTATTTAGTTAATTTTCTTCTGTATTGATTTTGTATTTATCTTGTATTTATATTATTTTTTTGAGTTAAACACAATCAAATACAATTAATATGTATATTTATTCCACATGGGGGCACGTGGTCACTTTTCGGCAAAAAACATGACTGGAAATTTTAAAATAGTTTATCGTCATTACTTAGAGTACTTTGAATAATTAGATGAGAGCGATTAAATGTAAGAATACGATGTAAAAAAGAGATTATACTTCAAAGGTCATATATGCATTTATCCTAATCATATATTTTCATTACTATCTTTTTTTTATATAATTTTTTTTCAATTTTTTATGATAATTATTTTACTTAAATTTAATATACCAAAACGACGCGGGGGCGGGCGGTCGGGGGGGGGGGGGGGGGGGGGGGGGGGGGGGGGGGGGGTTTAGTCCCACCCACCGGTAGTCTGAGCAAGAATCATTTTTTTTTTCCACTTATAAGTTTAAAAAAATAAGCAAGCTTTGTTACTTAAAAAAAATGATTTTGAAATAATAGAAATACATTCTTTTATTTTTTTAATGTTGTTCTTATTAAAAGATATTTTAATAATTTTTATATTTTATTTTAATTTATAAATTATTATTAACTGAATACATTTAGAATTATTATTTATAATTTTTGATTTATAAATAAAAATAATACCAATTATTTTTATTTATAAATCTATTAAAATTTTAACTTTAACTAAAAAAAAAAAAAAAAGTTTTCCGAACGGGCCCCCTAGGATTACTCTATCTCTTTAGTTTTAGTCTAGGTTTATATTCCCGTATATCCATCCCATATCTATCCACTGCATTTTGAAATTGAATCTCTCTCTCTCTCTCTCTCTCTCTACTGAAGATGAAGCTCAAGCAATTAGAAGGTCTCCTCGGAAGCCTTGAACAATTCTCCACTCCTAAGGTCTTTTATTTATTCTCTCTCTCTTTCTCTTAAGTTGGTATCTTTTTTTTTTTTTTGGTTAAATAAAGTTGGTATCTTTATATATGATTAGCACTTTTTTGTTCCCTAAAGCCCCTTTTTTATGTGAAAGAGTGTTCTTCGATATATGCTTGTTTTTAATTTTCTTGAAGTAAATTTGATGACATGGGGTATGCTTTATTGCAATTGCAGATTGAACTGGAACAATATCCAACTGGACCCCACATTGCTTCTAGGATGCTCTTTACTGTATCACTCTCCGTTTTTCCTATTTCTTTCTTTTATAAATATACTTTTGTACGATTGTTTGAATTCTTTATCAGGTTGTTATAATTTTAAAAGTGTCTGAGGTAGTAATGTATAATTTGTACTAGTGAGTCATTATGTGTTACAAACTTGTTTGGGAAAAAAGACAAAGAAAAACATGTTTTTGGAAATTGATTAGGCGGAGAATTCATTTGGGGATATCAGCGGCAAGGTGGTGGCTGATTTTGGTTGTGGGTGTGGTACATTAGGTCTTGCTGCTGGTCTCTTAGGTGCAGAGTAAGTTTTTATCTTAACCCATTGACTTTTTCTTTGCTTTCATGCTTTTTAACTTGATCTTAATTGGGTATGTAACTATATATGGAGTTGTTATTATGTATATCTTCATCATTTTCCAACAGACATGTTACTGGACTAGATATTGATGCTGAGTCTCTTGAAATTGCATCAGCAAATGCTGATGATCTTGAGGTAATTATTCTTATGGTATTTACTACTTATTTGAGAAGTTATGGAGTGTGAGAGCATTTGTTTAGTTAATATCATTTGTACTTTTCTTGACTTTTTAACTTATATTCCTTGACCATTTTGCACAGTTCAGAGCCTTAACAGTTGATTAATGATCCTCTTTTCGATTGTCTATTTGTTACACTTGCAGTTGGAAATGGATTTTGTTCAATGTGATGTCAGGAACTTTGGATGGAGTGGTACCTCTCTCCATCTCTCCCTCTCTTCTATAGATCTAATTTGCAGCTGTTCAGGTTTTAGAAGCACACCCAACATCTAATTTTATGGGTCTTTCTTTCCTTTTAGAATATAACCAAATAAAAGTTCCTTCTGATCAGTTAAGCTATTAATTTTTTATGGCGTTACAAATTTACTAATGAAATTACACTCTTGAAAATTTGTTCATATGGTTGTTTACATTACAATGTCTTAATTTGTGGAAGGTAAATTTAAGAATTTCTTTTGTATGCAAATTATTTCTTTGGTGATGGATGGACTATAGTACTGTGGTTTTCCTTCGTTTACCCAATGATGTCCGTCCACCTCTCGTCGCCATATACGAAAATCATCTCTATCAATGCTAAATTGTGATAGTTTGGCACAAAAAACATTGAATTGCAGCTAGATTTTGTTTTCAACTTCTTCTGTCTAGATATTGCCATGCATTGAATTTCTTAGGTGGGACATCAGATGGAGCTGAAGATTGTAATTTTTCTGTTTATTAAAGTCCATCAACCTGAGGTTTTTTTTTTTTTTTTATTACAGTTGCACTTTATAATGATATAACTGAAATTGAATAGATGTGGAGAGGAAATTTCTTATTCTCAGATTTACCATGGTTGAACCAGTTTTTTACTATTTGAAACTTACGGTATTCCCTCTCCCAAAGGTGGTACATGGAGTAAGATCTGTGGTTGGATGGATATTAAGTTTTCATGATTCAGTAGCGGCTTATCTGATGGGCTTTACTTCTTTAGATATTGCAAAATAATTTGTCATTTTTATAGAGTTGAAAATTAGTTCTCAATTTACTTGTTACATATGCCTATTCAACTGTTGACCAGTATCTGACCTATTTTGCTTTTCTAGGTCAACTTGTTGATACTGTTGTAATGAATCCTCCATTTGGGACTTGGAAAAAAGGCGCTGACATGGATTTCCTCTTTGTGGCATTGAAGGTAAAGAATAAGATGACTATATTCTGGTATGTCAAATGCTTGTGAATGTTTCTAATTGTTTTTACTGTTATCTAAATAATTGATGTGTCAGGTTGCTTCTCAAGCAGTTTATTCATTGCATAAGACCACAACCAGAGATGTAAGTTTGGATTATTAAATTGGAAATTTATTGTTGCAAAACTCAAATTTCTTGATTGCTTTTACTTTTTGCGACCATCTATCACAAGGGCTTGATGTGTTTGACTCTAGATGGTAAATAACAAACTCATCACAATGTACCATGCATGAGCTTCTTGGATAAACTACATTGGTTTATTATGTATATTTCCTCTAGTACTCTTCACAGGCCCACTAGAACAAATTAAAATAGGTTACTGTCAATGTTGCTTCCACTATTTCCAGTTCTCTGTGTGCAAACTTCTTTCCATCTATATTCAAGTTGAGAATAAATTATATAAGGATGGCCCGTAAAACTAGTGTTTTGACACCATCCAATAGAAACATGCCTCGTAGGTAAATTTAGGAGAAAACCTAGGGATTTATATTGTAGTAATAGACTCTGTAATTATTATTCACCATAGTAAAACTACTTGATTAATCATGCTGGATTTGAAATGCCTGATTTTCTCCTAAATTACATGCATGACATGTTGATATTGGATGGCGCACTTTTTGTTATTATTGATTCCATGTCAAATATATCTTTGTAAAATATAATTTTTAGTGTTGTCGCCACTTTCATCATTTGTTAATTACAGCATGTGAAAAGGACTGCATTGCGGGATTACAATGCTAGCAGTGCTGAGGTTTTATGTGAGGTACATCAGATTGAGTTTATTTTTCTGATTTTAGCGAACATTTCAATTGTGAGTCTCCCTCTAAGATTGCCTGAATACTAGTCTTCAACCAGTGCTTCCATTTATATGGGGTTTTTTTAACCTTGATAGTTGAAAAGGCCAACAGGATTTGGTAGTGCACGTCCAATATGTTTTAGTGTGAAGATACATGATCTGAGTTCTTATTCCTTAACCCTTTTTTTCAGCTTCGATATGATGTACCACAACTATACAAATTTCACAAGAAAAAGGAAGTTGATATTGCTGTAGACCTATGGCGGTTTGTTCCCAAATAGAAGTGGAGAAATTCGTTTAGCAGCATACCTAGACGATGGAAATTCAACTAATACATGGAGAATTCAGAGAAAAGATATCTCCTCCTTGTATAACACTTGAAGATAGTAAAAATCTTTTTCTGCTTCCTATTCTTCCTCCTACTGTAATTACGCATCATTGAGAATAACCAAGTCAATGTTGTATATTACTCTTTAAACTTCTTTTATAAAAATTTTGGAAGGCTAATTTTATTTAGTTGTTGTAGAGTAATATAATGCACTATTTCATTAACCAACTTGCAAAAAGCTCAGCAAATATCTTTTCCTCATACTGGAACGGTAAATATTGATGGGAACTGATATTAGGCAGTTAAGCAGCGTGTGACAGAAAATGAAAAATGTTTGGATTGTTCAACAAGTAGTATGCAAGGTTCTGCTGCCTGGCATGTGTTCCAGTTTCCACCCCCCCCCCCCCCCCCCCCCCCTTTTTTTTTGTAATTGTAAGCATATTTTGACCAAATAAACAATGATTATGCCGCAAAAACTTTACAATAATTTGTTTAAATAAAGCTGGAGGTTTTTCTTCTCGCATCTCAAAACTCAGAAGGTAGTTGCCAAAAGCAGCCTTTGTAACAATTTAAACTACATCGTGCAAAAGAAACGATTTTCCTTCCTTCCAGAAGAATCAAATTCTTCTTTAATCTAAAGGTGACTCGACCTCAAGAAACTTGCCATTTCTGATAATTTCCTCAGCAGATGGATTGACGCCAATAATTTTCCTCATCTCAAGCTTCAGCTTCGGGTTTTGCATCACTTGCCTCACCAAGAGTAAATCGAACAAACCTTCTAACTTTTACGTTCTCCCCAAGGGTAGCAACAGTTAGCTTTACCAACTCCTTCACCAGAATCTTATCGTCCTTAATGAAGGGTTGCTCTAAAAGAGCTAGCTCACCAAGCCTCTTCGAGACTCTCCCTTCAACAATTCTCTCCCTTATGTTCTCCGGTTTGGATAGAATGTCCTCTCTCTGCATCTCTAGTTCTTTTTCCTTGTTCACAATACTCTCTGGAATATCTTCAACAGATACATACTGCACCTGTGAGCTCGCCACAACTTGCATCGCTAGATCGTCAACCAATTCCTTGAACTCTTTACTTCTACCCACAAAGTCGGTTTCACAGTTTACTTCAATTAGAACTCCTATGCGGGAGTCATGAATGTAAGATCCAATCCGGCCCTCAGCAGCAATCCGGCTGGATTTTTTGTCTGCAGCTGAAAGACCCTTCTTTCTTAGGTACTCTTGTGCCTTCCCAAGGTCACCTCCGGTTTCAGAGAGTGCTTTCTTGCAGTCCATCATCCCTGCCCCAGATTCCTCCCGCAATTGTTTAACCAATGCAGCTGAAATTGTAGCTTTTGGTACCCTGAAATAGGGACATATTAATCACCAGCAAGATGCAGAAGTAGAAGTAACAAATATAACAAAAGCATCAAAGTTCAGGACAGATGAAAAAGAAGGATATTGGCTCATGGGAGGAATTAAGATACTTCAAGACAAAGGTGAAGTGTCGGATAGAATGACAAACAAGAAACAAAATAACAATGAGTTGTACCAGTAAATGACCTTGCAAGAGAACAAATAAAGCATTTTTGAAGTGACACGTTATTGAAAGCAACATATAATTTAATTCTGCAATGAAACACGCAGCAGATTAGACTATTAAGTTGTATAGGCTTGACTCTACAGCAGAATGCTGCCTTATTCTTATGAAATGGCATCATATTGCCACAAGATTATAAAAATTCAAAAGAATGTAGCTACTTACTTCTCATCACTTTCCTTGGTTTCAGTAGCAGCAGGGTGTTCCTTTGGGGGTGCAAGAACTTGTTTTGCTGCAGTTTGGGCTGCCACCTCTGCAGCAAAATCTACGCTTTTCTTCTCCAAGCCTTCTCCAAGTTTGAAGCGTACAAACCTCTTCACTTTCATATTTTCTCCAATTAGTGCAATGGTTTGCTTCACAATGTCCCTCACCACTACTTTATCATTCTTTATGTAAGGCTGCTCAAGCAAAGCTAGTTCTTCAAGCCTTTTCCTAATCCGTCCTTCAACAATCTTGGCTCTGATCTGCTCTGGTTTGGATAGTAGATCTTCCCTCTGCATTTCAATTTCTTTCTCCTTCTCCACAGTCTCTTTTGGAACATCTTCAGTATTGACATATTGCACTTGAGGACATGCAGCCACTTGCATGGCTAGGTCATCGACCAACTCCTTGAAGCTATCGCCTCGAGATACAAAATCTGTCTCACAATTTGCCTCTATAAGTACACCAATCCTGCCATCATGAATGTATGAACCGATTCTTCCTTCTGCTGTGGCCCTACTGGCTTTCTTATCTGCACTTGCTAATCCTTTCTTTCTTAGGTATTCCTGAGCTTTTATTATATCCCCGCCTGTTTCTGATAAAGCATTTTTGCAATCCATCATTCCGGCACCTGTTTCATTTCGTAGCTGCTTTACAAGAGCCGGTGATATTGCCGCTGTCACTAAGCACAAGTAGGTTCAGTAGAAGAATAGATTGTTCCCAGAAGAAGGATTACAAACTTACAAGGAGCTAACAAGCACTACAGTAATCAGAAAATCTATGATGAGCCTGAACCCATTGCGTATAATATGCAATACACATCTAACTATCCAAATGATTCCAAGCATAATGGTTACATATAGTATGTCTCACCCCCACTCAAGGTCGGTTAACCATTCTTCCTTTAAAACTTCCTTCTTCCTTTTAAAAACAAAAGGTAGATGATGAGATTGAAACATTTCACATCAAATCAAGTGGATGCAGCTAACTGAAGGAAGAATACACTTAATAAGTTAACATCAAGACATGCAGGTGTGTATTAAGATGGAATTCTCTCTATCACAGGGTGACCATAAAAATGACGTCGGCGAAACGCTTCACTAACACGTTAACCATACAATAATTCAGATACATAGTTAATCTTTTACTGGAAATTGATATAGGTGTTTAGTTATTTTTCTCTGATTGCACTTCACAAACAAACGCAGATAAGCCCATGTCAATTTGGGGTGTGTGTTGTTTTGGGGGTTGGGGTTGGGGGCGGGGGCGGGGGGCAACTCCGCAATGACCTATCATCATGCTTGTCTTATCACTGCCACATATTCAGTTTGACCAGGCCTTCCTAGCAATATCATTGTCTTGTTCTTTAAAAGTTTTCTATTGCTAATTTAACAAGCAAAAGAGAATCATAGATGATGTATAAACCTTTAGTGGTGTTTTCTTTTGGGGAAGGAGCACTGCTTTGTCCATTTGAGTTGTTATTGCTGCCGTTTTGCTCAGGGATAGGTCCCACATCATTGTATTCAACTGGTGTGGCAGAAGGAACTTCACTGTCTGTAGGACTAGTTTGCACAAGGACTTCATCTGCTGCTGAGGTATTGTCAATTTGATTATCCACAACTTCACTGACCTGACTTTCTGGAGACCAGAGTGGATCATTAGATACATATTCATTTTCTATCGCTTTCTAATCTGTTAGAAGTAGAACATACAATCTTTACAACATATCACCTATATGTCAAAAATAGAAAAACGATCAATTTCCATGCCATGAAATACTACCATGAGAAAACCAGACAGGATAGTAAGGCAATGTAAATAAATATTTGGTACACTATATTGTATATAAATCATGAAAAGTAAAATAACTGATCATGTTACGGAATGGCTAGTAAGTGGGACTTTCTTCACTCCTTTTTTTTTTGTTATTTATTTTTTGAAATCCTTTTATGTCAAGTAATCATAAAGTATCCAATCACGTAGCAACTAGATTCACTCTTTCCGCCACTGACTGGAATACAGGTTGCCTACCCAATCTACCTGTTCATAAACCCATGATTGATGACAGGCAATCAGTACTACTAATATACAAATTATTGGTAACATAATGTATCTTTACACATTATAGTCATAGTTATAAGATATATCATTTAGTCATAGTTCAGATTTATTATTATGTTTGCAACTAGCCACTTCTGCGAAATATTGCTAGAAAATAAACCAATTATACTGAGTGATCCAAGAGTAAGGCCACAACCTTTGCTTGTGCTCTCCTGGGGTGGGGGAACATCTATTTGTCCATTTGAGTCAGTCCTGCTGGTACTTTCATCAGCATTGAACTCCACCTTTCCATTTTCAATTGATATGGGAGCAGAAGCTTGGGTATCCACAATAAGTGGTTCCGTCTGAGGTTCATCTTTTGCTATTGCCTCTTCAGATTCTCCAATTTCTACCTCAACTGTTGTAGTAGCTGCCTCGGTTATTGGATTTGCAGAAGATACACTTCCTTTGGGGGACAACATTTCAGAACTTACTTCAGCGTTTATTTCTATGCTTTCCACTGCAGTATCCACAGTTTGCAATGAATCAGATACTATGCTTTCTGGTTCCTCGTTTTCAACGATCACTGCAGGACAAGAGTGGATCATTAGATACATATTCATTTTCTATCGCTTTCTAATCTGTTAGAAGTAGAACGTACAATCTTTACAACATATCACCCATATGTCAAAATAGAAAAATGATCAATTTCCATGCCATGAAATACTACCGTGAGAAAACCAGACAGGATACTAAGGCAATGTAAATAAATATTTGGTACACTACAAAGTATATAAATCATGAAAAGTAAAATAACTGATCATGTTACAGAATGGCTGGTAAGTGGGACTCTCTTCTCTCCTTTTTTTTGGTTACTTATTTTTGAAATCCTTTTATGTCGAGTAATCATAAAATATCCCATCGCGTAGAGCAGCTAGATTCACTCTTTCTGCCACCGACTGGAATATAGGTTGCCTACCCAATTTACCTGTTCATAAACCCATGATTGATGACAGGCAAGCAGTACTGCTAATATACAAATTATTGGTAACATGATGTATCTTTATGCATTATAGTCATAGTTATAAGATACATCATTTAGTCATAGTTCAGATTTATTATTATGTTTGCAACTAGCCACTTCTGTGAAATATTGCTAGAAAATAAACCAATTATACTGAGTGATCCAAGAGTAAGGCCACAACCTTTGCTTGTGCTCTCCTGGGGTGGGGGAACATCTATATGTCCATTTGAGTCAGTCCTGCTGGTACTTTCATCAGCATTGAACTCCACCTTTCCATTTTCAACTGATATGGGAGCAGAAGCTTGGGTATCCACAATAAGTGGTTCCGTCTGAGGTTCTTCTTTTGCTATTGCCTCTTCAGATTCTCCAATTTCTACCTCAGCTGTTGTAGGAGCTAACTTGGTTATTGGATTCTCAGAAGATGCACTTCCTTTGGGGGACAATATTTCAGAACTTACTTCAGCGTTTATTTCTATGCTTTCCACTGCAGTATCCACAGTTTGCAATGAATCAGATACTATGCTTTCTGGTTCCTCGTTTTCAACGATCACTGCGGGCGATGCATCAACTGTTGTACCTGCCCCTACATCTACCTTGTGCTCAGGTTGTTTATCATCTTCTAAGGTTTCATCAATTGCAGAAGGGGCAAGGGAACTTTCTGATTCTTCAGTCGAATCCTCCTCTTTTTCTCTCTCATCCAGAAATGCAGCAATATCCTTGTTTTTACGGAAAGCCAAGAGAAAGGGGTTTGTTGCCGTATGGACAGTCCCCGGACTAAGCTTTGAGTCGAGCGCTCCAACATCCTCTTCTTTTTTCATGGTCAAAGTTACCCGTCCTCTTGTGATGCGCAACACGCGAACACGAACTTCTTGATCAACCTGCAGTGTGGAGGCCCCCATCAGGCTCCCCAATCCATCATCAGCCTCCTCTTCTGTAGGCAGGAATCCTTCCTCCCCATCAGGGAGAGATATAAACGAACCGGCTCTGGCTAGATTCTTCACCTTGCCATCTAGATCCTGCCCCTTCACAAACTTTGAGGTTTTCTTGTCATCTCTCCTTTGGTTGGACTTCAGAGTATTCCTTCTTGGAGGTCTTGTTTTATCATTGTCACCAGGGGGTTGCTGTAGCTTACTAACATCATCATTCTCACGCATAGTAAGAGATATTCGTCCTGTCTCAGTGTTTGCTTCCACTAACCTTACCTTCACTTCTTGTCCAATAGAAACCACTGTTCCAACATCCTTCACAAAGCTATCACTCAACTGGGAAACATGCACCAGGCCATCTGTGAAAGCTCCAAAGTCAACAAAAGCACCAAAAGGTTGAATTGATCTTACTTTTCCAATAAAAGTTGCACCAGGAACCAGTTCCTCATTTTTTACAGGAGGCAACTCACTCTTCCTAACGGGTCTTGAACGTCTCGACTGACCTTGCATAGGACTGGTATCTGCCTTGCTGGAAACTTTTTCACTCGTTTCAGCAACAGATGAGATTCCTAAAGCTTCACTAGAATCTTTATCTGCAATAGGAGAATCTGGTTCCTCCACTGCTACATCAGTCCCAGTGGCTGATACTACTTGAATTCTTGGTTTATGATGTAAATCACATGTTCTAATACGTGGAAATAATCGAACAGATGTTGACAGAGGGAAGACCAATTTTTGTGCATATGACGTTTGTTTGGTATATTTCCGCAAGTTATAGCATCTTGTTAAACAATTGTTCTTTCTTCTTGTAAGGGCAACTCCAGATATAAGAGAAATGTTGCTAGTTGAACTCGGAATTACAGTTGTCATGTTGACTTGAAAGGAAAAGGCTGGGTATAGTAAGGTATTACAGTTATTTGTTCATCAATTTCACCTGTAGAGCAGATATAGATAAACATTTAAACAGCCACAACAAGAAGAAAATGGAACAAGACATGAAAAGTTTATTGATCATAAGTTCATAACATTATATATGGTACTAAAATCTAGAAGAACGAGTCAAACCAAAAGCTGCATCCCATGACTGCATGTTAAAGCAATAACTAGTAGACAACATGGAAGACAATGAAGCTTGCTATCCCTCCCAAGCAAATCCAATAAAATAGCAAATCTGCTAAGTGAGTATAATTTTCAAGAAATGGTTTGTTTACAGGATGAAAGAATATCTTCCTTATCACGTGTAAGGGTTCCTCCCCATTCCCTCCTCCCCCCTTCCATGCTTGGTGGAAACTTTTTGTGGGTTTTAAACATACTAGTATGCTAAAAACACAGACACAGATTTGTTCATTAAACACCTCTTTGGATCAACATTAAAACCGATGACAGTTACCACTTGCCACATTACAATATAAAACTCCATTAACATTCCCCATGAAACACTTGAAGATAAGACATTCCAAAGTAAACATTATCCTTTGCTTTTGTTGTTCAGTCTCCCAAGAACTAGCTAGTTGGTCCTGTCTTTCTCGTGCAGAATGTAAAGTCCACTCAAGAAATAGCACGTGGCTAGAATGTAAGGACAAAAACGTTTCGAGAATGGTCATCATTAATCCTTGATTATAATATTCAAACGAAAAAAATATTATACTTCACCTTGTTCGTTATCCCAAGAAAATAAAAGAAATGCTTATGTATCACCGAATGCAGAAGAAAGAGAAACTTCGTTTTGTTTAGGGAAATGATGTTAATAATGAATAGTGAGGTGACCTTGATTAAAGGCATGATTACTTTCACTTAAGCAGAAGAAAGAGAAACCTAATTTTGCATGAGGCATTGACATTAGTGAATCAAGAGTACCACATAAAGGGAAACTCAGATCCATGTGCGAACACACCATTAAAAATAGACACCAACAAGGTTTCTTCAGCTAAAAATTAAAAGGAAGCAAGTACATAATGGGCCCAAGTATAAATCTAATTGATGCAATCACAATAGGCTACTCAGATGGAATACTACATGATAATTAAAACAAAGCAGAGTACTACACAATTCATATTATATATCTACTTGCAAGTGAAATTTGACTACCGTGGATCACTTTATGCACAACATGGGTGATTAATTTACAAATTTCTCAGAGAAACACTGAACTCTTTCCCTCCCCAAATCCCTCCCCCTCCCCCCCCCCCCCCCCCCCCAAAAAAAAACAACAAAGAATTCCACTTTCTCCTTCTCTTTTCCTCTACTGGGTCAAACCAAAGCTTCATAGAAGACAAAATTCTCATTACCTCAGTCAAAATCTCCATAATATTGGCCAAAATCATTCTACCTGTTATCTAAAATCAATCCAAACCGTTCCCCTAAATTTCAATCAAGCCAAATCCATATCACTCCTGGCCAAATCCAACAACATTCCGCATACAATAACCTTAAACCTCATAGAAATGAAAGTCGGATAAACAGTAATTTCTTACCTTACGGAAAAAAGATTCTTGAGCAATCATTTTAGTTCAGAGCAAACAAATACAACCCTTTCCAGTTTTTGGTCTACAGAGTACATTCTATAATCCCCAATTCTCCACACACAAAAATCATACCATTGAAGTAATCAGACTAAAATTCTCCAGTAAAGTCCTAAATTACCACCCAGTAGCAAAAAGATAACTAAGCCAATTAAAACTACGAGAATCACAATAATTCAATGTAGGGAAGCTACAGTCACACACAAAATAGCACCAAAAGCAAAAACAAACTCAAAATTCAATCCATGAAAACTAAAAATCTGACCTTTATATTCAACTAAGAGTCCCAAGTAATACTGATAAACATATTACAGAGACCCAACTGTTCTTTCGATTATGTGACACTAAAGTATGAAGCTTTCTGCCGATAAGTCTCTCTCCATATATCTCTTTCTGGGTATGTATGTATATGTATAAGTTAATAATAGTTGTTGTATAGTAGTGATGATGAAAAACAGGGAAATGAAAGGTAGGGCTTTTATCCCTTATCCCATCATAACCAAAGAACTAAAAAATGGTGTTTGTTTATATAATTATAGAAGCATTTTAAGAAAGTAAAAGATAAAATTATTCAAAATTATGCTGTACAAACTTTTTTTAAAAAAATTCAATAATTTAAGGATAAATTTGTAAATTGTGTTTCAATACCAAAAGTGTAATTATTATTTTTTCTTTTTTATAAATATATTTTTAAAAAATACTCACTAAAAATACTTTTAGAGAATTTTCAAAAACTAAAATACTTTAAATTTAATTTAAAGCTATTTTTATATTAAATTTAAAGCTATTTTCAAATTTAATTTAAAAGTATATTTAAATTTAACCCCATCACTCCACTAAAGATTCACTTATTTATCCAAGAGAATTGCTATATTTATAAAAAAAATAAATTACAAAAACTAGTTTATAGAATGATGTATCAAATTTTAATTTATAAATAATTTATTATAATAGTTATAATTAGCTACAATCATAAATATTATTTTGTATTTTTTTTAGGTAAGTGTTCTTCTGTCTGCATAATATTATTGCTTGCTTATCCAATATATATTTGACATGATAGCGATTATCTGTCTTCATCGTTCGGGGAAAATGTTGAAGAATAAATCCGAGCTTGATTACAAACTGACCTGGGCCCATGAAAAGTTAAATTAAAACAATTTTTCATCAAACGGGCTTAAATGGATTTGAGCTTGGCAACACACAGAGTTATCCTTAACGGCCCAGTCTGTTGTCCATACTCTTCATTGTCCACTATTACATTCTTTAAGTGGGCTTAAATGGATTTGATTCTTTTGAATGTTATTTCCTTTAATTTTAAGCTCAATTAAAATAATTACACACTAAATTCAACTTATCTCGAGAGTGCTTTAATTTAAACGCAGGCCATATATCAAAGTATTTATTTAAAGCTAGAAGAAATTAAGACTCCAAGGACTGCGCCAAAAATAATATTAAAAAAAAAAGATTTTGAACTTATGGTTAAAATGCATACTTGAACCCCCTTGCGTGCAGTGTTAAATAGTAGCAAACACTAAAAATTAATTCCATAATTCATCAAATACATATATACTAAAGTGTGTGTTTGTGTGCATATATATATATATATATATATATATATATATATATATAGAAAGGATCAAGTGCATATCCCCTTATTTTACATACCAAGCATATCTTCTTTAGCGACGGATCGAGCGACAGTTTGGTTCGTCGCTAAAGTTTCAGTCCGTCGCTAAACCCTTTAGCAGCGGACCGAACTTATGGCGACGGACCAAACCGTCGCTAGATCCGTCGCTAAAGGATATATGTTTGGTATGTAAAATAAAAGAGTATGCACTTAATCCTCTCTCTCTCTCTCTCTCTCTCTCTATATATATATATATATATATATATATATATACAAGTATGTAAAATAAAAGAGTATGCACTTAATCCTCTCTCTCTCTCTCTCTCTCTCTCTCTCTCTATATATATATATATATATATATATATATATATATATATATATATAATATTAAATAAAAAATGTGCATGTGAGGAACTTTATAACAAATAATATGTCCAACTTCATTCTTGTCACTGCTTAGATTACACTACGTACATCTATCACTTGACAATAATATTATTAATACCAAGTTTGCATCACAAGGAAACTTCTCAGGAAAATTCTCCTCTATATTCAGGCCAAAATATTTCATATATAAATAGTACTTTTAGCGATAAAAAAATCCATATATATAGAACGCAAGTTGTTTTCTTTAACTCTTCTTTTGCAATTAGGAGCATATATATATATATATATATATATATATATATATATATATATATATAGATAAAAATATAGGTACACAACTGTGTACCTACACAGTAGAGTTTTAACGACAGTTTTTATAGCTATGACAACGGTACTACCAAGAAAACTGTCGTCATAACCATTAAATCCGTCGCCATAGTCATATCGTATAAGTACACAGCTGTGTACCTACATATACCCCATATATATATATATATATATGCATATGATTCTCTTTTGATTACGAAAAACAGGCTTTCCAAAAAGATGAATATAATTAAAGTTCAACCCATAATTTTACAAGTACAATAGTCAATAACCTTGACCTTTATTTGATCTTGTTTATATTGTATTAAGCTCTTATCTTTTTAAATAATCATACGCCACCATATAAAATTCTGGCCAATTGATCAACGATCAAAAACATTTAATATTGATTTCTTCTTCGTTCTAAAAGCTGTGACTTACATGCATAATTTATTCTTAATTAAACTTCATCCAAAACTTATATTTCATATATACATATGTATATATATACATATGTGTGTGTGTTAGGGGCAAAATCAGGCGCAATTTTGTAATTATTTCTACTAAAATCAGGGGTAAGATTGTAATTTTGTCATTCGTTACTATTAGATAGTTGCGGATGACGGATTCTAATATTTAATGGATGACTATAAATATATTTTGATAACACTTTGAACAGTATATTATTAACATATTAATGTGTATCTTAATAACATGCTATTGTGTCACAAGTAAACCGAATTTGTAAGATAAGATTACGGTAACGTAATCATATATAGTTGTCAGTTGTGATTCAGTTATATAAAAACATATCAAAATCCAAGAATAGATCTTTAGAGCACTGGGGATGTTGGTTTTTAGGAGTTCAAATTTGCAACAAGTACAAAAACAATTAATGGGACACCAAATTAATGCATTAAAACTTCCCAATTCCGGGTCATAAGTGGGGACGTTTTTCTAGGGTTTATTAATTTGTTCTAAAGATTATAACATCTGAATCTACCAAGTGTTGAGCTATTGTAGCATCTTCACACGTGGTTCAGAACTCTCTTTGTAGTTTCCAAAGTCCTCGTTCCCAATTGTATTAAGAATTAAAGAACGATACACCCATAATCTTATATATTCTTTTTTATTTTTTTAATAACAGCACAACTCATGTACACGCGTATGGACTTCTTCCACAGTTGCAATTGATAGTACTATATATTTTCTTTTTTCTTCTTTTCTCTCTCTTAGTTCAGAAGATCAAATCTTCCTCCAAGGCTAAAATATAAATGGATTTACAACTAGTATTATATAATAGCAAAGCATCACCTAAACAAGGAATCCATGAGATTCTGATGATCATACTTAATCATGCAGATTAATTTAAATATTCTTGGAGACTTGGATATTATATATATAAATATATATATATACACACACACACACACACAAACATATTTATAGCTAGCTAGCCTCATGTTCACAAAATCACAAGTGCTCTTCATTTTTTTTTTTTTTATTAATTTGAGTCCAAACTCTCTTTGCAGGAATACATGTGAAAATATAATGAAAGTAATTCATTTTGATCCCGATGGTACCTACAAAAATAGTGCCTATTGAATTGAATATTGAAAAAGTTCATGCAAAGTTATCTTACATGCATGTGATAAAAAATAAGTTCATTTTTGTTTCATTCTTTCAAATATATATAAAATCGTTTAACGATGATAAAAACTAATATTAACTTTCAAATTTATTCTTAGATAGAATTAGTTACTTCCTAAACTTAATAACTTATTTTCCTTTTCTACTCCTTTATCAATCTCTAATTTTTTTTTAATATATATTAACTCATTCATCCTACAAACGTAATGTGTGGCAAAAATACTACTAAAAATAAAATCTACGGAGATGTGGTTATAGCCACTACAAATATATATATTAATGTTAAATTTTGTATCATTTGTTTAAATTACCAAATAACGAATAAAAAAGACACTAAACACAAATAAGTCATAAAAAATTAATGTAAGAACACAAGAAATTTTACGTGAAAATCCAATTGAAAAAAAATCACAGAGAGAGAAAAATTTACTAGTATAATGGTTGTGTTTACAGATTTCTCTAAAATAATGAAGAGCCTAAGTGCTGGAAAAAAAATGGTTTTGTGTGTTGTAAATATTGTGTGTTTCAACCCTTCATGCAGTATCATATTTATAGATACCACATCCATCCGAAGCCAATTAGGAGTGGAAGTCATTTTCCAAATCTCCTTATAACTGCAATTTATTATTGACAGATTATCTCTCAAATTAGATCTCCTTATCTCCTCCAAATAAGGAAACATAATCTTAGTTTTATAAGGATACTCCTTCCCGAACCAAATCCATACAAAACTTGAGCCTAACATTTGCTAAGCCCAAAACATGTTAATTGTCACCTGACCTCATCCCAACCCATAAATATTCATATCCCAACATTGCCCCCCACTTTTTTACTTTCAGAGTCTTAAATAGGAGAGTAATACTCCTAAATCTAGAAAATTGTTAAATTTAAACCTCCATTCAGCTGCCAAACACATCTGACGTTATCACACCTGTTAAGTCACCAATTTAGAGCTTCATGCCCATGATAAGAAAAATCCTTCATTTCAAATCATCTGCCATCTCAACAGTTGCCTATTAGAAAAATCTTTACCATTCTTCACATTATCTCTCCTCGAAAAAAACTTATCACTCCCTTCCTACTGTCATACATAAAATCGGCCAGCAGAACTCTTTGAAGCTCTACCATTCTCCCCCATTAAACCCCTAAAACCTAATTTTTCACCATAAACCACTATTTCCCCAAAAATCATTCCACTTTTAACAGGTTTATCATGGCTTTTAAACTCTTTGCCACAACTGCAGCAATTATGAACTCTTCAGGCTCCAATAACACCGTCAATCCGGCCACATCAACCGCCATTATCCCCAACTCCTCAGTTTCCAAAATCAAAGAAATGGAAGCCCACATTAGAAAGACGTTTAAAAACACCAACACCTATTCCCATGCCAATACTCAATCCACTATCAACAACGAAGTCGTCGAAGGTTATAAATTCGAATTCTAGTTCCCTTGAAAATATACCCTGAAGGCCTCTAGCCCTAACGAGAAGATGTACTGGTGACCCGCCAGCTCCCAGCTTACAGTACCGACCCAGGTACTTAGAAACGGGGTCAGGTTCCCCCTTCACCCCTTTATTTCGGGCTTCCATGATTTTGTTGGGATCGGCCTTGCCCAACTAGTTCCTAGCTCATATATACACTTGGTCTGCTTCATTGCCGCCTGTAAGTAGTTTGGCATTAAACCAAGCTTAGATTACTTCTTCCATATCTTTACCCTAATGAAGACCAAAGAGTAAGGATTTTGAGCCCTCAACCAACTTCCTAATCAAAGGGCTTGGATATTACCTCCATCGAGAAACAAGGGTTGGCACAACAATTGGTTCTACGTGTCCAACTTAGACACTCACCTTCTGCAACTGTGGAGGAACCCAAAAAAACCAGTCATCGACCCTATTACCGATGAGAGAAAGCACGAATTTGAACGGTTCTGCTAGGCCATCCCTACGGAACCATGGGACATAAGTCTCTTGACAAACCTTTAGTGGCTTCATGACCACAGATGTAAGTTCCCATCTCTTCTTCTTCTTTCATGTATTTCTAATAAATTGATTTAAATTACTTTATTAATCTCCCTCATTTTCTTCCCTTTATATTTTAGTAATGATTTACAAAACTCAGTCAAATGTTACTAGATCACAACCAACCATCCAACCCGCCCCTCAACCGTCCCCTGAATAACCCCGACCCTAAGCAAACCCCCCTTCAACAACACAACCCCTAACGTCCGAACCTCAATCCCCTAAGAAGAACGCCTTAGACCTTACCGACCTTGAGAAGCAACAACTCTGAAAGAAAAAATGCCATAAATTAGTTAAGACTTCAAACATCCCCCAAAACACTCCTGACCCCCTTTATGTCGTACCAATATCCTTCGTCCGACCCCTTCCTTCTTCACCGCCCACATCACCTACCTTGGACATAGGAAACAAGGAGGTATCCCCTCAACACAATCACCAACCATCACCCCAAAAAACTCCACCAATAATTCATATAGATTCTGAACCCTCACCTGATCAGTGCCCCCTGTCACAAGCCCTGGAGCTAAACCTACGACATCCCATCCCGAGTCCTCCTCAGCTAAAACTTTCCCCATGATCCCTTTTTCCCTTTTTTCCCAACTATCATTCTTCCTACCTGAACCCACCTCCTTCATCTCTGAGGATGTTTACAGCTTTTTCAACCTTTTAGCCGACGAACCCCACTTCAACTCCTCCAACCTCGGTAGCTTACGGACCACGACTAGTCTTCACCTTGGACAAACATGTATATCGAACACTTAATTTTTTACCTCATCATAAAATCTCTTAATATTAACACTTTTATCTTGAACAAGCACTTGGAGGTTTCAACCGTCTCCTTTCCCTTCAAAATAAAAATAAGGATCAACCCGATACCATCCGTCATCTCCAAGCTGAGCTCCAATAATTACAATCCGACCACCTCCAGCTCCACCAAGAACACACCAAGCTCTAAGACGAACATTCAACACGCCAAGTGCAAACCGAAGTCAATGATACCCTTATCAAGACCCTCTAAAGCCAACTAGTTGAATAGAAGGCTGAAAGTCTAAGCCTGGAAGAAAAATTAACCGATATCGTCAAGGAAAGAACCACCCTTCTCGAGGAACGAACCGAACGCACCAACAAAATGGAAGAACTCCAAAAACAGAATACTGAACTTCATCAACAAGTCAACAACCTGACAATGGAAACTAACGAGAAGACTGAAGCCCTTCATCTTACTATTGTTACCAACAAGCTCTTGGAGAAAGAAAACCAGTAGTTGAAGGTCAAAACCGAAACACTTATTGAGGACACCCGCTATGGGATCATTAAAGACTACAAGAGATCCAAGGAGTTAACCGATGCCATCGTGGATCATTATAACAAAGGATATGTTTTTGTCAAGAACATGGTGGTCAAGGCTGGAGTGAATCCGATCACACTAGGCTTCTCCTCAGATGAAGAAAAAGAACCTCAAAGTCAACCGACCCCCCGATACCCCCCTACTTGACTTCGTATGAAAAAAACCATTGTACTAATCAAAACATGACTAAATGAAAAGTTTATTTTATTCCATTGATTGTTTGTTAAAAAATTACATCTTATGTCGCCTATCCATAAAAAATGATTAAGTACAAAACTAAAACTGAACTAGTGATACCCTAACTACTGATAGTACTTTTTCAATCTGATAGTGTGCCAATAACTATTAATCTCATAACCTGACATGTCCCGAAGCCGATATGTCCCAGGCTTAATAACCTCTACCACCTCATATGAACCTTCCCAATTTGGCATAAGCTTTCCAGTGTTTTGAGGAGTTGAAGCCTTTACCTCCCGAAGTACCAAATCACCGACCTCGAATCTTCGTTGCTTGACCCTTCTATTATAACGTCGAGCCATTTTTTGCTGATAAACTGTCAATTTTTTCACTGTCGCATCCCAAACCTCATCCACTAAATCCAAATTCAGCCAAAGCCCTTTATCATTATATACTTCATTGAAATTTACTACCCGAAAAAAAGGTGACCCGACCTCTATTGGAATCAAAACCTCGGTACCATATGCTAACCGAAAAGGAGAGTCCCCCATTGTAGACCTAGGAGTTGTTCGATAAGCTCATAAAACGCTCGGAAGTTCCTAGGGCCACCTGCCCTTAGCACCATCAAGCCTTCTTTTAATTCTGTTAAGCAATGTTTTGTTCGTAACTTCAACCTGCCTGTTAGCTTGAGGATGAGCTATTAACACCCTTCGATGCTAAATTCCCAAGTCTGAAAGGAACTTCTCAAATTCTGAATCTACAAACTATAACCCATTGTCCGACACCAATACTATGGGAATCCCGAACCGAACAATAATATATTCTTTAAGAAACTGAACACAATCTTGTTCAGTAATACGTCGAATTGGCTTTGTCTTTACCCATTTTGTCATGTAATCTATCGCCACAATCATATAAGCTACCTGTCCCTTTGCTTTTGGCATAGGACCCACCAAATCTACTCCCTACACAGAAAAAGGAACAGGTGATAATACATAAAATAACTCCTCAGGGGGGCGATGAGCGACAAAACTGTTTATTTAACACTTGACACATTTTTGCATAAACTCCTTTGCTTCCTGAAATATCGTCGGCCAATAATACCCTTGGCGAATTATCTTGTACGCAAAATATTTCTCCCTTACATGATCTTTACATATACCTTCATGTACTTCTCGTAAAATATAAGAAGTTTAAGACGGAATGAGACACTTTGTCAATGGCCCCGAATAGGAACGCCGAAATAAATCACCATCAATCAGACAAAAGTATGCAATTCGGTACTTTATCTTCATCACCAAAACCTTATCAATTGGTAACCTCCCATCAGCTAAGTAGTCCAAATAAGGCGTGAGCCAATAATTGGCTCTTTCCACACACCTGACCTCCTTCTTCAGTATACTGGGCTCGAGTAATTCTTCAACGTATACTGATATTGAGAGAGTGTCGATTTGAGTAGAGGCTAGCCTCGAAAGTGCATCAGCTACTGTATTGTCACTTCGATTAATGTTCTGTAATAAGTAGGAATCAAAGTGCTGCAAAATAACTTTAACCTCGGACAAGTACTTCGTCATCTTAATTTCCCGAGCTTCGTATTCCCCTTGAATGTTTTTCATCACCAACTGTGAGTCACTTAGGATTAACAAATTTTTTACTTATAGATTTCGAGCCAACTTTAAACCCGCTAAGATGGCCTTATATTCTGCCTCGTTGTTGGTTGTTTTGAACCTGAATCTAATTGCTTATGGACTTTGAAACCTTCAGGGTTAGTCAAAATGATTCCTGCTCCACTTGAATCTGTTGTAGACGACCCATCCATACATAAGGTCCAACTATTAGTGCCACTTCTATCCCTAGGAAAATGTTCGATTCTCCTTCGAAAAATATGCATTCCACTACAAAATTTACCAATGTTTGCCCCTTAATAGCAATTCGGCAACAATACTCCAATGAAAATTGACTTAACTCGGCCGCTCAGGTTACCATCCTCCCCGATGAATCAAGTTTGTGTAAAATCTTCTTTATTGGTTGGTCAGTGTAGGCAGCTATCACCCGACTCTAGAAATAATGTCTAAGCTTCCTGCTCGTGATCACCAAAGAGTAAACACATTTCTCCAAATTAGGGTATCTCGTCTTAGCATCCCTTAGAGCATGACTGACATAATAGATCGAATTTTTTCAACTCCCTCTTCCCGAATCAAAACAATCCCAACTGCAAACGAACTCACTGCCAAGTATAAATAAAGCAACTCCATGGGTAACGATTTTTACAATAATGGAGCCGAGGATAAATACCACTTGATCCCTTGAAATGCATCCACACAATCTAAAGTCCAATGGAAACTTTTTTCTTTCTTAGGTCCTTTGAGTGTGTCGAAGAATGACAAACACCTTTCTACCGATCGAGACATAAATCGTCGAAGAGCAGCTATTCGACCCATCAGCTTTTGCACATCCTTAAAGCTTTAGGGTGACTTCATATCAATAATTGC
Organism: Hedera helix; assembly: GCA_947179155.2. NCBI lineage: Eukaryota > Viridiplantae > Streptophyta > Magnoliopsida > Apiales > Araliaceae > Hedera > Hedera helix. Next base: position 6,886,921 of record OX359271.1, read on the forward strand.
CTTGATCTTTTTAGGATTAGCCTATATACCTCTTTTATTGATCAAGTATCCCAGTAACTTCCCCGATCCGAGCCCAAACATGCATTTTGTGGAGTTTAGACTCATATGGTAGTGACAGACTGTTCGAAAGCATTCCTCTAAATAGTTGTATAGCCTCGTGCTTCGGACAATCATGTTATCTACATATACCTCCATATTTCGACCAATATGTTTACAAAACACCTTGTTCATCATCTTTTGATATGTCGTTCCAGCGTTAATAAGCTCGAAGGTCATTTTGTTATAAGCATAAATGGCCCGATGAGTAATAAAAGATATATTCGGGATGTCCTCATTTGCCATTAAAATTTGATTATACCCTGAAAATGCATCGAGGAAACTAAGTATGGCATTTCTTGAAGTAGCATCGATCAGCTGGTCTATGTGAGGGAGAGGGTAAAAATCTTTTGGGCAAGCCTTATTGAGATTTGTGTAGTCAATACATACTCTCCACTTTCCATTTTTCTTTCGAACCAGGACCACATTGGCGAGCCACTACGGATACTCTATCTCCTTAATTATTCATGCATCCAACAACTTTCCCACTTCCTCGTCGATAATTTTCTAACGTTCAGGGGCGAAAATTCGCCTCTTCTAGAACACTGGCTTCTTATCAGGATCAACTGATAACCTGTGGATGACCACATCTTCTGCCATCCCCGACATATCACGAGGTGTCTAGATAAAGATATCTATATATGTTCTGAGTAGTTTCTACCAACCCTTTCTTAAAAGTATCTTGCAACCCAACACCTATTTTTACCAACTTTTCCTTATTGTCTGATATGAGCTCCACATCTTCAGTTTCTTCGCCCGGGAGTGCTAAGGGTTCTATAACTCCTTCGGTGAAAAGCTCCACATCTATAGTTAATGTTTGCTTATGTTTACTAACCCCGACTACATGTGCTATCAGTGTATGCTAATAACATCTTCTAACAATGTCAAGATCCCCTCTCACTTCACCGACTCCATGAGAGGTAGGAAACTTTATTTTGAAGTGAGGAATTGAAATAACAGTTTGAAACGCCGATAAGGTCGTTCGTCCTAGAATGACATTATATGTCGAATCCACCTGTACTACAAAAAACTTCACATTGACTTTCCACTTGTCTAGGAGCTTCCCCGAACACTACTAGTAACTCAACTGTTCCGATTATGGGTACTACTTCATTCCCGAATCCATATAAGGGTGACTCCTGGCCAACCTCCAATTTGACTCCCTCTATGTCCATGCGTTGGTAAGTGTGGTTGTACAACACATCCACAGACGACCCATTGTCGATCATAATCATCTTCATGTTTACAGGCCCCACCTGAGTTGTTATCACCAAGGCTCCCTCGTGTGGTGCTATCGTATTAGGGGGGGGGGGGGGGGGTAGTCTTCGTTAGAAAATGAGATCACTCTTCCCTGGAAGAGTTGTTCTTGCTTAGTCGTTTGTTCGACCAATGCCATCATAATCTCCGAAGTCATACATCGACGTTTCCCTGCCTGTTTTTTAGATATTCCTCATGTGATGACGTCAATAACCCACCTTGGCCATTCTGTCCTTGTCTTGGTTCGGATATCCGTTTGTGTCCGTCTTTGGTATAGAACTTTTTATCCTGCTACAAAGTGTAATAACCTTCCATTCTAAATATTTTTCTCGATTAGCTCATTCAATTCGTTTAGGGTGGTTCATAAAATAAATTCGTATATCCTTGATACCCCTGAGTTTTCGTTCAAGGTGGTTCATAAAACGATTTCCCTATGATGTCCTATAGTATCTGCACTCGATCAACATTTAGAGGGGTGTATGTCTTCAACTCAAATCTAGGCTGCACCGATGGCCTACCTGTTTAATTGTTCCCCATCAGACCCAGTTGATCCAATACATCTGACTTCCCTTCTTTGGTTCTGTAATGTTCTAACCCCTTCTGATTCCTTGTCAACGTTGTCATCGCCTCTTCAATTACAATAAAGTTCTTCGTGCACTCGTATGCATCGACCAAGTCCTTTGGTGGTTTGAATATGATGTCCTTCATCAACTTCTTTGACCGACCAACATCCAACCTCGTAGTGAAGAATCCCAATTCTTGAGTCATGTCCAAGTTAACTACCGCCCTAGCAGCTTCCCTAAATCTCTACACATATTGATTTAAAGTTTCATCATTCCTCTGTTTGCACTGTCAACTTCCCCCTCTTCTTGTTGCTTCCGAATCAGTCATGAAATTTGTCACACAGTTCTTTCCATGAATTGATACTTCCCGATGGTCAGGAGACAATCCACTACTTCGCTGCCTTCTTAAGTGTGGTTACAAAGATTTTGCACATCCCTGTATATGAGTGGTTGTAATACCCCATGACAATCTTATATGAATTAGTATGGTCGTAGGGGTCCTCAGTGTCGTCGAAAGACTCCAAAGGTGGTAACTTCATCTTCGGGCCGACTTTCTCCACATTTATTGTTGCCAAAAAAGGAGACTTTGTATTTGCTAGCTTGGACCCCGACTTTACTTTAGCCAGTTTTCTAAATCGATTGTCCTCTTCATGATCAGATTTGAGTCGTCGCGCTGCATCTCCTGGTTTAAGTTTTTACTAGTTCGGGTTTGCCTTGGGCCACCTTATTCCCGATTGTTGTGCTCATCCATATAACCCACAGACTGTGTCAGCCTCCTACCATCATGGTTTTGTTTTCCCCGATCCCTATCTCCACCCCAGGATCGAGCCCGTATCGTGTCGTCAAAGTTATGGTTGGTATTACCTCTGCCCCCGATGTGATCTCGGGCTTGTCTCATGTCATCACCTTCCTGAGTGTGATAGTCTCTTCGCGGGGATTTAAAGTGCCTCTGTTGGTTTTAATGAGTGGACTCCCTATCTCAAGGAGGAGTTTATCTTCTATCTTCGTAATGCTCCTGATTTGGTCTTGGCGGTCCGTAGTAACCTTCGACTCGCCCTTCTAACTGTGATGTAGGGGTCATTCACTCATCCCCGACCCGTTCGACTCTGTGGTGTGGGCTCCCTAGATCCTCGGACTATGTTCTGTGGCTCTTCGTCTCTCTTCAATTCTGCTAGTAATGTGGCCCCATTCTTCTTGTTATTGTCGTAGAGATTGCAAAGCCCCTTCTGCTGCTTGAATCCTTTGCTTCTTAATAGCCTCCCTCTGATCATGGGGTCCTTCCTCCCTAAACTTTTGCTCCCAAGCAGAAGATTGATTGTTTGTCCCCCTCTCAGGGACCAAGTTTGGAGAGTTAGGGGAGAGGAACAGTCATCGCCTGACTGAATTGGAGTATGATGTCACAGAACCTCTTCTTTGGGCGGATGGGCCAAGTCTATTCTTCACAGAACCCTTAACTCGTTTAACTTATGGTGTGATTTTCAACAGAACTAAGACCCTCTTTTTAACGCCAATGTTAACGCTAAATTTTATACTACTTGTTTAAATCACCAAACAACGAATAAAAAAGACGCCAAACACAAATAAGTCGTAGAAAATTAATGAAAGAACACAAGAGATTTTACGTGAAAACCCAATTGAGAAAAAGTCACGGAGAGAAAAAAAAATTACTAATATAATGGTTGTGTTTACAGATTTCTCTAAAATAATGAAGAGCCTAAGTGCTGAAAAAATAATAGTTTTGTGTGTTGTAAATATTGTATGTTTCAACCCTTCATGTAGTATCATATTTATAGATACCACATCCATCCGGAGCCAATTAGGAGTGTGGGCCTTTTTCCAAATTTTCTTATAACTATAATTTATTATTGACAGATTCTCTCCCAAATTAAATCTCTCTATCTCTATTAAATAAGAAAACATAATCCTAATTTTATAAAAATACTTTTTCCTGAACCAACTCCATACGAAACTTGAGCCTAATATTTGCTAAACCCAAAACATGTTAATTACCACCTCAGTCTAACCCATAAATATTCATGATGTCCCAACAATATATATGTTCCTAAGAGTACTACTAAAGTTGGTGATATTGCTTACTAGGTACTTGTAAGGCAAGACTCCATCAAGAAACAATGAGAGCGAGTGAGGAAATATATATATAATCGAGTCAATTTCATGATTACAACTTTATTTCAAACCTGACCAAATTAATCAGAGTCAGATTGAGGGGATGATCATTTGAGCCATCTAAATCGGTATTGTGTTTCCTATTTTATCGATCGTTAGGTGCTTACATTCCATTTACATATTAGGATTACAAATACTAGGCTTATTTAATACATTTTAAATATATATTTTTGTTATTTAGGACAATATTCACCTCATTGCTTATATTTTTACCTGAGAAGCGGGATTCGATTGTGTCGTCTTCTAGACATTCTCATTCAATCTATATTATTCTATAAATTAACTATTAAACTCAAAAATAATAATTATAATTTAGAACAGTGCTACTATATACCTACAAGCTATTCACCCAAGTATTTAAGCATAAATGAATTTAACTAATAAAATTAAAAATAGAAAAAGTATAGCTAGGTAGCCAGTTAATGAATATAAATATCAAATCACACAACATATTATATATGAGATAGATCAATCTTTTTCTTCAAGAATCTCGGACGCCTTTTTCCCCTTTAATTTAATTAGGGAAAAATCTATACATGCATCATATTTACTCCCCATTCCCCGAAACGCCAGTGTTTTGCCAAAAGAAATTCATAGCTTCTTGTGCTTGATGAAAAAGTTATTTTTGCGCAAAATACTGTCGTTTCGGAAAATGAAGAGTAAAAATAATGTATGTGTAGATTTTTCCTTTAATGAGTAGTGCTCATAAATCTCTCCAACATATATTTGTGCAGGAGCAGGAACAGTCACAAAGTAACACAGAGACTATTCACCTTCAAGAATTAGGGTTTGATATACATGTCACCATTTGTATACATAGTATAAGAACAATAAATAGGAGAATCTTACATTATATGGGATTTAGATGGATCCGGTTAGCATGAATTTATTCCCGTTAAGACCATCGGTCAATTGATAGTTTCGGGTGTCGACACGTCATCGGGCGAAAGAATCAATGGTCGGAATTCGGTATTAATTTTTGAATTTTCCCGCTTCTTTTCCAAATTAAAAAATTAATACCAAATCCCGACCATTGATTCTTTCGCCCGATAACGTGTCGGCACTCGAAGCTATCAACTTACCGATGGTCAAGGCGGGACAACTTCATGCTAACCAAATCCGATTTAAATTGATCTTGTGTATATTTTGATTGATTCGGAAGTGGTGGGGCTCTCTCCCTCTCAAATAAAAAACATACAAATTATTATGTGTGTGTACATATATACACAAAATATATATACAATTATAAGCAGCGTTTCCAAGGGATTGCTTTGCAAATTGTGTGGAGTAATGCACCTGTAGTTTTGCATGTGCCTGAAATCTATAGTAGATATTCTCCATGTACAATCTCTCTCCTCTCCACTTAGTTTTGTCTTTGTTTTTAAAATACTCCTACTTACTACATGATTAATCCTAATGACATCAAATCAAGCTTAATCAACATAATCCCTTGTTTCCTACTCAATGATCCCATCCGCAATATTTATTATCATCATCATTATCTATCCGGGTTAAAACGTCCCAATGCGTACCACCGGAAGCACCCGAAACCTACTATATTATATATTTTTATTAAATTAGTCAGACTACATTTTGATGGACATCATGGACTATAGTCTGTTTATCTGTGGGGGGGGGGGGGGGGGGGGGGGGGGGGGGGGGGGGGAACTTATAAAAAGTAACTAATTAAATGATCTTTTTAAATTATACTCATTTCATTTGAAATTATAAGATCATTATTGATTATTTAAAAATTAATTTGAGACATTTTTAAATTTAAAATTGACATAATTTATTTAAGTTTTCAAAATAATAAATCTTAAAATCAGTAGTATTTTTTAGGTAGTTTATAATATTCATAATTGTATTAACATAAGCTAATTGAATTCATGTCAATTTTGAGTTTTAAAATGTTTGAAATTAATTTTTTAAAAATCAATATTAATCTTACAATTTAAAAAAAAAAAAAAATTAATTAATGATTCTTCAATTATGATACTTGGTGAACCTCCCTAAATCCCTTTTATGGTGTTCTTTTTTCTTTTCTTGTAGTATTTTATTATTCTCCACTTGTTATGTTAATTAGCTTATTTTACTCTTTGTGTGAGAGTTTTTTCTACATGAAAGGATTGGTTTCTTTCTCTTTATGGGAGTTTTTCATTAATTATTGAAAAACTTTATGCGGATATGATAATTGAATATGAAAATTGAACATGAGTGCTTTATAATTTCACGTATTTATATTTTTACTCCCAATGATAATTGTATATCCAATTATCATGTCAGCATAGAAGAGCTCTTAATTATTATCTCTTTGTGAGATTTAGTTTCCCATTTTGAAGATTTTTTTTATCGCTTATGAGAATTATTTTTTATTGTGCTAATTGATGATGTGGTTATCACAACAACTTGTTGTTCTATTGTTTAAGTTAAAAAACTGCTTAGATTTGTATATTTAATTATTTTCTAAAAAAAATTGACAATAATTCAGGTAGTTCTGGAGTCCACTAGCTAGTTGTTATGATTGAAATTCTTCCTAATAGGAAATATGCTATCTATTTAATTCAAAATTATTATTATTATTATTTGAATTTTTTTAACATTGCAATCTTTTTATCATTTGTACATATTACAATTTTAACATATTTAAGTTTTTTAGACTATTTCCAAAAAAAAAGAAGGTCTAATAATAGAAGAGATAACTCTTATATACCAAAAAAAAACATAGCCTATGGTCATATTTGTTTGTAGAAATTATAATCCTAAGGTATGAATTATAATCTTAATGTTATATTTGTTGATAAGAATTATACTTTGAATAAACCTATTAATTCCAAGTGTCTTATTTGTTTTTAAATTTGGAATTGAGACTATATATTAGTACATAAATTATAAAATAACTTAATATGAAAAATTATTTAATACCATATTCAACCAGGTATTATAATCCCATGAATTATAATATCATAGACCATAATCTCGAAATTATAATTCTTGCAAGTAAACATGACCTAGAGTCTATTTTTATTTAATGAATACTTGTATTAGGTTTGATCAAATGTTTTAGGTATATTTTTTTTTTATCAAATCAATTTTGAATGCAATTCACATGGTAGACTGAGCCAGTGAAGCTAACAAACCGATTATTTTAAATCGATACAAGAAAAATGAGCTTATTTTAATAATCACCATACGTGAAACGTACATTTTTCATATATATGTATTCCAAAAAGAATAAATAAATAAAATCAGCCTGGGATTGTTGCATCAAGCCATGGTCACAATTAAGCTCATCAATATATAGCTCGATACTTGGCTAGCTGTATATATATGCCACAAGAGTTCTTTGTTTATATTTTTGGGGTCAAAGTTCCTGAGCTTATCTCTCGTTTGTTGAAATATCAATTAATGGCTTTGAAAACGAGAGATGGAAGACACTTTATATACATTAATTTATGTATGTATACCTATAAATAATATTTTTTTTCTTAAAATAAACCTATAGATTGGAAACTAAAATTTGACTGATGAAAAAAAATCATACCTTACCCAAAGACTTAACTCATTTGTTTAACACTCGATAACATGGTCAAATTGGAAAGAAATAACGGGCTCATTGTTATTTCTATTAAGTTCTCTGAGGGACAACTAACCCTTATCGTCATTACAAAAGACTCTTATAAAATTAATTTAGTTATTTTTTTATATATGTAGTTGTCTTTTGTTCTAGCTACATAAATTATACACGAACAGAATCGAAATAATTTTATGATCACAAAAATATTGTTACCGCTATTAATTTATGGAAGAATTGCCGAATTGTCGTTTTAAATTGTCATTCAATTTTAATATGATCCCTAAATTAAAAAAAAAAAAATCAATGTGGCCTAAAATTGATTAGCTCAGGTTCATTTCAGTCCTCCGACCAAGTTGAGACTTTTTTCAAGGGTAAAATGATAATCTCACCTAAATATTGTCATTTTAAATAATAAAATAAAACAACTAAATACTAGAATAATTAAAAATAGCAACTAATTAATTAACTTATAAATAATAATAACTCATATATTAATTTATATTATTTTCAAAAGAGAAAAAATGAAACCTAGTATAATTAAAATAAAACAAAAAAATTTTAAATCTCAAAAAAAAGAATAATAATAAATAATAAAAAAATCTCAAAAGAACATTAAAATTAGTTAAATCCATTTAAAAAACCCTTTTTGTTGTTGAATTAGATCCCCTGCAGGTTGATCTCCCAATGATGAGGAGTTCGGCGATAAAAATATTTTGCATTATCATGAGGAGGTCTCGCACAAAAGCAATACGTATGGAAAACCCCAGGTGAACCTGAATTCATCGTCTTCAACCTACAAATTCCTTTCAAATTTCCCCCATTAATGCATCACAAACAAAAATATCGATTTCTATCACAATCTATTAATCAATCCTCAACAAATCGCTCATTACGAGCTTCTTCGGCGGCTGGCAAAGAAGTGTATTTGACCCATTCTCTCTTTATGGAGAATGTGGAGGATGTGCAGACATGTGTTCGAGCTTCTGAAACGGGAGAGAGGTCGCGATGCAGGGTGGGTCAGTTTTAAGTTCAGCGCGAGTTGGAGAAGTTTGAGTTGGCTTTGAGGTGAAGAAGAGATTGGATCTGGGATGGGGGTTGGTGTGTATTCTTAGTATGTTATGTTACGTTTGGATCGAATCGAAAAAATGAAGGAATGAATGAAATGATTCATTTCGTATATAATAAAAAAAATTGAGTTTGGTTGCTCCACTGGAATGGAATTGATCATTTTCATTCATCCCAAATTTATGAATTTTATTCGTTAGAAGAGAGTATGGAATGACTCATTCCAGCTGGAATAGAATGAATTATTCTACTCGTCATTTTATTCTTTTCTTTATTTCATTCATTCACCCATTTCATTCCTTAAATTCAACGCAATCCAAACGTAACATTTGTGTGTACTGGGTTCAAATTTGAATATTGGTTCATATCTAGATTGGATCTAGGATGGGGTTTGGTGTGTATTCTTGGTATGTTATATTACGTTTGGATTGGAGGAATGAAGGTAGGAACGAAATGACTCATTCGTATATAATGAAAAAAAATATGTTTGATTGCTCCATTGGAATGTAATTGATTATTTTCATTCATCTCAAATTTATGGATTTTATTTCTTAGGAGAGAGTATGAAATGACTCATTCAAGCTGGAATAGAATGAATCATTCCAACTGAAATTGAATGAATCATTCCACTCGTCATTTTATTCTTTTCTCTATTTCATTCATTCATTCATTTTATTCCTTAAATTCAAACGTAACATTAGTGTGTACTGGGTTCAAATTTGAATATTGGTTCATATCTAGATTTGATGATAGTGGCGAAATTGGGGATTTGCCGTTACAGGTGGCGATAATGGATTTGCAGTTGGGAGAGACAAATAAATAGTGATGAATTAGTTCGTGGTATATATATGCTCCTTTCATTTGTTTGTGAATTTACAGATGGGCTTGACCATTTTATTTTTTGCAATATTAATCTCATTATTGTTGATAGACTCCACGACACGCTTGCGTGAGGTAGTTGTCGTCCAGATTGTTCTGACACTTATCGAAAGGTGAAACACCAATGACACCTCAACCATTCACTTATATATAATTGAGAACATTGATACAATCAACGATTGATGTGATAAAAGATGCCACAAACACATAGATTGATAGTTGATAAGTCAAAATGATTGCCACAGACTACGCTGATATGATCAAAGAGTTTTAGAAAAGAACCAAAAAAGAATACTCTCAAGTAATCTCAAAGAAAAACTATTATTGAATGAATTATTGAATTAAAATGATCAGTTATGCCCTCTATTTATAGTAGTACATGGACACTAATTATGGTAATGAAAATCCTAAAAGAAGTCTCTAGAATTATATTTAAAATAAATCAAAACTCCTACCTAAAATCAAGCTATATTACCTAAAATAAAAGAAAACTAAATCATTGGCATGCAAGCCTTACAAAATCAGCATTCTAGTAATAATTAAGACGTATCTAGAATTCCTAATTAATTAAGGTTATTAAATAAAATTACAATCATATTTAAATAAGAAAACATAATCAACCAAGCAATCTTCCATTCAATACTTACTGTTGTCCTTATTTTAGGAAACAAGATCATCCATGCAATCTTCCATTCAATAGTTGATCTTTGCGAGGAAACAAATCTTCACACAATCTTGATCATAAGAATCCAAATTGGGCTACTCTTCCTAGAATCCGAATTAAGCTGAATTAAACTGTTGTTTTGCCAATTTTTGGATTGCTCCGCACTCTAGTTTTAGTACCCACAGTGGGCTATTGCCTTGAGTTTTATTTTGGAGCAAGGTACTAAAACCTTGTTGCTATTAAACCCAATATTGAGTTGAACTTGCTACCTAGTTGGGGTTGCTTTGTTTTTCCCTCGAGTTGGTTCAATCTTGTCCTCCTTTGGATCATCAATTTTCAATTGAAGTAGCCTTGACCAGAATCATATCAAGTGTGTATTGGGTTCAAATCTGAAATTTGGTTTAGATCTAGAGGTGATGATGTATGTATATTCTTAGTGTGCTATTGTGTGTGTGTGTTTGAAATTCATGAGGAGACAGAGATGAATTTATTCTTGACATGTGTGTTCTTGGTCTGTTAGCGTTTGCGATTGCATTTGCATGTGTGTATGTTTTTATTGTGTTAGTGTGTATTTTAATTATTTTGATAGTTAGTTGTTTTATTTTATTACTTAAAATTAAAATATTTTGGTGAGTTTATCATTCTGCCCTTAAAAAAAATCAAAATTCGGTCAGAGGACTTAATTGAACCCCAGTTGTCAGATTTTAGGTTATATTGAGATTTTTAACAATTTAGGAATATATCGAAATTGAGTGACAATTTAAAAGTATACTTTTGCAATTCGGCCTTAATTTATTGCTTTATTGTAGTATTATTTATTCCTCGTACAAATTTCGTTTCTTTACGTTTTAAATCTCCTATTGTAGGGTTTCTACTTTATATAGTCCTTAAACAAGAAGACATGACATATGCTCCGTAGGACAAAGATTAAATTTATGATCCATCAATGGTTATTATATATTTATATTATTTTTTATGGATCCATGCTTTAATTTGGTTGAACTGATGGGTTTGTTTTTTGGTTGCCAAAGTTCACATGTCTGCTTAAGAAATGTGATGATCCTAACTTTCCACCACATAACAACTCATTAAATATGACCCACAAATCATGCGTGAAACAGCTCAATTAGATTTCGTGCATGGCAACTCGATCACATTAATTATATAATACATATATAAATATATTATGGAATTTAAAAAAGATTTATTGCCATTAATTATTTGACCACAGAAAACTGCCTCATAGAATAGAACTGAGCAGTAAATGTACAGAGATCGGATAAAATTTATACGTATTCAACACAAAATATATTATCTTTACATACAAGGCTTAATTAGCTTTTAATAAGAAGTAAATTTCAAGTTTGAATGATGTAATTTCATAATTTTATGATATGAACCCAAGAATTTCATTGGTCCCCATAAGACAATCCCTATAAAGTTGCTATAAAATTTCCGGAATCTATAATTTATATGTGATTTGGTCTAACATTATATGATTCTTTATTTAGTTTACCTTTCTATAGAAGTTGTCCATGGAATTTTATAGTTGGATGCTTTAAGGTATTGTCCGATGACAAAAAATAACTATTCAAATATATACTCAATCTTTATCTTCAAATTTCTCCACAAGCGCGTGAGAACACCATTGCTTCGAATTCCAAGAAAATAAATAATTAAATATATAAAAATTTAAAGATACTTATATAAAAAATGGCAATTAACTAATTAAATCGAAGGAAATGATTTTTTTATAGATACTTTAAATAATAGGTAATGATAAAGTTATTCATCATCAAATGTAATTACTTAATGGCCGCACCTTTAACTCAACAATTAAATAATTAAAGAACTTATTAGACGCGCTCGAATAGCGAATGGGGCAAGAACGTAATGCATTAGTGCAATATTTTATCGGTTACAATCAAAGACAATCACTTTCATGCCCTCAATCTCTAAAGTCCATCACTAAAAGGAAGAAAATATTAGGGGCAATTAAGTTATAGAAGTTGTCAAGATGAGCTAAAAACAGAAGAGCACAAAATCTAAGTAAAAATATATGGAAATATAGATATATGTATCATATGAATCTAAATGAAATCTGATCCAGCGATGCAATTATTATTCGGGATGCAAAGCGTTGACAGCTTTAAAACGGGACCATTTTGAGATCTCTCCCTGATCATATCCCAGCAGCTAGCAAGCTCAAGCTTATAATTTGCAAGAAAGATTGTGAATTACTCAAACAATTAAATTTTAAAGAGATGGGTAGCAGTTATTTTGGGGAGCCAAACTTAGGAAATGAAAGATCTGGAGGAGGTTCATCATCATCAAGAAAAGGGAAGAAGAGCAATTCAGACAAGCCAAAGCAACCACAAAGAGGCTTAGGAGTTGCTCAATTAGAGAAAATTAGACTCCATAGTCAAATGGGTTCTGGCTATAATATTCCTTCTCTTCAAACTCCTTACTTAATTACTAATCCAAACCAGGTTTGTTTAATTTTCTCTCTTTCCTTGTAATTTCCTTTTTATTTTATTTTAAGAGATTTTCTTGGTGGTTTAATTATTATTAATTGGCATGTATATGTGAGTTGCAGGAGGATATAAGACTGCAAACAGCTTATTCATCAGCATCATCATCCTTCTCATATACAGCAGTACCATCTTCATCTTATGGTTTCAATGGAGCTCAAAGCATCATGGTATGTCAACTTATTGTCATTCTCAGTACATAAGAAATTCCTCATAAAAGAGTTTTGCTGTTTTTTTTGAGAATATAAATTCCCCCATCTGACAATTAAAACCTCTTGATCTTAAAAATAATCACGGGGGACACTGCGTAATACTCATAATCAATTGGTTTTGAGTTAGATACAAGGTTTGGTACATAATCTCATGGTCATCAACTAGTCATCATTGATACAAGTATTCTTAGTGATGTTAATTGAAATCTGTACATATGGAACCATATTGAATTTTGATAATGTTCATTTTATATCTCTATCTTCTTGATCACTAATAGACCTGGATATTTATTTGCTCCTTTTCTAACTATGAATTCTACACATAATTTAAATTTTAAGAAATTAAAGGGCTATTATGATATGAGATATCTGGACTCCAAGATTTTGGCAAAAAGTTCTTTTTGCCCCTTACGAACATAAATTTGTTATCATTATGTTATGCGCTTTTTCTCTCAAGTTTGTTTGTATTATGTCTTACGTGTCTTTTGTATTTTCATGTCCTAGTATTTGTACAGTGACTAAATCTTTTGAAAATTACTTATTTTGCAGATGGGTTTGGGTGAATTCGACAGAGCAAATATTAGATATGCTGATTCCCAGCCTAGCACTAATGCAAGGTGCTTATGTTTCTTAACCTAATTTCTTTTTCTTAAGATGCTTCAATTGCCATGCTTGTTTTTTTCCTCATTTTCTTCTTCTTTTTTCATATATATGTATCTAACTATATGTTAAATCCAAAAATCAGATGGAATGCAGGCAATACTGCCTTAGATGCCCAACATTATCAACAACCAAGCATGACTAGATACCTTCTAAACCTAGAAGTGGAGGTATATATATCGTCACATTTACAACATTGACATTATCAGTTTAGCTAGAGTAGTAAATAACTTCGATAAGAACCTTTTCTTCTTTCTACAAATCATCTTATATATAGGATTCAATGGGAAAGAAGAAAAAGAAAGGTCGGAGTGATTCGACGGGCTCAGGCAGTCAGAACTCCGGATCAAGTGACAGCCAAGAATTAGATTTGGAGCTTAGACTTTAATTCCATATAGTCTACAATCTTCTGTGATTCAATGTATGAAATCACTTATTTATGATCTTGAATATTTAGCGTAATGGGATGGATATTGGCAAAAGTTGCACAAACTTGAAACTTACAGAATTTGTAATGGAAGTTAGATTGATTTTCTGCATAAGCAAATGGAATTAGTTTTCTTGTGGCATTTTGTGAATGTTCTAGTTTTTAAGGGAGAATATTATTTTTCTTTCAATTCCCACGAGTTTTTGCTAAGCTCATAGCTAAAGCAACTAATTATGAACATCAGCTTAAACAACTTATTGAGCTTCAAAATTATTTATTCTCGATTACTAATCTATGTTGCATGGAATCTGGTATGGGAATCGGGTGTTAGTAGTATTTAGGTGACTTGTCTATTATAAAATAATAGGAAGTGACAACACAACGTAAAATGATTCAAATTTTAGATACGGGTCTGTAGATATGACAAATAATATTGTTTAAAGTTAATGTTATGTGAGATTTAGGGGAGGGGGGGGGGGGGGGGAATTAAAAATTTTGGTTTATCTAAATATAAAAGATAATTCTTGGTGTATATTTAAGTGAACTTTACATGCATATCAAATATTTAGTGAAAAAATTAACAAGTTTATGAATTCAATTTTGAAATGTTATAAAACTTATGGCGATAGACAATATATCAATTATTGGTGATTCGAAGTGTCCAACTGAAGTGAAGGATCTGACTCAGATCCAACACCCTCACGCTCGTGTCAACATGGTTACGTCGATTGCCCTCAAATGAAGAATCCATGGGACACATTTACTAATATTGTTCAATAGTTCTCCTACATATATATACATAGTAGGTTAGGCTCACCTTTTACAGAGAAATGTGGCGTGATTCTGTGAATCTCACAAGATTGTTTTGCAAGAAATAAACATAGTACGTACGTACTATATACATTAAATTCTCTCAGATACATGATTAATTTCGGAGAGAACAAGTAAGGAAACTTTAAAAATGGCCAGATTCAGATATATAATCTTCTCCTTATATATATAGATTACTTTCCTTTTTACTGCAACGTACACCCCTTATTTATGAATCACGTTTTGTTGAGTTATAAGTTGTCAATATTGTTAATCAGTCAATATACAAGTACAATATAATGCTTTGATTATGATAGTGATGATCTTTATTTATTTATTTTTTATTTTTTTTAAAAGGAACTGTGATGATCTTGTTATTATATATTATCATGACAACCTTCAATGCAATGGGAAACAGAATTACATTGTCAATATATCAGCGAATATTCATGACCAACTGTGATGTGCTAGGGTTTGACATTACTATATGCATCCATAGCAATGTCAATCAGTAAAAGTAGGCATGCTTATGTTGATCTGCCAGAACTCCTGACACTGCTTTTTGAATAAATGAAGCAATTTTTTTGTCATTCATTTTCAGATAAGATCTTTTGAATTTGAGACCTTAAGCTTATCGTAAAGCTTAATGCTGAGCACGTCGAGTGAATACTTGGATTCGTGATTGATTTCAGCTACTGATGTTCAGTATGTAAAAGATCATTTATCACTTTTAAGTATAGATTTCTGTTGGCCTTGCTTCTGTCATACACTTTTGAACCGGTGAGAAGTAGTTTTGTTATTGTCTGGCACAGTGATGCTTCCTTAGAGAAAAATAGTATCTTTTGATCTCTTCATCTCACTGCATCAATTTAATTTTGAAAGTCCACTCGACTGCTTATTTGCTGAGATCATCTTAACTTGACTTAGATAGGATTTTAATGACAATAAGTAAGCGGCATCAGATAGTTTATCATCAACATCATTCATATTTGTACCTGCATGGAAAAAATTTAATTTGTAAGCTTGTTCATAAGAAATGGTTTACTTCAATTTTTAAACTCAAAACAGAGTTTTACTAGTGTCATAGGATCTACTCAAAGCGAGAGCTTTTATGTTCATGAGAACCTGCTCTGATACTAATTGTTAGTTCCCAGAGGCACACAAGTGATCTAGAAGGGAGGGTTGAATAGATCTCTTAAAAACTTTTTTCTTAAAAGTATATGATATTACCGAATAATTTATTTAATCAAGATTAGTTTGCACAGCGGAACATTAGTTTGAAAACTCCCCTTAAAGATTTGTAAAACTTTTTAGTTTAGTTTAGACTGTATTGAAGATAGACATTTATCAAGTAAACTAATCATAGCAGATATATATCTATATATGACAGAATGTAAATGACTGAATGTAAATGACACCAGAGAGTTTAGGTGGTTCGGAGACTGAATAACTCCTACTCCACTCTTCTACTTCAACGAGTAGAAAATTCACTAAGGATGGTTCACACAGAACTCTTTAAGCCCAGCAGGCCTGGAATCTCTGGCTCACAAAGAACCCTTCAAACCCAACAAGTTTGGCTAGTTTAGTCACTAAGACAATGACACAAATGCCCTCTTCAAGTCCAGTAGACTTGGCTCCTTTAGTCACTAAAACAAGGACACAAATGCCCTCTTCAAGTCTAGCAGACTTGGCTCATTGTTTGTTGATAGATGTTGGAGTTACTACTGAGTTGTTCTTTCAGTTCCATTGTCTTTAAATACTCAGTAGCAGGATGTGATCATACTTGAAATGATATTGAGTTAGGCAATGATGCTTGGGTTTTTTATGTACTTAATATCTTCTTATGATCACCCATTGTGCTGCTAAGCTTTGGCAATTCAGCTCTTTTGGTACTTAATAACTTCTCAAGACGAACTTTTAAGATGACTGTGAAGCTTCTTCCTTTTGGTAGTCAGTTGCTAACATGTCTGTATCAAGTTGGCATTTAGGCTTCTCTTTATCACGTGTTTAGCAGCTTTGAACACTTTTCTTGTAATAGAGTCATCTCTTTATGTCTCTCTCAATTTAGTTTTAGTGTTCTGGCAGATCGTAAAGTGTTCTTCAGCATATTCATTTTTTTGTTTCACTCTACGATTCTGTTTTATTTTTAACAACTTCTATCATCCCTGTGAACATCTATGCTTGTGCATATTTTACCGTTGGAAAAGGTCTGTTGGATTCCTTTGGCATTGTGCAAATCCTTGATATCTTTGAAGTTGACTTTCTGTTGACTGTGTCAGTGTTTTTCCTTTTTCTGACATATGTTCTGTCACATCAAACTGTAGCTTCGCTTTCTGCATTTTTAGCCGTTGCACTTCCAGAGTTGTTTATCAAAGATTATTATATTCTTTGATATATTTAATTTTCTGATCCATCGTTAAATATCTTTCTTGACTTCGATAACCAGCTGTTGTATTGCTTTCAGAAATGTCCCATTAGTCAGACTATTTTCACCATCCTTCTGAGCAGTAGGTCCTGACTTTAGTCGTTTGGACACAAAGTCTTCTGTGACTCTGACATGTATCTGATCTTTAACAGCACTTAATCTTTCTTTAATCTGGTCAAGGAATATTCTCTTTTCTCTCGCACCATATTGCAATTCTGTTAATTTACTAGTTCTGATCTTCACAGTGAATTCGTAGAGTGGTTGTCTGATCATTCTGACTCTTTGAATTCAGCTCCACGATTGTTACTTGAAGTAAGTCAAGTAAAACATTTAGTTGGAGCGATCTTCTATCTCACTCTACAATCTTGCTATTCTTTTCAGATCGTAGAGTTACTGACTGTACTGCTTTGCTTTACGATTTCGTTCTACGATCTTGTCCTTCTGTGCAAATTGTAGAGTTGCTGACTGCAATATTTTGCCTTACGATTTCGTTATACGATCTTGTCATTTTGTGCAAATCGTAGAGTTGCTGACTACAATGCTTCTCCTTGCTATTTCTGGGCTTCTCAGTGGAATCGTTAAGTTGTTGTCTTCTTTAGCACACCCTTTATTTTTACTCAACGATTATACCATATGTAGAACAATTGTCTGCATTGTCTTGTCTTCTGGTTTTACTCTATGATTTCGTCTATCTATGCAAATCGTATGTGCTTGCTCTTCGAATCCACTCTACGATCTTGCCAGCTTGTGCATATCGTAGAATACATTTCTTCTCTGGTTCTACATTTCTTGAAGGCTTGCTTAGCTGTCTGTTCGACGATCGTAGAGTTCTGCTCTACGTTTTGTACTTGATCAATTCTTCAATTCAGCTTGTATATTCTGTAAAACTCTTGCACAACCGTCTCTCCTTGATGATCGTAGAGTTATCTTGGTATGGTGTCGTATAGTCCACTCTACGAACAGACCTAGTTGCGACGAAGTCGTAGAGTCCACTCTACGAACAGACTGAATCGTTGAGTCTTCTTTGCTTTGAGTCGTAAAGTCCATTCTACGATCATATTGACTGAACAGATATAACATAAGATCAACCTAACAAATTTGATCTTTTCTAAATAAGTCATTTTGTACATTATTACATCATTGCATATTGAAAGGACTTTACAAACTCTGTTATACACATATACAACAATGATTTATCCTTATATTTCTCTGCTCAGAGTAACTCCTATAGAAAGATCAACCTAACATTTCTGATCTTTAATCTTTAAATCCTTTGTACACATATTTTCTTTCAAAAAGGACTTTACAACATTTGAACCAGATAACTTTTACTCTTATTATAAGCAGCAGATAGTTTTAACAAGATCATATTTGTGTTATATAAGTGTGCAATTCACAATATTTGAACCAGGTAATTTATTTCATACACACATAGTCATGTAGACACATATTCAGATTACTATGTAATCACTTAGTCAATTAACCACATAAGCACTTTAAAACATATACGCACATAATCAAGTAAGCACATAGACACATAGGCACATTATCACATAAGCACTTAGTCAGATACATATGGACAATTAACCATATAAACACATTTACTACAATCATTTTTGCACATCAGTCATCATCATCAAATCAAACAACCTTCAACAATTAGTATTATATCTAGCTGCATTTATAAGGATAATGGAATGGAGGGAGGGGATATCTGAGTGTTGAATTATAATTTTTCTTCTTCTTCAAACCTATAACTGCAAAGTTTTTTCTTGTTCTAATCTAATATTCTCTCATTTATGTATCTTGTTAATTTTATTTTCTTTCAATCTGCTTCTCTTTTTCTTTTTTGTTAATCTCAGCTTATCAATTGAGTTATGATTGTAACAATACTACCCAATTAATTAACAAAAATTCTTTTAAAAAAATAACAACAACAACAACAATTAAACTAATATTCCATGCCTTAAAATATTCCATTATCATACAGTTGCTACCCTATTCGTATACATAAAATTCATGCACAAAGGCAACAACAGCAGATCAAGAAAGTATTTCAAATATATTAAAGGCAGCAGTGCCAGAGATCAAGAGAAATACATGTGTTACAACTACAAGAAGTCAGGTCATTATATCGCAGAGTGTACTAAACCACTACGAGAAGAATTAAAGAGAGACAAGAAAAAGTTCACTTCAAAGAAGGAATCCAATGGCTATGTAATATCCCAAACATTTCAAAACTAGATAATATAATATTAAACAATTATATAAAGGTTGTTAATTAAAAACCTAGCTATGACTAAAACCAATTCCTAGAACGATTGTTCGGGTATCCGTTAAGTTAAGTAAAGATCTAAAACGACTCGTAGATACGATCGTATACGACTAGAGGTTACACTTTTAACCTAAGCTATGTGTTATGTGATTAATAAAGATTGAATTATGTTCCAATCTATATGTTATATGATTTTCTATGTGTAAAATTTTGTATTTTGATTCAAGTAGTTAACTTTAACACGTATTAAAAGCCAGAAGTTATGTTAAGGAAAAAACATAAACTAAAAATAAGTTAAAACCTAAATCTTAAACCCTAATGGATAAACCATAAGAAATAACATAGGCTTCTTAGAGAAACGTCGCAATGGCATTTCGTTTCAAGATCTACCGGTAATACGATGTGAAAATGCGTATTATCTAATAAAAGTTTTTTCGCAAAAAAATGCGGGAATTACTATTCATGCATAAATGTTTTTCATTTTTAAACGTTTCGTTTGAAAATATAATGTTTATATAGAAAACAGACACGTAATAATCAATAAAAAAAATTCGAAAAACGTGCACGGAAATAAGAAGAAATAGGAATAAGACGAAATAGGGATAAGACAAAAATAAATATTTTTTTTTGACTTTTTGATCGTCTAACTATTTTCTGAGAAATGGTCACCAAAAATACTATTCACCAAAAAACGTACCAAGTTTCATACATGTAATTCTTGTAATATTTTTTATGAATTCACAAAAATTCATTAAAAAAATTCGGTAAGAATATTCTTACTTGTATTTGGAGTAGTTTAACCAGTTCAAAATTGAATTTTGTTATGCATTTTAGTGCTAATGTAGCGACCAGCCAAGCTTTGTCTTCTTCCGCTCGCTGGTTTCTGCAACAAACTCAAGCTATGGAGCAAAGGGTTTAGATTTGGTTTTTAACTTGACTGGTCGCATGTCTTATTAGTGGTCAGTCAAAACGATGTCGTTTTAACTGCGTTAGTAGGAACTTTTCATATTGGTCGCAGATCCTACTAGCGGTCAGTCAAAACACGGGAGTAATCTAGTAATTGGCCTGGCAGTAGGAGGGAGTTGCACCCGCTGCAGGTCCTACTAGCGATCGGGCCCCTGCCTTATTCAATCTAACCCCTTAGATCTTACAATGGATGGCCAGAGATGAACTTGCTAGAATAGTGTCCATAGCTAGCGCTTGTTATGGAGCATTCCCCTATATATATATGGAAAAAATGGAGTTTCACTGCTGTGCAAGATGTAAATTTACACAGTCGCTGTCAAAACAACGTCGCTTTAGCAGAATTTTTTTTATAAAAAACACGTTCAATCTGGGTTGATTTACACAGATTAATTTCATTGCAATCGGAGACGAAGAACTCGTGGTAATTGAAGGAGAAGAGAGAGAAGATCCGGAATAGGGAGGGAATCAGTGTTTCAATTCGAATTTTGAGGCTTCCTTAGCTCCATTTGGAACTAGAATGATGCCATGGGAAGAGGAGAAAAGGTTTTGGGTTGCTGGATCGTGAGTTGGGGGAGAAGAGAGTGAGCTATGTGTCTAATATGTATACACAGGTTTAAAACGACGTCATTTTGGCAACGACTGTGTAAATTTAAATCCTACACAGCTGTGCAGTTTCATTTTCCCATATATATATATATATATATATATATATATATATATATATATATATATATATAATATTGTTGAAGGGTCCTAATAACTCGAGCGTGTTAGATGTGAAACAACTCTTTATTAGGAATTAAGGAAAAATATACGTACAACAACCTTTATTTGGTTGAAGGTCAACTAAATGAGCTCCTAGTCTTTAGTCTCTCTAAATTTATGCAGGCCTCTCATTCTCCTGACGGAGGGAGAAACAATTACTCTCTCCTTTCAAATTTTAAAACTACTAAAATTCATTAAAAAATACGAAAAAATAAATCTAATAAGTTTCAATTAGACATTTATATACAGTACGACGTAGGAATGTCAAAACGATGGCATTGTCATAATATTAAATAAAACTGAGAAATAATCAAACAGAGTTGATCTGAGTACGGCATATATGCGTGGTTATATTAAAGAAAAAGGCATTGATTGTTCATTAGGAGTACTGGAAATGGCAAATTTTCAAGCTTTGGTCATAGCTCTGTTCATCACAGCAGTTGCATTTCATTCATGTTTAGTAGATGCCAAATTCTCCAAGAGCATGTATTTCAATTGGGGTGCTCACCATTCTTCCGTTCTTGGCAATGGTGATGATCTTGAGCTTGTATTGGATGCAACATCAGGTATGAGTTATGTTCATGAAGACAAAGTTTTCGGTTCTTGATGTTGGTTTTTCCCAATTTATAGCTTTTTAGACACAAAAAAATAAATAATAATGGTTGGGATTTTTTTTATATTATAATGGGGAAAAAAATAAGTTGATAAATTGAGAAGCTAATAAGCTCAGCTTCTAGCTAATCTGGATACCAAAAATATTCAGTTACAGTTTCAGCTATTTATTTCAGTTGCAGCTTTCCCAAATTTATTGATATTTTAGAAGTTTGACAGTATTTCACGAGTATATTTGTCCACTAGCTGCTGCTACAGTTCTCCTTTCGTTATAATCTTTTCATAATTTATAACATATTGTAGTCTTAATATATTTTAGCCCTTTGATCTGTTTTAATTAAAATTTAAAAAGAAAAAAAGGAAAGCTTTCCCAAACTCTGAAAATATATAGTATTGAGCTTTGGCTTCTGTTTGTAGGTTCAGGTGTCCAATCAAAGAGATCATTCCTATTTGGAAGCATTGAAATGTTGATCAAGTTGGTACCAGGGAATTCAGCCGGAACTGTCACATCATACTATGTAAGTGCAAAACCTCATATAAACAAGGTCAAAGTGACAGAAAATAAGACATAAAACCTGTAACAACTCCAACTATGACAAGACTAAAAACCTGAATGCTAAGAACACAAATAACACAAGGATAATAACTAGTTTTTCTTTTTGCAGTTATCATCTGCTGGCGATAAGCATGACGAGATCGACTTTGAGTTCTTGGGGAACTCAACAGGACAGCCTTACATTGTCCACACCAACATATACACTCAAGGAGTTGGAAACAAAGAGCAGCAATTCTACTTGTGGTTCGACCCAACTGCCAATTTCCACAACTACACCATACATTGGAACCCAACTGAAACTGTGTAAGTTAACCTGATCGTATAAACCAATATTTAGCTTTCAAAAATGTATCATACTTATCTTTAATATTTCTAAAAGAAAATTCTACCAAAATATTTCAGAAACTACCAAGAAATGCAACATTTCATATATCTGAAAGCTTGACATGGTTTCAGGTGGTACATTGATAATCTGCCAATCCGTGTCTTCAAAAACTATCAGAGCGAAGGTATTGACTACCCAAACCAACAAGGAATGAGGGTTTACTCCAGCTTGTGGAACGCTGATAACTGGGCAACTAGAGGCGGCCTTGTCAAGATAGACTGGAATAGTGCACCCTTCATAGCCAGATTTCATAACTTCAGGGCAAGGGCTTGCAAGTGGGATGGACCGTTTAGCACTGCTCAATGTGCCTCACCTCCCCTGCCAACTGGTGGACTTCCCCCATACACAAGCAGTTGAGCTTTGGTAAGCAGGGTCAGATGAAGTGGGTGAGAGACAACTACATGATCTATGACTATTGCAAAGATGCAAAGCGATTCAACGGACTAATGCCTCCTGAATGTAGCAAGGCACAATACTAAGAAAAATCATCGATGGCAACAGCCAAACGGCACCCAAATTCGACAACAACAACAACAACCAAAAAAGACAAGCACCCTCATTTGCAATTTTTCAACAAGAGTCTTTTTTTTTCTTTTATCATGTTTCTGTATGATTGAATCAATTTTTCTTTTCTCCATTTTTTTTTCTTTTTTGGATTCTCCAAGAATATCAAACAGACTGAATTCATTATAGAATCCCACAAACTGTCATTCATGTGGTCAAACAATACAGAGTTTTTATTGATAGAATTTTAATGCAAAAGGCAAGCATGTCGCATCCATTTAGAGCAAAGATTTTTAAGAGGTAGAAACTAGGTGCCAAAATGGCAAAAAACAGTATCTTAGTAGTGGAACTTAATTTTACACAACGATCCTTCCAGCAAATGGAGTACTAATTTGAGAATCAAGCTGCTATAATGGAGTGCTGGGTGCAGTTTTTTTTCAGAGTATACCCAAACTGGTAGTAAATATGACTGCAATCGGAAAATATATGACCTCTTTTGAATTTGACTATGCTATAAAACGCAATATTATCAATATCGTGACCTTGCTTACTCAGAATATTGTGTGTAATACTTTAAACGACTAAGACACCATGTTTGAGAAAAAGTAAGGTCAACCCCTCAGCAAGCTGATAAGCTGTATCTGCCACACAATTTAATCACCAAGGAGAGCATGACCTACAACTGTTTACTACTAGACCATTAATTGTCATAGTTCTAGGATATGTCCAAGAAAAAATAGTTCTCTAAGATAGTGGTTTTTCGCCATGCTTCAACATCTTGGCATCAAAAACTAATATACAAATGTGAAAATTCAACGTGGGAGCACAAGGAAGTAAAGTATGAGAAGAGTTACAGTGCATATAATTGGTGCATGGATGCAATGTGACCTTAAGTTCACTTCACAACAGAGTTCGAGCAAAACTCATGAACCTCGCATATACATGGGCAACAGGTGTCATATCACATCTGTCTGCAACTTATAACTAAGCCTTTAAGAGGAGAAATTTTTAACTCTCAAGTTTTACAAAATAACAATGTATGAAAAGCAGTTAGCTCGAGTAAGGCTCAGACAATCCATAATAAACAGATGGAAATCAAAAGGCATTTAAACACCCAGATTGAATAAGAAATTAACAGTTTAGCAACTAAAGTACTTCCACAACAACTAAAAGTAAATTTATCGATGATCACCTCAAACCTATAATTCTTCAAAGTTATAATTTTATGGAGGACATAATTCGGCCTAAATCAGTATAGGTTTATCCATGACGAAATTTGAACATATAATTAATACTTTTGCATCTTCCATTTAACACCATTGAGAAAGTATCTTTGCTACTACCCACACAGAGGATACAATAACACCATATAGAATTGTTACTAGACCATAATATCACCATAAAAAGAAAGAAAGAACAAAAACAATGGTACTTTCTAAGTTTTATAAACAACCCAATAGATATTTCCAAGGTCGTAAAACCGGAACCAGTCAGCACTCCGGTCCGGATTGGACCATTAACCCAGTTTTAACCAAAAACCGCTCAAACCCAGTAAACCGGTGGTTCAACCGGTTAACCCAGTGAACCGGTGACTGGTTCACAGATTGGACCAGTTCACTGATGCCTACTTCAGAAATGGACCGTCTGGTTTGCTTATTCAATCTCGTATTTGCTGCTACTCAATACAGATGCCTACATCAGAAAGACTGGATTAGAATGATCAAAAGCTCTTTCAAAAGATCTAGAATGGTTTAATCAACAGGATATTGTGGCTCCTGAACCAAGTAATCCTGGAGTTGCATATGTGAAATATTTAGAGGAGCTTGCAGAGAAAAGTCCCCCATTGTTTCTATGCCATTTTTACGATATATACTTCTCGCTTATAGCTGGTGGTCAAGTGATAGCAAAACAGGTATACTATACTAGCATATGCCCTTGATTTATAACCTGATTTTATCACTTTTGAGTTATGAACATGATTTAATACCTTCTTTTTATATAAATTTAGTATTTATTTGAATAGTATAAAATTAACATTGTACAAATAGGTTTAGTTTTTTTTTTTTATAGATAAATTAATTAATTTTACATATTTACTAAATATTATATATAATATATAATAATAACTAATATATTTATTATCTATTACATATTAATAACTTTGGGTCAATAACGATCACTGGCCCGGTACCTTCGAAGACCGATCTGAAAACCTTGGAAATTTCTAATACCCCGCATAATATATACCAGCAAGTTTCATTCTTTTTCCAATTTCTCAGCATCCAAACAGAGTTTGATCAAACAAATTACAAGGGTCATTTCAAAATTTCCCAATGAAGCACTGATACTGATGAAAGAAACAGAAATTACAAAGCAACGAAGAAATCAATCACATTATACAAATATAAACACCAAGAACAATAAGAAATGTACCAAACAAAGCCAGCCAAACACGAGTCTCCTCACCCAATATCAGCCCAAACAAGGCAGTAGCAGCAAACGTCGTCGCATTGGTCACCGGAACAGCAAGCGATATGGGGGTATCACTTAAAATAGCGAAAAAAGTAGCCGATGCTGATAAATTCAACAGGAAAGGAACAGAGTACTGCCAAATCAAGAGAAGGTTGAGCCAATTCTTCAGGGTATTCACCACTGGGTTTTGGGTTATGTTTGGATGCTGGGAGGATTTGAGTTTTCGGTCCCATATAAGTGTGCCCCGCCGCATTAAGGCGTTTGTAGCTCCCCAAACGACCCCTACTGCGATCATCTTCTCAACGTCTCCTACCATCTTCAAATGAGTGTTCCCGATCTGTGTCTCTGACACTGCGCCGGAGATTTTTTAAAGAAAACGAAAAGAAAATAAAAGAAAGTTAGAGAAAATAAACTTTAAAAAGAGGAAAATGGTATTTTGGTAAATAAAAATGATAGTTTTAAAAATATATATATAAATAATAAATAAATTTTATATTTATGTGAAATAGAGATCGTAAAAATATTAAATTTTATTTTTAAAAATATAAATTCACTAAAGAGGGTGAGATAATTTCTTTTAGACTATGTCTGTTTATAAAAATCATACGTGTGATTTGATTATTTGTATTAATTTAATATTATTTTGAATTATTTTATCTCATAATGAGGGATTAATAGTCATTTAAATAGTCCTATGTACTATTTTTTTATCATTCATAAAACTATTTATGTGAGATTATATAGTTTCATGAAAAAATTGAGATTAATAGTCCCCTTCATTTTAAGTTATTAATGAAAATTTTGAGATTAATAGTCTCCCTCATTTTAAGCTATTAATGAAAAATTTGAGATTAATAGTCTCCCTCATTTTAAGCTATTAAATGACTTTATGGGACTAATAGTCTAATATTAAGGGATTAACTTAATAATTTCTTATCAAATGATTAAATAGTGCAAAGTAGTATTAAATTAAGATAAATAGTTCAATCACAGCTATGTTTTTTACAAACAAACATAACCTTAACAATTTAAGAGTTTGTGGGAAAAAATGAATTATATATTTTTTCTAATTTTATCTGAGAATTAAAAAGAAAAAAAATTATAATTTTACTAATATACCCACTCTTCAGCTTTTCCATATTTTACTTCCACTTTTCATCCTTGTCCCTCGGAGGAAAGTGTTGCATATTTTCTTTAGGTTTCTTTTTTTTTCTGTTCTCTCATTAAAAAAAACTCTGAGACACTCAACTAATTTAACTTTCTTTTTTTTCTCTCTAATTTTAAATTGCAAGATAGGGTGGGCAAAAATTTACATCGTGCTTGGAACCATGTCATTCTGCAAAAAATGGGGTTTTTATTTTTTATTTTTTAGTTTTTAGTTTTTAGTTTTTATTCTTTATTTTTCTTAAGAAAAAATTGAAACAGATCTGATATATAAGATAATTGTTTATAATTTGTACCAACTAAAAATTTGAAAATTTATTTTTATCAACTGTAAAGCTTTTTTATAGGATGTAAGTCAAAATAAAAGTAATAATAATAACAAGGTAAGAATGAGACCAAAATTTAGATATAGCAAACTACTAAGAGTTTGTTTGGCTATCAGTATTGTAGTGTTTACGGCGATAGTATTTGCAACATTTAGATCTATAAACGCATTATATCAATTTTGCTGTGTTGCATTTGAGGAACAAATGTTATATTTGTGACTTAAATAAATTGTATTTAAAATAAGTTGTTATTCAATCAACAAAATTTTCAAATACATTTGAATTTTCAAACGCGCCTAATGCTAAGTAACCAAACATAACCAAAAGTCAAAAGATTAAAAGGCAGGGGGGATCTATGCATGGGCCAATGGAGGCAACTGACTCCACTGAATTTTCAAAAATTGCACTACATGGACAATTGTTCACTTTTACTTTATGTTTCTATAAGCTTTCAACTTTCTTACCCTTCTCTGTCTTCTCTGTTTTCTATTACCTTCATAAAGTCCTGCAACGATAAGGGACTAAATTATTTTTGTCTCTCTCTGTTTCGTTTTACCTTCATATAGTCCTACAATGACAAGGGACTAAATTACTTTTGGTATCCTCCAAAAATATACGTAAAAGTTTTCTTTGATCAATCAAAGTCAAGTAGGGTTAAGGATTTTCAATTTAAAATGACACTCAATTCATAACATATGGTGTAAAGTATAGTAGTCATTTTGTTTTGAATTATAAGATTAATATTGACTTTCTAAAAGACAATTTGAGATATTTTCACATTTAAAAATTGATATGATTCATTTAAACTTTAAAAATAATAAATATTATAAATAATAATAATTTTTAAATAGTTTATGATAATTATAATTTTATTAATATAAACTAAATTAATTCATCTCAATTTTGAATTTGAAATTAACTTTTCAAAAGTCAATATTACACTTTTATTTAATTTAGAACGGAGGTACTAGTTATAAGTTTTATTATTTTAAATGAATCATGTTTATTTTAAATTTAAAAATATCACAAATTAAAAAAAGTTGAAAGCAATCCTTTTGTATATTAGTGTTAAACAACCTGTAATGTTCCAAACTTCTAAAAGACTTATAATCCAACTTTATATGAATAATAAAGATTGGATTATGCTTCAAATGTGTTACGTGATTTTTCTATGTGTTTGATTTTGTGTTTTGGTTCAAGTATTCTTCCTTAACACTTGATAAAATTAAGAAGTTATTTTGGGATAAAATTTAAAATAAAGTTAAAACATAAACCCTAATCCTAAGGGTTCAATCCTAAGGGTTATAACCTAAACCCTAAAAAATATTATTCACAAATATACGTATAATACAAAAATTATATGGATAGAATACGAAAATTATACGGTCTAAATACGAAAAGTCAACTGTAAATAGTAAAAGTCAATTAACCAAAAGACTTAAAAATAAACTAAGTTGAATGATATTTAGTTGTTAATAAACTAGGTTAGGTGTAACTAAGTTAGAGTAATCAAACTAAGAAAAGTAACACAATTACACTAACTAAATGGTAACCAAATTCAAGTGAAATTTCATCAACCAATCACAATGTAAGGAGGTAATTCAAGTGAACTATTTTCAACCAATCAAAGCAAATGTGATGTAAACCCTAAGTGTAAGACCCCGAATTTTATGAAATACAAAATTTAATTTTTCTTCATATATATTTTTTCATGAAACAGTAAGTGATTAAATTGATAAAGTTAAAAGTTAAGGATGTTGTGTGCAAATTTTATTTTATCGGACAATATTTGTTTTGTCGGGGAATATTCGTTTTATCGGAAAATATTCGGGTCGTACGACGGCGCAGAAATAACTAATCATTGGTGGACCCCACAACAGAATATTTGTCGGATATAGAAAACGATAGAAGTAACATTTTTAAATAAAAATAGTCAACGGTGTTATCACTTTTAACTGTTAAAATACCGATGATAAAAGAATATTAACATACGGTAATTCATGATATTTTATTGTAGCACACGATATTCTACAGTAACACACAGTATTCTACAGTAGCACACGGTATTGTACAGTGTCTCATGTTATTGATCTGATAACGTGGTCATTGCACAGTATTGATCAATAATTGTTGTTACACAATATTTTGCATTATTGATTCAATAATTATAATAACATTGTATTTCATATCATTGAGTCAATAATTGTTGGTGCACTGTAGTTTAAAATTATTGAACCTAATAATTGTCACAATAGCAAATACACTGTAATTTATATTATTAAATTAATAATGATCTGTAACGTGTTTCTTACATTATTGCTGAATTATTGTTGTAGCATTATTTTATTATATATGTAGGACCCAAAGGAAGAAAATATATATATATAAATTAATTATTATTATTTTATGTGAATAGTAACGTGAATAGTACGTGGACCCATTGTGGGGTCCACGTGAAATATGAGAAATGTGAGTTTTGCTGGAGAAAAGTTTGGTGGACGCTGCTGTTGAATTTTTCAGTTCACCTACCGCGCATAGTAACTTATTTTCTCTTATAAATAGCTTGCTCAGCTGAATAGAAAAATCACACCTAAAATATAAAAAAATTCTATAAGTATTTTATGAGTTTTCTCTGAGAATAGTAAGGTTATCTTGAGTTTTTGAAAGCCAAAAGGAGTACAAAAATTTTTCAAGTAAGTCTTTTATTAAAGAGTAATAATTTCATAAATTCCTATTTTTCACGGTATTCACAAATCTTCCTTTAGAAGACTCTTCTTTAAGAAGATTCATTTTTAAAAGCTTTCTTTGAAAGATTCATTTTAGAATATTATTTTAAAAACTATTTTAAAGTTGTTATATTATACTACAAAAATTATGTTAAATATATATAATTTTGATAGTTCATATTATACGAGTTATCATACACTTTGAAATTTATATGTGGTAATTACTAATTATATTATAAATATATAGGTTGATCAACCTCATTTTTATCAATAAATTAGTCACGTGATAAGGTAAGTGGTATCATTATTTTCATTATCATAAATGGTATTATTTTCTTACTTGTAAGGAATATCATATTCTTTCATATTCTATTATTTAAACTTACTACGGTAAGGGATATCATTTTTTTCATCATCATAAATGGTATTATTTTCTTACTTGTAAGGAATATTATCTTCTTTCATATTCTATTATTTAAACTTACTACGGTAAGGAGTATCATTTTTTTTATCATCATAAATGGTATTATTTTCTTACTTGTAAGGGATTATCATTCGTTGATTCTCGAAAATAATATCGTTTCTTTCTTACTCATAAGATGTGTCATGTATTTTCATATATTAAATTGTGGGAATAACCTTACGGCGCGGATTACTGCATGTTGGTGAATAACCTTTCGTATTCATTCTTTATTAATCTCTGAGAATAACATTACTGCGCGGATTACTGCCTGTTTGGTGAATAACTCTTCGTATTCAAATTTTATTAAATTGTGGGAATAACCTTACTGCGCGGATTACCGCATGTTGGTGAATAACCCTTTGTAAATTTCTTATTTGTCTCTTGTGGAAATAATTTGTCTACACGAATTATCACATGACACTTTTATTCCATATTCGTTTGTAATATCATTTTCTTTCATATTCGTAAGTGATATTATTTTCCTTTATACTCATAAGGGATACCATCTTTTTCATCTTCCATTATTCAAACTTACTATAGTAAGGGATATTATTTCTTTTATACTCTTAACTTACTATGGTAAGTAACATTTGGTAAAATTTTCTGAAATGATTATATGTTCCTTAATAGTTTGTGCTTCATCTAATATCATTTCAATTGAACCTTTATATTTTTATAAACATTTCTATTGAACTATAACCGTTATTCTGAACTGTGGATCTTGAATATCATTTTTGAATTTCACTCCACATCATGTTGACAATTTGGACATTATTTGAATCTGCACAAAGTAAACCTTCGATACTTATTGTTTATCCTATTTCTTCTGTTCATCATTTGTATTACTGTTATTTGTACTAATCATCAAGAATCAAGCTGTTGTGAATATCTGTGGCCAGGGGAAACAGATGCGATATAATTGTTGAACAAATGATAGGTTAAAGGCGATATAATAGGTTAAAGGCGATATAATAGGTTAAAGGCGATACATCTGTTCGGTATCTTTTATGACACGTGGTGAAAGTTCTCTTTGGCCCGAAGTGCAAAGATGAACTGTTGTTTGGTATGATTATAACCAAAAGCTGAATAGTACTGATATAATCATGACCGTTGGTGTTATATTAAATATCTTTGGCCCGTAATGCAAAGATGAACTGTTGTTTGGTATGATTATGACCAAAGGCTGAATACTGGTATAATCATGACTGTTGGTGTTATATTGAATATCTTTGACCCGTAGTGCAAAGATAAATTGTTGATTTGCATGATTATGACCAGGAACTGTGAATTTGTATTATCATGACTAATGGTATTTCAGATGATAAAAGTTGATGATGTTTTTCCTAAAAAGATAAGCGAGTGGACATTATAGTCTGCATTATTCTTCTAATAGATTGCTCATTCCGCTGCTATTATTGATCTGAACGTTGTTCAAGAATTTAACTACAGTTTTTGATATAAACCTTGTAGTCTATTGTATTCTATTAAGAACTCAACTGTTGAAAGCTAATGATAATTTATTTGTCATTATCTTAGTCATGATATTTCTTACTGGGCTATTTGAGTTCACCCTTTCTTTTTGTTCCATTGTTTTTCAACAGGAGATGAGAACGTAGCTGGGTCTAGCCGGGGGATGAAGTGAGAGTCCGAGGGAAAACTATCGTAGTCTTCACGTATTGTAAAATAGTGTGACAATAATAGTGAAGATTTAGTTGTGTATTATTATACACTGTATTGTTGAACGTTGTACTACTTTGTAATAATTTTGTTGTAGTCTTTTGATAACTCAAGTTTGAACTGTGTGGGCCCAAATTTGGGGGTGTCACACTAAGTACCACAAGAGTGACAGACCAAAAAGGTGAAAAAAGTCAAGTTGTGCACTTCTTTGCTAGATATTTTATATCCTAAAGACCATTTTACCCTAGGTTTGCCAAGCCTATAAATAGCAAAATCTTTCTTCATTAAATCTTACCAATTCACCAAGTATTTTATAGCAATAAAGTTAAAGAGAGTTATTTGGAGATTAGTTTTATTATTCAAGTATTGAAGCCTTGCAAAGATCTTGTTAAAGCTTGCACTTCAAAAGATATAATCTTAGTTGTTATTATGTTCAATTTCAATTCATAGTTATAGCTAAAAAGAGCAAACACAAGTAATTATAATGCTCAATTTATTTTATGTCTAGAGTAGTCAAATCACAATCGCAAGTAATGATAATGTCCATTTTATTTCAAGAATAGAGTCGAAAAACATGATAAACACTAGTTGTTACCATGTTCGATTCGTTCTTGAATAAAAATCATAAATTTATACATAAGTAGGTTTATGATTATGTCATTTGATGTTATAAAATGATAAAACATGATGGTTTAGCTTTTTCTATGCTTATGGCATTATGTTTAACCTAGGTAAAACAAGAAATTATGAACCTCGTTGTCATACTAACTTTATAGGCCATTTTTCGATTCCTTATGGTTAGAATCTTAAAAATATAATCCGTTAACGTTGTAGAAGAGAAAATTTTGATGAGAACGGACTCAAGAATCAACCCAAAAATAAGTTATTATAAGACTTATGAAGATGTATTATACGTTAAACTAACCCTCGTATGCACGTAACCATATATATAAGATTTTCAAAGTAAGTTTAAGATTTTCGGTTTAACTTTTATACGCATCAAGACAAGTCTTCTACCCTAAACCTATGTTTACAAACTTTATACTTGATTTATACACCTTGTACAACAACGTGCTATAAATCCTTGAAATGGAAGTTATTGCTATTAGTTTCGGCATAACTTGATAAAAGAACGTTTAGTCATGAAATATTGAACTGTGATTGGTTATTTGAACTTCTAATCAAACCAAATTATTTTGGTACAACATCTGCATCTGAAATAAACTGAGACGAACAAAACTTTAAACACTGTTCATGATTAATCCAGTGTATTGTATGTTATGCATAATATAGGATGTCGTTAGGTTGATCCTCTATAGATATCTGTAAGACCCCGAATTTTATGAAATACAAAATTTAATTTTTCTTCATATATATATTTTTTTTTGAAACAGTAAGTGGTTAAATCGATCAAGTTAAAAGTTAAGGATGTTATCTGCAAATTTTATTTTGTCGGACAATATTCGCTTTGTCGGGGAATATTCGTTTGGTCGGGGAATATTCGTGTCGTACGACGGCGCCGAAATAACAAATTATTGGTGGACCCCACAACGGAATATTTGTCGGATATAGAAAACGACAGAAATAACCTTTTTAAATAAAAATAGTCAACGGAACTGTAAAAATACCGGTGATAAAAGAATAGTAGCATACGGTAGCTTTTGGTATTTTCTGTAGCACACGGTACTCTACAGTAACACACGGTATTGCATAGTGTCTCATATTATTGGTCTGATAATTGACACCGTAACTGTTACGCATCATTTCATCGATAATTGTCACTGCATAATATTTTATATTATCAATTCAATAATTGTTGTTACACAGTATTTTGCATTATTGATTTAATAATTGTCATTACACTGTATTTTATATCATTGAGTCAATAATTGTTGCTGCACTGTTTTTAAAATTATTGAACCTAATAATTGTCACAGTAACATATGCACAGTAATTCACATTATTGAATCAATAATTGTCATTACACAGTAACGTATGCTTTCTTTTACATTATTGTTATCTCTATTATGATGTTATTTAAACAGTTGTATTTCATTAATTTATTGACTTGATATCTAAGAGCTAACTATACTGTATTTATAACAATTAGTCATAATAATTGAATTGATAAAGTTATTTGTTTATAATATAAAGTTAGGTGATTATTAGGTAATATGAAATGAATGGTGTAGATTAAAGTGTGAATTATTGTTAAATAATTGAATTGATTTGTTTATAATATAAAGTTAGGTGATTATTAGGTAATATGAAATGAATGGTGTAGATTAAAGTGTGAATTATTATTGAATAATTGAATTAATTTGTTTATAATATAAAGTTAGGTGATATGAAATGAATGGTGTAGATTAAAGATAATATAAAATTTGAAATGGATGGTGTAGATTAAAAGATGATTTTTTTTAAATGAATGGTTTATATTAAATGAATGATAAAATTTTTGGCTATAAATAGAAGCCTTAACTTAAGGATTTTTCATAAACTTCCTTACTTGTTCTTTCTTTCTCTCTCTAAATACTTCTTGTGAAAGTTCTCTCTAAGTGTGCTTAAGTCATCTTGAGTATTTGTGAAGATCTATAAGTATACGTGTACTGTTCAAGTTAATCAACCTCATTTAAATCAATATCCAGTCACGTGTTGAGGTAAAGGATACCATCTTTTTCATCTTCCATTATTCAAACGTACTATGGTAAGGGATTATCATTATTTGATTCTCGATAATAATATTGTTTCTTCCTTACTCATAAGACATGCCTTTTATTTCCATGTATTAAATTGTGGGAATAACCTTACGGAGCGGATTGCCGCCTGTTGGTGAATAACCTTTCGTATTCATTCATTATTAATCTCTGAGAATAACCTTACGGAGCGGATTGCCGCCTGTTTGGTGAATAACTCTTTGTACTCAAATTCTATTAAATTGTGGGAATAACCTTACGGAGCGGATTGCCGCCTGTTGGTGAATAACCCTTTGTATTAATTTCCTTCACCTTTTGTTAATCAAACCTGCTACGGTAAGGGATATTATTTTCTTTCATACTCCTAAATCGAAATTTATTATGGAACTATTGCTTCTATAATTCCTGAAAATATTATATGTTCCATAATAGTTGAATTTCATTATTTCAACTGAACCTTCCTATTTACGTGAACCTTTCTATTGAATTGTAACCGTTATTCTGAACTGTGGATCTTGAATATCATTTTTAAAACTTCACTCCACATCATGTTGACAATTTGGACATTATTTGAATCTGTACAAAGTAAACTTCCGATACTTATTGTTATCCTATTTCTTCTGTTCATCATTTATATCATTCTAATCATCCAAAAATCAAGCTGTTGTGAATATCTGTGGCCGGGGGCACAGATGTGATATATTTGTTGAACAGATGATAGGTTAAAGGCGATATAATAGGTTAAAGGCGATACATCTGTTCGGTGTCTTTTATGGCACGTGGTGAAAGTTCTCTTTGGCCCGTAGTGCATAGATGAACTGTTGTTTGGTATGATTATCACCAAAGGCTGAATCTGGTATAATCATGACCGCTGGTGCTAAATTAAATATCTTTGGCCCGTAGTGCAAAGATGAACTGTTGATTTGCATGATTATGATCAGGAACTGTGAATTTTTATTATCATGACTAATGGTATTTCAGATGATAAAAGTTGATGATGTTTTTACGAAAAAGAGAAGCGAGTGGACATTATAATCTGCATTATTCTTCTAATAGATTGCTCATTCCGCTGCTATTATTGATCTGAACATTGTTTAAGAATTTAACTGCAGTTTTTGATATAAACCTTGTATTCTATTGTATTCTATCAAGAACTCAACTGTTGAAGGCTAATGATAATTTATTCGTCATTATCTTAGTCATGATATTTCTTACTGGGCTATTTGAGCTCACCCTTTCTTTTGTTCCATTATTTTTCAACAGGAGATGAAAAACATAACAGGGTCTAGCCGGGGAATGGAGTGAGGGTCCGAGGAATAGTTATCATAGTCTTCACGTTTTGTAAAATAGTGTGGCAATAATAGTGAAGACTTAGTTGTGTATTATTATACACTGTATTGTTGTACGTTGTGCTTTGTTGTAATAATTTTGTTGTAGTCTTTTGACGACTCAAGTTTGGGCTGTGTGGGCCCAGATTTGGGGGCGACACAATATCTATGGTAGTTCTGAGTCAAAAGGCGGACAAACATTAGTTCTTGGTTTAATTATCACTCAGTTTTGCTATGTTAAAACAATTATAATATTTTTTGTTGAGTTATGATTTATTTTAATCCATATCAGTGTGAGTTCACTTATATGCTATGTGATTAGACTTATTAAGTTTTTGTATACTCACCCTTGCGAATAAAACCTTATTTGCAAACAAACTTAAAAGTTCTGGCTCTAAGAAGAAATGCGTAGACTATGATACTTTTATTTGTAATCCTGTATATGTATTGTATGACTTTTGTACATGATTAAGTACTATTATGAATCATGTAACCGAATATTATCAATGATATTATATTTTTATCATCAAACTATATTATGTCCTTAATTTGATAAAACTTAAAATTGTTAAAACATTAACATATTATTGATAAAAAAAACTATACACCTGAATGAGTATATTGAATAACATTGTGAGTTCTGTAAGCACAAAGATTTAGCACCGATAAAGAGTCATCTTTATCGCAAGGTTCCTCTGTTCCAAGAACAATCTTGTTATTAATATTATGAACTTCAAATAGATAAAAAAATATCAATATGAAGATATATCTTTATACAGTTATGTGTCTAAGTAAGGGTATTGAATGATATGGGGACTTCTATAAGAAAGGGAATATTGTCGTGGATAAAGATGCAACATTTATCGCAAAATTCTTCTGTTCCAAAAGCATTCCTATTATTAAAATTTTGAATCTTGTATATATAAAGTTATAGAATATCTAAATCTTAATGTTAAAATAGTAGAAATGAGTACTAAGTCCCTTGTATTAATTACAAGGATTCAGTATGAATTAATGAAAGATCTTTGAAAATTAAAATAAGAACTTTGTTTATGAAACTGTTAGACTGAATAAGGGTATTGATAATATGGACTGATCATGTTATTATTGATACTCTTAATTTCAGTTAGATAAGGTTTATAAATAAAAAAATCATCTATAAACTTAACTATTTAATATTTATAATGAGCACCAAATCAGTTATAGTGAATATAGTGATTTGAGGGCGTCATACAACCCAAATAAGCATAAACACGAAATTCATCTCCATTGGTAACAATCCTGTTGTACATGGAACTTTTGGCACTTGATGGTCAACTCCAAAATTATATTGTGGATATGAGAAACGATCCCAATTTTTTAAGTATAAAAGGAATTACTGAATTGACTCAAATGTTAGTTAAGAAAAAAAAGGATGATGTGTATCCTCAAGTTTATTTGTTGATGAAGTTGGCTCTACTTTTGTCCGCTGCTACTGCAACTGTTGAAAGAACATTTTTAGCCATAAATATCGTGAAAAATGAACTTCGTAAGCAAATGAGAGATGAATGGATGAATGACTTTTTAGTAACTTACATTGTGCATGATATTTTTGTAAATATTAAAAATGAGGCTATTATGCAACAATTTCAAGCAATGAAACCTTGAAAAATGTTATTGTAAAAAATATTGGAGGAATATTTAGTTTTGTGATTCATTTTATTAAAAAAAAAAATTAAGGGATTTTTTTTTTAAAATTTAACCCCACTGAACTAAGAGGCTGGATCCACCCCTGTTAAAAGGAGAAATTTTTTCAACTAAGTGGATATTAACTTATATTGAGTTGTTTTGTAAATATGGGTTTTGTTAGTTTTTTTTTTTTTTTTTTAAAGTCCCACTTTTTAAGAGTATAACATAATTTCATAATCAAGTACGTCATTCACATAAAGGAAGAAATAAACTCTATGAGTGAGAACCAAATCTAAGATTTATAGGTTACAATACCTCAGTTTTAACCACTAGGCTAAGACTTAATCGACAGATTTTGTTAGTTACATTAAAAATTTAGAATCACTCGATATTTTTTTGTGTTTATAACATGAATTCATTGTTTTTGACCAAATTATGTACTCCTTCCGTTCTGAATTATAAAATAAATATTAATTTTTTAATAATCAATTTCAAATATTTTTAAATTTAAATTTTACATAATTTATTTAAATTTTAAAAATAATAAATCTCATAACTAGTAGTACTTTTTAGATAATTTATAATATTTATAATTTTATTTACATAAACTTAATAAATTTATGATAATTTTAAGTTTAAACTTAATTTTTAAAAATTAATATTAATCTTTGTTGGGAATATCCTATCCATATATACTCATCTGAAATTATATTTTAACACAAAAGATTAATGGTACCTCAACAATCTCCACTCTAACGCGTGATATCTCTATTTATATCGACATCAAGCTCTCTCGTGAATTTTTAACCATACTCTTTTTGAGCATTAGAGTATTATATATCCTCAATTTTTCTCCTTATGTTTTGATGTGGGACTTTACGCATTACCTCTCCATCCACATCGACATCAAACTCTCCCTTAAACTTTTAAACATACTATTTTTGAGTCCATCACTTTTTCTAGTTGACAGACCCATCAAGTCTCTTTGTCTGAGTATCTCTTGTTCCTGAGAAAAGTTCGCCACTTGCTCAAAAAGTACTTAATCCACCAAGTATCCATAACTCATTGAACCTAACTCATTATGTTTCTCCCTAATAAGGAGCTCACACTCTTCATTAGCTCAATGAATTATTTTTCATCCATCATATGCAGTTCATATCATGTTTATGACCCAAGCCCATAGCCCATAGTCATGACTCTAATACCAGTTGTTGAAAATATTCTGCCCATATATACTAATTTGAAACCTTATTTTGACCTAAAAAATTAACCTTTAGGTTTATGATATATTAAAGTATATATATTCTAAACTTTTTTTACTTATGTTTCGATATAAATTTTTACATAATATCTCAACAATCTTATAATTTAAAATGTAGAGAACATTAATTGTGGCAGCATAAAACATGATAAACTTCAGTGTCTAATAGTAATTATTCAGTGGTCCTAGGGCACCTACCACGTGGTGTCCTACACCATTCATGTGCTGCCATTTCAACACTTAAAGTTGGTCATTTCACTTTAAGTGCTGAAATGGCAGCACATGAATGATGTAGAGCACCACGTAACATGTGACGCCCCCAAATCTGGGCCCATACAGCCCAAACTTGAGTCGTCAAAAGACTACAACAAAATTATTACAAATAGTGCAACGTACAACAATACAGTGTATAATAATACACAACTAAGTCTTTCATGACTATTGTCACACTATTTTAGAACACGTGAAGACTACAATAGTTATCTCTCGGACTCTCACTCCATTCCCCGGCTAGACCCAGCTACGTTCCCATCTCCTGTTGAAAACAATGGAACAAAAGAAAGGGTGAGCTCAAATAGCCCAGTAAAGAATATCATGACTAAGATAATGACGAATAAATTATCATTAGTCTTCAACAGTTGAGTTCTTGATAGAATACAATAGACTACAAGGTTTATATCAAAAACTGCAGTTAAATTCTTAAACAACGTTCAGATCAATAATAGCAGCGGAATGAGCAATCTATTTAGAAGAATAATGTAGACTATAATGTCCACTCGATTCTCTTTTTAGGAAAAACATCATCAACTTTTATCATCTGAAATACCATTAGTCAAGATAATACAATTCACAGTTCCTGATCATAATCATGCAGATCAACAGTTCATCTTTGCACTACGGGCCAAAGACATTCAATATAACACCAACGGTCATGATTATACCAGATTCAGCCTTTGGTCATAATCATACCAAACAACAGTTCATCTTTGCACTACGGGCCAAAGAGAACATTCACCACGTGCCATAAAAGACACCGAACAGATGTATCGCCTTTAACCTATCATCTGTTCAACAATTATATCGCATCTGTGCCCCCGGCCACAGATATTCACAATAACTTGAATTTGGATGATTAGAATGATATAAATGATGAACAGAAGAAACAGAATAAACAATAAGTATCAGAAGTTTACTTTGTACAGATTCAAATAATGTCCAAATTGTCAACATGATGTGGAGTGAAATTTAAAAATGATATTCAAGATCCACAGTTCAGAATAACGGTTACAGTTCAATAGAAAGGTTCACGTAAATAGGATGGTTCAATTGAAATAATGAAGTGTAACTATTATGGAACATATAATATTTTCAAGAATTATAGAAACAATAGTTCCATAATAAGTTTCGATTTAGGTGTATGAAATAAAATAATATCCCTTACCGTAGCAGGTTTGATTAACAAAAGGTGAAGGAAATTAATATCCCTTACCATAGTAAGTTTGAATAATGGAAGATGAAAAAGATGGTATCCCTTATGAGTATAAAGGAAAATAATATCACTTACGAATATGAAAGAAAATGATATTATAAACGAATATGCAATAAAAGTGTCATGTGATAATTCGTGTAAACAAATTATTTCCACAAGAGACAAATAAGAAATGAATACAAAGAGTAATTCACCAAACATGCGGTAATTCGCGTAGTCAGGTTATTCTCAGAGATTAATAAGGAATGAATACGAAAGGTTATTCACCAACAGGCGATAATCCGCACCATAAGGTTATTCCCACAATTTAATAAAAATTGAATACGAAGAGTCATTCACCAAACAGGCGATAATCCGCACCGTAAGGTTATTATCAGAGATTAATAAGGAATGAATACGAAAGGTTATTCACCAACAGGCGGTAATCCGCGCCGTAAGGTTATTCCCATAAATTAATACATGGAAATAAATGACACATCTTATGAGTAAGAAAGAAACGATATTATTTTTAAGAATCAAATAATGATAATCATTTACCGTAGTAAGTTTGAATAATAGAATATGAAAGAAGATGATATTCCTTACCTTGATATTGTGAAACAAGTTTATAGCCGAACAAATCCTTCCTTGTTTGTAGCAGTAAAGAATCTGACTTTTGAGTCTTCTAGAGTTTTTAAAATCTCTTTATGTTTTTAAAATAATGTTACTCTCGGAAAGATAGACGGCATAGACTCAAGAATCACTCAATTCGGAGTTAATATGAATGAGTTATGACTTTTCAAAACTAAGACTGAAAATAGTGACGAAAATCAGAATAGGTTACGGTTTTTAGTATTTTAAGGCATGAAGATAATTTCAGATGACTTTTCTTCCTTCTTCAAAGTTGTAGAGGACGAAAAACTGAAGAGACAGGCTTTTAATTCATTAAATTCTGACAAATAATGAATTTACTATGATTTTTCGAAAGAGTTACTGTACATAAGAAAATTCCACTCGGGAATTCAAAGAAGAATGCAAAATATTTCAAAACTATGAATGACTTAAGAACACTTAGAGAGAACTTACACAAAGAAGTATTTAGAGAGTGGAAGAAAATGTATGTAAGAATGTTATGAAAAATTTCTTAAGTTAAGTTCTCTATTTATAGCCAAAAATCTTATCATAACCAAAATTTTCTAATTTAATCCAAACCATTCATTTCAAGATAATGTTTAATCTATACCATTCATTTCATCTTTTAAGATTTCTTTAATTTAAACCATTCATTTAAAGAGTATCTTTAATTTACACCATCCATTTTAAATTAATCTATACCATTCATTTCATATCACCTAACTTTATATTATAAACAAATAACTTTATCAATTCAATTATTCAACAATAAATCACACTTATTCATTATTATGACTAATTGTTATACATACAGTGTAGTTAGCTTTCTGAGTTAAATACCAAATCAATTAATAATGAAATACAACAGTTTAATCAACATCATAATAGAGATAACAATAATGCAGAAAGTATGTAAAAGAAAGCATACGTTACTGTGTAATGACAATTATTGATTCAATAATGTGAATTACTATGCATATGCTACTGTGACAATTATCAATTTAATAATATGAATTATTGTGCATGTGACAATAAAATCAAATATTGTACGATAACCACTTTATCAGTTTAATAATACGAAATACTGTGTAATGACGTGTGCTACTGTGCAATACCGTGTGCTGTTGTGCAATACCGTGTGTTACTCGTAATACCGTATATTACTATTCTTTTACCACTGGATATTTTAACAATTAAAAGTGATAGTACCATTGACCATTTAAAAATTATTTATGTCATTTTCTATATCCGACAATTATTCTTTGTGGGGTCCACCAATGATTGGTTCGTACGGCGCCGTCGTACGAATATTCCTCGACAGAACGAATATTCCCCGACCAAACGAATATTGTCCGACATAATATAATTTGCACATAACATCCTTAACTTTTAACTTTATCAATTTAACCACTTACTGTTTTCAGAGAAAAAAAAAATATACGAAGAAAAATTAAATTTTGTATTTCATAAAATTCGGGGTCTTACATAACAAATGTCCCGGGAGCATTTAATAATTTTTTCAATGTTTAGAGACGTTCACAATATCATACTCTCACTCTTTCTAGTATATTCATATAACATATCAAAATATTAATATTTAATATTATTTAAAAGTTGAAAGATGTTGAATAGAAATTAATCACTCAAAATCTTTCAAAAAATTTTGTTGTTGATAGGCATTCCTCTTATCAAGTTAACATATTGTTTGTATTTAAATATTTATTATTTTTATTCTCTATTTTTGTGCTACTTTATAAGTAGCAAAAAACAAATCAATATTTCTTAATACACAAGCGACAACAAAAAAAAACATTATTTATTCTCATCAAAATCATTTAAAAATTCGCAACTAAAACTTTATAAGATTGTACTAAATAAATCAAGAGAATTGATATTTTCACAAGTAAAAGTGATAGTTCTACAAACTATATCTCACATAAATAATAAATAAATCTCATATCAATGTAAAAAAAATTATATTTATAGAAATAACAATTCCCTAAATAAATCTAAATTTGCACAACTTAAATTAGATTGATGGGCCAACCCACACAGAGTAACCACTTGTTGTGACCCAAGTTCCAGCCTAATATTCAACTCCATGCATTGTGAGAAATGTGCTTTGCTGTTCAACCCTACTAGTCCAAACTGTTATCTAGTATAGCCACTATTTTCATTCTTGAAAATCCAATAGAATCTGACTACTAACCACCACAATAATTATGGACGAGGCAAATCTAAACATAATACTTTATTTAGAAATATATATATAAACTTTGTCAGAACTTATAAAAAATAAAAAATAAATAAAAAATGTTTGGACTTAATTCATAGATTAGTACCCTAACTCCAACCCAACCTCCGGTTATCATCAAAGAAATACACTAATGGAGGAGTTTAAACACTCATCACTTGTTTTGACTAGTGTAACTAAACCATATAGTTGTTGTTATAGACAAATTTGCTCACCTCAAATAAATATTTAATATAATTGTTACATTGTAATGATTATATATTTAGTTCAAATATCACAACATAAATAAATCACGTGATAAATAAATTTAAATAATACTGTTACAGTATAATACGTTTACTGAATATTTCTTAATCAACTGATCACTATTCTGTATATATATACATATGTGTAATTACTATAATATAACAAAAATACATGAAATATTAAATAGTTAAAATGATACCATTTATGTCTACTCGAGTAAAGCATGTATACCATGTTTATATGGAGGTACACAACTCCTATTAAGGCATGCAATGTTTCGACCTAATTCATTTATTAGCACCCTAAGTCCAACCCAAGCTAGGAGTATCACTGGTGAGATACAGGTATAGAAGAGCTTAAACTCTCATCATTTGTTTTGACGAGTGTAATTAAAATATATCAATCGTTGGTATCGACAATTTTGCTCGCCTCAAATAAATATTTAAAACAATCGCTTCAATATAATAATATATATTTAATTCAAATATCACGACAGAATAACACATTTTTTTTTTGGTACGTGACATTTTTCATTTTCCTCACATGATAAAAAAAATTAAGCTACACCATTACAGTAAAGCTGGTCATTGAAGATTGCATATCTTCTTTTCTTTTTATGTTTCTTTGTGTTTTTGAAATCGCTTATAAAGTTATTGAATATTTTTTGATTAGTCAATCACCTTCCTGTATGTATTTACGTATGTATAACTAAAATATTTTAAATATCAAGTCGGCATTCAATTTATACAACTAATTATCATAATATAACAAAAATACTCATGAAAATTGAGGATTGCATATTCTTTTTTTTTATGTTTCTTTGTGTTTTTGAAATCGCTTATAAAGTCATTGAATATTTTTCGATTAGCCAATCACCTGTATGTACGTACGTATGTATAACTAAAAGATTTTAAATATCAAGTCGGCGTTCAATTTATACAACTAATTACCATAATATAACAAAAATACTCATGAAAATATAAGAAATTAAAATGATACCATTTGTGTCTACTCGATTAAAACATAT
Source organism: Hedera helix (assembly GCA_947179155.2). NCBI lineage: Eukaryota > Viridiplantae > Streptophyta > Magnoliopsida > Apiales > Araliaceae > Hedera > Hedera helix. The sequence continues at coordinate 6,931,746 of OX359271.1, forward strand.
ATAGCAATCATTTTAATATAGAAGGCCAGGAATTGGCACTGGGCCTAATCCTTTGGGTGTCAACCCATTGTCTAATCTGTGCGTCTTCAGGTCTCCATTATTACAGAGCAACTACACATATCTCCCCATCCATTCCAAACTCCAAATATTGAAATAAAATTATATTTATATATATATATATATATAGCCTTCGTATCAATCCCTCTCCCCTACTACGTGGCATATCTTCTATCCTCGCTCTCCTCTCTCAAGCCGTAACAACAACAGTTGCTACCTACAATACAACTCAACTAGTCATCCTAAAACTCCCTTGACCAATTCTCTTTTTCATCTCTACAATCGATTTGAACTAATTTTCCGGTAACTCGAATCTCAAAACACCAGCTCCGTCGGATAGATTCGATTCAATTCGATCTGATCCGTACACGTAGACCATGGAAAGGATCGTCGGAGGCAAATACAAGCTCGGCCGTAAGATCGGAAGTGGATCATTCGGAGAAATTCATCTCGGTACTTATCTATGTATATATGTATAGCTCTGGTTTCGTAGCTATTTATTTGCTTTGGTTCTTTTGTAATTTTATTTGTTTTTTGTGCAGCTACTCATGTTGATACGTTTGAGATCGTTGCTGTGAAGATCGTACGTCTCAATCTATTTTCTCTGCGCAAATTTTCTTATTTGCTGCGGCTATTGTGACTTGTTTAGATAATTTCCTTTCTACAATTGGGTTGCGTTTTTAAAAATAAAAATTGTTTATCGTGTTTCAAAATTAAAGTAAAGATTTAGTCTTTTGACAGCTCATGTAGCACTGACATGTGTGATTGTAGGTTTTGCAATTGTGATGTTTAGGAAATTTATGGGGATTGTGATAACTTGGTTTTGTGGCTTTGATCTTAAGAGTCAATATTCTCCATAAAGCAAAACTATTTCTTCCCCATATTAATTAGTGTGAAATATGATTTGGGAGTATCGATTTTGTTGAGTGAGTTTGTTAAATTGAGTTCTATATCTTGTTAGAACTTTTAAAGCCCATGGGCCAACTTATACAAACTACATTTCTTTCTTTGTGTTGCTGCGTTTATGTTAATTGCTGTTTTTGACAGTGGAAATTGATCTCAAGGTCTCATTCTTGATACATTTAGTGTTTCTATCTAGAAAAGAACTTCTTGCTTACTACTAGTGCTGAATTGCAGCTCATTTATTTTTTCATTTTTACCGTGCAGGAGAACAATAAGACAAAACATCCACAACTTCTGTATGAGGCCAAGTTGTATAATATTCTTCAGGGAGGAAGTAAGTTTCATCTGAAAGAAAAAGGCTTGTGATGCAAATTTCTTGTTCTTGTATAATATTTGCGTGCAGCCATGTCTGTATGCATTGTTGTATTTCTATACAACCATAAGAAAATGAAATTATTTTATTGCTGTGTTAGTCTTTTAACTTTAATCTGTGTTTTTAGGTGGTATACCTGGCATAAAATGGTCCGGCATAGATGCAGATGATAATATCCTTGTACTTGATTTGCTTGGACCAAGTCTTGAAGATCTGTTTGTTTATTGTGGAAGGAAGTTTTCGTTGAAGACGGTCTTAATGTTGGCTGACCAAATGGTAAGTATTTTTTAACAGCATATGTTTCTCATGTAGAAGCATGAATGTCTTCTTCCTAAATTAGCTCAATCCCCTCTTGTCAATGGGCAGCAAGTTTGGCATTGCCTGCAGTCCTTATTACACCTACAATAACTACACTTTATAATATATTTCATTACTGATTTAGGAATTATTTGTAATTATTAATTCTTTTTGTCTGTGTCAATTAGATAACAAGGATAGAATTTGTGCATTCTAAAGGGTTTCTACATCGCGATATTAAGCCTGATAACTTTCTCATGGGTCTTGGTCGAAAAGCGAATCAGGTAATTATAACTTCTTTGCTCCTACTCGTTTTTACTTAACCTAAATGGCTCTTATATTTATATTTTTCAAGAGTATTTAAACTTAATGTTAGTTGGTCCTCATCATTCTGATCCTTGTATTATGTATCAGGTTTACATTATTGATTTTGGACTTGCAAAAAGATATCGTGATTCAACTACCAACCGCCATATTCCTTACAGGTATCCTTCCTGTTTAAATTATGTTACCCTTGCCTGATTTCCAATATTCTCATGTTTCTTAATAGTGTGGGTATCCATTTCATTCCAGAATTTGCAAATTAGGAGATGTATTATTAAAAGTGTGAGTTTCTTTCTGTCTTGGCCCTTTTCCCCTCGTTTTCTTTATTACTTGAATAAATTGTACCTCATCAAAATGTGTGGGGGGGTAGAGAAATGAATTTCCATTCTTTTTTGTATTGCCTGATGTCTAATTTAAACTCCATCCTATTAGTTACTAGTTAGGTTCTTAATTCTTAGCAAGTATGACTATATTAATGCATCATAAAGAAATTATATTTTGAGGTTTACTATTGAACAGGGAGAACAAAAATTTAACGGGAACTGCACGCTATGCAAGTTGTAATACTCATCTTGGAATAGGTGAGCATAGTAATGCTTCTTTTATTTAATTGCTGGTGGTTTGCTAGGATTACTCTGTTCGAATTTTCCTCATTTGACTGTCTTTTTTGTAGAGCAAAGCCGACGGGATGATTTAGAGTCACTTGGATATGTACTACTTTATTTTTTGAGAGGAAGGTATGCCCTTGCTATTCAATGTGTTTCTTTTCGTTTTTCATTCCTTTTTTCCTTTTGCACTATATCGTGAAATCACTTGATTTATAAATTTTCTGACCGACACTTTTGTGTAGTCTTCCATGGCAGGGTCTAAAAGCTGCCACCAAGAAACAAAAGTATGACAAAATATGTGAGAAGAAGTTATCAACTCCTATTGAGGTATTTAAATACCGTCTATCTTTCTGTATGAGTTTTAACCTGGTCTGAATATTTTAAGCTTATGTTAGTCTGTTCTTTTAAAAGGTTTTGTGCAAGTCTAACCCGGTGGAGTTTGCTTCATACTTCCATTATTGCCATTCTTTAACGTTTGATCAACGTCCTGATTACGGCTTCTTGAAGCGTCTGTTCCGCGAATTGTTCACTCGTGAAGGTATCTGCTGACTAGGACACTTTTCTCTAGTCAATAATATTTAGCCACTGAATTTTTATACGTTCTATTGTTTAATGCTTACAATAAATGTCTGGCTGTCATTGTTAGATGGGCTCACCTATTTACCCTAGGGTGCCTGTGTTGAACGGCACAGGTATGGGATCCTCATACCTTGTTGCCTCGGACATGCTATTAATGTATTTAGTGGAAGAAAAAATAAGTGAAAGAAAAGCCCTTAGAAACATAATACTCCATTTGTCTATGAATGTCCGAAGTAATTTCCAAATTAAGAAAGTCAGCACCTTAAGTGCGCTCGTAAGGAAAATATTAATAATAGTCCCCAAGAATATGTACATCTAGTTATTTAATGTGATAAATGTGATAAGGATGTAAAGTACTTTTATATGGGGTTCACAAGAACAATCAATTTGTTTATGTAACTAACAATCTTCTTATTGTTTTGTGCATAGTTTTCCTCACATTTTTGGATGTCTAAATTAAATGAAAGTGTTTCCGTGTCTTGCAGGGTATGAATTTGATTACATATTCGATTGGACCATCCTAAAGTACCAGCAAGCACAAAAGACTAAAACTCAAACACGGGTACTGATTGTCAATTTTTGTAATTTCTGTCCCGTACCTCACAGCTATGTCCAACTGGTCAATAATATATATTTTTCTGAAATAGTTTGCATTTTGATCTTTTATCTAATACCTTACTGCATATGCAAAAATCTGAAAACTTTTTTTTTAAGTTGATTGTTGTTTTAACAAATTAGACGCCCTAATTTACAGCCACTTCCTGGGGAGAGCAGCAGTCGAGCAGTTCCAGTGGATGTGTCCAAACATCAAGGTTAGATATTCCTGTGCACTTCACTCAAAGTAAACTGCATCGGTAGAGGGAAACTTTAAAGTAAATGTTTGCTGTTTCTGGGAAATATCAACAAAGTTTTGCAGTTGCTCATCTTTCCATGCATATTCTCTATAAGTACTACAGTAGAAAGATATTATTCAACTCTTTTACCTTGTAGAAAGAGTAACATTTGATGAAACACATATGGACATTAAAATAGATTATTTTTGCCAAGAAACTAGTTTTATGACTTGTTCCTTTTTCAGTGCCAGCAGGCAATAATACTTCTTATTCAACTGAATTAACTGATCGCATGAGATCGAGTACTGCTGCTAGCCCTGGCATTCACATGCAATTTAAATCACGAACAGACAAAATTTTGGCTTCTGAAAATCCCCTTGAGAGAAATGTAAGTCATTTTATTTAAAAGAAAATGGAAATCTAATGCTGGTTTTAGCCAACTTTTTTGCTTTATAAAATTATAAATAGGTAATTTAGACATTGTTTCCAAGTTTGGGATAATTATCTATAGCATGATGCAATTTCTTTTTTCCATTTATTTTTTAGTTTCAGCTGGACTAATATAAATGTTTGATTTGTAGAATTTGACCAATCCACACATGTCTTCTAATTCATATTCCCTTGCCGGTGTTTCAAAAAGAAATGCATCAAAGCCTGTGTTACCTGCTGAAACTTCTAACCAGGGTCAGGGTGAAAATATTGGTACTTCAAGCAGCTGGATGTCTTCCTTTCGCCGCATTTCTTCTGCGAAGTGATCTACATGGTATTTCTATCCACCTGATGCATATTTTTCCATCTTGACGTTATTTCTAATACTATTTTTTTGTTTCATTTTTATTATCTTATGGGTTTCTGACCTTGTAGCTTCACTTCTTTTTGTTTTCAGAAAGGCTCTGTTCAAAATGTTGGTGATAACGCTCAAACATGCCATGAGTTAAAAGTTCTTGTCTTTATTCTTGAATTTTTGATACGTAGTTTGTGGTTTGAGTCACAAGGTTTTCAAGGTTAATACACACAACGATTAATTCTTTCAAGCAGCCATCAAAGTTTTGCCAGGCAAGATTAGTGATGCATCACTGATGAAGAACAGAGCGTGCTATGAATGTGAATCACATAATTCTCAGCCAGCTTAGATGTTTTCCCTAAGGTGATTGAAACCGTTGGTTGATCATTGTACCAATCAGGCTTGGTCTGCTGTACATAGATAAATGCTACATGAAGGAATTTCCTCTGAGATAAATGCTACATGAAGAAAATTCCTTTAGTTCCTTTGTCAACAGATTATACAGCTTGCTTGTGCATATGTTGGTTTGAGTATTGTTTTCTTTCAGTGTTTGCTGGTTGCTTGTATTGTAACCTTATTGCCTTGTACCTTGTGGATAAAAAATTAAAACCGTGTTTTGTCAGGGATGCTCGTTTTTAGTAGCTAAAAAAATTTGAGTTTCATTAAAAATTTAAATTCTTATGTCATCTTGTGGCAATATTTCATGTCATTTTGTATCATGACTACTCTAGCAGTTGAGGTCTAAAGTTCTGGAAAAAGAAGTTTCTTATCGACCATTTTAGTTTCATGTTATTCTTTACTAACCTCCCAATTAAGAGTCCCAATGTTGCAGATTGCAGGATTTCATTTTTATTTTTCTTTTGTTGCTGTGACGAGTCATAGATGCCTGCTCGACTCCAAGAGGAAGGAGCAGTTTGTTGGACTAATAATAGGTAAGAAGGGAATATGTTCCCTTCGCTTGATTCTTGGGTATCATAGATTGTAAGAAATCAGAATGTTCTGAAATGCACCATAAAGACATTGCTGCTGATCTTAAGCATACATAGCTCTTTCCATCATAAGTGTCAGATTAAAGCAGGCTTGCTGATGATTGTGTACTGGTAGTTTCGCCCAAGCAGCTTCTTAAAAGTATCCGAGGGGACTTCAGGACTTGGTTGGAATGCAAAAGCAGCCAGATCCAGATTACAAAATCGATTGTGTGGTTTTCAGCTTTTCCCAGACTCTTGGTGGATGAAGGGCCCTCAGGCTGCGGAAAACCTCAAGGAAGATTCTTCCTTCGTAGTTGGTGGATCAAGAAGGGTCCTCAGGCTGCTGAACTGGGGAAAACCTCGCGGAGACGAGGGATACGATATCCCTCATTATATTTCGACAACTCACGAAGAGAGAGATTAGTATATACTTCTTTCTCTCGAATGAATGGATTACTACCGGAAAAGGTTTGTGTTTGCTTTTTGAGCCCATCTACCACCTCCTTTGTTTTGTGAGCCAAACAATATAGACGGAACACGGAAGTATTCTAGAGAAATTTGAAAATCTACATGTCATCTATAATATAAAATAGAACGGCTCAAATTCTAAAAGTTTCAACATCTAATTGTCATTAATCTATTTTTTATTTTCTCCCTTCACAATTCAATATTTTTTTTTCAAAAATTTATCTACGCTCAAATCAAATTCACCACTACACTATAACAATAATAATAATAACAACAATAACAACAATAATAATAATATAGTAATAATATAATAATAACAATAATAATTATAATAAAAGAAATAATAATAATAATAGTAGTAGTAATAATAATAATAATAATAACAATTATAATAATAGTAATATAATAATAACAATAATAATAATAATAATAATAATAATATAGTAATAATAATAATAACAATAATAAATATAATAATAGTAATTATAATAATAGTAGTAATAATAATAGTAGTAGTAGTAATAGTAGTAGCAGCAGTAATAATAATAATAATAAGAATAACAATAATAATTATAATAATAATAATAATAATAATTATTATTATTATTATTATTATTATTATTATTATTATTATTATTATAATAATAGTAATAATAATAATTATAATAAAATAAAATAAAATTGCACGTAAACAACATGGGTCATCCTTTTAGCATTGGCGCCATTTTTCTATTTTTCGAGTATTGCGGTCGTTATATTTTCACATATAAATTGATTTTTACGGGAAATCACAAGTATGGTTCAAATTCATTCTAATTGATTTGTAAGTTATTTTAGGTTGTAAAGAATCTTTAGGTAATAGAATATTTTTGAAATTTTAATATACGTCGTGCCTTCAGGCACGGGCAATTACATGTCATGTTTTTGGTATTTTTGCGGGTTATATCGAGAGCAACTATTATAGTAGGCTATGACTCATAATATGAGAATTTTTTGTCCAATTTCAAGAAAAAAATATAGAGAAAAAAATGTTATGGTAATGTGATTTACTTAATATTATGACAATATTTTTTTTGTTTGGACTTAGAGGATTTATTTTATACTTTTGAGTATACAAGCAAAAACCTTTCTTTTAGATTTTTATATTTTTTTTTCTTATTGAATCCTACCAAATGGCTTGCAGTACTACCTTTTTTCCACAGAAAATATTGTTCATGAATCATATTGATCGATGATTAGAGATACTGGAAACAAATAAATATTGTCAAACTTCTCATTCCGTTTTGTTAATAAAGAAAAGGTGTGTGAAATACCCGAAAATACTATATTACACAAATTTGAGACCGCTATCGTCAATCAATTAATTGTTCAAACTTGTCAAGAACTAATTTTAAGTTAGAAATAAATAGCAGACTAATATTTACTTTAAAAAAAAACTATAACTAAATTGAATATCAATTTTTTTATATTAATGGTTAAAATCTCAGTTCTATTATAAAATTGAAAGTCCACAACAGTTTTAAAATTTTTCAATCTAAAAATAGTGAATACAATATTTAACTATTATATTAATTTAAAATTTTTCAATCTAAAAATATTAAATATAATATTTAACTATTATATTAATTACACCGTACCTTCAAACACTTCAAACACGAATTATCCCTAATTGAACAATGAAATACAACGGATCTTCGTCTGTAAATTTAACAGAGGTTTTTGTATCAATACTCCATTCGCTCCACAAAAAGAATACATTTGCTAACTTCAGATTTATTGTTATTTCATTTTTGTCTCTAAATATAACGAGTGCAGAGTCTAGTAGTACTGGCACGTCGGTGAAATTGAGTTTTTAAACTTGAACAATATGTTAAATTTTAAATTGCCATCAATGAAAAGAACTCTTTTTGCTGAACAATTCTTTTACAAATGACTCTTTTTGTAGATGGAGGGAGGCTAAATTAAGGCTTCACCAAAAACAAACAAACAAAATAATTTATGCACCTAAAGTTTGACTAATGATGTCTACAACAATAAGAACAAACAAAATACTACTATAAATCTCTGGGAGAAAAATTAGAGAACTTGGATAGGAGTTCCTCAGGACTTCCCACAATCCGTGTTCAGGAAACATCAACTCAGGAACAAATAAACATCACTGGAAAATCCGCATTCTTGCTTAATATTGTACTTTTACCAGTTGGGAAGATAAAAGGAAATAGAAAAAGACTATGTACTTCAAAATTCTTCCATTGCTGAATTCATGAAACAGGAAAAGAAGAACCTGCATACGCTTAAAACTGGCAGAACTGGCGCAGTTTCTGGTGTAATGGACCAAGACACACCATGGTCAGAAATATTGGCTTTTTCTTCTTCAAGCCAAGCCTTTTTGGTAGCCATTCATCAAGTTGGAAACAGAGGGAGATGAGTCATATCTTCTGCTTGTGCACGGGACTGTCAGGGATGTTGCACCAGTAAGGAGAAGGTCAAAATTCTTTTGGGGTATGTGTGTCTCAATAGTACCGAAACATTTCTGTTCTAGATTTTACTTTCCGTGGATAGGAAAGAAAGTAAATGAATTCATTTCCAGAAAGCCAGAATTGGCCTTTGAAATCCAGATTTGCTACCAGGTAAATTGCAACTAATGTTTTCTACGAACCTGAACCCAATCTGAAATAGCATGAAAATCAGACATCAAAAACAAGTTTGTGCAGGTAAGAAATTAGAGGCCCAACAATTATTCCTACATTCTTGTTGGAGTCCTACCCATCATATGTTAAATCTCAATGCCACAGAACTATAAAAAACATTATGCATACCTTGTCCAAAAGTATTTCTTGAAAATTTTCTGGATGGATCTCAATTTTATGGTAATTATTTTGTGCAGTCTGCAGAAAACATATAAACATTATTGAACAAGCTTCGACTAATAAAATAGAAAGGCCAAACCATTTAAACTACTTGGTAAGTGTTTTAAGAGTTGACTATTGAGGCTCATCAAAAGAAAGGATTCAGAGAATTTGGCATCCTCCCACCATAAGACTGAATTGGTACAATAAATTGCACACCACATTTAACATTCTTATGGTCAAACTGTCATTTAAATTATTACAAACATATATAGGGAAGCAGACATATACCTTAGACACTTGACGGTTTTTGTAATATGAGTTCCACGGTTGAGGTTCCAAAATTAGCATGCCACCCTGCTTAGATTTAGATATGATACAGATATATACTCACTAAAAATTGTAAAGAAATCAGGAAATCACAAGGATTAAACTCAAGAATTCATGACAAAATAGAATCCCACTCTGGAGATGATAATAACAAAATGTATAAAAAGATTAGCTACAAACATTACCGGTTGAAGTAGTCTCCAGATCTTTGCAAATAAATCTATCAACCCATCATCACCCCAGTTCAAATGGATCCATTTTGTTACACTTAAACTGCAAAGTTAGAAATATATCCATATTACCAAAAAGGAAAGAAAAAATAATGTGCTTTCATAAAGACAAACTGTACCATATAAAGCAGTGTTAATAGTGTTCTACAAGGCGTTAGGTGGGAGACAGGCGGCCGAGGGAGCCCTTGGCGGAATTTTTTATTTTAAGCTAATTTTAATATTTTACCTTACATTTATTCAAACAAAACAATAATATAGAGTAAAACAATCTATAATAAAGATAATAAAGACCTTTGCTTAAAGTTCAAACATATCTATATTGTCAATGTCAAAATTCAAACACAAACATTCAATTGTTCAAAATTCAAACACAAACAAATAATAAAAAATACAAACTAATATTCATCATCTCCATATCCCTCTATATCTCTAACTCTTCTTCTTCATATTCCTCCAAGATAATGTTTCCATCGGACTCACACTCGTACTCCTCATCTCCCTCTTTCTCTATGTCATCATCAGACAAAAATTATTATTTATGAAATTATCTTACTCCAACATTTCTACTACTTTTCCTTAGTTCTAGCACGCTATCTGCTCTGGATACTTCACCAACCGCCTCCCAAGTAAGGCCCGAATAGCCATCAACTTTATCATCCACTCTTATAACGTCGTTTTGTACCTTAGTTATTAAAACATAAAAAAACAATTGCAACCCTAATTTTTTCGCCTTACCCGCCTAGTCCTGTTTAATTTTTTGGAATGATTTTTTTTCCTACCTTGGGCCTAGGCGAGGTGCTAGGGAGGCCTAGCTCCTAGGCGGGACGCCGGGGGAAGGGGAAGGGGCCTAGCGCCTAGGCAGGGATTTTTAGAACACCGAATGTTATGAAACATATTTTTATTTTTTTACTTCTTCACTTTTTAGATGGCGTGGAAAAAAAAACTGAAAAAGTTCAGCAATTTAGATTTTGAATAAAAAATTGCAACCTTCAAAGATTTATGTTTATCATTTCTCTTACCTAACAAGGAAACAACATTTCTTTTCTTTAAACAATACAATAATAATCAAGTAGACCTAAAGCAAGAGAGAACTTACCAAATTATTGTATCATAAAGCGTATCTTCAAGGCGCCGACTCAACACAAAATTTTCTCGTCGGAAAGATACTTTGTCTAAAAGAGTAGATGGGGATGAATCCCTAGGAACCTTCATTGTCTCCTCACTTAAAGGTTCAGTTACAGGGTGATCTACATTGTTTACTTCCTTGACATTTTCCAATTTGAAAGCCTTGGGAAGTAGCTTACGAGTACTTGTCTTCGCAATCTTCCTGAGGTTCCAATATGCCTCCTCAATTCGGTCTGGGAGATAAGAAACAGTTGTTGTTTTTTAGTTTATCATCAAAATCATTGCAGTTAACTTCACTCAACTAGTAACCTAAAAGTAGGACACTTAAGCAAGATAATATGGCCAATATATGTGTTCAAGCCAGCTACTGGATTTGTTATAAAGGGTATTAAAAGAATTACAGTTGGTAGAAAGTAATAACTTCATAATATTAAAAATAAAAAATAAAAAGTCAGTAGAAAGTACATATTTTCTAGAAGTGCATCAATGGAGCAAAATTTATGCGGAGACAGGAACAAAGTACAAATTGAACCAAAACTGTCATGATCGTGGTATCAATTCTACTCACTTATATTACATACCTGGCTAATCAAGATGTCATGAAACATTAGACCAAGATGCTGGAAGTAATTGGTCAGGAAACATACCATGAATAGTTTACCCGTGGTTATTTCCTGAGTGCTATTTAGAATGCAAAGTATGACTATGCACATAAGGAAGTACAGTTTCTTAAATTGGGTCAGTATGCTGGAAAAGTTGAAACAAAAACCTATAGATCAAAGTGCAATACACACACACATGTGCATGCAAGCACACACACCACACAAAATATATATTTATATAATTACTTATTTTGGAAAACATAAAACCAGATTGTACTTTGAAATCTCACCAGAATCAATGTCAACACCGAGGATGCTCTGGCAGCAAAAAAATTTCGCTGCAGATAAAAATGATTAACTGGATAAGAATTTAATCAGAAATGACTAACAAGGAAATACAGTTTCCAATTTCCACAAACATGCACGTGAATTGAGTTACAAACAGTTAGATATGCATCATAAATTTATGCTCCTACATTATAATAACAAAGAGAAGACAAGTTGAATTTTACACTTGTTAAAGAAGAACTGATTCCCTATTTGTTCATAATTGTCAGAATTGTTCATTTAAAAAATTGATTCTGCCATTATGTAGGTGCATTGCTGACTGTATCAACAGTACAAAAATAACTGTTGTTGAGAATAATGGCGCTAATAATGGTACGATGGGACGAAGGGACTTGCTATAGCAGTGCATGGTTGTGGCTATAGCAATACATGTAACAAAATCATTTATATATTTTCAAACATTATTTCCCCGAAAAACAATAACTTTTGTTTCTAAGTAATTTCACATAAAGATTCAAAATTTAGTGTTAACAGAGAGATAAAATTTGGGAAATGTTATGTTCACAAGCCATTTTCAGTTCCACAGGGTCTCCTCCTCACACTTATTTAAAAGAGGAGCTTGTGTAAATAACAATTCCCTAACGATTCACATTACCTTATAGATGTGTCAAGTAAAAATATGTAGAATATTAGAAAATCAAAAAAGAATACCCAACCAATTTAATTGGCCACCATCAAACCAGTCCAAGAATTCAACAAAACAATATACAGTTGCGCGCACGCACAAAAAATAAATAAATAAATAGGCACAAAAACGAACAAGTAAAAATACCAATATTAATAGTGATCAAGCCACTATTACAGCCAATGTCAAGACAATCCTTGCCTTCGAACCATTCTTTCTTAAAAACCTTCATCCTTGGATCTTCCTCCAACCCCTGACTAATCTGCATCATCAAAGCAAAAATCCATAGTAATACAGATCAAAACTTTCCAATTCCTTTCAATTTAAAATCATCTGGGTCAACAGAAAACATGTGCAGATACATATAAAACAGGGTAAAGTTCCTAAAAACAGGACCCTCATGAGCAATAGTTTATAAAATAACATACGCGATAGCCATAGTAGTTTCTGTAATTTCCAAAAATGGCTACTTCTTTCCATTTTCTCTTCTTCGGGGTCGAGTTTTGAGCACTAGTTGAATCAAGATTTTCGTTCTTGTCGTTTTTTGTGGTGGGTTTTTCCTCACCGTTGTCCATTTTAAGGAAGATTGGAAAAGGGAGAAGGTAAGAGGAATGTTTTGAAGGGGAATAAATAGAGGAAGAGAAGAAGGGGTTTTATAGATAGATCAATGATAGGGTTTATATGAATTTGTGAGGCCGACTCATGGCAATTTTTATTTTATTTTATAGCTAAATATCCATGGTAAAATTTGAGCAGGGGTATAACGCGGCTTATAAAGTATTTTGATAATTATATAACTTTTTTTTTAAAAATTCTCAAAGAAACACTTTTGTCAAAAAATTAATTTTAAAAATATTTTATTTCACCGCACCATGTCGTCCAATAAACATTAATACTGTATTTGAATTGAAAGAATAAAATAAAATAATTTTAAAATATTTTAAATATATATTTGATTGTTGGTGGGAGTAAGTGATATAATATGATGATAAAATTATCATATAAATTAATTTTATTGAAATAAATTTTATTCCACTACCTCTCACATTGAATAAAAATCAAATGAATTGAATAAATTTTTATTTCATTAAAATAATTTATCCTTTAAAATAATTATCAAATGTATTATTTTTTATTATATTTTTTCTCTCCCTTTTGTTCTCTCAATCCAAACATTACATAACAAAATATTTTCATTTTATGGTTTATATTTTGAGTGACAGTCCATACCTCTATATTATTTGGATAAATAATTAAGGAATTTCACATTAATAGTTAAGACCTTAAAACCGGAGGTCTTTTTTAGTGGAATTTGCTTACCTAGTTATTGTTAAGATTTATATGAGACTTTTCCCTTTTTATTTTAATCATACTGATATTTCTCCATTGTAAGAGTTTAAAAACAAAAAATACATATAATGGGTGATTTTTGCACAAATAGATAGAAATGCGAAAAGATTATGGACCTAAATGACAAGTGAAACTTCTGTAAACTTGGGTCCCGTCATTATGGGCTGCGTTAATGGACTTTGTTCTCCGTGACTCCATTATTTCTTAAGCGCCCATAATAGATTTCAAAGTTTAACAAACTTGGGTCTTATTTTGCCAAATATCATGTAATTACCATATCCAATATTAATTTCTATATAAGGTACATCCATTCTATTATAATTTTACCAAGTATTTTCAGCTTCCATTGTTGTTCTCATACCGAAAGTATCTCCCAGCGGCCCAAGTCGTCAAGTATTTTTGATGCATTCTAAAGACACGATATATCCAACAATGAACACATAAATCGAAACAATTTTTCTCTTTTTTCTTCCTTTGCTTCATATTACTCACAAATATTTTCATTGTAAGAAAAACATTGACAAAATTAACATCTCAACCTTTCTACATTACCGCCCACCTATGACAAGATGACATTAACTGAAAGAGGGGATATCATACATTCTCTGATGGCTCAGAACTTTCTTAAGAATCACGTTTCATTTCGAGTTGATGAGTGGCGAAGCTGTCCTTGGTAAAACCATCACCGATATCAGAACATGATCCATTTTTGCACGAAGCATATGGTGGTATTCCAAAAAAGCTCATTCCAATTCCTTCAAAAAATCTATGTTATCAACAAAAACCTGCAGAAATTGAGAACAAGATATCAGCATTGAAATAATACATGGGCGACAGCTTAAGCTAGGCAGCATGATACAATCGCTTACTAGAGATAACAAGACCAAATGAAATTCTTCCACGCACGAGTATGTATACCATTCTAATTCATTGTCAAAATATTTAGTGGAGATACAGTTTGTTTTAACTAAATTCTTATCCAAATACTGCAGGAGGACACTCTTCACTTGTAGTATTAAACATATTCGAAAGCTGCTCCTGCTGAAATTTCAAACCATGTCTTGAGCAAAAGCAGACCCTTGACTTTGTAAATAAGGGTTGAGGCCCAGATGGATTTACTGAAAGGAGTTGAAGCAAAAAACTAGTAGCACGGGACTATCACGATGCAAAGTTTCTCATATTTTAACTTGAAGGGGCTTTTAGAATTGATGCAAAAGTTCAACAATGTGAGGGATGAAATAATCCTTCAATCAATTCAAAATACAAGATTGGGTGCTCCATGCTTGATCGTAGGCATTTTGCATTTTCAAAATTCATTGGATAAACAAGTTCAAATTTGTAATTGTTTGTTCTTTGAGTTCATCTAAACCCTACAGCCTACTATTTTTACAACCACTTCTGCAAGAAAGTTAAAAGATTTGAGGCATTGTTAAAGATGTTCGCATATCTCTTTTCATGTAGGCAAAATGATATATCAAGTGAAATGTTGTGACCAATATCAAAGTTCAAGCACAAATCAAGTTCTCAGACAAAAGCCATACCGATTTCCAACCATCAGGATCCAGACATGCAGTAATCTTTGTACCGATACCAGGTAAGGGTCCAGGTTCCCGTGTAATCTTCCCACCACAGAGTTTAACTGCTTCTGCAGTTTTATAAACATCATCTGTACCTATAGCAATCTGTTAATATACGAAAGGATCAGTCAGCTTATTTGGTTCCTTGAAATGGGTCAAATTTGATGAGAACCAATATATTGTTCATCATGGTAGTGTAATTATAATACTGGAAGTCTCACGGGAAAAATAAAAAGAATCCACCTGAGCATAAGCATTTCCTTTCTCATATTCGGTGACCCCATAGTTGTATGTCAATTCTAGCACAGCACTTTTATCCTCAGGACCATAACCCATCATTGCTATTGTATACTGGAAAGAAGACACAAGCTTACCTTAGCCGACAGATGCACACACGTACTAACAACTGGAGAAAGGTTTGAATACAGCAAACTTGAAATCAAAACGCCAGATGTAAGCTGCATAACTCTTGGCTACTCATTGTTTAGTGAAATGAAGCAAACAGTCACAGAACGTGCAACTTGACTTCAGGTACTAAATACTAATTACGAATACCATTAAAAAAAATGTTAAGTGGCTTGCAAATGAGTTTATGCTGCTTCAGTATTCAAGAAGAGGCTTTCATATTACAACTTCCAGTGGTTTATCATCAAGTAATGAACACATATGATTAGAATTTTAAAAGGAAATAAAGACGCATCGAATGGTCAATGCATTGAGATTATTCTCAGCTATTATCTTCAGGAACTGGTCAGAAAATTTCGGAGATCCCAATCTTGCAGGTTTCTTGCACAAGCAGATGTGCCCTCCCCCAAGCAAAAAACTAGCATATAAATATCACAGCACTTAACAGTGTAAGATACTAGAATGGATGGTGGATGCATTCATCAAATCTACGATGGCTTATATGCATACAACTATCGAAACACGCATATAGCTAATCCATAAAAATGTTTAATTTAGTATGCACTACATAACTGAAATCACTCATTCCAACTAGTTGAAATCACTCATTCCAACTATCGACTGATCTAATGTTACAACTAAACATAGTTGATTCTACAATCCAACAAAATACAAGTACTTGCATATAGGTTCATTAATCTCAAAGACAGCATGATAGAAACTAACAACTAATAATCACATCCTTTAACCCCAGCAAGCCTAATACAATTGGACTTGATACAAATCCAATGATAAAGGTACCAATAGAACCAGGTAGACTTAAAAGAACAATCTCCAGATTAGAGAAACCCCTTGACATCTGGATAAGTGTCCATATAAGAAAGATTTACTAATATCTGGAACTTCAAGTAAGTGTACATATGTGTATGAGAAAGAGAAAGCAGGGTAAAAAGTATTCCTACCTCTCTTAGTTGGCTAAAATATATCACGTAGAGGGACTTCATTAGTTGCAAGCTCCCATATAGCCAAGATCTCAAATTCAGATAAAAAAAATTCACTTTAACTATCTAAATGTTAATTTACCTTGCATTCAGGGTTATCACGTTTACGAAGAAGCTCCATGCCAAAGGCCTAAAGGACACAAAAGAGGCACATACTTAGAGCTTAATACATGATCGTCAATGGGTAGGACAAAATTTAAAGACCATTGACCAATAAGCAATGAAAGAATAATTAATATGAAGTATAGCAATGAGGGAGTGCATTGAAAATGATATTTATGTATGTATATATAGGACGGATCTAAAGCATACCTCTTAAATAGCATACTTCTTTTAAATAGCATACATTTATCAAAACAATGTCGTTTTGAATATTCTTTTTTTTTTTAAATAATATTAAAAGAAGATGTGACATGATGTGACATTCCGCGACCCCACTTGTTTTCCTTTTATTTACAAAAATACTATCAAAGAATTTTCAAAACAACGTCATTTTGATAAAGATATCCTACTTAAGGAAGTATGCTATTGAAGAGATGTGCTTTTGAACCATCTTATGTGTGTGTGTGTGTGTATATATATATATATAATATCCATTTTGCTGGAGGAACTCTCACTTTTTCATAAAAATTTATGGAACGGTCAAGATCTCCAACACGAAGCATTATTTGACATAGCGGCTCAGGCATAGGACCCCTCTCTAGAAGCTCAAACTTATAACCATCAGGATCTTCAATAAATGCAATAACTGTTTTACCACCTTTGACAGGACCTGGTTCCCGGGTTACTTTTCCACCCTTAGCCTTTATAAGATCCACGATCTTGGCAACCTATACAGATTCCACATCTGTTGATTAATGTTTCAATTGAAATTTTAATGATAAGGAACAGAAAACTTTACATAAAGCTCTCATTATCCAGTAATGTGATAAACTCTTCAAGGTATAAAGTATTTATTGCAAAAGGAGAAGCTATTAATTCTAATAACTGCCCAAGAATAACCAAACACATAGTAAAACGTTTATCCAATAATGAGTACAAAAATAAATAAATAAACATTCATATCCAGGTGATAGGACTCAATGAAAGAAAGTCACAGGTCTTGAGTTTACAAGTTTGTAAGTCTGTGCCTCTGCTAGAAAAAATTTAAAATATAGTCCCGCCATTCTAGAATATAGAATTAATTTTGACTTTTTAAATTTTATTTTGAGATATTTTCAAATTGTGATTAATTTAAATTTTGAAAACAAAAATCTTGTAATTAGTAATATTTGTTAGATAGTTTACAATATTCATAATTGTATTGGACAAGATTAAATGAATTTTATCAATTTTTTATTTGAATATGTCTTAAATCGACTTTAAAAGGTCAAAATTGATCAAATATTTTATTTTAAAAAGGAGGGACTATATGTATAAGGTATTCCTACAATATTAAATCAAGTAACACTCTTGACTAGCAGTTGAACTTGAAATTTTCAGACTAGAAGTGATCGCTCGGTGGTAAGCCCTCTCCATTTATTGTGCATAGTATGAGTCTACTGGCAACAAAATTAGCTTTCCATTCCTGCCCCAATAGGATTGAAATGTAATAGTATAGGTTGTCAAAAAAAACATTTATAATTGATAAGATACTTACTCCTCCATCCTTATTTACATGAACCCTTTTATTTTTTGAGTCCCCAAACCTTGCCAACTCAATTTTTTAACTTATAGTCTTATACTAGTAATACAATATTACCTAATTTTTGAAATAGGAAAGGTAAAAAGATAACATTACCATGGATCTAATAAGGGTAATTTTTGGAACTTGATATAGCTAATACACCACTCAAGTTATAATAAGAATTGGGTAGCAAGAGAAGATAGTTAAGTGTCAGTCTATTAAATTTTTTATCATTATTTAAATATCTCAACAAAAACTTACATCATCAACTGCAATGCCGAAGTGGCCAAACCCAGATCCAATATCATACTTGTCAACTCCATAATCTAGCAGAGTAATCAAATGAAGGGGAAAAAATTGAATCAATAAAATGCAACCTTTTCTAGAGAAACTTGCCACTGAAACATAATAAGAAATAGTCTGATGCAGAATCAAGCATTATACATAAAATATAATGTGCTGACTTCTAGGAAATAATCATTAAATTAAGAGGTTCTAGGATGACTTACTGTAAGTGAGTTCTATAACAAAGTGAGAATCTTCTGGGCCATATCCAAGAAATGCATTTGTGTATCTCTCTTCAGGTATGTCACGTTTGCGCAACAGCTTCATCCCAAGGCACTCTGTATAAAATCTGCACCATCAATTTGAGATCAATTTAAAGTTAAAACAACGTTCAGATATATAACAAATTAGAAGGTCACGAAACATATCATAATGTACATAAGGAGCTTACTTTATTGTCCGGTCCAGATCACCAACACGATAAACAACATGGAGCATTCTTCGTTTGTCCTGTTTGACCCACTCTAGGACCTTTTCCTGGATAGAAGAAGTGCTTGCTTGGGCAGCATTCCCCATGGTGCTAACTACCAAGTTGTTAACGTCTCCTCTTAACAGCTTAGAAGCTTTTAGGCCGAAAACCTTTGACAGTGGAACCACTGAACAAACATACAAAAATCATACATCTGTAATAAAGTTGTGAATGGATTTCATCTTATGAGTATTTTGAAATTCAAAAGCATGAGGTGCAGAACTATAGCCTCAACATCAATGACATGTAATTATTTAAACCTCTTCAGTCTTCAAGGACCTTACCTCAAGGTTCATAGTTTAATTAAGTTAAAAACAAATATGGAGTAGGTAGAACACAAATATAAATTCCCAAAAATATAGGTAAAAACATCTCATACGAATTACCACGTGTTTTTCCTTTAACAATATTACTAAACAATATGGTGATGCAAAAGATGGCGCAACTACTTTTTATGCTACATTTCCTAAAGGTTTTTAAACCAATCGAAGTAGTGGAATGCTTGAACGTCAAAGCTTTTCGAGCTTGAGCTTGCCTGAACTCAATTAGCCATATCTAAGATCGGTCAATTTACTAATCACATCAGCCAAACCAGAAAGTTGAGAACCAGAACCAAACAACATATTTCCTTTCAAAGTTGTTTCCATAAAGAGAGTTGTGAATGTTAAACAAAAACTAACGATCAAGAACTGGAAACTTCTTGAAAATTTTAATTCTACTCGTTTCAAACGGAATTCAGGTAAGCTTCCATTGTTTGGCTTGTGCTGTTTCTAGTCTAACTGATGTCAGATATAAGGCTAAGTCCTAGGACGTATGCAACTCAATTATATTCGGATTTTTAAAGCAAGACTCTTCAGAAGCGCTGCAATAGCCAAACGCCTTTTATTAAATGAATTTTCACTAGGTGGCGTGTCTAATGGATATTACATGACCTAATTATGATATATGAAGCCTACAATACATATATCAAGCAAACCAAATGAACCACTTCAACTACAGATACAACAACCCCTTGGAAATATATGCATCTATTTTGTTGAAACTTGGAATATTAAGTAAACCACAAAAATGCTATAAATAACAGTCTAGGACACATAAGAGAATCTTCCATTTTCTATGGGTTTTTTTTTTTGTAGGTTAGGTATAAATTCGTTGTTTGAAAGTAGACTTAGATTATGAAACCACATATGGTGTCTTATATTATTACATGGAGAAAGAATAATATAGACACACCAAGAAAGCAATCATTCCATTCTGTATAAAATATTCAAGAGTTCAATAACACTGTTAACAACAAAATCACAAGGCCATGTAGTAGTTTCTTAAACCAGATTAGGAAACAGAATTTTTGCTACTTCTCGAATAACAGAAACAACTAATCAACAATACAATCATCAAGTACACCAAAGTATGAGCTTCCATTCCAATCAAACTTTTCCCTAATCCATAACAGCAATGACTACATAAAAACAAACATAACAATACAACCACACAGATATATAACTTAATGAAACTAATCATATACACCAAATTTCAACAAATGAAAACAAATTGGATTAGAATTGAGCTAAACCGTTATATGTTCTTTTTTTTTCAATTATAAAAAAATAAAATAAAATTGAGTGCTACTCACTACTGCCGAGATGATGTAAACTGAGCCTCTGAGAAGAATTATATGACGAGGATAGAAGAGAAACGGTAAAGCAAGGATTAACAGAAGAAAACATCAAGGAAGATAGAGAAGGACGAATTGAGGATGCCGCCATTGGTATAACTCGCACCATATCTCCTCTCTCTCTAAAATATACTCTCTCAGTCTCTCCAGTGTGTGTATAATTAATTTTCCAAATTCCAATGAAAATGAGACAGAGTGACAAAAATAATAATAATAAAAAATCAATCAATAACTTTATATAACAAATTAATAAAAAAAATTATCTAATAATTTTCAATTTTATCGAATCATTTGAATCGCTACTAAATCAATCATTAAAAATTATATTTTTTTATATAATATATAAAATTTTCGTATCTCATAAAATACATATTTAAATATAAAATTTATTTTTTTGAACAGATATTAACAATAATGTTAAAATACAATGTCACTATAAAAAGCCTCTAATAATTTTTAAATTTTATTTATGCTATTGATTTCTTAAAATATTTATTCGTGTGTAGACAGTAAAAAAAAATAGTCAAATTTTTTTATTACAGTTTGTCATATAAAATATAAAAGTACAATTGAATAAGCACAAAATATAATCCACAGGTTGGGATGCTGACCATTTATTTAGGATTTGTGCATGAGATCGATTTTAATGACAAGAAAGGGAAAGGAAAATAGAGAAAAAAAGGAATAGGAGCGGAGTGAAATAATCTAAATCTTTCTATTTATTAAAAGAAAAATAATCGGAGACGATGAATAGATATGTTAATATGAATTGATATATATATATATATATATATATATATATATATATATATATATATATATGTGTGTGTGTGTGTGTGTGTGTGTGTGTGTGTCAGTGTGTGTGCACGCATGAATTTTACAAATAAAAGAAAAGTCACAGTATAAATTCACGCATGAATTTTATAATAAAATAAAATAAAAAATTATAAAAAGCATAATAAAATTTAAGCTAGGGGTGCATACAGTCGGTTTGATCGGTTTTTTGGGAAAAAAATAACCAAATCATTTAAGTCGGTTATAAAAAATTAAAAATCAAAACCGTCCAAATTTTTACATCGTAATCGGTTATTGATTTATTCGGTTTCGGTTAAATCGGTCGGTTTATTCGGTTATTTGGTTCCGTAATTGATAATATGAAATTTATTATATTGTCAATTCTTTATATTAATTAATAAATCACTAACTCAATAACTACTAATTATAATAGAAATTCTCTAAATCTGAAAAACAAAAATCACCTAACTCACTCACTAGGATAGAAGTTTTTTAAATTCGTCACAATAAAGACATATAATAAATATATAATTATATAAAATAAATATTTATTAAAAAAGTATATAAATTATATTATAATTTTAAATTGTTCGGTCGATTTCGAATTTTTGAGAAGTCAAACCAAATCGGCCGAACTAGTCTTATTTTTTTAGTTTTATAGAGTTCGATTTTTTCGATTTTACATTTTTCGGTTTGAAATAGTAACGATTTAGTTCGGTCCGGTCAATTTTTCGATTTTGTGTGCATCCTTAATTTAAACTACAAAAGACTATCCACATAAAAGCTTTAGGAAAAATCGATTTTTTCTCAAATAAACACCAATTATTTCAAGAACTTTGCACTTTATTTTTGAGTTTCGGACGAAAAAGAAAAAACTATAAAACTTAATTAAAATATAAAAGAAAAGAAAAAAAAACTTAAAATTTTCTTTTGTATTGTTTCTGAATTTTTAAAAGAAAATAATATTTTAAAAAATTAAAAAATCTTGTGTTTCTAAGTTCAAATAAAAAGAAAAAAATATATTAATTTTACAAATCTATTCTTCTATTATATATGATATATCAATTATAATTATAAATCGTCAAAGATTTTGAGTTCTAATATCTATGAGTTTCAGTTGCAGTGAAAATTTTGTAGACTTGGCAGGCTTTCCATTTTTAGAATATAATACTGGAGTATTTACCATGAACGTATTTTTAATGAAAAACTCGTTAGAAATTTCTATACGCCATACAGTATATATATATATATAAGGGCCGTATTCATAATTTTTAAAGCTATTGTTAGAGTTTTTAACAATAATTTTAAATTTTTTTTGATTATGTCGTTAAAATTTCTAATAATAATGATTTTTTTAAACTAATTTTAATTAATTAAAATAATAATTATAGCAACCTATTGATGTCATCATATGAAAAAAGATTGTCCATGGGTTTGATAATTGATGCACAGTGATTGACAAGGATAGATGTCCTCAGCGTAATAAAAAAAATCCTTTTAAAAGACCAGCTGTGATCATTTTCTCTCATTTTTCAAGGAAGCATATCATCAAAAAAATGGCAGTCATAGTTATATCATGGAAGATAAGAATCTTACCTGTCAACTTGTGCTGTGAATTTATGACGTTACCATGGTTACACTTGCACACAGAAATGAAGTTGCTCTACTATTTTTTTTCTTTTAAAGAAGCCGGCTTTTAATTGCATTGAAATTGATAAAGAACATACCTTTTTACTCACTAATTTACGATCTTTTAGTTTTTGATCAGTCTGTTATTTTATTTACGACATTTATTGTTGATGAGTTATGATTTTATAGAGTTAAAGATTAGGAAAGTGATTTTTTTTAATATTTTTATATATAAACCGTCGTTATAAACTTATAGCAACGGTCAAAATAGTCGTTATAGACCTAGCGACATTTTTATGTGAAAATATCAAAAAATTACGTGAAAATATCAGTTTTCTTAAGATTAAGAGAGATAAATTGGGAACATCTGTTGTAATTAAAAAATTATTATATTGTAAGTTGAGAATTATAAAAATATTATTTATTTTATTTTCTTTTTCGTCCAAATCAGACCAATTTTTTATGAAAAACTTTGACATAAAAAGTAGTCAAATTTTTTATCATTTTTTTTATTTTTCATTTATTAAAAAACTTAGAAACAGAGTGTTGGGGTTATTTTTCATTTATTAAAAAACTTAGAAACAAAAGATTCTTATCTCTTGAGAGATTTTAGATTAGTATAGTTTTTTTTAATTACGAAGCTATGTTTGGATCCGGGTTCATGGTATCGTTAACCGGGTTTGGGAGCTACAACTATAAACTCACTGAAGCCCATATTAGAACACTTGGACCATCGCAAATTCCAGCCCAAGACCTCTACATGCTCCCATGCCCAAGCCCAATGATAAACTAGGACTAAAGCTTTCCAAGACATTTTCATGAGCTTACTATGAAGCCCATTTATACTATACTACTCCCTCTATTTTTTATGAAGAGTTTTGTTTAGAAAATTCACAAATATTAAATATTCCCTCCGTTGCAAATTTATTGTTTTAAAAATCTAAAAATTATTTTTTGTACAAACTCTCTTTTATATGAGTTGGGACATATTTCTCCCGTTCCATATATTTGATCATTATTGATTTTTTAAAGTCAATATAAGAGATTTTTGAATTTAAAATTGACATAAATTATTTTAATTTTAATCAATATAATTATAAATTATCTGAAAGTATTTCTCATTGTAAGTTTTATTGTTTCATAATTTTTAATGAGTTATTTTAATTTTAAATTTAAAAATATCTTAAATTAACTTTTAAAAATCAATAATAATCATATAATTTGAAACGGAAAAAATAGTATTTATATATGTTTTTGAAAGTAGACCATTTAGTTTTAGCTATAGTCGGCGCCCATTAAGGCCCAACTCCAAGCTCAGCCCTCCTACCTATTACTATTATTATATATATAATAAGGCAATTGAAAATGTTACTCAAATTAATTTAGTTGGTCATTTCAAAGATAATTTGGTTATCAGCTTATAATTTTTAAATATAAATTATATAATTATAATGATACATGTTTAAATTCAAAAAATATAATTATAATTTATTATCTATATATACATGTATGTATGAATCTCACAACAAAATAAAATAAAAATTAAATAAAAAACATTAGTGTCACACACACACACACACACACAAATAGTAATCTAAAATAAAAACTTATAATTGAATTAATTTAATGCATAACAAATATATAAGAAAGATAATTGGGGATCTAATCTTGTACATATAATTAATGCATTAGACTCAGCCCTCCTATACATATAATGCATTTATTGATACTGTTGATGGGGACCTGAACTCTCACTAGCACCGATGGACCAAGTCCTTTAGTTCACTAGTATTTGAAAGTCACAAGTGGTGCTAGCAGTTTCACAGACTATTTGATTACATCCAACCGGAAGGCCTTCTTCAATCGAGATCAACTAAACTAAAGTGTGGGAAAAAGAACGGAGATGGTGGCGAAGAAAAAGAGTTAGAAAGTAGCAAGAGCACGAGGGAGATCAATTTAGTATTGAATAAAATAAGGGCAAATTAGACATAAATGCGTTAGTTTAATTAAGAGATGGGGACCGCTGCCGACATATCACATTTCCATGCGAAAATATCCATTTTCATATAAAGTAAATATAATGTATACTAATACATATAATATTTTAAGTTATATTAGATATATATTCTTTATATTTATGTATATAATATATTTAAAAAAATATAATATATATTATATTATATATTAAATATATTTATTATATGTTATAATATTAAATATAAAATATATTTAATGCATAACATATAATTATATTATATATACTCTATTAATATAGTAAGATACGAAATAAATATAATATCTATTAATATGTATAATATATTATATTTTGTTATATATGTATATATATATATATATATATATATATATATATATATGGGTGAGAGTATTATTTTCGTAATATTTTTGAAACTTATCCTACATATAATGTCTGATTGACCCATCTCCATGTGAAATCAACACCCACCTTTTCTCAAACAATATACTTTGCATATATCCCCATTACACGTAAATTAGCTAGGAAGGCATGTACGCTTTGTCGTATCTTTTCAAGGACATGATAACATTAATTGTCACCCACGAAGTATTTATTACTAGACTATCAATTTATCATCATCTTTGATCTATAGACAATTTTTTTTATATATATATATATATATATATATACACACACACACACATACAAATATTATATGTTATATATTTTATTCGTTTTAAATTATGTGATTATTATTAATTTTTAAAAATTAATTTAAAATATTTAAAATTTAAAATTAAAATGACTCATTAAAAATTATGAAATAATAAAATTTATAATAAATGATATATTTTAGATAATTTATAATATTTATTATTATTTTGATTAAAATTAAAAAAAATTATTTTAATTTAAAATTTTCTTAAATTAATTATAAAAAAATAATAATAATTAAATAATATAAAACAAAGAAAGTATTACACTAAAAATAATATTCTCAGCACTGAATATTTATTTCTATAACTTATAATAAATCTCCATCTGTACTTGTTTGGGAATTATTAAATACAAAAAATAAATGTTATCCCAACAACATGCGCCCATGTATGCATGTGACTTTGCAGATGTTATACGCAAACTAATCCTTGTCATTTGTGCTTGGTGCAAGTGAATAATCCTCCACTGTTGAACCTTCCCCTATCAAACTCTCACAAGTTCAGTGCCTTGATTTGACTTATAAGCACTTTGCAAAAATAAAATATTTGATTTTTTTGAAATCCCCGCTTTTTGGGTTATTAATATAATTTTATAATTTAAGTATATTATTATTATTATTATATTAAAAATTAATTAAACCTTATTAAAAGGAAAAAATAAACTCATAAATAAATTTCAGAAAAAAATAAATT
Source organism: Hedera helix (assembly GCA_947179155.2). NCBI lineage: Eukaryota > Viridiplantae > Streptophyta > Magnoliopsida > Apiales > Araliaceae > Hedera > Hedera helix. The sequence goes on from OX359271.1 coordinate 6,958,345, forward strand.
TCTCATAATAAAAGACTTATAAGTCACATCATCTTAGTCTAATAAAATACTTGATAGTTACAAAAGTTACTAGGGGATTCAATACAATGCTAAAATGAATTTTATTGGACTTAACAACAATTAAGTAATTTAAATTATTATCTAATATATAGTGTGATACTACTTTATTTTAAGAAACATGTTATTCACAAAATTTGTAAAATCAAACATATATTTTATTCAATATTTATCCAACAAATAATAAGTTGTTAATGTTATAAGTAAAATAATAATGATGGCAGAGTAATAAAATTATAATGATATAATTGAAAATATAGTGTCAATTTATATTAATGTAAATAAAATATTTTAGTGAAACACAAAATTTCTCAAATGTAACTCTTTTTACAGAAGAGTAGTACTTTTAAGAACTAAAATATTTCATGTTATTCACAAAGAAGATATATGGGCCTGTTCGATAGATATTTATAAATTGATTAAATCAATTTTTAAGTAGTTATTTAATGTTTGACTGTATGTGTTTGACTCATTTTATAACTTATAAATAATTTTTGAAAAGTAACAACATAACATCCCGTATTTTTTTAACACATTTTCTATTCTCTTAAATAATTAATTAAAACAGAAGTAAAGTCCAATTTAATATTTTATATAATTTAAGTGTTTTAGGCCTAACTAATTTATTTAATATTATTTAATGTGATTTGAATAAGAATTTATTAGTGGTCTTGACCCAACTCAGTACAGTTTAAGATATTTATATAGTCATGATAAAAGAAAAAATAAGTTACGTTGTTTTATTTTTCTTAACCAAGGAGTAGATGGATAAAGTAAGAATATGAAGGATGATTGATATGGAAGAATAATCATTAGTTAGGGTTTTTAGTTTCAAGGTAAGAATGTTTACGTTTCATGTTTCCATTAATTTCTACCATCTTTTCAATCTTAAATATCTATTTGATTAGACATTTAAGTTAGTGTTAAGGTTCAATTATGTAATAATTAATCTAGAAAAGGGGTTGAATAAATTAATTTATTTTTGTAATAATCTTGGTCTTTTTAAATGTTAACTTTATTTTCTATATGACTTTGTTAAAATATTTATTTAAATATTTTAATGAATCAAAGTTCAAAGATCAAGATAGAGATATACCAAATACAGAGAACACAACGATATATCATGGTTCATTATACATATCTCTATGATATATATAGCTAGTCAAGTCCCCAAACTCCTCTCCAAAATTTAGAATTTTTTCACTATAAAATTAGTAAACTCCTTCACTTAGGTGAAGAAACCTTTATAAATCTGATTCTGTTTAGAATAACTATCATCTAGTCTTCTTTAATAATGCAGATTTCCTTTTTTAGAGCTTCTTGTATTCCCTCTTCATCTAGTCTTGGAACTTGATATCTTTTTTCTTCTTCACTCACTTAGAAACCAAACCCCGCATTTCTAAGATCTTGGTCTCGGAATAAGAATCACTCAATTCTTCACATACTAGAAAAGCACTCAACTCTATCATTTTGTTTGCAATGATTTGTTATCTTTAATAAAATACTTCTTTCATTAAGCAGATTGATAATCAATTTGAGTTAGGATATACCAAATATTATAGGATGAAAGATAATATCAGTTCAAGATTAATTCCTGCAAATGTGACAGGTAGACCAATAATAACAAATAAATATCACAGTTATGTATATGTGTGACGCCCCCAAATCGGGCCCAGACCACCCAATTTAAGTCATCAAAAAATTACAACAAAATTATTACAATACACTGTTCAATAATACACAACTAAGTCTTCACAATTATTACTATTCTACAATACAGTGAAGACTATTATAGTAACTATCTCGGACCGCTACTTCATTCTCATTTCCTCTCCGTTAGTCCCGGTTACGCTCTCATTTCCTAAACAATTGAACAAAAAGAAAAGGGCAAGCTCAAATAGCTCAGTAAGGAATATCATGACTAAGATAATGAAAAATAAATTATTCTTAGCCTTCAACAGTTGAGTTCTTAATTGAATATAATAGACAACAAGTTTTAAATCAACAGTTGCAGTTGAGTTATAAACAACAAGATTAACTGTAACGACCGCGAAATTCGACCATCTTTATTACCTTAAATCTTGTATTTATGAAACATTATCCTTCTTACGTCCAAATTTCGGTTCGTTAATAAATCTTTAATCACCTTCTTTAATCCATTAAATTGATTTTAAAATCATCAAGTACCAATTTTTCGGTATAAATTTTTCTTTTTCTCAACTTAATCATTGTATTAAAACATTTGGATATTTAAAATCCTTACATTTCGATCCTAGTCCCATGGATCGTAACCTTAATCTTTTTCTTTTCTTTTACTAGTGTCAAACAACTCAACATTCACAATTTAGTATTGTTCATATCCATACAATTTTCTTTGTTTCATAATTCATAATTCATAATAATTTCTATCCTGACCATAATCATGAACAATCACAATTCATAATTTAATACTACTCGCTCTATCCAGATCCAACATGTATGTACATACAAAATATTAACATAACCTTGACAAATTATTCACATTGAATTATAATGTTGAACATATGACAATTACGTTTCCAACCTTCTAGGTAATTCATCTCTACCATATCTGATATTCTTGAAAGTTATTTCTTTCCTGCAAAAATATTTATTAAGCAAGTAATGAGCACAACGGCTCAGCAAGTTCAACATTTATGATTCACGTAGTACATACCTCATCATGTTTGGTATGTGTCATACATCATGTACTTGTGCTTCTACTATAGCAATATATCTCATATATATCCATATCATTGCACAAAATACACATTGTGGTCATATTAATCACGTATCATGTAACACATAATTTGTATGCAGTTAAAACAAGAATTACATATCATAACATTCCAACATTTAACATAAAAGGGACCGAAGAACTTGCTTGGCGTCCAGTTATTTAAATTGTTAGCTCCAACCCTTAACTCGATCAACCTATGATCATAAAATAATCAAATAATAATTATTTATCTCTTTATGATATTAATTTACTTAATTAATATCATCTCCGGACTAATTTTCAATTTATACGGTTAACTATATTAACCTCTTCCCTTAATATATTCATTTAACTTAATACCTAATACCTTTACTACAGACAACCCGGCTCATCGGACAAAATTTAACATTTCTGGTTGTCTGAATATTTATTTAATCATTTTCTAACTTTTAAATTCATTAGATTAATATTTAAAATATTTAAATATTAATCCCCAATATTTAATATTTTTACAAAAATATTAAATTTAATGCCCAAACATCATTTCTATATTTTTAGTATTTTTCTATAATTTTCTATAATTTTTAAACAATTTTTAAACATTTATTTCATTAAAAACTAATTTCTGGGGGCATTTTGGTCATTTTTGCGACTTTGGGACATAACCGGAATTAACAGAAAAGATCAGGGGCTTATCTGTAATTTTCGCACCCTAAGGGACCCATCCGGCATTTCTTAGAAAGGCCGAGGGCATTTCCGTAACTTTAGCAACGTTAAGGACACAATCGGCATTAACAGAAAAGGTCAGGGGCACGCTGGTAATTTCCAGCGTGTCGTCAGTCGCTCGCGTAATGCGCGGCGACTGTTTCTGCCGACGCCAAAACGACGTCGTTTCATACCTTCTTCTAGAAATTTCTTTCGCGCATAGCGCGACCCGCCTTATACGCCCAAAACGCCGTCGTTTTAACGACGCGTCTGGCAAATCTGACCGCGCGCAGTCGTCTCCTTTTTTTTTTTTCTTCAGCCATGAACAGTGGCCACCTTCTTCAATAATTTTCCATTTTCAACCATTTTTGCTCCCAATTTCACAACATAAATATTCCAAAAATCACATAATTCATATATATAGCTCCATAAATTATTTGGAATAATTATTCTATTTATTTCCTATTTTTCCACAAAATTATTTTAACACCAAAAATACCAAAAAAATTTAAACAAATCAATTTTTTTATACCTTCTAAGAGATAGAATCCTTCTTTTGACACTTGCTCCTCACTTGTTGGCACTAACCTTTTTCCTCTTGGTGGTGATGGTAGCTACGGTGGCGGTGATGGTTGGAGAAGTGGGAGGAAATGGGAGGAATTTATTTTATTAAGTGTGTGTATAACACTTTCTTTTTACTTCCTTTTCTCTTCCTTTAATAGCCAACAAACAACTTAACACTTTTGGAAAAACCACTCAATTCCACCGCCTTGCACAATTTCGGATAAGCCTCATAAAAATAATCATACATAATAAAATATTTTATACATTACGTAATTATTTCATATAATAAATATTTTATATAATATATATAAAATATTTATTTTAATTCACCAAAAATCATAACATGATTTATAATTAATTTTAATACCTCTTTTGGTACATTTCTTGACAAATTTTGTACACGCATAATGACATACATGTAATTATATGAGATAATTTATACCTCCAAAAATCATAAAATAATTCATAGGACATATAAAAATTATTTTTCATAATTTTTCAATCCATTACTTGGACAACATGTTACATTAACATGTTCACATTTTTGAAATATTATCCTTCATAAAAGTCATAATAATTTAATTATGCATAACCATAATTTTTAATAACTTAAAACATTCATTTTTCTTATTTATTATTCAATTTCTTTAATAATTATATTAATTTCTTTATATATAAATTATATAATTTAATATTATATAATTTATATAATTACATTCTTCTTTTAAATAATTTCTTAACTTCCAACTTTATTCCTTTTAATCACTTATATAAATTACATAATTATTCTTATATAATTTATATAATTATTATTTTCTTCATACCTTATTTTAATTTCCTTATATAAATTATATAATTTATTATTATATAATTTACATAATTACATTTCCTTCTCAATTAATTTCTAAACTTCTTCCAAAATTCTTGATAAACTCTAAAATCAATAATTTCAACTTTTCTTAGTTTCCTCATTAACTTTTATCTTACTTTGGATTAATTTAATTATTAATCCCTTAATTCTCATAATTAATGAAATTTATAATTATCAATTAAATATTCACATATATAAATATATGTATCAAATTTAATATATTTCACATTACCACGTAACCTCAATTAAATCATAATTTCTGCACTTTCATTTAATTGTACAATTTATTGTACATTTACCTGACATTTTTCTTATCCTTCATAAATTGTTTTTAAACAACTTATTTACTTTTCAATTTTTCTAAACCAACACAAATCATCACCATCTCTGTACAAGTTTAATTTATCAATTAAATCATATCACATACCTTAAATTACATAATATAATAATTAATTTAACAACCTTGATAATTTAATCAATTAATTCTCATTTGATATTATTAAAGAAATTCTGAAAATTAAAAATTCGGATCCTCACATTCTTCCCCCCTTAACAGGATTCCGTCCTCGGAATCATAATTATCGTAATATTCATATGTATTTTATTTATATCACCTTGCTATACCTTTATCTTGATGAATCACAACTAAATCCATAATAATTATATTTTGCCTCTTTAATATCCATAACTTACGTGGATAACCTCATAAAATCATAATTGTCAGAATATTCAATTCTTAAATCACATTCACAATTTCTTTGTGACTATAAAGTCTTAGCTCTTTCCTTGATGTATTTATCGAGATATGTTCTCATTTTTCGAAAACTTTTTTTTTCTCTAATCGTACTTATCCATACTTAACCAACTTATTTCATCCCTTCTATTATACCTCATTTATACTCTGTACATTCATCCTTTTCTTCTTAATTCACATTCATAATCTTCTTCATATTTCATAATTCATTCTTTAATACTTCCATTATTCAACATTAGATTTTAAATACTAACCTTTACTTGATTTATCATAATCCTTATTTGGAATTATTCTAAAATTCCTGGGGTATCACATTAACAACATCAGTTAAGTTCTTAAACAAAGTTTCACTGCAGCGAAACAACTACCACTAAGAGAATCAAGTAGATCGCGATGTCTACTAGCCTCTCTTTTTAAGAAAATCATCATCAACTTTTATCATCTGAAACATTACTGGTCATGAACATACCAAACAACAGTTCTTCTTTGCCCCCGACCAAAGAGAACATTCATCAAGTGTCCTTGTCATCCAACCAAAGACACCAAACAATTATATCACCTTTATCCTATATCACCTTTAACATACTATCTGTGTCCCAGACCACAGATATTCAGAACAATCTGATACTTGATGATTGAAATAACAATATAGATATAAATAATAAACAAGATAACATGAGGAGTTAACAAATTTGACTTTGTTCAGATTTAAATAATGTCCAAATTATCAACATGATTTATAGAAAAAGATGTTCAAGTCCAAGAGTAATGTCCAAGATCCACAGGTAATAAGTTCAACGGTAAGGTTTACGGTATAAGAAATTAGTCCAAACTGTTCACAGCTCAAATAAATGTTCACATTTCAAAAGTTCAAGGTTAATAAGTTCACAGTCCAAATAAATGTCCACAGTTTAAAAGTTCAAAGTTCATAAGTTCACAGTTCGAATATGATGATGAAAATTTAATAGGAATGTTCTTGTCAAAGGGTATTAGATGAAGTGCAAACTATTAAGGGAATATTAATGAATTATTAATTTAAGAATTTTTATCATTTAATAATATTAGAGATACAAATGAGATACTTTCTTATCGTAGTAAGTTTAAGTGTTAGAAGATGAAAAAAATGGTATTCCTTACAAGTAAGAAAGAAAATGACATCCCTTTATGATGATGAAAAAAATAATATCTCATAATAAATTTAAGAGTTTGAAAGAAAATGATATCCCTTACATTATCACGTGATTAAATACAGCTTTTATAAGGTTGATCAACTTGAATAATACTCGTACTCTTCCAGATCTTGAACGCTTAAGATAATTTTAATATACTTAGGGAGACACTTATACTAAGAAATATCTAGAGAGTGGAAATAAGATTGAGTGACGAATGTATGAAACTCCTTATGCTAAGCCTCCTATTTATAGTCAGAACCTAACCAACTTTTTCACGCACACGTTACACTTTTTAATCTCATCTTTTAATCTGAACAATTCATCAAGCAACACACGTTTCACACTTTAATCTGCACCGCTCAATGACTATCACGCGTTTCACGCCTACACGTGTTACACATTTACACGCGTTACACATTTACGTGTGTTACACACTTACACGTGTTACACATTTATACGTGTTACACATTTACACGTGTTAGACACGTACACGAGTTACATATTTTTATATTATTTTATTGATTTAATATCTTAATTATTAAACATACCGTGTTTTTCAAATAATAAATCTGTATAACTGTTTAATACCCATGACTACTACTGTAACAATTATTGTAAGACCCCGAATTTTATAAAATATAAAATTTAATTTTTCTTCATATATATTTTTCTTAAACAGTAAGTGGTTAAATCGATAAAGTTTAAAGTTAAGGATGTTATGTGCAAATTTTATTTTGTCGGATAATATTCGTTTTGTCGGGGAATATTAGTTTGGTCGGGGAATATTCGTGCCGTACGACGGCGCCGAAATAACTAATTATTAGTGGACCCCACAACGGAATATTTGTCGGATATAGAAAACGACAAAAATAACATTTTTAAATAAAAATAGTCAACGGTGTTAACTGTTAAAATACCGGTGATAAAAGAATAGTAGCATACGGTAAATTATGGTATTTTCTGTAGCACACGGTACGCTACAGTAGCACACGGTATTGCACAGTGTCTCATATTATTGGTCTGATAATTAACACCGTAACTGTGCGCATCATTTCATCAATAATTGTCACTGCATAATATTTTATGTTATCAATTCAATAATTGTTGCTACACAGTATTTTGCATTATTTATTTAATAATTATCATTACACTGTATTTCATATCATTGACTCAATAATTGTTGGTGCACTGTAGTTTAAAATTATTGAACCTAATAATTGTCACAGTAGCAAATACAATGTAATTTATATTATTAAATTAATAATAATTTGTAACGTGTTTATTACATTATTGTTGAATTATTGTTATAGCATTACATTATTTTATATGTTGGACACACAGGAAGAATAAATAAATAAATATAAAAAAAATAAAAAAATAAAAAAATATATTTATACTATTTGGAATAGTAACATGTGGACCCCATGTGGGGGCCACATCAAATTAAAATGTGAGAATTGAGCTGGAAGGTTAGCAGCCGACTGCTGCCAATTTAGAAAGAATGAGGCAGGCGTGTATCACGCCTGCTGCCACCTACCGCGCATAGTAACATTTTTTCTCCTATAAATAGCTTGTTCAGCTTAATAGAAAAATCACACCTAAAACATAAAAATTTTCTATAAGAATTTTATGAGTTTTCTCTGAGAATAATAAGGCTATTTTGAGTGTTTGAAAGCCAAAAAGAGTGCATGAATTTTTCAAGTAAGTCTTTTATTAAAGAGTAGTAATTTTATAAATTCCTATTTTTCACGGTATTCACAAATCTTCCTTTAGAAGACTCTTCTTTGAGAAGATTCATTTTTAAAAGCTTTCTTTGGAAGATTTATTTTGGAATATTATTTTAAAAACTATTTTAAAGTAGTTATATTATACTACAAAAATTATGTTAAATATATATAATTTTGATAATTCATATTATACGAGTTATCATACAATTTGAAATTTATATGTGGTAATTACTAATTTTATTAAAAATATATATAAGTTGATCAACCTCATTTAAATCAATATCCAGTCACGTGTTAAGGTAAGGAATATCATTATTTTCGCACTCTTAAATTTACTACAGTAAGGGGTATCATTCTTTTCACACTCTTAAACTTACTACGGTAAGGAATATTATTCTTTTCACACTCTTAAATTTATTGCGGTAAGGAACATCATCTTCTTTCATATTCTATTATTGAAACTTACTACGGTAAGGGGTATCATTCTTTTCATCACCATAAATGGATATTATTTTCTTTCTTACTGGAAGGGATTATCATTCTTTGATTCTCGAAAATAATATCGTTTCTTTCTTACTTATAAGATGTGCCATTTATTTCCATGTATTAAATTGTGGGAATAACCTTACGGCGCGGATTACCGCCTGTTGGTGAATAACCTTTTGTATTCATTCCTTATTAATCTCTAAGAATAATCTTACGGCGCGGATTACCGCCTGTTTGGTGAATAACTCTTCGTATTCAAATTGATGGGAATAACCTTACGGCGCGGATTACCGCCTGTTGGTGAATAACCCTTTTTATTTGTCTCGTGTGGAAATAATTTGTCAACACGAATTATCACATGACACTTTTATTCCATATTCGTAAGTGATATCATTTTCCTTTATACTCATAAGGGATACCATCTTTTTCATCTTCCATTATTCAAACTTACTATGGTAAGGGATATTAATTTTCTTCACCTTTTGTTAATCAAACCTGCTACGGTAAGGGATATTATTTTCTTTCATACACCTAAATCGAAACTTATTATGGAACTATTGCTTCTATAATTCCTGAAAATATTATATGTTCCATAATAGTTGAATTTCATTATTTCAACTGAACCTTCCTATTTTCTGAACATTTCTATTGAACTGTAATCGTTATTCTGAACTGTGGATCTTGAATATCATTTTTAAATTTCACTCCACATCATGTTGGCAATTTGGACATTACTTGAATCTGCACAAAGTAAACTTCCGATACTTATTGTTTATCCTGTTCTTCTGTTCATCATTTGTATCACTGTTATTTGTATTAATCATCAAGAATCAAGCTGTTGTGAATATCTGTGGCCGGGGCCACAGATGTGATATAATTGTTGAACAGATGATAGGTTAAAGGCGACATATTAAGTTAAAGGCGATACATCTGTTCGGTGTTTTTTATGGCACGTGGTGAATGTTCTCTTTGGTCCGTAGTGCAAAGATGAACTGTTGGTTGGTATGATTATGACCAAAGGCTGAATCTGGTATAATCATGACCGTTGGTGTTATATTGAATGTCTTTGGCCCGTAGTGCAAAGATGAACTGTTGATCTGCATGATTATGACCAGGAACTACGAGGTTGTATTATCTTGACTAATGGTATTTCAAATGATAAAAGTTGATGATATTTTTACTAAAAAGAGAAGCGAGTGGACATTATGGTCTGCATTATTCTTCTAATAGATTGCTCATTCCGCTGCTATTATTGATCTGAACATTGTTCAAGAATTTAACTGCAATTTTTTGATATAAACCTTGTAGTCTATTGTATTCTATCAAGAACCCAACTGTTGAAGACTAATGATAATTTATTCGTCATTATCTTAGTCATGATATTCTTTATTGGGCTATTTGAGCTCACCCTTTCTTTTGTTCCATTGTTTTTCAACAGGAGATGAAAACGTAACAGGGTCTAACCGGGGGATGGAGTGAGAGTCCGAGGAATAGTTGTCGTAGTCTTCACGTGTTGTAAAATAGTGTGGCAATAATAGTGAAGACTTAGTTGTGTATTATTATACACTGTATTGTTGTACGTTGTGCTTTGTTGTAATAATTTTGTTGTAGTCTTTTGACGACTCAAGTTTGGGCTGTGTGGGCTCAGATTTGGGGGCGTCACAATTATTGGCCCAATAATGCAAGATGCTGTGCATTATGACAATTATTGATTCAATGATATGGAACATTGTGCAATCAATAATGTAAAATATTGTGTGGTGACAATTATTGATTCAATAATGTAAAATGCCCTGTAATGACAATTATTGATGAAATAATGTGCAATAGTCACTTTATCAGTTCAATAATTTAAATATTGTGTAATACCGTGTGCTACTATGCAATACCACGATCTACAGTAAAATACTACGTGTTACAATAATATACCATACGTTACCATACTTTTATTACTGGGTATTTTAACAGTTAAAAGTGATAATACCGTTGACAATTTTTATTTAGAAATGTTACTGTTGTCGTTTTCTTCATTCGACAATATTTTGTTGTGGGGTCCACCCATAACTGAATATTTCGGCGTCGTCGTACGAATATTCCCTGACAGAATGAATATTTCTCGATAGAATGAATATTCCCCGACAGAACGAATTTTTCCCGACCAATCGAATATTGTCCGACATAAATTTTTTGCACACAACATCATTAATTTTAATTTTTATTAATTTAACACCTTATTGTTAGGTATAGAATTATGAGAAAAATTTAAAATCTATTTATTAAAATTCAAGGTTTTACAATATGGATCAATTTGGTTTATATAGAACACTTTTATAAGGTGAGATTAACTCTTTCGATGAAGGTCATGTTGGTTTGCAAAAATATGACATACATACAATCTAATTGTAGTAGCACAACGGAAGCAAACAAAATCAAATTTTAAAATTTTTCTTTAAACCAATAACCAGGATATTTCTTATGCGATAATTATTTAATTGAGGAAGGATAAAAAATTTATACCTTTGTAGAGCCAAGCTTCTAAAGGTACAAGTTCAACTTCCTTTAATCCTTCGCGTTCTTTTTCAAATTCACCGATTAGATTTCACGGATCAATGGTAGCTCCTCATGTGTGATCCACCAAGAGATCTATGAATTAAAAAAATATAGTTTGGTTTCTCAAAACTATAGGTGACTAGCCCTAATTCTCTCTCTTTCTAACTCTTTAAATATAGAGAATTATGAAGTACTCTCTCAATTCTTGTGAAAGAGTGTGTAATCTTAATCCATAATAAGACTTCTCTTATTTATACATATAAACAACACTCCTAAACTATTTAGGATTATGGTTTTAATTTAATTCTCAATCTAATTAGGAACTAAATTAATTAATTATAATTCATAAATCATTTAGGAACTTAATTATTTAATAATGAGAGTACTTCTTATTAATTAATTCTAAAACCTTTTAGGAACTAAATTAATTATCATAATTCCTAAACCATTTAGGAACTTAATTATTTATAATAATACTATTATTTATTAATTAATTCCTAAACCATTTAGGAACTAAATAATAGTAATAATAATAATAAGACTCCCTTTATTAATTTATAATTAGTATTTCTAAAGTACTAAATTAGAAATATTAAGTTATTTAATTTATTCTATCATCATAGTCTAAATTAAATATTCTTAATTTATTATTACGATTATGTCATCCACTTCTAAAATAAATATTACTCTTTTGCGGTGTGACCCTTTAGGTTCTCCATATTAAATCGATTGTAAAATAAATTAATTAGAATAATTCTAATCTTATTTATATGAATGAATTAAACTATTTAATTCATATAATAAATAATATTTATTCAACAATAAGGGTAAGCCCCTTTAGCGAGCAACGATTTTTCAGATAATATAGATTTCAACATTTGATCGTAAAAAACCCTTTCAGCGAATAGTTACTGTACAATTCAATCCTTATGCCATTCAATGTCTTAATCAAATATAAGACGTGAAATTATAGTCAAATCTTATTTTATTTGATCATATGCATTTCAATTCACAAATGCACAACTCTAATATAAATTAGAAACTCCTTTCTAATTTTCATTCCTTATTTGCCAAGGATTTCTAAGTTATCATTTATCGAATTATATATGACATTCTCTTCCTTTACTGAAAGTGGTAGATCATTTGTTGACCATTCACCTACCTCTATGTACAACTTATTATATCCGATCATACCCTTTGATATACCCTAAAGATCTTAAGGAATATGTCAAAGTATAACTCATCATACACAAGATACTATGATGATCTCAAGTCCAAGGATTACTTATACTACTATCACAAAAGGAACTCCTATTGATATGTAAGTAAAACTCCAATAAGTGTTCCTTGAACGAGTCACGTTCAATGAACTTATTCTCTAATTAACACCAACATACTTGATTTAGTGTCTCTACACAAATGATTATGAGATCAATCATCTTCTTCATAAGAGCAAGCATAGTATGTACTAATATATCCGAATTCACTAATCCCCATGATGCTTCATTATCTATCATGAGGTAAAGATTGACCACTTCTTCTTGTGGTTAAGATGTTTCCTCATCATCACTGAGATCTCATCCTCCTTCAGTTAGGAAACTCCTTCATTTGGTTAACCGATGACATTCTCTTTTGAAGTGTCTAAGTTGTTTACATTCAAAACATACATCTTGAGTTTCTGGTGGTGATAGTTCAGTGGGTTTGTTTTGAGTTTGGTTATTTTTGAATTAGTTTGGGTATGTTTGAGGAAGATTCATTTTGGTATAGTTTAGTTTGTAAAACTATTTGTTGTTTGGGTTATTGAACACTCTATTGATGTTGTTCGATTTCAAAAAACATTTTTTCATACCTCTGAGCTTTGCTTTGAATGACTCTTCGGATCTGTCTGGATAAAAGAGCTACTTCATGATCATCCAGACTTTGAAGTTTTTCTTTGAGATCTTCATCATCACTTTCCTGATCGGCTAGAATAGCTTTGAGTGTTATTCCTTTCTTTTTAAGATCAAGATCGTTACCAATTTTTTCAGACTCCAATCTTTTCTGTTAGGCTGAACTACTTTCTCTAGAATGGACTTGACATCACGGTTGGAGACCTCGACTTGGCCATTGCTCTGCGGATGATAAGCCGTAGAAACTTTGTGCTGGACATTGTATTTCTTGAACAGCGCTGCTAGTGTCCTATTGCAAAAGTGCGTTCCTTTATCACTAATGATAGCCCTTAGAGTTCCAAACCTGACAAATATGTTAGACTTGACAAAATTTACAACAACTTTAGAATCGTCAGTCTTGGTGGCTTTAGCCTCCACTCATTTGGAAACATAGTTAACAACCAGAAGAATGTAAATATTACCATAAGAAACAGGAAATGGTCCCATAAAATCAATGCCCCAAACATCGAAAATTTCAACAACCAAAATAGGATTTTGTGGTATTTGATTCCTACTTGATATGTTTCCGGTCTTTTGACAATTGACACATGATTTACAAAACAGATAGGAGTCTTTAAAAATATTAGGCCAAAAGAAACCACATTCTAAAATCTTACGAGCTGTTCATTTCGGTCCAAAATGATCCCCATAAGCGTAAGAATGATAGAAAGTTAAAATGGATGAAAACTCAGAGTTAGGGACACATCTTCTAACTACCTGGTTTGCACATAATTTCCACAAGTAGGGATCATCCCATACATACCGTCTCATATCACTCTTAAGCTTATCTTTCTGCATTTTGAAAAATTCACTAGGAATATAAGTGCTGAGTAAATAATTAACAATGTTTGCATACTAGGGTGAAGCCTTATCAACGGAAAATAAATGCTCAATGGGAAAGGAATCTTGTAGTGGAAGTGCTTCTTCATTTTTAAGCAATCTGCTTAAGTGATCCGCCACTAAATTGTCTGCTCATTTCTTGTCCTTTATTTGCAAGTCAAATTCTTGGAGCAGCAGGATCCATCTTATGATCCTAGATTTTGAATCCTTCTTTGTCAGCAGATACCTGAGAGCAGCATGGTCAGAATAAACTATGACTTTAGTACCGAGAAGATAAGATCTAAATTTGTCTAAAGCAAAAACAACAGCTAATAATTCTTTTTCTGTTGTTGAATAGTTAATTTGAGCAGCATTCAATGTCCTAGAAGCATAATAGATGGCATGCGCAGCTTTGTCAACTCGTTGGCCCAAAACAGCCCCTACTGCATAGTTGCTGGCATCACACATGAACTCAAAGGGTAAATTCCAATTTGGGCGCTGGATCACCGGTGTGGAGGTCAATAACATCTTCAATTTATCAAACGCCCCTTGCACTCATTGTCAAACTGGAATTCTACCTCTTTTTGCAGCAACTTACACAACGACATAGCTATTTTGGAGAAGTCCTTAATAAATCTTCGAAAGAAACCTGTATGACCAAGAAAAGAACGAATCTCCTGCACATTTGCGGGGTAAGGTAAAGCAGCAACAATTTCTATCTTAGCTTTATCCACTTTTATTCCCTTAGCTGAAACTACATGACTTAGGACGATACCCTGTTCTACCATAAAATGACATTTTTCCCAATTAAGAACAAGATTAGTCTCTAAGCATCTATCCAACACACGAGTTAAATTATCTAAGTATGCATCCAACGAATCACCATGAATTGTGAAATCATACATAAATACTTCAATGCAATGTTCAAGAAGATCGGAAAATATACTTATCATGCATCTTTGAAACGTATTGGGTGCATTACAAAGTCCGAAGTGTAAGACCCCAAATTTTATGAAATATAAAATTTAATTTTTTTTCTTCATATATATTTTCATGAAACAGTAAGTGGTTAAATTGATAAAGTTAAAAGTTAAGGATGTTATGTGTAAATTATATTATGTCAGACAATATTCGTTTGGTCGGGGAATATTCGTTCTGTCGGAGAATATTCGTACGACGACGTCGTACGAACCAATCATTGGTGGACCCCACAAAGAATAATTGTCAGATATAGAAAATAACATAAACAATTTTTAAATGGTTAATGGTACTATCACTTTTAATTGTTAAAATATCCAGTGGTAAAAGAATAGTAATATACGGTATTACAAGTAACATACAGTATTGCACAGTAGCACACGGTATTGCACAGTAGCACACGACATTGCACAATGTTTCATATTATTAAACTGATAATTGTCACAGTAGCATATGCACAGTAATTCACATTATTGAATCAATAATTGTTATGACACAGTAACGTATTCTTTCTTTTACATACTTTCTGCATTATTGTTATCTCTATTATGGTATTATTTAAACAGTTGTATTTCATTAATTAATTGACTTGATATCTAACTCAGAGAACCAGCTACACTGTATTTATAACAATTAGTCATAATAATGAATAAGTGTGAATTATTGTTGAATAATTGAATTGATAAATTTATTTAATTATAATATAAAGTTAGGTGATATAAAATGAATGGTATAGATTAAACATAATATAGAATTTGAAATGGATGGTGTAGATTAAAAGATGATCTTTAAATGAATGGTTTAGATTAAGGAAATCTTAAAAGATGAAATGAATGGTATAGATTAAAGATAATATAGAATTTGAAATGGATGGTGTAGATTAAAAGATGATCTTTAAATGAATGGTTTAGATTAAAGAAATCTTAAAAGGTGAAATGAATGATATGGATTAAACATTATCTTGAAATGAACGGTTTGGATTAAATTAGGAAATCTTGGTTATGATAAGATTTTTGGCTATAAATAGAGGCATTAACTTAAGAATTTTTTATAAACTTCCTTACTTGTTCTTTCTTTCTCTCTCTAAATACTTCTTGTGTAAGTTCTCTCTAAGCGTGCTTAAGTCATCTTGAGTATTTGTGAAGATTTATAAGTGTACGTGTACTGTTTAAGTTAATCAACCTCATTTAAATCAATATCCAGTCACGTGTTAAGGTAAGGAATATCATCTTCTTTCATATTCTATTATTTAAACTTACTACGGTAAGGGATTATCATTATTTGATTCTCGAAAATAATACCGTTTATTTCTTACTCATAAGATGTGCCATTTATTTCCATGTATTAATTTGCGGGAAGAACCTTACGACGCGGATTACCACCTGTTGGTGAATAACCTTTCGTATTCATTCTTTATTAATCTCTGATATTATTTTTGTAAGTGATATTATTTTCCTTTATACTCATAAGGGATACCATCTTTTTCATCTTCCATTATTCAAACTTACTATGGTAAGGAATATTAATTTTCTTCACCTGTTGTTAATCAAACCTGCTACGGTAAGGGATATTATATTCTTTCATACACCTAAATCGAAACTTATTATGGAACTATTGCTTCTATAATTCCTGAAAATATTATATGTTCCATAATAATTGCACTTCATCATTTCAATTGAACCATCCTATTTACGTGAACCTTTCTATTGAACTGTAACCGTTATTCTGAACTGTGGATCTTGAATATCATTTTTGAATTTCACTCCACATCATGTTGACAATTTGGACATTATTTGAATTCGTACAAAGTAAACTTCTGATACTTATTGTTTATCATTTTTTTTCTGTTCATCATTTATATCATTCTAATTATCCAAAATCAAGTTGTTGTGAATATCTGTGGCCGGGGGCACATATGTGATATAATTGTTGAACAAATGATAGGTTAAAGGCGATATAATAGGTTAAAGGCGATACATCTGTTTGGTGTCTTTTATGGCACGTGGTGAATGTTCTCTTTGGCCCGTAGTGCAAAGATGAACTGTTGGTTGGTATGATTATGACCAAAGGTTGAATCTGGTATAATCATGAACGTTTGTGTTATATTGAATGTCTTTGGCCCGGAGTGCAAAGATGAACTGTTGATTTGCATGATTATGATCAGGAACTGTGAATTGTATTATCTTGACTAATGGTATTTCAAATGATAAAAGTTGATGATATTTTTCCTAAAAAGAGAACCGAGTGGACATTATAGTCTGCATTATTCTTCTAATAGATTGCTCATTCCGCTGTTATTATTGATCTGAACATTGTTCAAGAATTTAACTGCAGTTTTTGATTTAAACCTTGTAGTCTATTGTATTCTATCAAGAACTCAACTGTTGAAAGCTAATGATAATTTATTGTCATTATCTTAGTCATGATATTCTTTACTGGGCTATTTGAGCCCACTCTTTCTTTTGTTCCATTATTTTTCAACAGGAGATGGGAACGTAGCTGGGTTTAGCCGGGGAATAGTGTAATGACCGAGAAAATTACGAACCCAATTTTTTTTTTATTTAATTATATCCATAAGAAAATATGAGGTGTGAGGTATGAAGTATGTGATAAGTTGTATGATGAGAGGTATTAAATTAGTTAATTAAATTAATTAACTAAAGAAGGAAAAAGATTTCGAGAGAAGCTTATGTGATGAAATCACAAAGCTTGAATGTTGACCTTGTATGGCAATTAAGAAGATTTATAGTAAACAAGTTAATTACTTGTATGAATAATGAGAAAGAAGAAGCAAGTGAATTATTTAAGACAATCCAAGGTGGGAATAATTGTTTGTGTATGGTTAACTATATTATAAACCCAATTTGATGATAAGGGTTAGTGAATGAATTAAATTAATCAAGTCAAAGTACTTGTATTAATATGTGTTAGGGTTTCATTAAAACAAACCCAAGAATTTGTAGGTAATAGTGTTATGTAAGCTAATTTAATTAAGGAGTCCAATGGACTTATAAATAACAAATCTAATTGGATTATATAATAAGTCCAAATGATATATTAAACTAGTTCCAATAAACTAACCTAGTAGCCTATATAATTTAATTAAACATTGATTCATGTAATTAATTAAACTAGCACAATGCTTGTTTTAATTAAATGTAACATAGATTATTTAAATGTTAGCCCAATGTGATAAATAAATTGAGCCCAAACAAATTAAATGAATGAGCCCAACTTATTTAATACCTAAGTCCAAAGTGGAGCCCAATAGGAAGTCAAAATGTTGGTCAAACATTATATATAGGTATATATATCAATTGGTGTATATATGAATAATAAATGTAATAAAAAAATAAAGCAAAAATGGGGGATTTATCCCATTTTGCTGAGATTTAGGGGGCCCCACTTGGGGTTGCTTGATTTTCCAAGTTACTTATAATTTACTCCTTGTCATAGTAGGTGAACAACTAAGGTCAATCACAATGTCAATCAACCTAGTCATTCATGCAATAGTAAGCACCAATTAGCCTTAATTTGACCAACATTGGTTGATTAGGAGAATTGATGATGGTTTAGTAGATGACTATAAATAAGATACTCCACACAAGTATTATGTTGGTTGGTTCATTTGCTAGAGATTTCAAGAGTGAAAAGAGAGAGCATTTGAGAGCTAAAGAGAGAAATACTTGTAAGTTGAGAGGAAAAAGCTAGAGAGCTTGTGAGCTAGTGTGTTAATGGTTCACTCAAGAAGGAAGAAGAGGCCTAGCAAGAAGAAGATCTCCATAGAAGGAACTATGAAGGTTGAAAAGTGTTCTAACCCTTCCTTAGTTAATTTCTATGGTCTATATATGTTTTAATCGGTCAAAAAGTATTTTTAACCGATCAAAAGTTATTTTGATGATCTAGAAGTCTAAAACTATGATATATATGTATATTCATAGTTTGATATAGTTAAATCATGTTTTGGTATGAGCGGTATGCATAAAAATGCAAGAAATGTCTATATTAAGCTTTACCGGTAAAAACCTAGGTAGCTATATGGTATTTAATGTTGTAGTTTGAAATGTACAAGTTGGAAAAATAATTTTTATGACTAAAAGGTTACCTCTATGAGTTTTTAAGAAAACCCAACTTGAATCTTTCAAAAATATGGAAAAATAAAGAAGTTATGAATTTTTCCTCAAAGCATGTTGATTTTAAAACCCTAGGTTGCATTGTGAACGATTTTAAGCCTAGTTCCGTTCAGAATTTGGAATTGTGATATAAAGAGAAATTGTAGAGGGGAAAATTCTAATGAGAATGGACTCAAGAATCACCCAAAAATATTTTTAAATGAAGAAGTTATGGCTGTCGGAGCGTCGGAGGGTCGGGCAGTCCAAATTAGGGTTTTTGAAAATTGGCCGAGCGCCTACCAAGCGCCTAGGCGCTTGAACCGGCTGTCTCTGAGGGCAGACTTGGTCCGGGTCGGGTCGGGTCGATCCGGGTCGGGTCGGCCCGGTCCGGGTCGGGTTTTTTGTGAAAATTTAAGTTAAAATAAGTGTAAAATGAATGTGTTTAAATAATAAACCAATATATTTAGAGTCTATAAGAGACAAATTGGTAGCTAAATGTTTAAAATAAAGACTAAGGTTAACACAATTAAAAAGTTAACTATTGGTATTATTTGAAGGGTATTAAAATATTATTGAATGTTGAATAATATTAATATGTGATTAAAAGGTTGTTAAATGATTAATAACATTTGTAAATGATTAAAATATTATTACATGGTTAATAATATTAATAGGTAGTTAAAATATTATTAAATAATTAATAATATTAATAAGTGATTAAAATATTATTGAATAATTAATAATATTAGTTAAGAATTTAAAGTATTATTAAAGGGTTAATAATATTAGTAAGATAGTAGAATATTATGAAATATTAAGAAATGAGTAAAATATTATTAAATGGTTAATAATATTGGTATGTGAATAAAATATTATTACATGGTTAATAATATTAATAAGAGAGGATAATATTATTAAATGGTTAATAATATTAATATGTGATTAAAATATTATTAAAATGATAATAATATTAATAAGTGATTAAAATATTATTAAATGGTTAATAATATTAATAAGAGATTAAAATATTATTAAATGATTAATAATATTAATAAATAATTAAAATATTATTAAATGACTAATAATATTAAGAAGAGAATAGAATATTATTAAATGGTTAATAATATTAATGAGAGAAGAAAATATTATTAAATGGATAATAATATTTAGAAGTTATTGAAGATATTATTTGATGAATAATATTATCTGAAGAGTAAGACATTATTAATAATGTTAACATATGATTGAAATATTATTAAATGATTAATAATATTAACTAAGGATAAAGATATTATTAAATGATTAATAATATTATTAAGAGGGTAAAATATTATTAAATGGTTAATAATATTTATGATTAAGATGTTGTTTGATGATTAATATCATTGGGGATAGTGTAAAGCATTATTTAATTATTAATAATGTTAATAAGTGTTTGAGATAATAAAGAGGTTAAGAGAATTATTAGATGGTTAATAATATTAAGGAGTTAAGTGATTTATTATTGAAATAATAAATGGTTAAAATATTATTATACGATTAATAATATTATATGTTGTATTTATATATTATCAAATGAGATAATATTATAAAGCAATGAAGTGATGGTTATGTGAGTTGAAATATTATCAAGGGAATTGATAATATTATTAAGAGTTTTAAGGTTATGATTAAGTGATAGATGATTTAAGATATATTTGTTAAGGTTATTAATGTTAAATAAACCTATATGTGTTATGCTAATTGGAGGATCAATGTTATTGAATATTAGGTCACCCAAAGGAAGTATTTTAAAGTTGAATAGCAGTAGTCAGCGGAACAGGCAAGTTCTTCTTAACCCTAACTTGTATTTATTGTTGCAAGTTTCCTTCAACTTTATGTACATTGAGCTATTCAAATTATTGTTGAGCAAATTCTACACTCGTAGTTATTTGACAGAACTTAAAGTGGATTAATTATCTAAAAATTATTCCACCTCATTATTGGTTATTGTATTCGCACATAGTGCCTTTGCAAATGTTATAGTTCAGTAATTTACGAACTGTTTAAGAATGTCTAAGCTAATTGTTTCGGCTAGACAAATGCATGTTTAAATTCATCTAATTGAATATTATGAAAGCTTATCCAAACCATTGGCTGGTGCGGATTCTTACAGTAAGACTGAGAAAGAACAACCCTAGTTAAAGGGGATTTTTATTTGTCGGGAAACCGAATGCGCGCAAGAAATCTAAATGTTATGCATATACATAGGACATGAGAGGACTGATCCCCTCGAGTGTCCCGTTATTTTTAACAAGGTGTCAGACATTGTATGTCTGTTCTACCTTAGTAGTAGTTCAGGGTCCTTTGCGACCACTCAGCAGTAAAGAGTCAATCCATTCTTTTGTTGAACATTGATTCTTGTTATTTCACAATTGTTCTTTATTGTTGAAACTCTCGAAGATAAATCTTTTTCATTCATGATATATCATTTCTTATTTAAACTTGCTGGGCAAAGTAGTTGCTCACCCTTGCTATATCATGAACTATTTTCAGTTAAGCCGAGTTATCTAAGGTGTATCACGGCAAAGGACAGATGAACGAGTAGACGTAGTTAGTTCGTACTATTTGTGTAAACCTTTTGTATTATAAGGTAACGATGATGTATTAAGGTTAGTGGAACCTGGGATTGAATGTACGTTTTGTAATGAAATTATGTATGTTTTCCGCGAGTTATTGAAGTTTTAATTTATGAATGTTTGTTAATAGATGAATAGTGAGCACCGAACCCGAGGTTCAAGGGACCCGGATTTGGGGGCGTCACAGGTTGGTATCAGAGCTGTAGGTTATAAACCTTAGGTGGGGGAAAAACCTTAGGATTATGACCGTAGAGAAGACAAGAAAACTCATAAAGAGTTTAGGAGATGAATTGTGGAGATTCATCAAGTAAGAAAAGTTATGTGTAAGTAAGAAAAGATCTATTATTAGATCGGAAGAGTATGAGGAATTCGGAAGATGATTTGAATGTTAGAGGTAAGCAATGATGTAGAAAAGAGATTAAGGATTGGGAGATACCTAATCTATGAAGAATAGATAAGAAGAAGTGATCAGATGTAAATATGGCTAATGTAAAATAGAAGGAAGTGATGTTAAGGAATGATTCGAGGATATTGAGGATATCTTGAGAAGATTGATCTATATGGATCGGTGGTAATAAAGATGATCAGAGTAAATAGAGATGAAATGATGGATTAAACAAATAAGTTATCACATGATTAAATGAATCATAGAAGAATGAGAAGATTTTGGAGTCAATCATAAAAGCAGATAATAATGAAGTGATTGAGGAAAAGTAGAATGATTGTAGAAAGAAATAAGCATGATAAAGAATTATATAAGAATGATAATAGTATAGGTTGAGGAGTCTAACTTTGGAAGTATATATCTTTGGGAGTTTGACTTTGGAGAATATGTTTGGAGAATTACGTTTCAGAAGTTATTTTAGAAGATTTAAAAATCGGATGATTTTCTAATCTGTAAGTTGAATTTTATCTATGCAAATGATGAAAGAAGTTATAAAATTTTGAAAATCCCAACTTTGGAGATAAGAAGCGGGATATGATATGTAATTAGCATAGTGCTAAGAACAAGTATAGTACTAAGTACTAAAGTGATGCATATTAAAATGTTTATTAAATATGCAAATGGATGATAAAAAGACAAGAGGACGATAGTATGGAAGTTTGAAGAAAGTATGTTGAATGAGAAGATCGAGATATAGTGTTTAGGCTATCAAACGATTTGAAGATAGGTGACTGATAATTGTGCGTATAGTTAGTAAGCAAAAGAATGCTTAAAGGTGTGTAGCTGTATAAAAGATGAGGTACTACGTACCAAGGAAGAATATGTTAATAAATTTTAAGTGATGGATTATATGTTGGCATTAAAAGTATATGCCTAAAATCTATAGAGAGGTAATAATACTACCGTTTTATGCCAAACGATAATGTCAAGAGAAAGTTCTAAAGAAAGAATACTCTAGACAATAGTGAAGAAAGTTAAGGAGTTATACCATAATTCCTTACAGACGATTGATGAGTCTAATAGTAGACGCTTTTGAGGAATGAATCAATGAAATTGGAGAAAATCCAGAGACAAGGAATAAATATCTGAAAGAGGATATCAAAGAAGTGATAGACGACATCTTATAATAAGATTGTTGTGTAAAGAACAATAATAAGATCGTGAAATGATCTACGAAGATGAACTCATGAGGAGTTATGTGTTAAAGTATGGATTAAGAAAATTCATACTAAGTTAATAAGAAAATTAGAGGTTGTAGATTTTATTTGAGGACTCATATTAGTGGTTGAGTTGTACGATTCCTTGTATGGGCGATGAATTAGTGCTTGGTTTTAGAACCGCTTAGCTTCCTATAGTAATATAGTGGCCGAGTTGACCAATTTCTTGTATGGGCAGGAGATTGTGTTTGGTTCGACAACCACTTAGCTTCCTAATTATGATAATCATTGAAATCTTGGGTCGCGCTATCCGATGTATATATGGTGAGAAGGTGAGTCTTTTCTTATAGTATATCGGATATGTAGAGAATGTACAGATTAGGTGCGTGTTCTTAAAACTCATACGTATGGTAAGTTCGTGACTCATAATGGTATGGTGGAGCCCCTCAGCGAATGGACGATTAAGATCTGACTAGGATAAGTTCCTCAAGCCATGCTATTGTGGTAAGTTCCTGAACTCATATTGTGTGGTAAGTTCGATGAACAAGTTGTGATGGAGGTTAGAACAAGGTCATAGATAAAGATTTAATTATCAGTGAATTGTGAATTGTGTGAGGCCAGTATTGTTCTCCTGAATACTACTGGTAGGTTGTGTTATATAGTGATGTCTTGCATCAAGGAGCAAGCTATGATTTGAAGAAGGATAAGGTGGGTAATCACGTTTGTGGCACCACAGTTACTTAGGTTTGAAGAGAATCATTATCAGAGAAGATGTGAGTATTTGTTTAATGATATGGAGACTTCAGAAAGAGGAAGAAATGAAGAAGCTGATAAACAGCATGAGAAATTATCAAGAATACGATGATAGGTATAAGATTAATGGAAGATATGATGAGGAATAAATGACAATGTTTAGCATGATAGTGAATTTTCTGGATGATGAAAAATTAAAGAAGAATAGTGATACACTACTTAACAATCAAGTACGTGTAAGGGAACATAAGAAGAAGACGGTATTCGAGTTATTAAGTTCCAGGGTAAAGAAGGTAAAATATATTGTATGAGAGGAAGAAGAAGTGAATAAGAGGAGTAAGGGATACTATGTGTTTATAAAACCCAACTCCTGGAGTATGTGGGTTAGATGGTTATGTTAAGTCCCAACTTTTGCAGTCTTTATGGGATATGAACGTTTATTGAAGTAGGTTTCAAAATGTAAGGTGCTAAGGCACTACTGGTTGCGTATAAATATAGATGTTATGTTTATATGCTTTAGAATGATACTGTGAGCATTGATATTAAATGCTACAAGAATGAATGTAAGGAACAGAATATAAGAGCATAACGTAAGTTTTATTTTAAAAACAGATAATGTCGCCGCATAGACAACCCCGAAACCGGAGGATGGAAGAATCAGTTAATAGTAAAGGAGGTCAAATGGACCCGATGCAAACTTTTGCTAATATGGTAGCAGAAGCGATACAAAGCGGAAATCCAGCATTAGGAAGTTCGCCGAAAAATCGAGTGACAAATTTTAAGGATTTTAAAATGGTAGGACTACCTGAGTTTCGAGGAACGAGAGATCCAATCGAAGCTCAGACATGGATGAAAGAAATGGAGAAAGTATTTGAAGTTGCATGTGTTGTAGAAAAATAGAAGACAACAATTGTCACCTTCATGATGAAGGGAGAGGCTGATTTTTGTGTAAGGCTAACAAAAGCCGAACAGGAGAAAGAATGGTTACGTGGACTCGTTTTAAGGAATTGTTCTTTGAAAACTATTTTCCAAATAGTACAAAGACAAGAATGGAAGTGAAATTTTTGGAACTCAAACAGGTAAGTACGACAGTAGCAGTATATGCCGCTAAGTTTAATGAGCTAGCAAGATTTGCTCCACATTAAGTGGACACGGAAGAACGAAGGACAAGAAGGTTTGAACAAGAATTATATACATGGATCTACAGTAAGGTTTCAATTTTTCGGATTAACACGTTTTCATCAATGATAGGAAAGGCAATCATAGCAGAAGGCGGAGGTAAGGATTTGACAGAGTATAATCAAGAGAGGAAAGAAAAGTGAAGAAGAAAATGGTAACGGAAGTAGCAGAGGTTGTAACGCTCATAAACGAAAGAGGAACCATAAAAAAAAAAAAATGGTGAGAATGGTCAAAGAAAAGAAACACGAAGAATAGAAAGTTGTGAAAGTTGTGAAAAGAATCACATAGGAGTATGTCTAAAAGGGACAGATAGATGCTATAGATATGGAGGGAAAGGACACGGTGCTTCAAACTGTCCTGGTCCCAGAAAGAATTGGAAGTGTTTTATTTGTGGAAGAATGGATCATCCGTTTAAGGACTACCCGAAGAAGGAAAGTAAGGCGAGAAGTAATATCAAGAAAGCCAAGAGGCACGATGTCAGTTGTTTTCGAGAAATAATATAATCGTTTAGGTATTATTTGATTCGAAGACTATCTGACTGAGAATTTCACTAAATAAATAGAATTTCTCGAAAAAAATAGAATACTTTATTAAAATAAAGTGTCTTTAAATCAAAGGATTGTGTTAGATAGATAAAGAGTAAGTTATCCATAAAAATTTATTCGGATATACGAAGAAAAGAGTCAGGAAGAAATCAGATGATAAGAAAATCTTATGTAATCTTATAACGGTGATTCTGGGGACAGAATCCTTATAAGGAGGGGTGAATGTAATGACCGAGAAAATTACGAACCCAATTTTTTTTTTATTTAATTATATCCATAAGAAAATATGAGGTGTGAGGTATGAAGTATGTGATAAGTTGTATGATGAGAGGTATTAAATTAGTTAATTAAATTAATTAACTAAAGAAGGAAAAAGATTTCGAGAGAAGCTTATGTGATGAAATCACAAAGCTTGAATGTTGGCCTTGTATGGCAATTAAGAAGATTTATAGTAAACAAGTTAATTACTTGTATGAATAATGAGAAAGAAGAAGCAAGTGAATTATTTAAGACAATCCAAGGTGGGAATAATTGTTTGTGTATGGTTAACTATATTATAAACCCAATTTGATGATAAGGGTTAGTGAATGAATTAAATTAATCAAGTCAAAGTACTTGTATTAATATGTGTTAGGGTTTCATTAAAACAAACCCAAGAATTTGTAGGTAATAGTGTTATGTAAGCTAATTTAATTAAGGAGTCCAATGGACTTATAAATAGCAAATCTAATTGGATTATATAATAAGTCCAAATGATATATTAAACTAGTTCCAATAAACTAACCTAGTAGCCTATATAATTTAATTAAACATTGATTCATGTAATTAATTAAACTAGCACAATGCTTGTTTTAATTAAATGTAACATAGATTATTTAAATGTTAGCCCAATGTGATAAATAAATTGAGCCCAAACAAATTAAATGAATGAGCCCAACTTATTTAATACCTAAGTCCAAAGTGGAGCCCAATAGGAAGTCAAAATGTTGGTCAAACATTATATATAGGTATATATATCAATTGGTGTATATATGAATAATAAATGTAATAAAAAAATAAAGCAAAAATGGGGGATTTATCCCATTTTGCTGAGATTTAGGGGGCCCCACTTGGGGTTGCTTGATTTTCCAAGTTGCTTATAATTTACTCCTTGTCATAGTAGGTGAACAACTAAGGTCAATCACAATGTCAATCAACCTAGTCATTCATGCAATAGTAAGCACCAATTAGCCTTAATTTGACCAACATTGGTTGATTAGGAGAATTGATGATGGTTTAGTAGATGACTATAAATAAGATACTCCACACAAGTATTATGTTGGTTGGTTCATTTGCTAGAGATTTCAAGAGTGAAAAGAGAGAGCATTTGAGAGCTAAAGAGAGAAATACTTGTAAGTTGAGAGGAAAAAGCTAGAGAGCTTGTGAGCTAGTGTGTTAATGGTTCACTCAAGAAGGAAGAAGAGGCCTAGCAAGAAGAAGATCTCCATAGAAGGAACTATGAAGGTTGAAAAGTGTTCTAACCCTTCCTTAGTTAATTTCTATGGTCTATATATGTTTTAATCGGTCAAAAAGTATTTTTAACCGATCAAAAATTATTTTGATGATCTAGAAGTCTAAAACTATGATATATATGTATATTCATAGTTTGATATAGTTAAATCATGTTTTGGTATGAGCGGTATGCATAAAAATGCAAGAAATGTCTATATTAAGCTTTACCGGTAAAAACCTAGGTAGCTATATGGTATTTAATGTTGTAGTTTGAAATGTACAAGTTGGAAAAATAATTTTTATGACTAAAAGGTTACCTCTATGAGTTTTTAAGAAAACCCAACTTGAATCTTTCAAAAATATGGAAAAATAAAGAAGTTATGAATTTTTCCTCAAAGCATGTTGATTTTAAAACCCTAGGTTGCATTGTGAACGATTTTAAGCCTAGTTCCGTTCAGAATTTGGAATTGTGATATAAAGAGAAATTGTAGAGGGGAAAATTCTAATGAGAATGGACTCAAGAATCACCCAAAAATGTTTTTAAATGAAGAAGTTATGGCTGTCGGAGCGTCGGAGGGTCGGGCAGTCCAAATTAGGGTTTTTGAAAATTGGCCGAGCGCCTACTGAGCGCCTACCAAGCGCCTAGGCGCTTGAACCGGCTGTCTCTGAGGGCAGACTTGGTCCGGGTCGGGTCGGGTCGATCCGGGTCGGGTCGGGCCGGTCCGGGTCGGGTTTTTTGTGAAAATTTAAGTTAAAATAAGTGTAAAATGAATGTGTTTAAATAATAAACCAATATATTTAGAGTCTATAAGAGACAAATTGGTAGCTAAATGTTTAAAATAAAGACTAAGGTTAACACAATTAAAAAGTTAACTATTGGTATTATTTGAAGGGTATTAAAATATTATTGAATGTTGAATAATATTAATATGTGATTAAAATGTTGTTAAATGATTAATAACATTTGTAAATGATTAAAATATTATTACATGGTTAATAATATTAATAGGTAGTTAAAATATTATTAAATAATTAATAATATTAATAAGTGATTAAAATATTATTGAATAATTAATAATATTAGTTAAGAATTTAAAGTATTATTAAAGGGTTAATAATATTAGTAAGATAGTAGAATATTATGAAATATTAAGAAATGAGTAAAATATTATTAAATGGTTAATAATATTGGTATGTGAATAAAATATTATTACATGGTTAATAATATTAATAAGAGAGGATAATATTATTAAATGGTTAATAATATTAATATGTGATTAAAATATTATTAAAATGATAATAATATTAATAAGTGATTAAAATATTATTAAATGGTTAATAATATTAATAAGAGATTAAAATATTATTAAATGATTAATAATATTAATAAATAATTAAAATATTATTAAATGACTAATAATATTAAGAAGAGAATAGAATATTATTAAATGGTTAATAATATTAATGAGAGAAGAAAATATTATTAAATGGATAATAATATTTAGAAGTTATTGAAGATATTATTTGATGAATAATATTATCTGAAGAGTAAGACATTATTAATAATGTTAACATATGATTGAAATATTATTAAATGATTAATAATATTAACTAAGGATAAAGATATTATTAAATGATTAATAATATTATTAAGAGGGTAAAATATTATTAAATGGTTAATAATATTTATGATTAAGATGTTGTTTGATGATTAATATCATTGGGGATAGTGTAAAGCATTATTTAATTATTAATAATGTTAATAAGTGTTTGAGATAATAAAGAGGTTAAGAGAATTATTAGATGGTTAATAATATTAAGGAGTTAAGTGATTTATTATTGAAATAATAAATGGTTAAAATATTATTATACGATTAATAATATTATATGTTGTATTTATATATTATCAAATGAGATAATATTATAAAGCAATGAAGTGATGGTTATGTGAGTTGAAATATTATCAAGGGAATTGATAATATTATTAAGAGTTTTAAGGTTATGATTAAGTGATAGATGATTTAAGATATATTTGTTAAGGTTATTAATGTTAAATAAACCTATATGTGTTATGCTAATTGGAGGATCAATGTTATTGAATATTAGGTCACCCAAAGGAAGTATTTTAAAGTTGAATAGCAGTAGTCAGCGGAACAGGCAAGTTCTTCTTAACCCTAACTTGTATTTATTGTTGCAAGTTTCCTTCAACTTTATGTACATTGAGCTATTCAAATTATTGTTGAGCAAATTCTACACTCGTAGTTATTTGACAGAACTTAAAGTGGATTAATTATCTAAAAATTATTCCACCTCATTATTGGTTATTGTATTCGCACATAGTGCCTTTGCAAATGTTATAGTTCAGTAATTTACGAACTGTTTAAGAATGTCTAAGCTAATTGTTTCGGCTAGACAAATGCATGTTTAAATTCATCTAATTGAATATTATGAAAGCTTATCCAAACCATTGGCTGGTGCGGATTCTTACAGTAAGACTGAGAAAGAACAACCCTAGTTAAAGGGGATTTTTATTTGTCGGGAAACCGAATGCACGCAAGAAATCTAAATGTTATGCATATACATAGGACATGAGAGGACTGATCCCCTCGAGTGTCCCGTTATTTTTAACAAGGTGTCAGACATTGTATGTCTGTTCTACCTTAGTAGTAGTTCAGGGTCCTTTGCGACCACTCAGCAGTAAAGAGTCAATCCATTCTTTTGTTGAACATTGATTCTTGTTATTTCACAATTGTTATTTATTGTTGAAACTCTCGAAGATAAATCTTTTTCATTCATGATATATCATTTCTTATTTAAACTTGCTGGGCAAAGTAGTTGCTCACCCTTGCTATATCATGAACTATTTTCAGTTAAGCCGAGTTATCTAAGGTGTATCACGGCAAAGGACAGATGAACGAGTAGACGTAGTTAGTTCGTACTATTTGTGTAAACCTTTTGTATTATAAGGTAACGATGATGTATTAAGGTTAGTGGAACCTGGGATTGAAGGTACGTTTTGTAATGAAATTATGTATGTTTTCCGCGAGTTATTGAAGTTTTAATTTATGAATGTTTGTTAATAGATGAATAGTGAGCACCGAACCCGAGGTTCAAGGGACCCGGATTTGGGGGCGTCACAAATAGAGTGAGAGTCTGAGGGATAGTTATCATAGTCTTCACGGGTTGTAAAATAGTGTGATAATAATAGTGAAGACTTAGTTGTGTATTATTATACACTGTATTGTTGAATGTTGTTCTACCTTGTAATAATTTTGTTGTAGTCTTTTGACGACTCAAGTTTGGGCTGTATGGGCCCAGATTTGGGGGCGTCACACGAAGGACATCCTACGGTATGCAATTGTACCAAATGGGCATGTAAAGGTGGTCTTTTCTTGATCTTCAGGTGCAATCATAATTTGATTATAACCCGAAAAACCATCTAGGAAGTAAGAATAAGTATGGCCTGCTAATCTTTTTAACATTTGGTCAATAAAAGGGAGAGGGAAATGATCTTTTCTAGTTACAGCATTCAACTTCCTATAGTCAATATACACTCTCCATCCTGTTTGCAGACGAGTAGGCACTAGCTCATTATTATCATTTTTAACGACAGTTATGCCAGCTTTCTTAGGAACTACCTGTACTGGACTGACCCATTGACTATCTGAAATAGGGTAGATAATACCTGCATCGAGTAATTTTAGAACAACTTTTTTCACAACCTCCATCATGGGTGGATTCAGTCTGCTTTGAGCATCTCACTTTGGGGTGGCTCCCTCTTCCAAAAGAATGCGATGCATACACACAGCTGGGCTAATACCATTGATATCTGCAATTGTCCAACCAAAGACTCGTACGTGGTCCCTTAAGACTCTAAGCAACTTTTCTTCTTGGACTTTGGTTAGATTATTTATAATTATCACTGGTAGTGTTTCCTTCTTCCCTTGATATGCATATTTCAAATGGGTTGGTAGGGGCTTTAATTCTGAACTTGGAGCCTGCACAACAGAAGGTAACAACTTTTCATGAGTCACAGGTAGTTGAATGGATGAAACTGAATACTTATCTGAAATTGTTGGTAAGGATTGTAGTGCAACTATAGTATGTAAGACTCCGAATTTTATGAAATATAAAATTTAATTTTTCTTCATATTTTTTTTTCATGAAACAGTAAGTGGTTAAATTGACGAAATTAAAAGTTAAGGATGTTATGTGCAAATTTTATTTTGTCGGACAATATTCGTTTTGTCGGAAAATATTCGGGTTGTACGACGGCGCCAAAATAACTAATTATTGGTGGACCCCACAACGGAATATTTGTCGGATATAGAAAACGATAGAAGTAACCTTTTTAAATAAAAATAATCAACGGTGATAACTGTTAAAATATCCGGTGGTAAAGGAACAGTAGTATACGGTATTAAAATAACTATATACGGTATTCCACAGTTAGACACGGTAGTGCACAGTAGCACACGGTATCGCACACGGTTTCTTATTATTTAACTGATAAGTGGTATTGCACAATGTCTCATATTATTGATCTGATAACGTGACCATTGCACAGTATTCACTAATAATTGTTGTTGCACAGTATTTTGCATTATTGTTATTACACGAATATGCATTATTAAACCAATAATTGTCACAGTAACAAATGCACAGTAATTCATATTATTGATCTGATAATTGACACAGTAGTCATTGCATTATTTTGAATTATTGTTATCACTGTGGTAGCGTTATGTTAATTGTCGTATTACTAATTGGTACTTTTATTAGACAATATTATAATAAAAAGATATTTATTTTATTAAGAAAAAAATAAAAATAAATAAATAAATATTATTATTTTGAGCAAGTTACTATTCACTCCCGGAGTTTACTATTCATTCCCGGAAAAGTTACTATTCACTGACGGAAGTTACTGTTCATCTCGGGAAAGTCACTATTCATCTGCTAACAAAAGTTACTGTTCATTATTGTTCACTTTTTGAAAATTTTAAAGTTACTATGCAAAGTTACTGTGCAAGTATTGAAAAAATTTTAAAAAACGTTTGCGTAGCCCCCAAATTTTCCTTCCCCGGCATGCTACGCATAGTGACTTCATTTACTATAAATAGGCCCCTTCGCTGAATAAGAAAATCATATCTAATATACATAAATTTTTCTATAAGTTTATTGTGAGAGAATTTTGAGCATAGTAAGGTTATTTTGAGAGTTTGAAAGTCAAAAGGAGTGTAAGAATTTTTCAAGTAAGTCTTTTATTAAAGAGTAGTAATTTCATAAATTCCTATTTTTCACGGTATTCACAAATCTTCCTTTAGAAGACTCTTATTTGAGAAGATTCATTTTTAAAAGTTTTCTTTGGAAGATTTATTTTGGAATATTATTTTAAAAACTATTTTAAAGTTGTTATATTATACTACAAAAATTATGTTAAATATATATAATTTTGATAGTTCATAATATATGAGTTATCACACACTTTGAAATTTATATGTGGTAATTACTAATTTTATTATAAATATATAGGTTGATCAACCTCATTTTTATCAATATCCAGTCACGTGTTAAGGTAAGGAATATCATTCTTTTCACACTCTTAAATTTATTACGGTAAGGAATATCATCTTCTTTCATATTCTATTATTTAAACTTACTACGGTAAGGGGTATCATTCTTTTCATCATCATAAATGAATATTATTTTCTTTCTTGCTGGAAGGGATTATCATTCTTTGATTCTCGAAAATAATATCGTTTCTTTCTTACTCATAAGATGTGCCATTCATTTCCATGTATTAAATTGTAGGAATAACTTTACAGCGTGGATTACCACCTGTTGGTGAATAACCTTTCGTATTCATTCCTTATTAATCTCTTAGAATAACCTTACGGCGCGGATTATCGCATGTTTGGTGAATAACTCTTCGTATTCAAATTTCATTAAATTGTGGGAATAACCTTACTGCGTGGATTACCGCTTGTTGGTGAATAACCCTTTGTATTTATTTCTTATTTGTCTCTTGTGAAAATAATTTGTCTACACGAATTATCACATGACACTTTTATTCCATATTCGTTTGTAATATCATTTCCTTTCATATTCGTAAGTGATATTATTTTCCTTTATAGATACCATCTTTTTCATCTTCCATTATTCAAACTTACTATGATAAGGGATATTAATTTCCTTCACCTTTTGTTAATCAAACCTGCTACGGTAAGGGATATTATTTTATTGCATACACCTAAATCAAAACTTATTATGAAACTATTGCTTCTATAATTCCTGAAAATATTATATGTTCCATAATAGTTGCACTTCATCATTTCAACTGAACCTTCCTATTTTCTGAACCTTTCTATTGAACTGTAACCGTTATTCTGAACTGTAGATCTTGAATATCACTTTTGAATTTCACTCCACATCATGTTGACAATTTGGACATTATTTGAATCTGCACAAAGTAAACTTCTCATACTTATTGTTTATCATGTTTCTTCTGTTCATCATTTGTATCACTGTTATTTGTACTAATCATCAAGAATCAAGCTGTTGTGAATATCTGTGGCCGGGGGCACAGATGCGATATAATTGTTGAACAGATGACAGGTTAAAGGCGATATAATAGGTTAAAGGCGATACATCTGTTCGGTGTCTTTTATGGCACGTGGTGAATGTTCTCTTTGACCCGTAGTGCAAAGATGAACTGTTGTTTGGTATGGTTATGACCAAATGCTGAATCTGGTATAATCATGACCGTTGGTGTTATATTGAATATCTTTGGCCCGTAGTGCAAAGATGAACTGTTGTTTGGTATGATTATGACCAAAGGCTGAATCTGATATAATCATAACCGTTGGTGTTATATTGAATATCTTTGGCCCGTAGTGCAAAGATGAACTGTTGATCTGCATGATTATGACGAGGAACTGTGAATTTGTATTATCTTGACTAATGGTATTTCAGATGATAAAAGTGGATGATGTTTTTCCTAAAAAGAGAAGCAAGTGGATATTATAGTCTGCATTATTCTTCTAATAGATTGTTCATTTCGCTACTATTATTGATCTGAACATTGTTCAAGAATTTAACTGCAGATTTTGATATAAACCTTGCAGTCTATTGTATTCTATTAAGAACTCAACTGTTGAAGACTAATGATAATATATTCGTCATTATCTTAGTCATGATATTTCTTACTGGGCTATTTGAGTTCACCCTTTTTTTTTGTTCCATTGTTTTTCAACAGGAGATGAGAATGTACCTGGGTCTAGCCGGGGGATGGAGTGAGAGTCCGAGGGATAGCTATCGTAGTCTTCACGTGTTGTAAAATAGTGTGGCAATAATAGTGAAGACTTAGTTGTGTATTATTATACACTGTATTGTTGAACGTTGTACTACTTTGTAATAATTTTATTGTAGTCTTTTGACAACTCAAGTTTGGGCTGTGTGGGCCTAGATTTGGGGGTGTCACAGTTGGCATCAGAGCTTAGGGATATGGTCTTTAATGGAGATCTGGGGTTAGAACTAGGAGGGGAGAGACGAATAGAATACGTCACTAGTGTGTCCTACCTAAATTAGATTTTATTACCTAACGGGTCGATTTGAATATAGGGACAAGAAGTGACGAGTCAATTTGTTTAACTAACATTTATTTTGTGACCATAGTTTAGTATGACATCTGAAAATCAGGAGGTTAACTATGGAGTGCCCGACGCTAATGTAGCAGAGAATCAAGAGGCCACAAACAATCCTCCTACAAACTCAGAGTTGAATCATTTGCCTAAGGTAAAAATTATGCGTGTTTTATCTAGTAAAGATGAAGGTGAAGGCTCTACTACAGTCATTTCAGATCCTTTCTTAGAAGCAATTAAAGGATGTAATGAACTTGCGAAAATTATTGCCTTTAATCTGCTCATTAATTGGAAGAATCATATCACCCGGTTATGCTCGATAACAAAGGATCAGAATATATGGACGTTTCATATAAGTCTTTGGGATTTATGGTGTTCCAATTATGATTTTCAAGATTATTTAAAAATGACGTTTCTATACTTTTGGGCGCTACAATTTAGAGGAATTCAGGTTAAGTTAGTCACTATCGTGGAAACTGCAGTCTATCGAAAATATTATTCTTATAGAAATCATTGGTACGTTACTACTGATGAAGTTGAGGAATCCGAGAAACAGTTCGTTAGAGAATTATTTAGTGGTATTCCCATGTTAGCAATTAAGTTCCGTGCGGCTTTTGGAGTCTTATCAACCAATGCTCCTCTACTTGCAGCATCAATCATACTCCTATCCATTGGTAGTAATTCTTCGTAGAAGCACTGGATTTGGTGTTGATCGTCAATTTGATGTCGACAACACGAGCACAGCTTCTTGAACCTTTCCCAATGCTCGTGAAGAGTTTCGCCACTAAACTGTCTGATGGCGCATATCTCCTTCCTTATGGTGGCAACCCTTGAATGAGGAAAATATTTCTCCACAAATAGCCTCTTCATGTCATCCCGTGATTGTATCAAACCAGAGGGAAGATAGTACTACCAATCCTTTGTCAAATCTGCTAAGAGAATGGAAAAGCTCTAAGCTTTATGTGTTTTTTCGTCACTCCATGTGGCTTCATGGTGGAACAAACCACATGGAACTCCTTCAAGTGCTTATATGGATCTTCACTTGTAAGACCACGAAAAGTAGGTAAAAGATTAATTAAGCCAGATTTCAATTCAAAAGCAGCATCTAAAGCAGGATATTCTATACATAATGGTTGTTGGTGTAAATCAGGGGTAGCTAACTCCTTCATAGTCCTATTATTAGGTGCAACTGTCTTTTCTTCTTCTGAATCATTGGACGAGGTTAGTAATGCAAGCGCTATGTTTAAGCCTGGTGATGTAGCAAAAACTTCTTCGAAATTCGCATTTGTGCTTCTTGCTCGACGAGTCTCCTTCCTTATTTTTTTTTGCAGTTTTCTCTATTTCTGGATCAAATTTTAAATCAGGAGAGTGAGAGGATCGAGTCATAAGCTGAAAGAAAGCAAATAAAATTTATAAAAAAACAATCACTTTCCCGGCAACGGTGCCAAAATTTGGGAGCTATCGTTAACACTCCAAAATTAATCCTTACTTTCACTCTATCAATGTAAAGTTGGTATAATAGCAAGTAAGAGTCGAACCCTCAGAAAGTGTATTCTATAATGTATCCGATTGATTCTAATAGTAAATAACAAGTAATTATAAAAAGGGGGTTTTGAAATTATGATTCTAATCTAGAAAAGCAAGAAATATTATTAAAATTATCAACAAATTGCAAACTTCAGTTCCTCAGTTCTGTATCATCTTTTCACATTCATGATATAATTAAATCAACCAATATTCTTTCCTTCAATGAAATTAATAACCCTAGATAACCACAATATGTTATTACCCAAAATTCCCCTTATGTTTTAAATCTAATGTGACAATCGCCCCCACTAGACCCTAACTATCATACAGCCTAAGACTATCAGTCTAGATTTAATATAACAGTAGCATTAAGAATTAGGGAATTAGGTCATTCCAAGTAACAATCGTACGATCGCAGATCATTTAACCTGTCTTCTTGATATCATAGCAATATTCAAAAGTTTGACCACAATCAAATATCACTAATTGCTACTTGTGATCAGATATAACATCATTTGCTTAATATTATACCTTAATCTAGTAGATGATAATAATCAAATCAATTCAATGGGCCCTTATCAAATTAATCAAACCCATTATCATTAGGCAATTCTAATAGATCATCAAGAATAAATTTCACATACGAAGGAAGAAATACTGATAACTCAATTAAATCATAAATAATAAATAAGATTCAACATCCCTTAGAACTGAATAAAACTACTTAGCTTGACATGCCTTCAAGTTCACTCCAAGTCTAATTTCTAATGATTACCCAGAAAAATAAAGATAAATCTTTTAATCCCTTATAAGATAAGTATTTATAGACTAATATAAGCCTAGTTATCCTACATCAATCCTAAATCTATTACAAATCCTTTTGGCATACAACTTCTGCAAAATAAAACACATCCAACAGCTGAATTCCTGTAGTGGCGCGGTCGCGCCACCCTATGCCTTGCAACCGGCGCGCCCCGCGCCATTCTTCCCATGATTTTAAAGCATATTGTTGTTCACAGCGCGCCTCGCGCCACCCCTCTTCATGATCCTGGCGTGGCCGTACCAGTCCTTCAACTTTGATATCCACTGCTTTCCAGTTCTTTGGTTTCCTTACTCTTTTTTCGCAACCAACTGCAGCAACCTTCAACAAAATACAAACTCATAAAAAGTAAACGAAAGACTTGAGAAATAAACAATAATTCAAGGTTAGATACATCCAATTTGTAAGGTATAAAACCTACTTATCAACTATGTAGGCCTAGATTTGGGGGCGTCACAAGTAAAGTATGAATTGATAAGTATCTTACTTTCATTAAGTTATTTTGCGAGAACTTTGATAGTATGTAAGTTGTACATGGTGATTAAATATATTTGGAAAGTATTTTATTTAGTAATTTTTGAATATCTTACATTTTCATATTTGTGTTAATATTATATACCTTGTATGCGTAAAAGATTAAGTTATGTACTTATACAATGAAAGACATTTTAATTTAGTAAGTTGTAAAAATAATATATCTCTCTCTTCTTTTCAAATAAGGATATATGGTAAGTTCTTGCACTTGATTTATCATATTTCTAAATAGTGTACTTACTTTCATTCGTTCGTTTTCTTTCTGTTTATTTGTATCTTCTATATATGAGCTTTTCGTTCACTGTTGTTTTTTTTTTCTATTTCTCCCGACAGGCAACACAACTTAATTGGAATTGAAGTTTATACGTGAGAGTTGCGCTATAAGAGTTAACTACTACTTCACCTTTGATTTCGATTTCAGAGTTATTAAATATAACTCATTTTGATTAATTTGTTGTTAGTTTTGGACCTTTATTTTGGAGATTTGATATTGTTAATGAGATTTTTATTTGTTTCAATTATTTTATTATAGTTGTGTTAGCATGTGTAAGTTAAATGACTTTCAAAAAAAAATTTACTTCTAAAAAAATAACTTTAAATCATTTTACTACTTTCCCCTTATTTTATAGTCTTTATAATTTATTATAACTTATAAGTTATTTTTTTGCCAAATTGTTTTCATAATTTGTTTTAACCTAATATTTGATTTGTAAATAAAAATAATATTAAATATTTTTATTTAAAAATTATAATTTAAAATAACTTATAAATTATAACTATTTTTAAAATAAATCATTGCCGAACATGTCCATAATGTAACACTTGATAAATTATCTAAATATTTATTTAAAATGGCATAATTTGAATTAATAAATGACATATTTATTAGTATAATGACATTTATCAATAAAGACGGCGACGCATTAAGCTCTATTATTGTGGGTCTTTTCTTAACTCAACAAGGACAAAGGGTAGCGCGTGGTTGAGCAAGCGCGTACGGAAGTTCATCTCCCGCCTCTACCAAAGAAAGAGGCAAGGCTAATCCTTCCACACATGCAATAATACCTCTCCGGTCTCCACCTTGGACACACACAGTCTCTCTCACTCACTTACATAGCCCACAATTCTGCACTTTACAGGACACGATACGTGTCTCTCTCTCTACCCGATTGGGTGCGTACTGCTCTCCCGGCTCCGTACAATGACAGCTGAGAGGAAGAAGAAGATATTTTATGAAGACTGCAGTAGGAATCTTACTGTTTTAGTGCATTTTGATTTTTAAAAATCGTTAGTCCTAAAAATCACAGGTACGCTTTCAGAATCAGCATATTCACTTCCTACAAAGGGCTCTATTTTCCCAATTGTAAGATCAATAATGTATTTGTAAATTGAAGTTCATAATGTTTTAATTGAATTGTGGGTTATTCTGGGTTTTGTCCGGTTTGTTAATACTTGATTTTTATCTTAGGGGATTTAAACGGATGAGGATTGAGTTGATTCTGACAATTCTTTTGCATCTGAATTGCATTTACAGAACTATCCAGAGATTGCTGTCATACTGAGTGGAGATAAATATTTTGCAAGTTTTAATTTTGGATAATTATTGTTGAAGTAGAGTCCTGTGTTTGGATTTGAAGGGTGCCAATCGTTGTGAAAATTACCCTGATGAGTGTTTAGGCAATTTCTAGTTTGTGGGTCTGTTTCAGTTTGTTGTTTGCATTGATGGGTTGTGTTTATTCAAAAGATTGTATCGGTGAGATTTGCGTACCCAAAGATGTCAAGGTTAAAGAAAGTGGTAATGTGAGAGCAGCTGAGATTGGTGTGTTCTCACCTGTTACCTCAGATGGGGAATGTGAAGAAACCAGAGATCAATTGAATCAATTGAGGGACCCTGAAGCTGTTATAACTAGATTGTCTAGGGTTTCATCACAGTTTCTACCTCCTGATGGGTTTCGAAGTGTTAAGGTTCCTACTGGGAGTTATGAATTACAGTATTCATATTTATCTCAGCGAGGGTATTACCCTGATGCACTTGATAAAGCTAACCAGGACAGTTTTTGCATTCACACTCCTTTTGGGACAAATCCAAGTGACAATTTCTTTGGGGTTTTTGATGGGCATGGAGAGTATGGGGCTCAGTGTTCCCAATTTGTTAAGCAGAAATTATGTGAAAATTTGCTGAGGAATAGTTTGTTTCATATGGATGCTGTTGAGGCATGTCATACTTCTTTCTTGAAGACAAATTTGCAGTTGCATGATGATGCTTTAGATGATAGCATGAGTGGGACGACTGCAATTACGCTATTGGTTCGGGGTAGGACCCTTTATGTTGCTAACTCTGGTGATTCTAGGGCTGTTATAGCTGAGAGGAGAGGGACAGATATTGTGGCTGTTGATCTATCAATAGATCAAACTCCATTTCGGACTGATGAACTTGAACGTGTTAGGCTTTGCGGAGCTAGAGTTCTTACAATGGATCAGATTGAAGGGCTGAAAAACCCAGATGTACAGTGTTGGGACACTGAAGAAGTTGATGATGGTGATCCTCCTAGATTATGGGTGCAAAATGGGATGTATCCTGGTACAGCTTTTACAAGAAGTATTGGCGATTCTATTGCTGAAACAATTGGGGTTGTTGCAAACCCTGAAATTGTGGTTTTTGAGCTTACGGCTGATCATCTTTTCTTTGTGATTGCTAGTGATGGGGTGTTCGAGTTCCTTTCTAGCCAAGCTGTGGTTGACATGGTAAGGTATTCTCTGCCGTCTTTAGTTTGAATGCTTAAGAAATATCAAAAAGTTATATTACTTGATTTAAATAAGTGCTAACTGGTGGATCTTACTGTTTTCTCTGTATCAGTTCTATCCAGTAACATATGTGCTTGTTATCTCCGTATGTTATGTACAACATAGTCTATGATGTATTTAGTATTTGTATCTCCTATTAGGTTCACTTACCCTTTTTTTAGGTTCAATGCTAAATAAGCAAATGCTTAACTTACAATGCATGCTTCTGGATCTATGATGTGTTTGGTTGATACTATAGTTTTGAGTCCCATTATTACGCTGCAACTAAGTCAAATAATCCTCACC
Organism: Hedera helix; assembly: GCA_947179155.2. Lineage (NCBI taxonomy): Eukaryota > Viridiplantae > Streptophyta > Magnoliopsida > Apiales > Araliaceae > Hedera > Hedera helix. The sequence continues at coordinate 6,999,607 of OX359271.1, forward strand.
AGCCACCCATCATCCACACCCAACGCAATGCTTCGTAGAGTTTGCCGGTCACAAAGTTCTCTTGATATCCCAGTCCTTGGTCTCATTTCTGTATCTGTCTCATTAGATTTGTAGATGAAGGAAATCTGTATAGACGTACCTGTCAAAAAAAACAAAAAACTCTATACTGATGGTGGATGTATGATGTTAGGTGTGCTTGTCCAATGTCTGATGAAAACTTTTAGGAAGTTTAACTTATTAAAGAAACACTTTTAAGAAGTTTAAAAAGAGATTGTAAAAGAAAAAACTAAATTACTCCTTCTGCTTCTGCCCCTTCTAGAGTTGTAGATAGACCTTCTTAATCACCCCTATCACCAAAAATCCTACCTTCATAAGCCAAATCCTCCCAGCGTTATAAGACTCACTTCTACCAGCGTAAAAGGGCCCAAAACAGTCAATTACCTCTATTGGATAGTATTCACAGCCCTTGTGAAAGGTCCCAGGCCTCAACCTTATTTGCTTAATTGAAGCTGAAATTTTTACACAACTATTCCTTTGGTCAATTTTAAACCTTTCATTACCTTCTAGCTGCGGAAAAAAATGATATAAGCCAGAAGGGAAAGATCTTTCTACCACTCCCTACATAATTCTTGTCGTCTAGCATGTAGGAAATTCTTGTTGCACCCTTGTCCTGTAACTGAGAAAGAATAAAAACCATCATATAAGTAATATACTGAGGGAAGAGATGGAACAATGAAAGGAAGTAGCTTCTAAGAAAGGGGTAAGGGTCTATTTCTATTTCATCCAAATTGTTTAGACATTTAAGTCTTAGGAGTTGATGTGTAGTTTATGGGTTCCAGCAACAAGTTTTTCATAATTTCATTATTTCTGTAGATTTAGAGGCTCTTTTAGTTGGGGAGAAATTAATAATTTCGGGCATGGTTCTGCCACTTTCTAACTCGCTTAATATAAGGCCGTGTATTTTATGCATCTGTGTATATCAACCATATCAAGAAAAATTATCAAGTTTGTCCCTTTGTCTTCCTTCTTTGTGGCTTTGGTGTTAAAAATATAGGCTTTAGGTATGTCTCTCTTTCTCTCTCTCTCATTTGTGATTAAATGTATTCATTTTGTCTTTGTGGTTGTTTTCACTTTTCAGCATTATGACATTTAGTGGGTGCTTTTGGTTCAGATTATGTTCGATGCAGCTCTTATTTGTATGTTTCCAAAGTGAAAAGTTATGAGTCACTTGTTCGTGTTTTGAAATATATTGCAAATTTTCTTCTCAACCAGGGGGAACATTATTGCAACATGTCTTTTCTCTCAAATCCCCTGTTAGCCATTAGAGTTTCTAATGATGCTGCTGAACTTCTAGGTTGCAAAATTTAAGGTTCCCCATGATGCTTGTGCCGCAATTGTTGCTGAATCTTATCGACTTTGGCTACAGTATGAAACTCGTACAGATGATATTACTGTAATAGTTGTGCATATCAGTGGGTTAGTGGATGTAAGAAAGCTAATATACTCAATCTATTAAGCCTATTTATATTCTTTTAATCTCTGCTAATTTGTTATTCACTTTTTTTTGAGTTATTTCATTTAAGAGTATTTGTCTTTTGTGCCAGACGGCTGTTGGTCAACCAGCAAGTTATGGTGCTGTTTTAAGACCTCCAATCCCTCAATTTGTAGAGCTTTCAGGATCAGAGTCTCCTTCAACCATGGGCTGGAATTCTAGGTACCAGCGTGTGAGGCAAGATATATCAAAAGCACGTCTTCGTGCCATTGAAAGTACTTTAGAGAACGGGAAAGCATGGGTTCCTCCTCCTCTAGGCCACAGGAAAACTTGGGAAGAAGAAGTAAGTACTTAGATAACTTCTTTTCTTGCATTCAGCACAACTTGGTAAATGCAAATCGAAGTTTCAATGTCTTGCTCTTATACTTTTATAATTAACTAATAATTTCATATCAATTTGATACAGGCACACATTGAGCGGGCCTTGCATGATCATTTTCTTTTCAGAAAACTTACTGATTCTCAAAGTCATGTTTTATTGGACTGCATGCAAAGAATTGAGGTTCAGTCAGGGGACATCGTGGTGAAACAGGTAACTTGCATCATAAAACTTATAAATCTTTTTTATTTTTTTATTTTTGATAATCCTTCAGACTTCAGCTGTTGTGACTTGTGCCTGATATGGAAATTACAGAAAGATGCTTATGAACTTAATAAAAAAATAAAAAACGAAGAAGAAAGATGTTTATGATGACTTCATTGAGTTATTGACTAATTTCTTAAGAAAACTCTGAATCTGGTAGTGTTTTCTTCCAGTTGTAAGTATCAAAGTAATGAGGGTATGATGGCCATCTGGACTAATCAAAAAAGAAACGAGAAAAACATGGCCATTTGAATCATGAATCTGCGTTACCACTTAAGATGTTTATACATGCATTGAAAATCCTGGAGAAGCTATAGATTCCTAGTACATGATCAAAATGCCATTTTATAGTGCTTTTGCCAGTCTGCGTGTTGCTATGTCCGTGGGCAGGGGGGGGGGGGGGGGGGATTAGGTGTATATCCAACCTTCAGCATTATATATGCACAAAGTGGCTATCCTGTACTTGGTTGGTAGTCTCAAACTTGGGAGCCTTAGCATGTGAGAATTCCTTGTTCATATCATATGGAGGCTAACTTATTTTGTACTGTCAAGTTGTCAACTTATATGCATAGATCATTTGTCAAACATAGTCCTTGCTATAAGAAATATTCGGATCTTCAAGTGGTGAGCTGAAAGAAAGATAACTTCACAAGTTATATTGTCTCTTCTCTCATGTACACGTAAGCATGTGTTAGAAAATCTATTTTTAATCTTTTGGCCCAAGTGTCTTGTGAATCTCATTGATTAAGGATTTTTCCTGTAAACCACAGCTCTTTTAAAATGGAAACAGCTGAGCGTAATATCACATCTTGCAGGGTGGAGAAGGTGACTGCTTTTATGTTGTTGGCAGTGGAGAATTCGAGGTCTTAGCAACCCAGGTTATCATAAATGTCTTTCAGTCTGATCTTTGAATTCACTAATGTAGTTTAGTTACTCCAGCTTCTCTCATTGGATTAGCTTTGGTCATTGTAGTCATCTACTTGTTTCATGTAGATATCTACTGCAGTCTCATCATGATACAAATTTTAAGCGAGCTTGAGCTTAACCTCAGTAGAACTGACTGGATGTTATAATGACAGGAAGAGACGAGTGGAGAGGTTCCTAGGGTTTTACACCATTACACAGCTGAAAAGTTATCATCCTTTGGAGAGCTTGCACTAATGTGAAGTATCTCTTTCTGCTATCTTACTATCTTAGTAACATGTTATTACTTGAAACAGCAAGAAATGGTTCTAGCTTGAGGTTTGCAAAAGTTGACTTAATGTTTCCTGTCTTTAGGGTTACAAGAAAGTGGAAAAGATCTAAAAATAATTAAAAAGATAGAATTTTGAAAATAATAAAATAATCTGAACGAATATTAGCCTGTGGTTTAATAGTTGTAAAAGCATGATTTTTGTGATCTTGTTAGATTTATAACCATGTCTTCAAGAAACCTGAAGTCTTTCTCTGGCTCATTTAATACATATGGAGCCAGTAGATATCTCTAAATGGACAATTAGTGATGTCAACAGATTCACGCTGTTCATGGACAATAAATATTTTCTCTTCATGATTTTTAGTGAGATATATTGAACTACAGGTATAATAAACCCCTCCAAGCTTCTGTTCGTGCTGTGACAAGTGGAACTCTCTGGGCTTTAAAAAGAGAAGATTTTAGAGGAATTCTTATGTCAGAATTTTCAAACTTGTCATCGTTGAAGTTGCTTCGGTCGGTGGATCTTCTCTCAAAGTTGACAATCTTACAGCTTAGTCATATTGCAGAATCTCTTTCTGAAGTTTCCTTCTCCGATGGGCAGATAATAGTTGATAGGGTAAACTATCTCTCGAAAAGCACATATACTGCATACTTGTTTGCCCTTCTTAAATCTCTTTGGTTCATTTTGCAGAATGAGGATCTTCAGGGACTGTATGTTGTACAGAAGGGACAAGTGATAGTAACTTTTGACATGGAAATGGTAAGAAGTCAAAATGCCTCAAGCCTTGTGTCTGACAATCAACAGGAAGAAGATAATATACAGAGAAATAAAGAGATCTCGGTGGAGAAGACTGAGGGAAGCTATTTTGGAGAGTGGACGCTTCTTGGTGAACACATTGACTCCTTGAGTGCCGTTGCTTCGGGCAATGTGATATGTGTTGTCTTAACGAAGGAAAAGTTTGAGTCAGTTGTTGGCCCTCTAGCAAAGCTTTCACGAGATGATCATAGGTATGTTGTGATCTTTTCTATGATATATTTCTTTCACAGAATACTTGAGGATAAATTTTTTATTGAATTTCAAGAAAGTCTCTCTGTTCAATAAATGCTGGTCTTATTTGTTTTACTTTATGATTTAATTCCCTTGACCCAAGAGCACCATATTCCTGATTATTTTTTAGTACATTAGGTCAAGGGACAATTCAGCAAGCTTTCATAAGAATTCCGGTGGAAGTATTGATACTTCAACCCTCTCGAAAGTTCGGCTCTCGGATTTGGTAAGTGGTATTTAGTCCTGCTTGCTTTATGTTTCAACAACCCCATTTCTGAAAAGAGATGAGATATCTGGATGTATTTACTTGGAAATTCATATAGGAGTGGAGGGCATGCTTATATTCCACTGACTGCAGTGAGATTGGGCTCGTTCTTTTGAGAGACTCAGGTTGGTTTGTATTTTATATTGTGGAAAATTATATATTAATGCTACCAAAGATAGGGAAGGAGGCAAACATTTTAAAATGGGGGACCCTAAAAGATATTTGTGCGAAGATGTGAAATTTTTTAGTAACAACATTGCTGTTTTTTATTGGTTAATGGGGTACTTATTTTAAAAATATTTTTAGTTGAGCAACTTATTTGGACAATTTTATATATTAAATTTTTTAAAACTGGGGGTACATATTAAAAAAAAAAAAATTACATAGAAAAGTGAGTTTTGGAAAAGGGACAACACCCCCTCCCCCCTCCCTCAACACACACACTTTTCCATGTAGCTCTAGTCTGACCAAAGAATGTATTTTGAAAGCAATGCTATTGTTCTGACGCCTCACCTTGTTAAGCTGATTACAAGTACTGCCATGGAAAGTGCTCAAGGATATCTGATATTTGTAGGGATATGGTGCACAGTTTCTGTAATGCATTGATATTTGTTTTTTCTTGAACCAGACAACTTGCTTAGCTTGAAAAGGTTTTCAAAGCAGAAGATCAAAAACCTTGCAAAAGAAGCTCAGGTTTTGAAGGAGAAGGATCTCATGAAAAGTTTAAGCCCTTCGGCTTGTGTGCCACAAATTCTATGCACTTGTGCTGATCAAATATATGCTGGCATGCTTCTAAATACATGCATTGCTTGCCCTATTTCTTCCATACTTCACAGCCCACTTGATGAACCTTCTGCAAAGTTCTGTGCTGCCTCTGTTGTCACTGCTTTGGAAGATTTACACAAGGTTTGGTGGATTCTAATTATATTCCATACTTCTGATGCACATATGGTGATTGCAAACTATTCAGTGTATTCCTTATGTGTAATTTTCAGATTGGGGTTCTTTTCAGAGGTGTGTCTCCAGATGTTCTAATGTTTGATCGGACAGGAAATTTGCAGGTTGGTGTTGTCATGTTATTAATTGTGGCAACTTTGTGTATTGATATTTGTATTAAATTATTTTAATGTGTATGGACATATATTTACTTTTTGTAATAATGAAGACCTGTAATTAGAAACATATTATGGACAATTATAATTTATATTCTTGTTGCATTCTAGCTAGTGGACTTCAGGTTTGGGAAGCAATTATCTGGGGAAAGAGCATTTACTATATGTGGGATGGCAGACTCTTTAGCTCCAGAAATAGTCCAAGGGAAAGGCCATGGTCTTCCTGCTGACTGGTAAAAAGGCCACCTATACCTTCTTTCCTACACATTCAATTAATACATTATTCTTTGTCTGTCTAATATTATCTTAGACAAAATGTGATGCGATAGAAAATAATGGCTTTTTTGTGATTATTATTGGTAGTAGACAAGTAAAAAAAAAAAAGTAAAAATAAACTGGAAACAGGATAGAACTCTTTTTTGGATTAGTAGAAAAATCATACTCTGGGAGCAAGTTGCTGAAAATGTAAAAATTAAGGAGAATTGTGCTGTGTTTTTTTTAATGCTACACAGATTATCCTGCAAAATTGGTGCACTTTCATGGGAAATTAGATAATTCTCTGTTACAGCTAATTCTTCCAAATAGTTAATGAGAGAAAAATTGGGTTACTTTATATTTGTTTGAAATGCCAGGAGAACTGGGTTAATCTGAACGATGACCCCCAAATCCCTAATATAAAAATTCTAATTTGAAAACCATGGTTTTCTGGCTTCACATCTATGTCTAATGTCTAGATTATCTTCCCTGATGGATGTGCACAAATGAGACTGTTTAGGAGATCGTATTTGGCTAAAAAGACTGCGAGTAACTCGAAGCTTATACAAGTTAAGTTGAATCTGATCAAGAAGTCATAAATCTATCTTGAATCCCAGTTGAATTTGAACCAAATAGAAAAAATGAGTCGAATCTGAGTAAGGTGTGCTCAGTTCAGTTCGTATCAATTCCTACTTCTATTCAACATCCTCCAAATACACCCTCACTACTTTTTGGTTCATAATCTTTTATACTTCCTCCAAGTCATTGATGCTTCTAGTAGCTTCCAGTTTTTCTTTTTATATATTTTTGTGTTATATATTTTCATTTCTTGTACTTGATAATAAGCTTGTCATGTTTCGTTACTTTTAGTTTCATCCTCAAGTATTTGTCGCCTTCATTTAATTGGTCATCACTTGATGTGTATGCTTTTCCCTTTCCTGGATAATCATCTGCATTATCTTCATCATGTGGACGAGGGAATTCTTCGGATGAATTTCATTCTTCTGTGCAAATTGTTAAGACATCCTTGTGATTGAGGTGCTTTATGAAGCATAGGCAATGAGATATATATCTGTAGTGCCAGTTTAAGGATAGTACTCTTGAAATTCTCTCTTTTTATCTATCCCAAAGTGTTAAGCATAACCTCAAATTATTTAGGGGTCGATGTGCAGGTGGGCCTTGGGAGTCTTAATCTATTTCATGCTACAAGGTGAAATGCCGTTTGGTTCGTGGAGAGAGAGTGAGCTCGATACATTTGCAAAGATTGCAAAAGGGCAATTCACTCTTCCACAAGTTTTTAGCCCTGAAGCTGTTGATCTCATCTCTAAGGTAAAACTAAAAACATCTAGCTTTTTCTCGTCTTAGTTTATTTCACAAGCAGCCATGTCTTGATAAATGTTCTATTTAGTTACTTGAAGTTGATGATAACACAAGACTTGGAAGCGAAGGTGCTGAATCCGTCAAAAGTCATCCGTGGTTTGCTGCTGTTGATTGGAAAGGAGTAACAGATGGTAGCTTTCCTGTTCCTCACGAGATAATTTGTCGTATAAATCAACATCTGGAAAGTCATGGCGAGGACAGAGTTGATACTCCATTTTCCCCACTTCGAGACTTAGAAGAACTTGACACTCCAGAATGGCTTGAAGACTGGTAGAAAGAACTCGTAAAATTGGGGTTCACTTCTTTTGCCTTCTCAGTTTGGAGTTCTTTTCTCTCCAGCATAATTGAGACTCGTAACTTGGTATTCGATAGTCTAGACATATAAACAGCTCAATACTGAGGTCAGTCAATAGATAGATATCTTTCTTTCTTTATCATTTCCTATCTTTTGTATACAGGTATACGTGTAAATGAGTAATTAGTGAGTGTTCATTTCTTGTTCTATTATTTAGAAGTCTACCCGAGAATGAAATCTATTTCCTTCAACATTACTATAGTTTTGGCTGATCATAACAAATTTAGCCTGGTAGAACTTTTAAATTTGTCGTGTATAGTTTTAGTCGTTGATTCAGAAATTTATAATTTATTACTTGAGAAAAGTATTATTGTTTTATTATGTTCCTGTCTAAGTTTTCATCTTCTATATCTGAATTGCATGGTCAGCATTATCTATAAATGTTTGAATAAAGTTTAATACCGCATGAAGTGTGTTACATGTTCAGCCAAGTGTGATAAATCTGTTGTGTAGTTGTGGTACCGCCGTATATTTGTTTGTATTTTGTTATCTTTAGGCCAGACCTTATATTATAGGCCACAGAGTTACGCTGTCTTCCTCATGGTGTTTCTGGGACCACCTGAGCTTCCCTAGAAGGTGAGGGCCAACTACAAGGAGTGGCTGTTGGAAATAATAACAAATGATGATGTAAAAAGTTTCAGCTAGGTGAGGCGCAAACTAGGTTGCTCTCTTAAAACGATTCGTTCCTCCACTCGAATTGTGATAGGTGCAGAAAGATTTTGATGCGTCACTCTTAGGATACAACAACCTAGCTTTACTGTTGCTTTCACTCGAAATTGCACTAATCGAATGATGCAGAAGCGTCACATGATATCTTATCAAAGTCCCAAAATTATTGTAAAAATATAGAACGAAAAAAAAAAACTTTTAAGTTAAAACAAACCAGTTAACTCATCTCTCTTTTTTTGGTGCTTCATGATTACACTCGTGTGTGTGTGTGTGTGTGTGTGTATATATATATATATATATAGTAAAGTTCAAGAGTATATTTTCTTAGAAGACATACTTAGCATACCTCTTTTAACGACGGACCCGGCGACAATTTGGTCAGTCGCTATAGGTTCGTCCGTCGTTATATGTTGTCTGTTGTTAAAAGTTTTAGTGACGGACGAACCTATAGCGACAGACCAAACCGTCGCCGGGTCCATCGTTAAAGAAGGTATGCTTAGTATATTCTTTAAGAAGGTATGTCCTTGAACCAAGTCATACATATATATATATATATATCAAATCTTGATAAGACATTATAATATCTAAAAATTCATACGTGTTTCTAACTGCTAAAAAATAAATCATAATATTAATAGATATGTAACTTCCTTTAATTTGCAACTCTTTTGATTTGTAACTCCTTAGATTTAAAAACATAGCATTTAGCCCTCTCAAATACATAGCATTTATAATTATTAAACACCAAAAAGTGCTTAACATAAAAAATTAAAATAACACTAATGCATAATCAATACAAAATTAATAGCCCAAGTTGTTAATTATTTTATTAAAATAACCAACAGAGGCCGCCGATCTCCAGCCACCGTAGTACTTCATGTATAATACTTTCTCTTTTTAATAATTAGACATACATTTTTTTTGTCCGTTTTGAAGTTTGAAAAAGTAATTTTTTTAGAAAAAGTAATTTTAAAAAAAAAATTATTATTTTGTAAATATATTTTTGATTTTGAAACGAAGAGAGTCCTATTTTACGCATACAAAGCAGATATCAATCCTTGGCATTTCATTGTGAATATACTTTAGAAATGATCGTGTCTACTCATTTGGTATTGGGAGATTGTATATACTACACCTCACTTGTCAAAAAGAAAAGTATATATGGACACCTTATTTTGAATAGAAGAGTAAGGCATCAAATGACAATGACGCAAGACCAAGAGTTCGATTTTAGTACAATAAATAATTAATACTAGATTGACATTTGTGATGTGAGATACTCTGTTCTTATTTTTTGTTATCATTTTTTGTTATCAGTATAGATATATATATATATATATATGTATGTATGTATGTATATCTTTTATTTCTGATAACAAGAAATGAAAACAAAAGATCTGAACTCGATATTTGTATGTGTTACTTTATGGCATACTTGTGGAATAAATTACGGATTTGCTATTTTTTATTAAAAAAGATTGTCGTCTTCTTATAAGACGCTCTTTGTAAATTGCAAAGACGCGATTTGGTACGAAAGAATTAAGATTAGAAAGAAATAGTTATTCTGATCAAGAAGCATATTATATTCTTTAACATGTATTATATTATATTATAATTATATACATAAATATAATATATCTAATATAACATATAATATTATATGTATTAATATACATTATATTAGCTTTATATTATATTATATTTTAATAATAATATAATATATAATATTGATAAGTATTATACTTATTTTGGATTATATATATATATATATAATTAGTTAGTTAATTCGTTAGTTAATTAATTAATTATATTTTTGTTATTTTATTTTATTTTGATATAATTTTAAATACCGTATTAGATATATAAATAAAATATTGAATTTTATTTTTATTTTTATTTTAATTTGATTATAATTTTAACTATCATTCTATTTCCTCTAAAAAGGATTCCGTTTAACCAAACGGCGGTAAGTTTATCTAACCTCAAGTGAGTTGTATAACCACATTTAGAGAACCACGATACAGTCACTTAAAAACACAATTGCATGGTTTGAGAACCACGATATATCCCTAGCAAATGACATATTTTTCTATAATTTTAGAATATTTCCAACAGCCTTTTTAATTATTTTAAAATACTTAAATAGGTGAGTTACATAAAAAAAAAATATATATCTGACAGCCTCTTCAACTTTAGTCATCAAATTTGGAATTTCATTCTCTTTTCTCAGAACTAGTAAGTTGATTTTACCTCTTCAAAACATTTATTTTGTTTTGAGAGAATCAAAATCAAAATCACATTTATTTTTATACTAACAGATGGCTAAATTGCTGCATTTTTACCATAAGTAATTAAATATGAAAACATGTAAAGCACAAATGTAAATTGTATTTTATCCTCTATATATATATATATTACTCCATGTGCGTTCTCTCTCTCTTTAACTTATGAAATTCTAGTTTAAAATTTTCTCACCTTGGCTATTTCTCTCTCCCTCTCAGTCGTGGTTCTCTTGGTGGTGGTGGAGGTCTTTGAGATTGGGAGCTGAGATTGCAGATCGAAAGGCTGATGTTATATTTATTTGTTTAATCTATTTCTGAATTCGTTTTTTAGTTATCTCTTATGTAGGCGTATCTCAGTAAAAAAAAGTGTTGACACGTGTATTTTTTAATTTAATTTAATTTTAATTAAATTGATAAAATTAATAAAATATAAAATATTAAAATAATAAATAATACTCTTTAAATTATCATGTAGGTCAATAAATCTTAATTTAATTTTTTTTTTATTACTATTTTTAGAAATGCTCTTAACAGTAGAAGGAGGGATTTACATTTTAAATCGTGGTCTTTTCATCGGGAGATGGACAGCTGTATATATAGATGTGGTGACTACAACTTCTCAATAGTCAATAGCAATAGTTATGATCCGTCTCCACACACACACAGAGACGAGAGTTATTTTTGGTCACAATTAATTATGGATCATTTCTTAATCAATTTATCTTCTCTCATCTGTTGTAAAGTTGGACGAATGAGATTAGAATATTTTTATTACTATTCGCAATAATTTTTTTTGCAGATAATTTCGTAAGTTAGAAAATTCAGAAGATCACTCATTTTCTTTCTTAACTTAATTTTTTTTTTAATCAAATTCTAAAATTCAATTTTTTTTTATAACAAATCTAAAATTTTCAATCTATATATCGTTGAAAAACTCTTGTTAAGATCTTCAAAATAAGATCTATTGTTGATATGTTTTAATATAGTTAAAATATCAAAATTTATAATTAAAACCTATAAGGTGTATTTTAAAATATAAAATTTTAATCTCAATTTTAGTCATTTTATATATACTAGTTTACACACACACACACACACACACACACACACACACACACACACACATATATATTGGAACCGATCTATTGATAACATTATAAAAAAAGATCTATTCTGTTAAATATTCAAAAATAACCACAACATTAATTTAATACACTTGTTGTCCGCAGTATTAAACTGTGGACGGTGAATATTATGCCTTGCACGTTGAAACGACGTCATTTTGAAATAAGTCCCGTTCGCAGTATTAAACTACGGAGAGGGTATCTAATTTTTTTTACCGTCAGTATTATTAAACTGCGGACGAAGTTTACCCGAGGAAGTGTAAGAGATTTGGGTAAATTTTTTGTGAAGAATCACTGTAAAAACACAGCAACACAACGTCGTTTTGAAATAAGTCTCGTCCACAATATTAAACTACGGACGGGATAACTAATTTTTTTTATCGTCCGTAGTATTAAACTGCGGACGAAGTTTACTCGAGGAAGTGTAAGAGATATGGGTGAATAATTTTTGAAGAATCTCTGTACAAACGCAGCAACATCGTTTTTATAACAATGTTGCTGCATTTGTATAGAGATTCTTCAACAATTCTTCATCCATATCTCTTACATTCTTCTCGAAGGTAGACCTCACATGAAATTTAATACTACAAACGATTTTTTTTTTTAATTTTCAAATAGGTACTGTCAAAATGAGATGACATCCAAAAATAATTGCTATGAATTATGACGAACTTAGTTTTATATTTAAGGCTATAAATTTTGCTTTTCTCCTCGTTGCTTATTAATGTTTGTAAGAATAAGAATAAACAAGAAGAAATAGAAAATTTAATAGTCTTAAGTATAATTACCCAGTTCGCTACTGTCAAAACAATGAACAATAAGCAAATAAACAATGATAAATGACCGAAATGAAGAACATAGACAACATTCATGCCCAGAAAAAAAAGATATTTCTTTTTTTTTCCCTAAAAGTTTTGAACACTGGAGAGAAGTAAACAACTACACATTTTATTTTATAGTGGACTGGATTACTCAGATTCAAAGAGTCAAGAAATTTTTCTCACCGTTAATGGGGAAACAATTGCTACCCCAACGTAATTGCTTGAAATTCCTCAGGTTTACTGCAATAATTTTTTTTTAAAACACAACGTTTGCAATATTAAATTGCGGTCGGAGGGAAATTAGGAATTCATAGGGTAGTCCTTGTTGAAGGTTATTTGATTTGATGATGATGACTGATGTGCAAAAATAATTGTGGTGAATATGCTTATATGGTTAATTGTCCATATGTATCTAACTAAGTGCTTATGTGATAATGTGCCTATGTGTCTATGTGCTTACTTGATTATGTGCGTATATGTTTTAAAGTGTTTATGTGGTTAATTGACTAAGTGATTACATATTAATCTAAATATGTGTCTACATGATCATGTGTGTATGAAATAACTTACCATCTTCAAATATTGTGAATTGCACACTTATATAGCACAAATATGATATTGTTAAAAACTATCTATTGCTTATAATAAGAGTAAAAGTTATCTGGTTCAAATATTGTAAAGTCCTTTTTGAAAAGAAATATGTGTACAAATGACTTAGAGATTAAAGATCAGAAATGTTAGGTTGATCTTTCTGTAGGAGTCACTTTGCATAAAAGATAAATGATATAAACAGAGAAATATAAGAATAAATCATTGTTGTATATGTGTATAACAGAGTTTGTAAAGTCCTTTCAATATGTAATGATGTAATAATGTACAAAAGGACTTAGTTAGAAAAGATCAAATCTGTTAGGAGATCTTATGGTATATCTGTTCAGTCAATATGATCGTAGAATGGACTCTATGACTCCAAGCAAAGAAGACTCAACGATTCAGTCTGTTCATAGAGTGGACTCTACGACTTCGCAGCAACTAGGTCTGTTCGTAGAGTGGACTATACGACTCCATACCAGGATAACTCTACGATCATCAAGGAGCGACAATTGTGCAAGAGCTCTACATAATATACAAGCTGAATTGAAGAATTGATCAAGTATAAAATGTAGAGCAGAACTCTACGATTGTCGAACAGACAGCTAAGCAAACCTTCAGAAAACGTAGAACCAGAGAAGAAATGTACTCTACGATATGCACAAGCTGGCAAGATCGTAGAGTGGATTCGAAGAGCAAGCACATATGAGAACTCTACAATTTGCATAGATAGACAAAATCATAGAGTGAAACCAGAAGACAAGACAATGCAGACAATTGTTCTACACATGATATAATCGTTGAGTAAAAATAAAGGGTGTGCTAAAGAAGACAACAACTCAACGATTCCACTGAGAAGCCCAGAAATAGCAAGGAGAAGCACTGCAGTCAACAACTCTACGTTTTGCACAAAATGACAAGATCGTAGAACGAAATCATAAGGCAAAGCACTGCAGTCAACAACTCTACGATTTGCACAGAAGGACAAGATTGTAGAACGAAATTGTAAAGCAAAGCACTGCAGTCAGTAACTCTACGATCTGAACAGAATAGCAAGATCGTAGAGTGAGAGAGAAGATCGTTCTAACTAAACGTTTTACTTGACTTACTTTAAGTAACAATCGTGGAGCTGAATTCGTAGAGTCAGAATGATCAGACAGCCACTCTACGAATTCACTATGAAGATCAAAACTAGTAAATTAACAGAACTGTAATATGGTGTGAGAGAAAAGAGAATATTCCTTGACCAGATTAAAGAAAGATTAAGTACTGTTAAAGATCAGATACATGTTAGAGTCATAGAAGACTTTGTGTCCAAACGACTATAAGTCAGAACCTACTGCTCAGAAGGATGGTGAAAATAGTCTGACTAATGGGACATCTCTGAAGGCAATAGAACAGCTGATTATCGAAGTCAAGGAAGATATTTAATGATGAATCAGAAAATTAAATAGATCAAAGAATGTAAGACCCCGAATTTTATGAAATATAAAATTTAATTTTTCTTCATATATATTTTTTCATGAAACAGTAAATGGTTAAATTGACGAAATTGAAAGTTAAAGATGTTATGTGCAAATTTTATTTTGTCGGACAATATTCGTTTTGTCGGGGAATATTCGTTTTGTCGGAGAATATTCGGGCCGTACGATGGCGCCGAAATAACTAATTATTGGTGGACCCCACAACGGAATATTTGTCGGATATAGAAAACGACAAAAGTAACCTTTTTTAAATAAAAATAGTCAACGGTGTTAACTGTTAAAATACCGGTGATAAAAGAATTGTAGCATACGGTAATTTATGGTATTTTTCTGTAGCACACGGTATTGCACAGTGTCTCATATTATTGGTCTGATAATTGACACCGTAACTGTTGCGCATCATTTCATCAATAATTGCCATTGCATAATATTTTATGTTATCAATTCAATAATTGTTATTACACAGTATTTTGCATTATTGATTCAATAATTATCATTACACTATATTTTATATCATTGAGTCAATAATTGTTGCTGCACTATTTTTTAAAATTATTGAACCTAATAATTGTCACAGTAGCAAATATACTGTAATTTATATTATTAAATTAATAATAATCTGTAACGTGTTTATTACATTATTGTTGTAGCATTATTTTATATGTTGGACCCACAGGAAGAATAAATAAATAAATAAAAAATAAATATAAAAAAACAATAATAATTAATTTTACTATTTAAAATAGTAACGTGAATAGTAACATGTGGGACCCATATGGGGCCCACATGAAAATTAAATGTGAATTTTGTGCTGAAGGAAAGGTTGGCAGCCGACTGCTGCCAATTTAGAAAGAATGAGGCAAGCGTGCATCACGCCTGCTGCCACCTACCATGCATAGTGTCTTATTTTTTCCTATAAATAGATTGCTCAGCTGAATAGAAAAATCACACCTAAAACATAAAATTTTTCTATAAGAATTTTATGAGTTTTCTCTGAGAATAGTAAGGCTATTTTGAGTGTTTGAAAGCCAAAAGGAGTGCATGAATTTTTCAAGTAAGTCCTTGTAGACACCCAAATTTTGCATTTCTCTACTAACCCTGGCAGGAGGGCAAAATCGTCGTTTGACCCGACATGCGGAAAGAAAGGTGGACCCCAACACAAAGTCACCCCAGCGATTTACGGTTAAAGCCGACGCAACGGACAACGAGCATCCGGTCACTTGGGACAGGGCGAACAGTTGATCCAGAAAAGCCTGAGCCGACCACAAAAGACGACTAGTGGCCACTCCGCTTACGATGTTCGGGGGTCTCGCTCCCCGGTGAGCGAGCGGCTGCCCAGCTCGCCGGTGAGCTGGCGGGGGTGAAAAGGGGGCAGCGCCCCCTGGGAGCCAAGCACAATTATCAAATTCGGTATCAAATCGCGGCCCTCCAAACTGGCCTCCCAGAACAATATCGCATCGTTTCCCAGGGATTTTCGGACTGCAAAAATACAGCCTTCCAAAATAATACCGCAGAAATTGGCGAATTAAGACCGCGTGGCACGAAAATCGAAAAAGCAAGCCGGACGGCCGCGAATGCAACCGCTGCCACCGACAAAAGTGACAGGCGCGAGGCTCGAGAACGGCACGCGGCAGCCGAGGCGACGGCTGGGACGGCCACAGCAGGCCCAGCCGCAGATGCATCTGCGGCTGCCTACTGAAGCACTATAGATCGCCATTTTCAACCCGAGAACCAGAAGAAAGAAAAAAAAAAGAAAAAGAAAAGAAGGAGAGAGAGAGTGGTCGGATTTTTGGGCTAGATTGAAGCAACACTTTCCATTGTTGTGTTCATTAGTTAGCGATCTTGTGGTGTAACTCGTTTTGTGATATAAAAAAGCTTGAATCCGCGTTTTGCAAGGTGAAAAAGATTGTCTTTTTGGTATTCTATTGTTTGTATTGTTAATATAGCTTATGTTTTGGGTTATGTGATGTAATATGTTATTATGTTGATAAAAGATCCGTGGATTAGGGGTTGTTAGAGAGGTTTCCATCGGAAAGTAACTCCTCCTAACGCCCCGATGACGTCCGTACGGTGATGTATTGTTTCGTTATGGTAATGGATAGTTTGTAGTGATTAAGTTGTAATATTTGGGTTATGTAATGTGATAGCAATGTTAAATCTCGTTAGATTTGGTTTAGGGTTGGTTGTGCCATGATTTGGGTGAATGTGAGCCTAGGGAGGAGATCCTCGTGGTCAAATCCCGATGATGGACATTTTGGTATATGTAATCATGGTATAGGGTCCATGGATGTGTATTTTGTAATATCCGGCCTTAAAGCGATACAAAGTCGTGTTCGAGTTAAGGCCCCGTAATAATAATAAAATATGTGATTGTGGGTGTTTGGGGTTGTCTGGATGGCTTACATGCCCGTGGATAGCCCCGACACGTTGTGAGTGCTTGTTTAATTTACGACACAAAAAATGGTTTTTAAATAAGGCAAATAATGAAGATTTTGTAAAAATGATCAATTTCAGGATATTAGAGTCACGAGGTTTAAAGGTTAAGTGTTTTGGCAAACTTTAATCCATGATTGATGAATAGGCTTTAATTGGTTTTTTTAAAACGTCATAAAAAGCGATTTTGTAAATAAATAAGTGTTTTCATTAAACTTTGTGCATAGGGTTAAAGAGTTCTAGAAGTTGCCCTCGTTTTATTTATATTAACTGTTAGAAGGCAATGTATAGTCTCGATTCCTATTTGACAAAAGTTTAAAATTGTTTGTTTTCTAAAATGACATCTAATAAAAAGCCCTCAAAAGTTTTCGAAATTAAAAATCAATCTTTCTTATAAAAAAGCAAAACCTCGTCATTTGGGTCAAAAGACGTTAAAACACTTTCCAGATAAAACACATTTGCCATACAAAAATCCAAACAAAATTCACCACAAGCATTCACCTAGGCACACATGCACACACACGCAACTCACACATTTTAGGATTTAAAAGGATAGGAAAACATCAAGATAGCGGTAACCGTGTTTTACGGAAGTCGGGGGGTGCCTAACACCTTCCCCTCGCTTAAGCAAGCCCCCGAACTCTATGAATCTCGGTTTGCGGACCAATTAATTCGGAGTCACATATGAGCCAGCGATTACGAAAACAAAATTCGGATGAGTTGGTACATCCATTTCAAATATACCAACTGGCGACTCTGGTCAATTGGCTCATAAAAATTCGACATTTCAAAACCCCGTCGACACTAAGCCGACCCTTTTCAAAAATCACATCTTAATCTAAAGGCTAAAATTGGAAAGGGACATTTTAATAATAAAAAACGAGACGACGAAAATCCCGGCGTCGACAGCTGGCGACTCCGCTGGGGAATATAGAGGGCTTAAGCCGCATTTAAAATCCTGATGTTTTCTTATCCTTTAAAACTAAAAAATGTGTGTTTGCGTTATTTGCGTGGATTTACCTTTTTGCGTGTGAATGGTGTGATTGCGATTTCTTTTCAAAAGCTTTACTTTATTAGCATCATATGCATACGGTGAGGAACGATGAATGAATGATGAATGTATGTTGAGCAGTTCCTCCTCCTGAGGCAAACCCGTCGGATGTGGATTACTGGACTCAAAGGGGTGCTCCCCGACGAGGCTCAGGAAAAGCATCCACTCAGATCCAATCCAATTGAAAGACCGGATTTATTCCCGTCTAGTATGTTGCGAAGATCTGGGAACCTTCATGCCAAAAAGCCCGCGAGAGTAAGCTTAGGGTAGGTCAACCTCAGATAAACCCAACGCGTGGGAAGTCTCTTCATACCCTTTTACGTTTCATGCACGTAATGTCATACTTTAGTCAAACATTTTGTATCTCCCGTTTTGTCAAAATAAAATACTAACCTCTGTTTTACAGGGACAGCTGGGAGAGCATCATAATTGCACACTGTCATACATTGGTTAAAATAAAGGGATACTGACCCTGTTTTTGCAGGAAAAGATTACAAAAACTCAAAAACACAAAAATATTTGCTTCAGCATGCATCCACTAGTGTCATTTCCCGAAACTAAACTTCGGTTGTTTTATACGCAGGATTGCTCCCCAAACCCGTCTCCGATCTAAGAAAGCCAGAGAATCAACAGTCGAGATGGCTGAGAACCCTAATCCTGACCTGGCTCCCGTATCTCGGGAAGAGTTCAACGCTGTAAGAAATCAAATGACAGAGCTGACTATGTTGCTCAAAGAGCATTTCAAACTAAAATCAGGGCCACAGCTCGAGGACCCGCCGGGGCCATCATCTCAAGGGAACGTACTGACCCCAGAAACTCCAAAAGTAGAGCTGCCAAAGCAAGTCATTATCATCCCGGAGGACGAGGTGGCCAGTGGTGTCAGTAAGAAGATAAAGCAGATGGAAGAGGCCATCAAAGCGATGAAGGGGATTGGGTCGTATGGCAGTGTGAACTATTCCGACCTTTGCATATTTCCGGGAACCAGATATCCAGAAAAGTTCAAACTCCCCGAATTTGAAAAGTATAACGGGTCAGGGGATCCTTACACCCATTTGAAGGTATACATCGGAGAGCTGTGGGGATATGCTGAGGACGAATCACTGAGAATGCAACTGTTCCAGAAAAGCCTGACAGGGGAGGCTAGAACGTGGTATGCGAGATTGGACAATGCTAAGATTCACAATTGGGAGGAGCTGGCCCATACTTTCCTAACCCAATACAGCTTTCAGTCCCATATGGCCCCGGATCAATACCAGATGACCAAAATCAGAAAACAGACCAGTGAATCCTTCAGGGACTATGCTCAACGGTGGAGGAGGATGGCAGCCCAAGTGAACCCACCCATGAGTGAGGCAGAGATGGTAATGACCTTCATCGATATACAAGAGGCCCCTTACTATGAAAGGGTGATAGCAGGGATAGGGAAGCCTTTTGCGGAAATGATCAAGCATGGGGAGATGGCTGAGATGGGATTGAAATCAGGAAAGATCCGGGATTTCACAGCTCTTGAAGCTGTTGCTGAGCAAATTCAGAGTGGAAACTACGGCAGTTCATCCCGGAGACCCCAGAAGAGAAAGGAAGAGGATGTGTCCCTGATACTGCAAGGACTATCTGGGAAAACAATGACCAGCCCTCCGGTCCGCATGCAAAGAAGTGAGGCCCCGCGTCCGTCAAATTTCAACAATCAAAGATATGAGGGGCGCAGGAAGTTCGAAAAGCCACCAGAAAAGGAGTTCACCCCATTGGGGGATTCATTGGAACATATACTGGCCCTGTTGGTGGGCCAGAAAAAGATTACCGAGCTATTGCCTCCATCAGACCCGAAAAGCAAGAGATATGACCCTAGCAAGAGATGCGCCTACCACTCGGCTTCCCCAGGGCACGACACCCAAGAATGCTGGTCACTAAAGCATAAAATCCAGAACATGATCGACAGCGGAGAGATAGTGGTAGAGCAACCAGAACCCCCAAACGTAAAGGCCAACCCTCTTCCCGAGCACAATGGGGGAGGCGTGAACGTAGTGGAAATCAGTGGAGCAGAAGGTCCCTTGAAATCAATGTACATAAGGAGGATAGAGGGAGAAATTGCCATGACCCATGCCCAGGAGGGAGCGCAAAACGAGCCTATCAAGTTAGTAGGCGTGATGCGAGATACCAAAACAGAGCCTATCCGGTTATCAGCCCCAAGACCCCTTGTCATAGCCGCCAGGTCACAATTGCCGATTACCAATCTGAAAGCTGTCCCGTGGAATTATGGGGGGAAAATCGAGGAGGAGGCCAGTTGCGCATCAGTCAGCTCTAAGGGAAATCCATTGTATCTACCCAGGAGGGTTCTTGAGAAAACGAGAAGGGAAAACGGGAAACTATCGGAGAAAAAGGCATTGGAGTTTTGGGAGAAAATGAATCACGGCAAGGCAGATGTGGTCAAGGCTCTGGAGGTACAACCGCCCCTGACATCAATATTGGATCTTGCATTGGCATCAAATGATCATCATCAGATATTGAGCAAAGTCCTGGAAGAGGCTCATGTTCCCAAGTCAATTAGTACGGAAAGATTTGGCTACTTGGTGGGCCACCTATTGGACAACAATGTAATATCATTCACCGATGACGACATCCCCGAAGAAGGGAGGGGGCACCGGAGGCCGTTACACATTGCGGTTATCTCCTCCGGGTATGTGATGAACGGAGTCTTGATTGATGGTGGATCAGCCCTTAATATTTGCCCATACAGTACTATGGAGAAGATGAAAATCAACCCTAAGCGCCTGCGGGCCAGCCAAGTGGTGGTGAGGGCGTTTGACGGATCAAGAAAGGACACGGTGGGAGAGATTGAGCTGCCGGTGGAGATCGGGCCTTATGCTTTTGACATTTCTTTCCAAGTACTGGATATCACGGCCAGTTACAACATGCTCTTAGGGAGGCCCTGGATTCATATGGCCGGGGCAGTTCCCTCCACCCTGCATCAACAAATAAAGTTTATCGTGGAGGGCCATTTGGTAACAATCGCCGCAGAATCTGACTGCCCCGTTCCCTCTGTAAAAGGCAGGCCGGTGATCCATGTGGACGAGTCGACCCAACCAATAAGCTATCAGGCGTTTGAAATCAGCACCCCTCAGTACAAGCAGTTGGGAGCCCCGGAGTTAAAACTTAAGATGTCCCCCGAGCTCACCTTCGTTGCCCGGGAAATGATGGCAATGAACTTCCAGCCGGGGCAAGGGCTGGGCAAGCACAACCAAGGAATCACAGAGCCCATCCAGGTACCAGTGCAGGCAGGCAAGGCGGGGCTAGGGTATCAAGGAGGTATAATGCCGAAGAACTCATATAAGAAAGTTCCCATGAGGATAACCGGAGTCCCGATACCGAGAGCAAATAGTGAACACTCCCCAAGGGTAATCAAGCCTGCATATGAAGCAGAGGGTAAAGTGGAGGTTCCCCCAGTCAAGGGAGTGGCCCAGCAGTCGGATTTCTTACAGGAAATTATGGAACAGTTCGAGAAAAAGTGCCATCTCCCGGGGCAGTCAGGCCCCAGTGAAAAGGGAAAAGAGAAGATAGCGGAAGGCAAGCAGATCATGCCATTTATAAATTGGGCCGGGTTAGAAGTGCCCGAGGAAAGTGAAAATGAAAGCCAAAGCCAAGTTGCCGCAATCATAGAGGAGGTGCCAGATACAGAGATCCCCTCCATCACTAGCTATAAAACCGAAGTGATCCCCAGGAATTGGACCATACAACCAGTAATATCCAGAAAAGGGTAAATGCAGGAGTGTCCGGGAATCTTGTCCAGTAGGGGGATCAAGGGGTTTTTTAAGACGGTGTTTTTGTTTATGTATCTGCACGTCTATTTCATACTTTTGTCATGATTATTGAAAAGGAAGTCATGTACCTAATGTTTATATATATGACAAATATTTTTGTTTCATATCAGGTGTACCGATTTGAGTCATTCTAGCCTAACAAACGATTTTCCAATTTGAAAGACGATTATGATTTTGATATAAAACTGGATTTCGATTTGATGGGAATTGAGCAGGACGAAGCAGATGATGACGACGCTCCCGACGAGATCAAAGAGTGGGTCCAGGATAAACCCAAACCCAACCTAGACCAAACCATCACCATCAACATAGGAATCCTTGAAAACCCCAAAGAGCTAAAAATTGGGGCAGACTTGACTCCAGACCAGAAAGCAGAGATAGCTGAACTTTTGAGCCGATATGAGGATGTGTTTGCTTGGTCACACGAGGACATGGTTGGTTTGTCCACGGATATTGTGGTACATCGATTGCCTATCAAGGAGGGTTTCAGGCCAGTTAAGCAGAAGCTGAGAAAATTGAAACCGGAATGGAGCTTAAAAGTGAAGGAAGAGATAGTCAAGCAATTCAAGGCTGAGATCATCATGGTGTCGACTTACCCAGAATGGCTTTCCAATATAGTCCCCGTGGCAAAGCCTGGAGGAAAGGTGAGAGTGTGCGTGGATTATAGAGATCTGAACAAGGCCAGTCTTAAGGATAACTTCCCAGTGCCTTTCATACACATCTTGGTGGATAACACAGCTCAGTATGAAATGTATTCATTTGTCGATTGTTTCGCTGGGTATCACCAGATAATGGTGGTGGAAGAGGATCGAGAAAAGACTGCCTTCATCACCCCCTGGGGCACATTTTGTTATAGACGACTTGCCTTCGGCCTCACAAATGCAGGAGCCACTTATCAGAGGGCCATGATGGCCCTATTCCATGACATGATGCACAAGGAGATAGAGGTTTACGTGGATGACATCATTGTGAAATCGAGGGCGGAATCTGACCATGTGACTCATCTTAAGAAGCTATTTGAGCGGCTCAAGAAGTATAATTTGAAGCTCAATCCAGCCAAATGTGCCTTCGGGGTTCAGTCAGGTAGGCTCCTTGGATTCTTGGTGAGCAATCGGGGCATCGAACTGGATCCGGCTAAGATCAGGGCTATTGTGGATATGCCAACTCCCCGTACAGAGAAAGAGATAAGGGGATTTTTGGGGAGGATAAACTTCATCAGTCGGTTCATATCCCACCTGACCACCACCTGCGAACCAATCTTCAAACTGTTAAGGAAAGATGCCTCCCGGAAGTGGAACAGTCAATGCCAAAAGGCCTTTCAGACTATTAAAAAGCAATTAACAGAAGCGTCAGTGCTGGTACCGCCAAAGGACGGGATTCCCCTTTTCCTGTATATATCCGTGAATGATATGGCGATGGGTTGTATGCTGGGGCAGAAGAGTGAATCCGGTAAGGAGCATGCCATTTATTACCTCAGCAAGAGATTCAGCAGCTGTGAACAGAATTACACGCCGATCGAGAGAACATGTTGCGCCTTGGCCTGGGCTGCTATGAGGTTACAGCATTACCTCCATGGACACATTACCTATTTGATCTCGCGGATCGACCCCTTGAAGTATATATTTGAGAGACCGATGCTGAATTGTCGATTGTCAAGGTGGCAGTTAATCCTCCAGCAATTCGACATCCTGTACGTTACCCAGAAAGCCATGAAGGGGCAGGGAATTGCAGATCAATTATCAGAGATGCCGACAGGGGGGATGGAGCCTTTAGAAACTTTTCTACCGGGTGAAGACATACTGTGGGTCCAACAGGCGAGGTGTGATGACGAAGGGCAGTTTTGGAAAATGTATTTTGACGGTGCCATGAATGCTGAAGGGGCTGGAGCTGGAGCGGTCCTAATCTCCATTACGGGCGAGCAATACCCGGTTCTCACCAAATTAAAGTTCAGTAACTCAAACAATACGGCTGAATACGAAGGATGTATATTGGGACTGAGATTCGCCCGCAATATGGGAGTGAAAAGATTAGCCGTGTTCGGAGATTCAGAATTGGTAATCAGACAGGCAACTGGGGAATATGGCACTAAGGAGCTTCGGTTACTCCCGTACCACCGGTATGTAGTCCGATTGATGCAAGAATTTGAAGATATAGCTTTCCGACACATTCCCCGGGGGCGGAATGACTTTGCCGATGCATTGGCCACCCTGGCTTCGTTAGTCCACGTACTCAAAGGCAAAGCCACTCCACAGGTTGAAATAACAGTACAAAATGCCCCCGCTTACGAAGAATACATATCGGAGTTGTCAGAAGATGTGGTTCAACCAAATCAGCCCTGGTATCATGACGTTCAGAAATACTTGAGGGATAGATCTCTCCCCGACCAGGCGAACCGAACGGAAAGGCAGAGAATCCAGAAGATGGCGATGAAATTCTATTTAAGCGGAGACTCCCTGTATAAGAGGGATGTAGGCTTGGGATTATTGCGATGTGTAGACGAGACTCAAGCACAGAAAATCATGGGCGAAGTGCACGGTGGAGTATGTGGGCCGCACATGAGTGGACCAATGCTGGCCAAGAAAATTCTGAGAACAGGGCACTACTGGCTATCACTTAAGGCTGACTGTGACGATCATGTCAAGCGATGTTTCCAATGCCAAGCACACGGTAATGTGATGCATGCGCCTCCTAATGAACTGCATTGTATGACTTCCCCTTGGCCTTTCTCCATGTGGGGTATGGATGTTATCGGGCCCGTGGAGCCCAAAGCGAGCAACGGCCACCGGTTCATTTTTGTCATGATTGACTATTTCACTAAATGGGTGGAGGCAGCTTCTTTCCCCAAAGTAACACAGGAAGTTATAGTTAGTTTCATCAGGAACAATGTCATTTGCCGGTACGGACAGCCTGAAATCTTGGTGTCCGACAATGCCAAGAATCTGAACAATGCCCTTATGAAAGAGTTGTGCGCCCAATTCAAGATCAAGCATCTCAATTCTGTCATTTACAGGCCCAAAATGAATGGGGCCGTGGAGGCGGCGAATAAGAATATAAAGAGAATTATGGCGAGAATGTCTGCCAATCATCGGGGATGGCCAGACTTGCTACCCCTCACACTGTTTGCATATCGGACATCAGTTCGTACGTCTACAGGGGCAACCCCTTACGCCTTGGTATATGGGATGTAGGCCGTTTTGCCAGTAGAGATGGAGATGGCATCCCTCCGAATTTTGCTCGATGCTCGGATTGACGAGGAGGATTGGATACAAAGTCGATACGACCAGTTAGCCTTAATAGATGAAAGAAGGGTGGCGGCTATATTACACGGTCAGTTGTATCAGCAACGCATCTCTCGATCGTACGACAAAAAGATACTGTCCCGAAAGTTCAAGGAAAATGATTTAGTGTTAAAGAGGGTCATGCCCTGTCAAGACGAGGCCAAAGGGAAATTCGCTCCAAGTTGGGAAGGACCCTTTGTGATCAAGAAAGTCCTATCTGGAGGGGCCCTTATCCTACAAGAAATGGATGGCGAGGTATTTCCGCAGCCCCTGAATGCTGACTCTGTGAAACGGTTCTACGCTTAAAAAAAAAAAAAAAAAAAAAAAAAAAAAAAAAAAAAAAAATCTTCTATCTCCCTTGTAATTCGAACTACATAGGACCTGATCTCCCGACCTTGTGGGAGTACGTAGGCATCCATCCTGGCACGGCCCGTTCTATACAAAATAATAAATCTCGTCCCTATACCAAACCCATTTCCAGAAAACCCGAAACCTTACTTTGGACAAATACATTCAGCCGTCATGGCCCGGTCCGTTCTATACCAAAATAATAAACCTTGTCCCTATACCGAAACCACTCCCAGAAAATCCTGAAATCCTATACACTCCAAAACTTACCCAAACCTAGCCACATAATTAGCCCAAAGTCCAAGACTCACTTCGATGAAATCAAAGGGGGGCACGCGGCAATATCTGTGGAGTTCCAATCAAGACTTGAAGAAAGAAATAAGGCAATATATCGAAATCATAATCAGCTGGATAAAATGAGGATCCAATGAAGGGCGACGATGCATCAAAAAGGGAAATGACTAAAACCACAAATATTTCTCTATATATACAAAACATTTTGATTACAAGTCTGTCTTTTAAATAAAAGTGATGAAACTGACATAGTCCGTGCAGGAAATAAAATCATCTACAGGTCAGAGACCAGCTGGAGCAGGATAGACAGAATAGTCGAGGCATCATAAATGTAAGACCCCGAATTTTATGAAATACAAAATTTAATTTTTCTTCATATAGATATTTTTTTAAAACAGTAAGTGGTTAAATCGATAAAGTTAAAAGTTAAGGATGTTATGTGCAAATTTTATTTTGTCGGACAATATTCGCTTTGTCGGGGAATATTCGTTTGGTCCGACGGCGCCGAAATAACAAATTATTGGTGGACCCCACATCGGAATATTTGTCGGATATAGAAAACGACAGAAATAACCTTTTTAAATAAAAATAGTTAACGGAACTGTTAAAATACCGGTGATAAAAGAATAGTAGCATACGGTAGTTATTGGTATTTTCTGTAGCACTCGGTACTCTACAGTAACACACGGTATTGCATAGTGTCTCATATTATTGGTCTGATAATTGACACCGTAACTGTTACGCATCATTTCATCGATAATTGTCACTGCATAATATTTTATATTATCAATTCAATAATTGTTGTTACACAGTATTTTGCATTATTGATTTAATAATTGTCATTACACTGTATTTTATATCATTGAGTCAATAATTGTTGTTGCACTGTTTTTAAAATTATTGAACCTAATAATTGTCACAGTAACATATGCACAGTAATTCACATTATTGAATCAATAATTGTCATTACACAGTAACGTATGCTTTATTTTACATTATTGTTATCTCTATTATGATGTTATTTAAACAGTTGTATTTCATTAATTTATTGACTTGATATCTAAGAACTAACTATACTGTATTTATAACAATTAGTCATAATAATTGAATTGATAAAGTTATTTGTTTATAATATAAAGTTAGGTGATTATTAGGTGATATGAAATGAATGGTGTAGATTAAAGTGTGAATTATTGTAGAATAATTGAATTGATTTGTTTATAATATAAAGTTAGGTGATTATTAGGTGATATGAAATGAATGGTGTAGATTAAAGTGTGAATTATTGTTGAATAATTAAATTGATTTGTTTATAATATAAAGTTAGGTGATTATTAGGTGATATGAAATGAATGGTGTAGATTAAAGATAATATTTGAAATGGATGGTGTAGATTAAAAGATGATCTTTAAATGAATGGTTTAGATTAAATGAATGATAAGATTTTTGGCTATAAATAGAAGTCTTAACTTAAGGATTTTTCATAAACTTCCTTACTTGTTCTTTCTTTCTCTCTCTAAATACTTCTTGTGAAAGTTCTCTCTAAGTGTGCTTAAGTCATCTTGAGTATTTGTGAAGATCTATAAGTATACGTGTACTGTTCAAGTTAATCAACCTCATTTAAATCAATATCCAGTCACGTGTTGAGGTAAGGGATACCATCTTTTTCATCTTCTATTATTCAAACGTACTATGGTAAGGGATTATCATTATTTGATTCTCGATAATAATATTGTTTCTTCCTTACTCATAAGACGTGCCTTTTATTTCCATGTATTAAATTGTGGGAATAACCTTACGGAGCGGATTGCCGCCTGTTGGTGAATAACCTTTCGTATTCATTTATTATTAATCTCTGAGAATAACCTTACGGAGCGGATTGCCGCCTGTTTGGTGAATAACTCTTTGTACTCAAATTCTATTAAATCGTGGGAATAACCTTACGGAGCGGATTGCCGCCTGTTGGTGAATAACCTTTCGTATTCATTCATTATTAATCTCTGAGAATAACCTTACGGAGCGGATTGCCGCCTGTTTGGTGAATAACTCTTTGTACTCAAATTCTATTAAATTGTGGGAATAACCTTACGGAGCGGATTGCCGCCTGTTGGTGAATAACCCTTTGTATTAATTTCCTTCACCTTTTGTTAATCAAACCTGCTACGGTAAGGGATATTATTTTCTTTCATACTCCTAAATCGAAATTTATTATGGAACTATTGCTTCTATAATTCCTGAAAATATTATATGTTCCATAATAGTTGAACTTCATTATTTCAACTGAACCTTCCGATTTACGTGAACCTTTCTATTGAATTGTAACCGTTATTCTGAACTGTGGATCTTGAATATCATTTTTAAATTTCACTCCACATCATGTTGACAATTTGGACATTATTTGAATCTGTACAAAGTAAACTTCTGATACTTATTGTTATCCTATTTCTTCTGTTCATCATTTATATCATTCTAATCATCCAAAAATCAAGCTGTTGTGAATATCTGTGGCCGGGGGCACAGATGTGATATATTTGTTGAACAGATGATAGGTTAAAGGCGATATAATAGGTTAAAGGCGATACATCTGTTCGGTGTCTTTTATGGCACGTGGTGAATGTTCTCTTTGACCCGTAGTGCAAAGATGAACTGTTGTTTGGTATGATTATGACCAAAGGCTGAATCTGGTATAATCATGACCGTTGGTGTTATATTGAATGTCTTTGGCCCGTAGTGCAAAGATGAACTGTTGATCTGCATGATTATGATCAGGAACTGTGAATTTGTATTATCTTGACTAATGATATTTCAGTTGATAAAAGTTGATGATGTTTTTCCTAAAAAGAGAACCGAGTGGACATTATAGTCTGCATTATTCTTCTAATAGATTACTCATTCCGCTGCTATTATTGATCTGAACGTTGTTTAAGAATTTAACTGCAGTTTTTGATATAAACCTTGTAGTCTATTGTATTCTATCAAGAACTCAACTGTTGAAGACTAATGATAATTTATTCGTCATTATCTTAGTCATGATATTCTTTACTGGGCTATTTGAGCTCACCCTTTCTTTTGTTCCATTGTTTTTCAACAGGAGATGAAAACATAACAGGGTCTAGCCGGGGAATGGAGTGAGGGTCCGAGGAATAGTTATCATAGTCTTCACGTTTTGTAAAATAGTGTGGCAATAATAGTGAAGACTTAGTTGTGTATTATTATACACTGTATTGTTGTACGTTGTGCTTTGTTGTAATAATTTTGTTGTAGTCTTTTGACGACTCAAGTTTGGGCTGTGTGGGCTCAGATTTGGGGGCGTCTCAGTTGGCATCAGAGCTTAGGGATATGGTCTTTAATGGAGATCTGGGGTTAGAACTAGGAGGGGAGAGACGAATAGAATCAATCACTAGTGTGTCCTACCTAAATTAGATTTATTTTATCTAATGAATCGATTTGAATGTAGGAACATGAAGAGATGAGTCAGTTTATTTGAACTAACATTTATTTTGTGACCACAGTTAATTATGGCATCTGGAAATCAGGAGGTTAACTATGAAATTACCGAAACAAATGTAGCTGCAAAACAAAAGGCGACGAATAATCTTCTTACAAACTCAGAGTTGAATCATTTGCCTAAGGCAAAAATTATGCGTGTTCTATCCAGTAAGGATGAAGGTGAAAGCTCTGCTACAGTCGTTCCAGATCCATTCTTAGAAGCAATTAAAGGAAGTAACGAACTTGCGGAAATTATTGCCTTTAATTTACTCACTAATTGGGAGAGTGATATCACCTGGTTATGCTCTATAACAAAGGATCAGAATATATGGACTTTTCATATTAGTCTTTGGGATTTATGGTGTTCCAGCTATGATTTTCAAGATTATTTAAAAATGATGTTTCTATACTTTTGGGCGTTACAATTTAGAGGAATTCAGGTTAAGTTAGTCACTATCGTGGAAACTGCAGTCTATCAAAAATACTATTTTAATGGAAATCATTGGTACCTTACTACTGATGAAGTTGATGAACCCGAGAAACAGTTTGCTAGAAAATTATTCAGTGGTATTCCCATGGTTGAAATACGTGAAGATCCGAATGAAGTATTCGGGATTCGATTTGACGATAACAGTCAAGAAACCGAATGAGGTGATAACCGGTAAGCTATTTATAAATTCTTGTGAAGTTTATGCCATGTTAGATACTTGCTCTACCCATTCTTTTATCTCACATACGTGTGCTCAACGTTTAAATTTGACTTCTGAAAACTTTTACTTTGACTTATCAGTTGAAACCTCATTGGGAGAAATATCTATCACATCTACTATCTATAAATCTTGCCTAGTTCAAATCAACAACCTCACATTACCTGTTGACCTTATTTCTTTGGAGATGCGTGAATTTGATGTGATTTTAGGAATTGATTGGTTGACTACCCATCATGCTAAAATTGATTGTTTTCATAAGATTATTAGTTTTCATATTCCTAATCAACCTGTCATGCAAATTTAAGCAACTAAACCATTGAAATCTATAACTGTTATTTCTAGCCATAAAGCCATTCGTTTATTGAAAAACGGATGTCAAGCCTTTTTAGCTCATGTCACTGATTTGAACAAAAACATGTCAAACTTGAATGATATTCTCATTGTTAATGAGTTTCCTGACGTTTTTTCTGAGGAACTTTCTGGCTTACCCCAAACCGTGAAATTGAATTCTGTATCGATCTTGAACCCGGCACTAAGCCCATTTTTAAAGTCCCATACCAAATGGCTCCCATAGAACACCAAGAGTTGAAAGTTTAATTACTAGATATCGGTATCATTCATTCTAGTACAAAACTTATATCGAGCGAGGAATGCGAGAAAAGTTTCCAAGAACTCAAGAAGAGACTGGTTTCAGCTCCTGTTCTAACCATACCATCAGGATCAGGAGAATTTGTTATCTACAGCGATGCTTCTGGCAAAGGTCTAGGCTGTGTCCTTATGCAACATGGAAAGGTTATAGCCTACGCCTCTCGACAACTCAAAGATTATGAGAAAAATTATCCTACTCATGATCTAGAGTTGGCAGCAGTCGTTTTCGCGTTGAAGATCTGGAGACACTACTTGTACGGAGAAAAAATGGATATCTATACGGATCATAAAAGTCTCAAGTATTTCTTCACCCAGAAGGAACTCAACATGCGACAACGACGTTGGCTTGAGCTGTTAAAGGATTATGACCACACAATCCAGTATCCCCCGGGAAAGGCGAACGTTGTAGCTGACGCTTTGAGCAGAAAATCTTATGCAAGTACAAGTGCACTGCTGACAACACAAAAGTGTATTTTGTACGACTTGCAAAAGATGGAGATAGAGCTAAAGACACCAGGGACCCACTCGAAGATTGCTCACGTGCGAGTAGAACCAACTTTAATCGATAAAATTAAAGCTGCTCAAGCTACCGATCCGGAACTGATAAACATGATAAAGAAAGTACAAGAAGGTGTCATTCCCGAAGCAAGAATCGACGAGAAAGGAATACTTCGAGTCAACTCTCGACTCTGTGTTCCTAACGATCCTGAATTAAAGCATAAAATCATGATGGAGGCACACAACACGCCGTTTGCAATCCACCCAGGAGGTACCAAGATGTATCGAGATCTTCGACATACATTTTGGTGGAACAATATGAAAAGAGAGATTGCGGAGTTTATCTCAAGGTGCCTAACTTGTCAACGTGTCAAGGCAGAACATCAAGTTCCTAAAGGTCCATTACAATCACTTGAAGTTCCCGAATGGAAGTGGGAACACATCAATATGGACTTCGTGACGGGTCTTCCAAAAGTTTCTCAAGGCTTAGATGCAATTTGGGTGATCGTAGATAGATTGACCAAATCTGCTCATTTCTTGCCTATACGAGAAAACTTTTCACTTGAACGTCTTGCCGGTATGTACATAAATGAGATCGTGAGATTGCATGGCATGCCAGTTTCCATAGTTTCTGATCGAGAACCTAGATTCACTTCACGCTTTTGGATCAGTCTACAAAAAGCTATGGGCACTGAACTACGTTTTAGTTCTGCATACCATCCTCAAACGGACGGACAATCGGAAAGGACGATCCAGACCCTCGAAGATCTTTTGAGACTTTGTGTATTAGACTTCAAAGGAAGTTGGGATAAGTACTTGCCATTGGTGGAATTTTCTTACAACAACAGTTACCAAGCAAGCATAGGCATGGCTCCATTCGAGGCATTGTATGGAAGGAAGTGTCGCTCTCCAATATGTTGGAATGAGGTAGGAGAAGCAAAATTATTGGGACCCGAGTTGGTACGCTTGACGACCGAAAAGATCCAAATGATCCGACAACGAATACAGACCGCACAAGAACGACAAAAGAGTTATGCTGATCTTCATCGGAGAGACGAAAGTTTCAACGTCGGAGATCATGTATTCTTACGTGTTTCTCCATGGAAAGGGGTTACGAGATTCGGAAAGAGAGGAAAGCTCAACCCTCGATTTACTGGCCCATTTGAAATCCTCGATCGAATAGGAACCGTAGCCTACAGACTAGCCCTACCACCAAGTATGTCTCGCATCCATAACGTTTTTCACATATCTATGTTACGTAAATATGTGAAGGACCCAAACCACGTCATTGAGTTAGAAGCAGACGTTATAGCAGAGGATTTAACATACGAGGAGGTACCTGTTAAGATCCTGGATAAGAAGGAGCAGATCCTACGCTCAAAGGTTATACCTCATGTTAAGGTTTTATGGAGAAACCAAGATACTGAGGAAATGACCTGGGAGCTAGAATCTGAGATGAAATCTAAGTATCCTTACCTCTTCGATATGTCAGGTACGTCAATTTCGGGGACGAAATTTCATAAGGAGGGGAGGTTGTAAGACCCCGAATTTTATGAAATACAAAATTTAATTTTTCTTCATATAGATATTTTTTTAAAACAGTAAGTGGTTAAATCGATAAAGTTAAAAGTTAAGGATGTTATGTGCAAATTTTATTTTGTCGGACAATATTCGCTTTGTCGGGGAATATTCGTTTGGTCCGACGGCGCCGAAATAACAAATTATTGGTGGACCCCACATCGGAAATTTGTCGGATATAGAAAACGACAGAAATAACCTTTTTAAATAAAAATAGTCAACGGAACTATTAAAATACCGGTGATAAAAGAATAGTAGCATACGGTAGTTATTGGTATTTTCTGTAGCACTCGGTACTCTACAGTAACACACGGTATTGCATAGTGTCTCATATTATTGGTCTGATAATTGACACCGTAACTGTTACGCATCATTTCATCGATAATTGTCACTGCATAATATTTTATATTATCAATTCAATAATTGTTGTTACACAGTATTTTGCATTATTGATTTAATAATTGTCATTACACTGTATTTTATATCATTGAGTCAATAATTGTTGTTGCACTGTTTTTAAAATTATTGAACCTAATAATTGTCACAGTAACATATGCACAGTAATTCACATTATTGAATCAATAATTGTCATTACACAGTAACGTATGCTTTATTTTACATTATTGTTATCTCTATTATGATGTTATTTAAACAGTTGTATTTCATTAATTTATTGACTTGATATCTAAGAACTAACTATACTGTATTTATAACAATTAGTCATAATAATTGAATTGATAAAGTTATTTGTTTATAATATAAAGTTAGGTGATTATTAGGTGATATGAAATGAATGGTGTAGATTAAAGTGTGAATTATTGTAGAATAATTGAATTGATTTGTTTATAATATAAAGTTAGGTGATTATTAGGTGATATGAAATGAATGGTGTAGATTAAAGTGTGAATTATTGTTGAATAATTAAATTGATTTGTTTATAATATAAAGTTAGGTGATTATTAGGTGATATGAAATGAATGGTGTAGATTAAAGATAATATAATATTTGAAATGGATGGTGTAGATTAAAAGATGATCTTTAAATGAATGGTTTAGATTAAATGAATGATAAGATTTTTGGCTATAAATAGAAGTCTTAACTTAAGGATTTTTCATAAACTTCCTTACTTGTTCTTTCTTTCTCTCTCTAAATACTTCTTGTGAAAGTTCTCTCTAAGTGTGCTTAAGTCATCTTGAGTATTTGTGAAGATCTATAAGTATACGTGTACTGTTCAAGTTAATCAACCTCATTTAAATCAATATCCAGTCACGTGTTGAGGTAAGGGATACCATCTTTTTCATCTTCTATTATTCAAACGTACTATGGTAAGGGATTATCATTATTTGATTCTCGATAATAATATTGTTTCTTCCTTACTCATAAGACGTGCCTTTTATTTCCATGTATTAAATTGTGGGAATAACCTTACGGAGCGGATTGCCGCCTGTTGGTGAATAACCTTTCGTATTCATTTATTATTAATCTCTGAGAATAACCTTACGGAGCGGATTGCCGCCTGTTTGGTGAATAACTCTTTGTACTCAAATTCTATTAAATCGTGGGAATAACCTTACGGAGCGGATTGCCGCCTGTTGGTGAATAACCTTTCGTATTCATTCATTATTAATCTCTGAGAATAACCTTACGGAGCGGATTGCCGCCTGTTTGGTGAATAACTCTTTGTACTCAAATTCTATTAAATTGTGGGAATAACCTTACGGAGCGGATTGCCGCCTGTTGGTGAATAACCCTTTGTATTAATTTCCTTCACCTTTTGTTAATCAAACCTGCTACGGTAAGGGATATTATTTTCTTTCATACTCCTAAATCGAAATTTATTATGGAACTATTGCTTCTATAATTCCTGAAAATATTATATGTTCCATAATAGTTGAACTTCATTATTTCAACTGAACCTTCCGATTTACGTGAACCTTTCTATTGAATTGTAACCGTTATTCTGAACTGTGGATCTTGAATATCATTTTTAAATTTCACTCCACATCATGTTGACAATTTGGACATTATTTGAATCTGTACAAAGTAAACTTCTGATACTTATTGTTATCCTATTTCTTCTGTTCATCATTTATATCATTCTAATCATCCAAAAATCAAGCTGTTGTGAATATCTGTGGCCGGGGGCACAGATGTGATATATTTGTTGAACAGATGATAGGTTAAAGGCGATATAATAGGTTAAAGGCGATACATCTGTTCGGTGTCTTTTATGGCACGTGGTGAATGTTCTCTTTGGCCCGTAGTGCAAAGATGAACTGTTGTTTGGTATGATTATGACCAAAGGCTGAATCTGGTATAATCATGACCGTTGGTGTTATATTGAATGTCTTTGGCCCGTAGTGCAAAGATGAACTGTTGATCTGCATGATTATGATCAGGAACTGTGAATTTGTATTATCTTGACTAATGATATTTCAGTTGATAAAAGTTGATGATGTTTTTCCTAAAAAGAGAACCGAGTGGACATTATAGTCTGCATTATTCTTCTAATAGATTACTCATTCCGCTGCTATTATTGATCTGAACGTTGTTTAAGAATTTAACTGCAGTTTTTGATATAAACCTTGTAGTCTATTGTATTCTATCAAGAACTCAACTGTTGAAGACTAATGATAATTTATTCGTCATTATCTTAGTCATGATATTCT
The DNA here is from genome assembly GCA_947179155.2 of Hedera helix. Taxonomy (NCBI): domain Eukaryota; kingdom Viridiplantae; phylum Streptophyta; class Magnoliopsida; order Apiales; family Araliaceae; genus Hedera; species Hedera helix. The sequence continues at coordinate 7,035,134 of OX359271.1, forward strand.
TTACTGGGCTATTTGAGCTCACCCTTTCTTTTGTTCCATTGTTTTTCAACAGGAGATGAAAACATAACAGGGTCTAGCCGGGGAATGGAGTGAGGGTCCGAGGAATAGTTATCATAGTCTTCACGTTTTGTAAAATAGTGTGGCAATAATAGTGAAGACTTAGTTGTGTATTATTATACACTGTATTGTTGTACGTTGTGCTTTGTTGTAATAATTTTGTTGTAGTCTTTTGACGACTCAAGTTTGGGCTGTGTGGGCTCAGATTTGGGGGCGTCACAATAAACCTCCGGCTCATCCGCAATCTGCTGTCCCATCATGTCAATCCGAGTCAAAAGAGCAGCAGCACTGGTAACAGTCGTGGAATGGCCCTCCATGATGACTCGGGCCTGCTCTACGATGTTATCTCTGGCGGAAAGGGCGGCATCCCGGGCTAGTACAGCAGCATCCCGCTCCGCATAGGCGGTATCCCTCTCAGTCTCAGTAGCACTCAAAACGAACCGGAGCCGGGTACCCTCAATCATCAATCTCTGGATCCGATCAGTCAAGTCAAAGGAATGGGCATGTACCGAAGTGGAAACCTCCTCAATACCAGATCTGGGCGATAATCCTGAAACCTCCGGAGAAATGATCGCACCTGAACTAGTCTCACCTGGAAAAAGTCCTCGGGAACCATCCAATACCCCGATCGGGTCAAAGTCGGCAATCTCTGAATCCCCGTGCAACCATAACAGATAATCGGGTGTCTGACCGGGGTGACTGTCCCCAAACTCGGCCGAGACCCTGTGTGACCAAAGATCGTATACCCTCAGCAGCTCCCTCTCCGTCTGAGGCGATATGAGAAATCGGTAATCAGCTGCTCCCGCAAAGAGATGGAGATCCTGCATCTGGTCAAACTGCCCCATGACAGCTAAGGGATGATAAGTCGTCACCCCTCTCAAGCCAAGAAGAGGGAGGAAATCGAAAGGTGGCACATGAGTCAAAAAACTCTGGAAGGAGCAATAGCCCGAATAGATCAGAAGATGGAAAGGCTCCTCAATGGCCGATAAGAACTCCCTCTAGGAAGCTGTATCCGTGCATCGCCGGGGACGGAATGAGAACTGCATGGCCAAGCTGTGGCTGAAACAAAACCCATGTCGACGAAACTGTCCGATAGGTCTGAGATGGCTCATGAACCATACATACAACAAAATGGAGCTTCCCCTGAATGTGCGACCAGAAAAGGAATGGCAATACGAGGCAGATAGGTAAGTCTCGGCAAGTATCATGGGAAGGATAGTATGATCCTCCTGAAGGGCTTGAACCGCCACAATAACCCGCATATCCATAAGGTCATCCCCTGCAGGCATGTACAGAACTGATACGACACAAACCATCAAAACATCCACTCTCAAAGCGCCCCAACGCTCCTCAGATACTGAAAAATCACTGAAAAACCGAGAGAAGCTATCCACCGAGCCAAATCTGTCAACCAGGAAGGATAGAGGAACAAGGTGGCTCGAGGAGGTCACGGATAGCAGAGCTGTCCTCCGCAAGCCTGTGAAAGTCAGAAACTGGCGGCGCATATGGCCCGAGGTAACCCGTGCACAGGGACCATCCACTGATAAATCGGTGAAGCGAGCATACTCCTCAAGAGTGGGAGTCAGATACTCCAGCCTAAACCTGAAAACCTGTCGGTCCGGGATCCAACAACTGAGAATGCCATCAACAAAGCCCGGCGGCACCTGAAATGACAGTAGAGCCAAGGAGTGTCCCAAAAGACCCTCTGCGATGATTCGGTCGGAGGGTAGCAAACTATCCAGCCACAAAAAGAGCCTGCCAATAATCCCTGAGGGGGCGCGAGGGTCCACGTGAACCACGTCCAGGGATGACATCTGTAAAAAGCGGTATCAAAAGACTATACAGGGGTCAATTTTTCCTTATATAATAAATCATACATCATACAAGCTATAATGGAATGAATGGATCATCAAAAGTAAATGATTGTGCATAAAACAAAATGAGTCTGTACATAATCCATGAAATGAGAAATGATAATAAAACGAACAGGTCTAAATACAGAGGTCCTAGCCTATCCAGATCTAATCAGTAAACTCTATGTCGTCGATGAAGGCATCATCCTCAAACTGATCTGCAGGCAAATCCGGGGGAAGGGAAGCTTCACCCTCACAATTAAGGTCTGGGCAGGAATAAGGCGGAACTGGGGCATCCGATGTGCCGGGGCCCGCGCCAAAAGCAGATCCCTGCGGGTATGCAGCATAAGCCTCCTCTGGATCTCGGCCCAAGCTCCGAACGAAAAGAGATAACTGATCCACCTGCCGAGTAAGGGAAGCAATCTGGTCCGAATGGGTGGGGACACGGACGCATTCCATCCAATCTGCCATCATCACCGACCCGTGAACCAGGTCTCCGAGGAAGAAAGTAGCCCGGGTCTGAGGACCGATAGTGCGGGGTCTCCACCAGACACTGAAGCTCTCGCTCGTATGCGGCCCAACAGAAAGCATATAGCCGTCCTCCCCGGCCATCAGGGCCTCTGGAAGGTGGGCATCCGCAAACCAAGCTCTCTCTGAGGGAGGGGCCAAAGGGATACGAGCCTCCCCAGTCACACATCTGATGGCGCGCTCCCCTAGATATAGCTCCCATCCACCGTAGGTCAGAAAAGGAATACGGCGAGTGGACAAGGCATGCTCCAGGTCCGCGGCATAACCACCAGCAAGGCCAGCCGCCAAATGATCCGCTGTGTAAGGAACCCAGGTCACATCCGCAGACGAGATCAGCTCTAACTGCAGCCGACAATGAGCGAAACTATCGGACACTGGGGTCTCCTCGAGAGTACTATGATGCCATCTACGACCCCTGGGATAAGTCTCCGGGCCGAGGGTAGTAACGGGCCGCAAGCAGGGTAATCTCTCGTAGGCCCAGAACTGTCAAACAAAACAGAAAAGCCGTAAGTACAGGAAGAAACAAAGAAATGGGACGAAACGAGAACTGTATGATAAAAGGGACCTACTAGCAGGAAGGGGTAGAAGTCGAGCCAAGCATCTGTCTGTCCCTCTGAGCGGAGACGAAGACCCTGGAGGAAGTAAGCAAAGGTGAAAGAGCCCCAGTCGTAATCCCCGATCCGGTCAACATCCCTGGTGGCTCCGACGATGCTGAAATGGATAGTCGAGGAGTTGTTCCCCAGAAAACAGCCCCTCATAATGGTCAGAAACAGACGGCGGAGCAGAAAATCACGAGTAGACCGGTCCTCAGGGAATGGCTCGGAGAGGACCCCTCCAATGGCATCTACAGCCAAGGCTCCCGATCGGATGCTGCGGGCCTTAAAGACCTTATCATGGGGAGAGTAGCCCAACAGGGATCGAACAGCTGCGGTGGTGATGTCAGTCTCCAGAGGGACCCGGGATCCAGAAAACTCCACCCCGGTGACATAACGCCAGTCGAGAGGGGTCAACATCAGCTCACAGTCAAGAAGATGAAGCGACTGTGTATGGTGGAACCAGCGCTCAGCTAAAGCCCTCATATAGCCCCACGGACACCGGCGAGGGGCAATGGTGAAGAAATGTCTGAAGCCCCAGGAATCTACCATCCCCCTATAGTCGGAATGCAGCGCATGATAGAGAGTGTAGATACTAAACCAGTTGCCCCGAGGCTGGGTAAACTCAGGAACCTGTGACAACCATTGAAAGTCAGGCATGGTAACCATACGGATTTGAATGAAGTTAAATGACGGATATACCTCGTTAGCCGCTAGGTAGGCTGAGGGATGACTACTGAGAACCGGACCGAGCAGATCAGGTATCCTGGCATGGGCCCCTGGTAAGGTCCGACGCGTGGGGGGAGGAGCCGTTGTGCCCGAAGGGCCCGCCTCTGCCTCAGCTGGGGCATCCTCATCAACATCCGGCTGAGCGGGGCGAATGATAGACTCCGCCAATCTACGGGAATGACGGGTCAGGACGGGAGCTGGAGCTGGGGTGGCCGCTCTGCGACGTCGGACACCCGCCACACGGGGCACTGCGGAGCCACTGGGAGCATCAGGATCCATGACTGAAACGGCATCACGAAAAGGAGGTACATCCTTAGCTCGTTATCTTTCAAAAATCTTATTGCATATTGCTAAAAAATCATAGGGCAGCATGACATGTTTATGAAATGAAAATGCATGAATAAATCCCTAGGGGTGCGCTAGATTTCCCGAAATTTCGGCAGAGTCTCGTTAGTAAAATGGACATCCCATGCACGACCCGACATGTTTAATCAAGTCAGGCAACCAACAAATCCCAAATGCAAGTGAAAATGATGCACCATGAGCATAAAATGAATAAAATCATGATTTTTTTCAAAGTAAATAGAGCATAATTGCAAGACCCATTTGTTTATATATGCTACGGTTAACCCCAAAATCTCATATAAAGCATACATTACTAAGATCCAAATATTTAAACATGTAAATGCATAGTCAAATGAAAGCGAAAAATCAAAGAAAAATGAGTTAAAACGTTACCCAAAGTACGTAGACTGATTTAATCGGAGCAGATTTTGCCGAAAGAGGTCCAAAAGACGAAAAAGCCGGGTAGGGGGCGAGGAAAACCGAAAACGAGTCAAAGGGACAACCAAAAAGTGAAAAGAAACGTGGGGGTCGCGATCTAATGTAGGGGCCGATCCCAGCCGCAGATGCATCTGCGGCTGGCCGCAGATGGATCTGCGGCTGGTCTCGGTGACCCGTTTTGCCTCCCTTGTTAGCCTGCAACGTGTCCCATGTTGAGATGTAAGATTTTAGAAATACCTGACCAATTGAAAAACGACCCGTCAGATACGAGACCTGAACAATTGAAAAACGACACGTCAGAAACGACACCTGACCCAATTGAAAAACGACACGTCAGAAACGACACCTGACCCAATTGAAAAACGACCCGTCAGATACGATACCTGACCTAATTGAAAAACGACCCGTCAGATACGATACCTGACCTAATTGAAAAACGACCCGTCAGATACGAGACCTGACCAATTGAAAAAAACGATCCGTCAGATACGAGACCTGACCAATTGAAAAACGACCCGTCAGATACGAGACCTGACCAATTGAAAAACGACCCGTTAGATACGAGACCTGACCAATTGAAAAACGACCCGTCAGATACGAGACCTGACCAATTGAAAAACAACCCGTCAGATACGAGACCTGACCAATTGAGAAACGATACTTGACCAATTGAAAAACGACCCGTCAGATACGATATCTGACCTTTTCGAAACGACCAGTCAGATACGATACCTGACCTTTTCAAAAAACGACCCGTCAATACCTGACCAATTGAAAAGTGACACGTCAGAGACAATACCTGACCAATCCAAGAGCGACCGTCGGACACGAAACCCAAGCAACATCCATTCGTGAAATTCGAATCGACCCCTACGCGATCATGTCAAGTGCGGCATTCGCATTATCTCAAACATATGCATTGCATCGATAAAACACATACTGTCTTTCCCGTGCATCGGGTGCCTACTTCTTTATCATGTCCATTTCATATTTCATTCCATAGACATGATAAAGAGGGGCAGCTGTAGACACCCAAATTTTGCATTTCTCTACTAACCCTGGCAGGAGGGCAAAATCGTCATTTGACCCGACATGCGGAAAGAAAGGTGGACCCCAACACAAAGTCACCCCAGCGATTTACGGTTAAAGCCGCCGCAACGGACAACGAGCATCCGGTCACTTGGGGCAGGGCGAACAGTTGATCCAGAAAAGCCTGAGCCGACCACAAAAGACGACTAGTGGCCACTCCGCTTACGATGTTCGGGGGTCTCGCTCCCCGGTGAGCGAGCGGCTGCCCAGCTCGCCGGTGAGCTGGCGGGGGTGAAAAGGGGGCAGCGCCCCCTGGGAGCCAAGCACAATTATCAAATTCGGTATCAAATCGCGGCCCTCCAAACTGGCCTCCCAGAACAATATGGCATCGTTTCCCAGGGATTTTCGGACTGCAAAAATACAGCCTTCCAAAATAATACCGCAGAAATTGGCGAATTAAGACCGCGTGGCACGAAAATCGAAAAAGTAAGCCGGACGGCCGCGAATGCAACCGCTGCCACCGACAAAAGTGACAGGCGCGAGGCTCGAGAACGGCACGCGGCAGCCTAGGCGACGGCTGGGACGGCCACAGCAGGCCCAACCGCAGATGCATCTGCGGCTGCCTGCTGAAGCACTATAGATCGCCATTTTCAACCCGAGAACCAGAAGAAAGAAAAAAAAAAAGAAAAAGAAAAGAAGGAGAGAGAGAGATCGCGCGGGAGAGAGAGAGTGGTCGGATTTTTGGGCTAGATTGAAGCAACACTTTCCATTGTTGTGTTCATTAGTTAGCGATCTTGTGGTGTAACTCGTTTTGTGATATAAAAAAGCTTGAATCCGCGTTTTGCAAGGTGAAAAAGATTGTCTTTTTGGTATTCTATTGTTTGTATTGTTAATATAGCTTATGTTTTGGGTTATGTGATGTAATATGTTATTATGTTGATAAAGGATCCGTGGATTAGGGGTTGTTAGAGAGGTTTCCATCGGAAAGTAACTCCTCCTAACGCCCCGATGACGTCCGTACGGTGATGTATTGTTTCGTTATGGTAATGGATAGTTTGTAGTGATTAAGTTGTAATATTTGGGTTATGTAATGTGATATCAATGTTAAATCTCGTTAGATTTGGTTTAGGGTTGGTTGTGCCATGATTTGGGTGAATGTGAGCCTAGGGAGGAGATCCTCGTGGTCAAATCCCGATGATGGACATTTTGGTATATGTAATCATGGTATAGGGTCCATGGATGTGTATTTTGTAATATCCGGCCTTAAAGCGATACAAAGTCGTGTTCGGGTTAAGGCCCCGTAATAATAATAAAATATGTGATTGTGGGTGTTTGGGGTTGTCTGGATGGCTTACATGCCCGTGGATAGCCCCGACACGTTGTGAGTGCTTGTTTAATTTACGACACAAAAAATGGTTTTTAAATAAGGCAAATAATGAAGATTTTGTAAAAATGATCAATTTCAGGATATTAGAGTCACGAGGTTTAAAGGTTAAGTGTTTTGGCAAACTTTAATCCATGATTGATGAATAGGCTTTAATTGGTTTTTTTAAAACGTCATAAAAAGCGATTTTGTAAATAAATAAGTGTTTTCATTAAACTTTGTGCATAGGGTTAAAGAGTTCTAGAAGTTGCCCTCGTTTTATTTATATTAACTGTTAGAAGGCAATGTATAGTCTCGATTCCTATTTGACAAAAGTTTAAAATTGTTTGTTTTCTAAAATGACATCTAATAAAAAACCCTCAAAAGTTTTCGAAATTAAAAATCAATCTTTCTTATAAAAAAGCAAAACCTCGTCATTTGGGTCAAAAGACGTTAAAACACTTTCCAGATAAAGCACATTTGCCATACAAAAATCCAAACAAAATTCACCACAAGCATTCACCTAGGCACACATGCACACACACGCAACTCACACATTTTAGGATTTAAAAGGATAGGAAAACATCAAGATAGCGGTAACCGTGTTTTACGGAAGTCGGGGGGTGCCTAACACCTTCCCCTCGCTTAAGCAAGCCCCCGAACTCTATGAATCTCGGTTTGCGGACCAATTAATTCGGAGTCACATATGAGCCAGCGATTACGAAAACAAAATTCGGATGAGTTGGTACATCCATTTCAAATATACCAACTGGCGACTCTGGTCAATTGGCTCATAAAAATTCGACATTTCAAAACCCCGTCGACACTAAGCCGACCCTTTTCAAAAATCACATCTTAATCTAAAGGCTAAAATTGGAAAGGGACATTTTAATAATAAAAAACGAGACGACGAAAATCCCGGCGTCGACAGTCCTTTATTAAAGAGTAGTAATTTCATAAATTCCTATTTTTCACGGTATTCACAAATCTTCCCTTAGAAGACTCTTTTTTGAGAAGATTCATTTTTAAAAGCTTTCTTTGGAAGATTTATTTTAGAATATTATTTTAAAAACTATTTTAAAGTAGTTATATTATACTACAAAAATTATGTTAAATATATATAATTTTGATAGTTCATATTATACGAGTTATCATACACTTTGAAATTTATATATTGTAATTACTAATTTTATTATAAATATATAGGTTGATCAACCTCATTTAAATCAATATCCAGTCACGTGTTAAAGTAAGGAACATCATCTTCTTTCATATTCTATTATTGAAACTTACTACGGTAAGGGGTATCATTCTTTTCATCACCATAAATGGATATTATTTTCTTTCTTACTGGAAGGGATTATCATTCTTTGATTCTCGAAAATAATATCGTTTATTTCTTACTTATGTGCCATTTATTTCCATGTATTAATTTGTGGGAATAACCTTACGGCGCGGATTACCGCCTGTTGGTGAATAACCTTTTCTATTCATTCCTTATTAATCTCTGAGAATAACCTTACGGCGCGGATTACTGCCTGTTTGGTGAATAACTCTTCGTATTCAAATTGATGGGAATAACCTTACGGCGCAGATTATCGCCTGTTGGTGAATAACCCTTTTTATTTGTCTCATATGGAAATAATTTGTCTACACGAATTACCACATGACACTTTTATTCCATATTCGTTTGTAATATCATTTTCTTTCATATTCGTAAGTGATATCATTTTCTTTTATACTCATAAGGGATACCATCTTTTTCATCTTCCATTATTCAAATTTACTATGGTAAGAGATATTAATTTCCTTCACCTTTTGTTAATCAAACCTGCTACGGTAAGGGATATTATTTTCTTTCATACACCTAAATCGAAACTTATTATGGAACTATTGCTTCTATAATTCTTGAAAATATTATATGTTCCATAATAGTTGAATTTCATTATTTCAACTGAACCTTCCTATTTTCTGAACATTTCTATTGAACTGTAATCGTTATTCTGAATTGTGGATCTTGAATATCATTTTTAAATTTCACTCCACATCATGTTGGCAATTTGGACATTATTTGAATCTGCACAAAGTAAACTTCCGATACTTATTGTTTATCCTGTTCTTCTGTTCATCATTTGTATCACTGTTATTTGTATTAATCATCAAGAATCAAGCTGTTGTGAATATCTGTGGCCGGGGGCACAGATGTGATATAATTGTTGAACAGATGATAGGTTAAAGGCGATACATCTGTTCGGTGTTTTTTATGGCACGTGGTGAATGTTCTCTTTGGTCCGTAGTGCAAAGATGAACTGTTGGTTGGTATGATTATGACCAAAGGCTGAATCTGGTATAATCATGACCGTTGGTGTTATATTGAATGTCTTTGGCCCGTAGTGCAAAGATGAACTGTTGATCTGCATGATTATGACCAGGAACTACGAAGTTGTATTATCTTGACTAATGGTATTTCAGATGATAAAAGTTGATGATATTTTTACTAAAAAGAGAAGCGACTGGACATTATGGTCTGCATTATTCTTCTAATAGATTGCTCATTCCGCTGCTATTATTGATCTGAACATTGTTCAAGAATTTAACTGCAGTTTTTGATATAAACCTTGTAGTCTATTATATTCTATCAAGAACTCAACTGTTGAAGACTAATGATAATTTATTCGTCATTATCTTAGTCATGATATTTCTTACTGGGCTATTAGAGCTCACCCTTTCTTTTGTTCCATTGTTTTTCAACAGGAGATGAAAACGTAACGGGGTCTAGCCGGGGGATGGAGTGAGAGTCCGAGGAATAGCTATCCTAGTCTTCACGTGTTGTAAAATAGTGTGGCAATAATAGTGAAGACTTAGTTGTGTATTATTATACACTGTATTGTTGTACGTTGTGCTTTGTTGTAATAATTTTGTTGTAGTCTTTTGACGACTCAAGTTTGGGCTGTGTGGACCTAGATTTGGGGGTGTCACAAAGAATATAATAATCTTTGATAAACAACTCTGGAAGTGCAATGACTAAAAATGCAGAAAGCGAAACTACAGTTTGACGTGACAGAACATATGTCAGAAAAAGAAAAAGCATTGACACAAGCAACAGAAAGTCAGCTTCAAAGATATCAAGGATTTGCACAATGCTAAAGGAATCCAACAGACCTTTTCCAACGGTAAAATATGGACAAACATATAATAGCATAGATGTTCACAGGGATGAAAGAGGTTGTTGAAAATAAAAGAGAGGATGGTGGACAATAACAGAATCGTAGAGTGAAACAAAAAAATGAATATACTGAAGAATACTCTACGATATGCCAAAACACTAAAACTAAATTGAGAGAGACATAGAGAGATATGACTCTATTACAAGAAAAGTGTTCAAAGCTGCTAAGCACGTGATAGAGAGGAGCCTAAATGCCAACTTGATACAGACATGTTAGCAACTGAGTACTAAAAGGAAGGAGCTTCACAGTCATCCCAAAAGCTCATCTTGAGAAGCTATGAACTGTCAATGATAAGAAGGAACAACTGAGTACCAAAAGGAAGGAGCTTCACAGTCATCTCAGAAGTTTGTCTCGAGAAGTTATCAAGTACCAAATGAGCTGAATTGCAAAAGCTTAGCAGCACAATGGGTGATCATAAGAAGATATTGAGTACATAAAGAAGCCAAGTATTATTGCCAACTCAATATAATTTCAAGTATGATCACATCCTACTACTAAGTATTTAAAGACAATGGAACTGAAAGTACAACTCAGTAGCAACTCCAACATCTATCAACAAACAAGGAGCCAAGTTTGCTAGACTTGAAGATGGCATTTGTGTCCTTGTCTTAGTGACTAAAGGAGCCAAGTCTACTGGACTTGAAGAGGGCATTTGTGTCCTTGTCTTAGTGACTAAACTAGCCAAACCTGTTGGATTTGAAGGGTTCTTTGTGAGCCAGAGATTCTAGGCCTGCTGGGCTTAAAGAGTTCTATGTGAACCATCCTTAGTAGATTTCCTACTCGTTGAAATAGAAGAGTGGAGTAGGAGTTATTCAGTCTCCGAACCACTTAAACTCTCTGGTGTCATTTACATTCAGTCATTTACATTCTATCATATATAGATATATATCTGCTCTGATTAGTTTACTTGATAAATGACTATATTCAATACAGTCTAAACTAAACTAAGAAGTTTTACAAATCATTAAGGGGAGTTTTCAAACTAATGTTCCGCTGTGCAAACTAATATTGATTAAATAAACTATTCGGTAATATTATATACTTTTAAGGAAAAAGTTTTTAAGAGATCTATTCAACCCCCCCTTTTAGATCACTTGTGTGCCTCTGGGAACTAACAGTCCTTAAAACGACGCTGTGCAAATTTTGGAATGTTAAAAGTTCAGCGTCCGCAGTCCCTAAATGACGTCGTTTTGAATGCAGTCGTTTGATTTCTTTGTCCGCAGTATTAAACTGTGGACGTAAGGAAGACGAAAAGACATAAGGCAGTCCCTAAATGACGTCATTTTGCACCCTATCGTTTGATTTTTCCTTTCGCAGTATTAAATTGCAGATGGAGGGAAGACGGGGAGACATAGGGCAGTCCCTAAACGACCTCGTTTTGAACGCTGTCCTTTGATTTTCCCGTCCGTAGTATTAAGCTGCAGACGAAAGATTACTAAGGCTAAAATTTTTCTTTTTCTCTTGCGTATTCTCGTTGTAGATTCTTGTTATCTGGGATGAATGAAATACATGTAAGGCTAGACAAATGAAATGGTATATACCAATTGTTTAGCCATGCTTTTTTCTCATCTGTCCATATCACATGAATCAGTAATAATAAGAATACGCAAGAAGAAAAATAAAATTTTATAACTTTAAGTCGAATAACCTAGATCGCTACTTTGAAAATGAGATGAGATCCAAAATGATTGCCATGAACAATGACGAACACAATTTTATAATTAAGGTTATAAATTTTCTATTTCTTTTGCGTATCCTTGTTGCAGATTCATGTTATATGCAAGGAGAAATATAAAATTTAATAACCTTAATTATAACTACCCAAATCGCTATTGTGAAAATGAGATGAGATCCAAAATAATTACTATGAATAAGGACGAACGCAGTTTTATAATTAAACTAGCGTCTAAAGTCTTAAATTGTGGACGTGACTTATTTCAAAACGGCGTCGTTTCAACATGTAAGGCTTAGTATTCACCGTCTGCAGTTTAATACTGCGTGTATTAAATGAATGTTGGGGTTATTTTGGACATTTAACACCGTCCGCGGTATTAAACTGCAGATTCATGTAAACTAAACTGCGGACGAGAGCCATTTTAACAGTTAGATCTCAGTTTAGATGGTTGAGATTTGTTTTAAAGATAGATCATTTTTTGCAATGTTGTCAATGGATCGGTCTCATATATATATATATATATATATATATATATATATATATATATATAGGGAATGATCCATAACAAATGGTTGGTATGACAACTATTCTAACAAACGCATTTTAGACCGTTCAAAAAAAGGATTCTATAGCCATTTTTAAAATTAAATTTTTTTTTGCCATCACTAAGAATAATGACCGAAAAAATTATAAAATTACCTTGTTGGCCGCCTCTAAGAGTAGCGACTATTAACTTGGCTTGAATGAGGAATTATTCCACTTGGGTGATATGTTAAAACTTGAATTGGTTGATCTTATTTCTTCATTTAATAAAACGCAGCAAAGTAAAAAAACAACTAGTAATGTTGAACCGACCGATCCTAATGAGTACTAATAACAATAATAATTCAGTAAAGGTTGTCAAAGAATGAACTCCTGCATGTCAACAAAATAAAATTCTTTTTTATAAACTAAATCTTCTTTTGCTTTTAAATTATAAGATTATTATAAATTTTTGAAAATTAATTAAAAATATTTTTAAATTCATAATTGAAATGATTCATTTAAATATTCATAATTGAGACCATAACAATAACAATAATAATAATAGTTACTTTTAATCTCATTTCAAATATTTATTTAACAATCCTTACATCGTCTATTTCTAAATTTTGGGAATAAGTCTAAGTGTACAAATTTTGTGACACAAACTCAAATTTTATCTTTATCATTAAAAAGTGGGGCCTGACACAAAAATTCGTGTCAAATTCTACTTTTTAATAGTTGAGATGTAGAGTTTGTGTTTGAGTTTATGTCCAAAACTTAAGTTTGTAGACTTGTCCATATTTTGGACCCATATTGGGAAACATTAATTATGATAATCCTATTTAGGGGTGAGCATTGTGAGGTTTGAAACCCAAATTGCACATGAAACTGCTTAGGTGCGGTTTGAGAAATTCAAAACCGCACATGAAATCGCTTGTGATTGGTGCGGTGCAGTTTTGAACCATGCGATGCAGTTTCGGTTCCAAAATCAATAGAAATAATTAAATTTTATGCAATTTAAATTAATAATTTAGCATCATACAATATTAAATACCACTTTGATAACACACAGTTTCATTTATAATGTTTTGTCTAAATAAAAACAAAATATAACCTAAAGACATAAATAATGATAAATCATTACATATGAAAATTCTAAACAGAGATAATTATAATTTAATATAATTCTAAATATTTGTACATTATAATAATACTTCTTGATATGCTCCATTTTGACAGTATATGGTGCGGTGCGGTTTCTTAGATGCGATTTTGCCCAAAAATCAAACGCAAATCGTATTTGCGATTTTTCAACCACCTAAAACTGCTACATACACCAAAATCGTTGGTACAATTTTAATTAGTATGATTTGTGAGGTTTTTGATGCGATTTCGGGAGCAATTCGATTTCTTGCTCACTCATAATCCTATTAGCCGAGTGAATTGCATCTAGCTAGTCCTTTTGATTCATTTGCCAAGCCAAGTTATTGGCCGCCAAGAGGATAATTTATAATCTCCCCCGGTCACTAATTTTAGTGTTGGGGAAAAAAAATTTAATTTTTTTTTAACCTCTATTTTTAGTTGCGGTTAGAAAAAAAATGATTTTAAAAATAACCATTGAATTATCACTTTGAATCATTTAAAATGCGTTTATTGAAATAATTGTCATAATAACTATTTGTTATGAATTATTTATATATATATAAAGAGAGAGAGAGAGAGAGAGAGAGAGAGAGAGAGAGAGAGAGAGAGAGTATACTTCAGAAAAAATGCAAAGATAGATTCATGAATATCAAGACAAAGAAAGAGGAATCATCTATATATCTTACGTTTTACATGACCTTGGCTGATAGCAGATAATAATATTATACAAAAATAATTTAAGGAAAGAAGATCCCAGAAAGTAGACGGAGCATGCATGTAAATAAATATTGAAAAAATATAAGTATATAATATTCTGTAATAAAATATATTTTAATTATAAAAAGATAAAATATGATACAAAAATTTATATTAAATTTAATTTTTTAATAATTAAAATAAATATAGTGTTTAATTTTATTATTAAATATTATATATGTAATATTATCCATTAATATTTCAAACAAGCTCATGATTTCATCTGACTGACAGATTTTGGGTTAGGTAATCAGCAGGTGATCATCCACATCAAAATCACTTCTTACTTTTCTAAATCATCATTTTCCAAACCATGCACGTCAAAATCATTTGGAATTTCGCAGAAAATGTCGAAAATATTTAAGTGTTACTTGTAACTTTATGTCATAGGAAAATATAATCGAAACTTATCTTGTTATTGTTTTAGTATTCTCTAAAATGGATTTGGTATCTACTCGTTTTTTGGTTGATGGATTTTATTTTGTTCTTTGTTCTGAAAGTAGACTGATGAACGTTGTTGAACTACATATACCTTTTTTTATTTTTTTATTTTTTTAATATGTTTTTGACTTTTTGTTATAATATATTCTTGCCTGTTTTTGTGGTTGTATCAAATATGAAATGAATAGTACTTTTTTAGGGTCCTCTTAGCATGTGTCTAAGGACACATGCTAAGCGTGAAAAATAAGGGTAAATTTTATTTGTTTATATATTTATACGAAATTCAATACATAGGGTCTACTAGTATATAAATATAAATACTATTATACATTATTTTCAGTGCTTAAAATGTGTCCTTAAGACACATTCTAAGAAAATTTTTATTATATATGTACTAACTAAATTAATTTAAATAAAATATTCAATTAACTTATTATATATAGTAACAAATTGGAAAACTATTTGACAGCGTAAAGGGCATTAAATATGTCCCACTTTGGAAGATTTTTAAGTACTTATTAGTTAAGCCTGGTCATAGAATCTAATGGGTGGCAAGCACTACTTGCTGCATTTGTTTATCAATATAATTATTTCTTCATCAAGTATAGTATATCTATTGGTAAATGACCAAGAAAATTAAATCAATGACTTGTGGATTGAGGGCTACATGTTGAGCTATAAAGAGTAATTATTCTGTAATCTTAGAATATTATTATTTGATATTTTAAATTAATTATATTTTTTTATTTTATTAAATTTAAAATTATAAATAATAAGACACTATTAAAATAAAAAGATATGATTAATCAGGACATTATGTAACGATATTCCATGATCACTAAATAGTTTTTCAACTATAGATCTGTCATTTATTTTTATACTTCCTTATCTTCTTCCTGTTTTTTTTTCTAAAAGATAATAGTACATTTTAGTTATAACAAAGATTTACTTTTTTTTTTTTACTTAGCAAAAAAAAATAAAAAATAAAAAAGATTTACTTTTTGCTCATTAGTCATTCCTAGAGGAGCTGTTTTGCCTCGAGGGGTGGGGGTGGTTGTTTTGTTCTATATGCTTCCACCCCTATTTTCTCTCTCTATCTTCTTTCCCCACCCCCACCCCCACCCCCACTCTCTATGATATCATATATTCTGGAGGAAAAAATTCATTTTTTTTTTGTCTAAATGCAACAAAAAGATTTTTGACTACATATAAATACAGAATATTTCGAAATTTTATGTATAAAAAATTATCTAATTTTCTTCCTATAAGACAAATTTCCAAACTAACATATTATATAACATACAAAGGACCTTATAAGATAAAAAATTATTAAAAAAAAAAAGAGAAAAAATGTATGGTTTTTCCCTGTTGATCTGAACAATACTATGTAAATAAGAAAATTTCTCCCAATTTCCTAAAAGAATGCCTTGTCCTTTGACTGCACACCATATTTCAAGAACTTCAAACACCTTGAGACATTGGTAAAAGAAACAACCTTTTTATGAGGTACAAACCCAATCTATACATCCAAAGACTGTCTTGTGTTTTTAGACATTGGAGACCTTTTCTCCCTATTGGCAAACCAATCAACTGTTCTCCTTGCAATTGGCAACCACAGCCTCCTCAATCTTTCCTCCTTGACATTATTTTCGGGACACGAAGAATCTTCTGTGCTGTTCCTCATGCTGAATCCTGTGAATCTTGGATGAACTATAATCTCTGACATTGATCTCTTCTCGGTTGGATCCAAAATCTTTGAAGTAGTACCCGGATTAGCATTATTCGTTAGGCCTGAAAATGGGATTAAACCAGTTTGGTTGATTTTGCTGAGTTTGTTCTCAAATAATCTTTTTCTGTTCATCTCCTCCTTAATTTTCATGATTTGATCACCATCTTCAATCCTTTTCGTTGTTGCGAATTGCTCATTTTCCGATTCCTTAGATGAGAATCTATTGCTAGACACAGCATTAATCATCTCGGAATTAAGAAACATAAGGTCTGATGAACTGACACTGCTCCATCTGTTCTTAAGCACAACATCAGAGATAATAATCCTGTGATTGAACTTGAGCAGGATTTCCTCACAATTTTCGTTGTTATCACAGCCTTCTTGAATTGGTAATTCTTCTTCCTTTATACCCTTAAAGCTACTCCCTCGGCTAAATCTCGAAGACCCTTGATCAAAATCTTCCTCTCTTTGCACAAAAAGCTCTAAATTTGAGGAGTCCTGCCTCAGGTCTGATTGGCTCTGCAAGATTCTCAAACTAGTCGAATATGTGATCAATGCAATATCATCTGTGCTAACTTTGTGCCTGCAGAGTGGACAGCTCGAGTGTTTCTCGAGCCACTGATCAACACAATCGATATGAAAGGCGTGTTTACACTTGGGAAGTAATCGTAGAATCTCAATATCTTCGAATTTAGATAAACAAACTGCACACTCAAGGCCTTGTTTTGAGCCTTTTAATTCAGAGAATCTAAAAAAAGGGAGAGATTCAATCACCGTCTTATCAATCCCAGAGTAACGAGACCTTGATCGACTAAGTATTCGATTTTGTAGATGATTTACAGGCGATCTCCGGAGGCAGCACTTGGCAAAAACAAGAAGAACAAAAGTTAGAGTAAACAAAATGGCAAGAACCCCAACTACAACCGCAAGGCTAGGCTGAAAATTTGTTACCACATCCCCTGATGGCATTCCTTCTTGGCCGGGAGGAGATTGTGCTTTGACAGTAAAGAACATAAGAAATAACACCAATAGCTGCATATTTAAAGGCAAAAAGGTTCGATTTTTCGGTGAATTTGCTGCCGGAAAATGCATAGCTTGTCTGCAGGAGGAGTATGGGAAGATTATAAATAGTAGTTTGACATTATTATGATATTTATGAGGTGCTTTTAAAAAGCCTCCCCCAAAAGGGTATTGTTTCTAGTTTGTTACTCATCTGTCTACCTTTCGTGGTTTGTTTGTTCCAATTTGAGTATAATCAAATTTATTGTCTAGTGCAACATTTAGAAATTGGAAATTCAAGAGTGATGAGAAGGTGGAGAGTCTTATTAATGCACATATTTGACTTCTTACATGGTAACCATTGAGCATAATTTTGAAAGCTTTTTTGTAGTGTAAATTATTATTAATTAAAAGCTTTTAGTTAAATACTACTCCTTTCGTCCCAGATAAAAGCTCAAGACATGTAGATATTTAATTTGGGACTATTTAAAATAGTAATAAAGACTTTTATTTTAGTAGGGAGGGAGTAATTTATATATTAATTTGAAGTTTTGGAATACCTGACGCCATTATTCATGCGATCAGCAATCAACTTTCGCTAACAAATTATTGTTGATGAAAATTGCAACTATATATTTCAATAATTGATGAAAGAGTATCTACATGGGTAACATATTAATATTAGAGGTCACCGCATGGTTTTGCTTAGAAGGTACTATTCTTATAAAGAATATTTGATATTTTCATAAAATCGTTACACGCATGTACGTGATTCTTACTTATAATACATATTTAAATAAAAATAATTTAACCGCGTTAGTTGGTGATGACAACGGTTCAAAACAACAACGTAGTCTTAAATATTTTATTTGTGAGATTTTATCATTTCATCAATTTTATTATATATTTATTCTTGCTTAATTATTTACTATTATTATTATTTATTACTCTAGTCATGTGAAACAACTTAGAGGTTGAAGAGCAATGTTGTGGCAAAAGCTAGTAACAACTTTCCCTCAATAAAAGGAACTTGTTAAATAATTTCCTCACCAACTTAAATTGAGAGTGCACATGGATGATGGACAGGTGGAAATTAGTCAATTAGGGTTACCTAAACTATAGGTGGTGATGACAGATGATATGTAATATGCGGTTGATTAATTTATACGAAACATTTTAAATGACATAATATTCTCAGATTTTACGTTATAATTTCATTATCGTAGAAGGCTAAACAAAAACTTGACAATTATCTTAGATTAGTATGTATCTCAACTGGAAAAAAGAAAGAAGAAAATGAAAAAACTCTCATTTTAAAATAAAAAATTGAGAGATAAAAGTCAATTTTTGTTTGTCTAGACATGCTCGAGCATTAAAGTAAGAGACTACTTATAACTATAATTACACAACATTCAAATATTACATTTATTTTAATCATTAAAAAGTGGGACATGATATTAAAATATATATATATGAACTATAAAAGTTGCCAATCAAATTGCTCTCAACTAATAATTAAACTACATTAGCTGAAATTTTATTTTGGCTTCTATTTCTTCAGGGATTCTGAGTTCAAAACAAACATAAAATTTAACACTTCTAAGATCCCTAAATAAGAGTAGAAACTTTTACAACTTGCTTGCATTGCAAACAAAAATATAAAAATAAAAAGGTAATTAAATTAGTGCTCTGCGTATGTTAGTGGGTATCTATAGTCATATGGATTATGTAGGAGTAGAAGGTGAACTTTGATAAAAAATAATTTACGATAAGGAGCAGCCACTAAGTTAACTGGGAGAGAAAGAGGCAATAAGTGAACTTCCTAATTTTAAATTTATTTACTTCTTTTAAAAAGTACAATAGAATTTAATATATATTGAAACATAAAAATCAATTTATATGTTATTTTGGGTCTAATCTAGTATAACTTATATTTTAAATTATGAGCCCACTATTATGATACTTTTTTTTTTAAAACTATTAGAAAGGGGTTGTCAAGATAATTTACTAACAAAATATATAAATATTTCCCGTGTCTCGTAAAAATTGACTTAATTTGATTTTTTTGATCAAATTAATTAATTTTAAAATTGATAATTAAACAAATATATTTATATTTTTGAACTTCCAAAAATTGAATATCGTAGTAAATTAAACGTAATTTCTTATGCTTATGATTTCTTTACCTATGTTTAAAAGAAATTGGGATAAATTTTGAAAATAAAATTGGTCAATTTAATTTTAAAATTTAAATTAAATTAGTTTTTACATGACATAAGAAGTACTAATAAAATATCTATAATTTGAGGGCATGGCTCCCTACCGTCCCAACATGCGTACGCCGCTAAGGGATCCTCCTCGAAAGGTCGAATAATGGATTGCTAACATTGAGGCGAAGCAAGCGCGGAAGAGCTAGACAGAGTGAAGAGAGAGAAAAACGATATTTTCAAAGCCTAAATATATGTAATTGAGAGTTCTACTAATAAGGGACAAAATTATCCTATCATTTATTTTAAAAGGTTACTTTTGATAAAATAAAACATCTCACTTTTTCATCCTTTCTCATCCCCAAATTCTCTCATTTTTGAGGAGAAAGCTTCGAGTCAAAAATAGAAAACTTTACCTCTTAAATCTCTTTTCATCTTCTTTAAAGAAAACACTTTCAAGCATGGAATTCGGAGGAATTTTAATTTTTTTTTTGCTCTTTCCTTTCCTTCCTTTTTCCTAAGAAAACCTTACAAATATAGTGTTACTCTTGATTGACTTATAAATTGGCCCAAGAATATCCTTATATAATTCCAAAAAAAAAAAAAAAAAGTATATTCATTGCCGTTGGATTCCTTAATATGTTATACTCCCATAGTCATATCCTTCCCAACCGTCTAGCTAACGAAAAATTATTCTATGCTCTTGGAGTATGATAAAATTATGCTCCTCTCCTTATATGCATGTGAAACTCTTTATGGTGGAGGGGAGAAATAAACTATTCATCGTGTTTCAGGAGTGCCGAATTTGCCTCCAAAGAGCTTTATATTTATAATAAAACCCAAATTTTCATAAGAATATAACATTTACTGTCTCCGCCGATGCACCTTCATGACCGAAAGAAGCGTCAACACAAATACAAACCGGATAATTTAATTAGTTGCAGTTGTTATGGTTAGTCGTGTGACACTACTCAAAATAACCTAATTTTAAGTATTCTATTAATCACTAAATATTATTCTATTAATGACAATTTTGATATTTTATGAACTAATATAAAACACAGTAA
The DNA here is from genome assembly GCA_947179155.2 of Hedera helix. Lineage (NCBI taxonomy): Eukaryota > Viridiplantae > Streptophyta > Magnoliopsida > Apiales > Araliaceae > Hedera > Hedera helix. The sequence goes on from OX359271.1 coordinate 7,055,838, forward strand.
TCCAAACACTATTATGCCCAACCTCGTACTAACAACTCCAATCAAATTTACCACATATTTCTTCTGTTCTACAAAATAATCTAAATTATCAATATATATTATTATGTAAAACGAGTAATCTCTTTTTATTTCGTATTTATTAGTATAAAATGATAGTTTTTAAATTTATCACTATAAATTTATTATTATTTCATAAATATTAAATTAATAATTTATTATTTTTAAAAGGTAATAGATGAAATAAAATCATTACATTAAATTTACAAATGAGACACCTTTAGAAAGGAGAGATTACAATATGTCAATTCAGTAAACAAATACAACAAAAAAAATGAACAAGCAACATAAAACCTTAATTACAAAAGTCAACAATTTCGTCACAAATTGCCTAGTAAGTGTAAAAGTTATCCATACCAAAACAATAAGATAACTATGAACAGACTGTCGGATTGTCTTGCAAAATATACTACTACACAAGAAGAAAGGATCCAATGTTATCAGAGTCCACCACCCTATTTTTTCAATGCTATTATGAATTTTGATTTAAACGGGGGAAGCACTCGTAAATGTGTGGTTATAAACTCTCGAACCCTATTTTTGTTAAATCGAATTTTAATACAGTAATCAAAAAATCAATTATCTCCTGTTAATTTAAATGAAAGAATCATTTTTTGAAAAAATTCTAAAATACATATTACTAATATACCATCGAATTATTCTATTTTTTTTTGTGGAGAAGGAATAAAATTACGGAGTAGATGTGTAGTTATAAACTCTCGAACCTTATTTTTGTTAATGCTATTATGACTTTTGATTTAAATACGAGAATCACCCGTAGATGCGTGACTATAAACTCTCGAACTTTTATGTGGTTGTTTTAAGTTGTTATTAATATGGTATGGTTTTTGGTTTGCGAAAAAACAGAAAGAAAAAAGGATAACTATGAACGAAAACCTCCGTAGGACCGTAGCCCACAGCCGCACACTACACTTTCGCAACACTGACCTCATTTTGTTCAAAGAATGCGTTCATGCGGAACATGTTCAACCTTATAGCCTACTAACCAATTTCGTCAAAGCCTCTTTATCTGTTTCTTTCATTAATGGTGGTGACATAATGAGACAAAAGAAGGAAAAGAGCTGGATTTTTGTTTTTATGTTATTCTTTTGTGTATGTTATTCTTTCGGGGGATGAATTGACCTCATTGATTTTTTTTGTTTTATAATATATGACAAAATTTAAAACTTTTAAATGATATATACAAATTGGCCCAACTAAAATTTTGTAAAATTTATATTATACGGGGTTGAATTAAAAATTTATAATTTTCTCACTCAAATTTCAATCTCATATTATTTTTACTCTCTTTTTTGTTCTCTCTCTCTCTCTATATATGTTGGGATATTTCACTTGAATTCCATATTGAATAAATTCAAGAGTATAGATGGATTAATAAGTATGACGCAATTTCAACCTAATAAATTAAGATAAAGAGGTAATTTAACATATTTATTGGGTCAGTCTATACAGATGTGCACTGTATTGATAATTAATTGACTCTTCGCGCTCGGGTGGAGTGTAAGGGATCACTTCCGCGTGGAGCATACACTAATTTCCAAAGGCTAAATTGGAAATTAAGTAGGCAAGTGAAGAAAAAAACACAACACCTTCAAATCAACATTTGATTTGAAAATGAGTCTAGGGGATTTGATATTACAGGAAGTGGATTTGCAAAGACGCGGGGATTTTGGCATGAAGGCCCATAATATTTATGACAAGCAGACGTCAATTTCTATTAGACTAGGACTTGCATTAAGAGGCATATGTTGAACTAATAGATTAACTTTTTAGGTAAATAGGTAATTCAACATATTCATTGGGCCAATCTATATCCGCTGCATTGGTAAGAGGATTTGCAAAAGACTTGGGGATCTAGGCATGAAGGCCTTTAATATTTATGATGACAAGCAGACGTCAATTTCTCTTAGACTAGGAATTGCATTAAGAGGCATATGTTGAACAAGTATAACTCACTTAGAACAAGTATAACTCACTTATAGTAGAGGATAAAACGAGATGAGAAGATTATATATATACTTACTATGTTGACTAATCAAGCTAAATTGAGTATCCAAATAATCATGTTCGGCTTGCAAATTTGTTGAGCTCCAAGTCATTCATCTAGCAGACTGACTCGGGTAAGTTCCTAATCCGATCGAGTACGATGGAGTCCGAGTCCGAGCATGCAGTTACATGGATTTGCATGGCTCCCACATGAATTAGAAATACTCTTATAAGAGGAAAATTAACCTTTGCACATAGAAGTGGCTCAATTAATTCCTTCAAACCCCACTATATTCTCCATGAATTACACCTTCCTGGATTACGTCAAGACATGCCTGATGCTGAGGCATATTTGGAGAAGTTCGTTTGGCTTGTCCTCGTGCAGTTTCAAGTATCGCATGTGCTTCAGAAAGGGAGCCAAGCTTGTCGGCCCTTTGAAGGGAACTTATTCAATTTTTAAGCCTGTCTGCAATGTTTGATGCCTATTGGCGAGATACTATAAGCAATTCTTCTGGAGACAAAATGGCATCCATAAGTCCTAGATTCTTTCCTTCTTAAGACATGACTAGTTTAGAAAACTGCAAAAAGACTTATTTCCATTCCCCTTCTAAAATCTCTGCACCCTCTCCAAGCTCTCCAAGTTCTGTTCCCTTAGTTTCCTTAGCTTTCTCCTCTACTATCTCAGCCCCTTCCCCTTCTAAAATCTCTACACCCTCTCGAAGTTCTGCTCCCTTAGTTTCCTCCTCTAATATCTCAGCCCATTCCCCAAATTCTACTGCATATTCCCCTGCATCTATTAATTCTTTTCCCACTTCAACTGCTTTCCGAGCCTCTTTGATGAATACACCAGCAAGAATGCTGGTCTTACCTGCTTTGACAATGTTTTTACCAAATTCTATCGTCTCCATTCCTGTGGTCTTGATTTCTTTGGAATTGATGCAGGTACACCTGCTGCCACAATCTTAGAGGTTCTCTCCTCAATTGACTCTGCGCTCCTTATCATGGTTAACAAGGCCGTACAATGCAACAGTGTAAGTGCACTTTTCCTCTTTGTTTGATTCACATTGTTTATCGATTTCAATACCTGCCTTCTCACCGACATTCACAGCGTCATTCTGCCCAGCATCCCCAGCGTCATTCTGCCCAGTGACATCCTGCCCGACATCTTGCCTAGGCAACATGAACTTCAGCTTCCAAAGCCGCAACAGCTTCCATGGCCACATCACCAGCCTCAATGGCTGCATCAAGATAATGATGCTTTATAAAATAAGGACTCGAAAATTAAATTAAGTAATCATCCACAACTACAATATTAATTTTGATGGTAACTAAGGGGAACTTTATTGCATCATATGCGTATATATCCCAACTACAACCTAGTGTTTTGAAGTAAAATATCTTTGCATACAACATACTGATACAAATGCATATATTATGTTGGCCTAGGCTGAGCACAGGACAAGAACTTATCCTCTTGTATTCTCTGATCTTGTCAAGGACTTGGCTCTTTTCTCATTAGCATGCTTAGCTGCCTAACATCGGACAAAACTTGGAAGTTATCTTGTTGATCATTTACAACTAAAGCCGCTGCTTCAGTGAGAGCAATCTATTCCTGTGGAAGAAGAGCTATCTCAATGTTAACGCCAAATTTTGTAGCACCCGTTTAAATCACAAAATAACGAGCGAAATCAAACGTCAAACACAATTAATTCAGAGTAATTACTGTAAAGACACGAGAGATTTACGTGGAAACCCAAATCGGGAAAAAACCACGGGGAAAGAGAACAATTCACTAGTATAACGTTGATGGTTACAGATTTCTCTGATAATAGAGAGCTTGTATGCTGGAAAATTGGTTCTGTATGTGAAATAGTAAGCTCAAAATCCAGATGAACGTAATTATGTCAATCTGAAAGTAAAAATAAGTAAGTCCTTTTTTCTTTCATGTTGTTTCCTTTTTATATGCCCATGCAGCCATAATTACCAGCATTAATCAACCAAATAAATGTCTTTCTTTCAGACAACCGTTAGCAGACTTTTCATTTTCCAAGTAAATTGGCTTTCCCTCTTCCAAACAACCCATCCGTTAAAATGAAGGGTCCAATAGCTAACTCTGTCAGGCCCAGCCCAATAAATTAATAGGGACCGACCGAATAAACTAGTATGGGCTAGTCCAAACCCGGGCCCAAACTATCTCAACCCAACATTGCCCCCCACTCTCATATTTTTAAGAGCCTTAAATAGGAGAGTAATTCAAACATTCTTATTTCCCTCGTAACTGATTATATCCAAACAGGTCTTAACTCCCCACGTCTGGCACACGATCATCACCCTCCTATCACGTTCCCCCAAATCTGCTTCCGTTTGATCTTTGAGCGCCTCCCTACACTCCCAAAACTGACGCCTATTGAATTTCGTGCGCCCCTCTACACCCCCAAAACTGACGCCTGTATGTATTATTTTCATCTATAAAAGCCTCAAAAGTCTTTTTCCTGACACACTACTCATTTTCTGAAATCCCCCTTTCTCTCTCCTTCTTTGTTTCTGAAAAATCCTCAAGAAATTTTCTTTTCGGAATCCATGGCAGCTCAAGGTCATGCTTCTTCTTCTCAAGCCCAACCTACATTTGATAGGGAGAAATAAAATCCCATCCGGCGAATATATAGAGACGCCCTAGCAGCAAACACCCCGTCGTCTGTAACCCCCGCTAAGCTTCAATCATTCCGCCATGAATACCAGATCCCGCTTCAGTACGAGCTCCGAGTTCCCCGACCTCATGAGAGGATGTACTGGCAACTCGAGGGGGGCTGGATAGGAGTTCCATCCCTAACCCTTAAACATGGCGTCCGATTCCCTCTCCATCCTTTCATCACTGAGTTTCTAGGGTTTATAGGGATCGGGTTCTCCCAACTTGTTCCCAACTCTTATATCCACCTGATCTGCTTCATAGCCCATTGCCGAGACCAGAATGTGGATCCGGCCCTAGATCTGTTCTTAAGCTACTTCAAACTCATCAACTCAAAAGAAAAGGGTTTCAAGGTCTTAACCCGATACGCCAATCGGAAAGTCTGGATGACCACCCCTCAAAGCAACAAAGGATGACACTCCTCCTGGTTCTTCATCCGAGGAACGGATACCGTTCTACTACCACCCTGGGGAGAACCGAGCAAGGCGTCCCTAGGGTTTGATCACATTGAGGACGTTTGGGAGGCCGACCTCGAAAAACTTCTTTCTTCCATGCCGACCGACCTCTGGCCCAACAACCTCCTCTCCGACCAAGATTGACTTTATGCGCATGGAAGTAAGTACCCAAATCACCTATAAAATTTCATCTTAATCTGTCTATCTTATAATTATCCATCTTCTGTGCAGTAGTGCTTTTTTGTAATTCGGAAGGGAATGCTTCCGATCCTCCCCCGATTACCTAAGGCCAAACCTAGGAGGGGCCCATCTTCATTCAGTCTCCTGCCTCTTCGGAAGAGTCCGAACCTCCTGCTGAACCATTGGTCCGAAGAAAGAAGAATTCTTCTTCTTCGACCACTTCGGGTGAAAACCCTCTGGCTCAAAGAGCCAAACAAACAAACTTCCAATTAGGGTCTGCCCCCCAAGCCGAAACCCAAACAACCATCCAAACCGGGGTTGAACCTCAGACCAAACCACAACCATCTTCGGGATACCCTCCAGATATTTCGACAACCTCGGCCGACCCTACTTCGGGGACCCCAAAAAGAAAAGGCCCGGAGATATCCAAAAAACGAAGTGTTTTTGATATGTCTGGGTCTGAGCTTCAGAAAATCCTGAAGACCAAAAAACAAAAAACTTCTCATTCTTCCAAATCACAACCAGATTCATCCCGACCCCTTTCTCAAGAAAAGACCCAGCAGACCCCCTCTTACTAACTAGATAACCCAGAAATTTGCCCGCACCAAGCCCGAAGGTGCACTTAGTGGGATTCAACCGCATATTATAATGACGAACTGTCCGAAAGCACTCCTCCAAATCATCCAAATGGTCATGCACCCTGGCGCTCCGAACAATCATGTCATCTACATACACTTCCATGTTCCGACCAATTTGTTTTCGGAAGACTTTGTTCATCATCCTCTGATAAGTTGCCCCAGCATTGATCAGCCCGAAGGTCATCCGGTTATATGCATAAATAGCCCGATGAGTAATGAATGATGTCTTTGGGATGTCTTGTTTGTCCATCAAAATCTGATTGTATCCCGAAAAGGCATCCAGAAAGCTGAGTATAGCATTCCCCGAAGTAGTATCGATCAACTGGTCGATGTGTGGTAGAGGATAGAAGTCCTTAGGGCATGCTTTATTCAGGTCCGTGTAGTCTATGCAAACCCTCCATTTCCCATTTTGTTTGCGGACCAACACAACATTTGCAAGCCATTCCGGGTACTCAATTTCTTCAATAATCCCGGCATCCAACAGCTTTCCCACCTCTTCGTCAATTATTTTTTGGCGTTCGGGAGTAAAGATTCGCCTCTTCTGAAAGACAGGCTTCTTCTCGGGATCGACGGACAACCTGTGAATGGCCACGTCTTCTGCCATCCCAGGCATATCTCGGGGTGTACAGGCGAAGATATCAGCATAAGTTCTGAGTAGTTCAATTAACCCTTTCTTCAAAGTATCTTGCAACTCGGCCCCTATTTTTATCAGCTTCTTATTATTCCCCGGAATAAGCTCCACATCTTCCGTCTCTTCAGCTGGGGAAGCCAATGGTTCGGTAACTCCCTCAGTGAAAGGCTCAACATCCACTGTCAAAGTTTGTCTCATCTTACTGACCCCGATCACCGGTGCTGTAAGAGTATGCCGATAACACCTTTTGGCAATGTCCAGATCCCCCTTAACTTCCCCAACCCCATGTGGGGTAGGGAACTTCATTTTGAAGTGGGCAATTGAGGTAACTGCTTGGAGTGCTGACAACGTCGTCCTTCCAAGAATGACATTGTAAGCCGAGTCTACTTGTACTACAAAGAACTTGACATTGACTGTCATTTGTTTGGGAGATTCCCCGAACACCATGGGCAATTCAACTGTGCCGATTACTGGCACCGCTTCATTCCCGAACCCATATAATGGTGATTCCTGGCCAACCTCCAGCTTGATTCCCTCCAAGTTCATGCGCTGGTAAGCATGACTGTATAACACATCAACCGAAGACCCGTTATCGATCATTATTCTCTTCATATCGACGGGCCCTACTTGGGCAGTTATCACCAATGGCCCTTCATGTGGCTCCACTGAGTCAACCGAATAATCTTCATCCGAAAATGAAATCACCGACCCCGGATATAGTCGTTCTGTTTTAATCGACTGTTCTGTTACAGCCATCACCGTATCCGAAGTGGGTCTCCTGCTGTAAGACCCCGAATTTTATGAAATATAAAATTTAATTTTCTTCATATATATTTTTTCATGAAACAGTAAGTGGTTAAATTGACAAAGTTAAAAGTTAAGGATGTTTCGTGCAAATTATACCTTGTTGGACAATATTCGTTTTGTCGGGGAATATTCGGGCCGTACGACGGCGCCGAAATAACAAATTATTGGTGGACCCCACAACGGAATAATTGTCGGATATAGAAAACGACAGAAGTAACCTTTTTATATAAAAATAGTCAACGATCTTAACTGTTAAAATACCGGTGATAAAAGAATAGTAGCATACGGTAATTTATGGTATTCTACAGTAGCATGCGGTACTCTACAGTAGCACACGGTATTGCACAGTGTCTTATATTATTGATCTGAAATTGACACCCTAACTGTTGCACATCATTTCATCAATAATTGTTGTTGTATAATATTTTATGTTATCAATTCAATTATTGTTGTTACACAGTATTTTGCATTATTGATTCAATAATTATCATTACACTGTATTTTATATCATTGAGTCAATAATTGCTGGTGCGTTGTATTTTAAAATTATTGAACCAAATAATTGTCACAGTAGCAAATACACAGTAATTTATATTATTTAAATTAATAATAATCTGTAACATGTTTATTACATTATTGTTATTATTGTTGTAGCATTATTTTATATGTTGGATCCACAGGTAGAATAAATAAAATAAAATAAAATAAAATAAATATTATTATTTTTCAAAAGTTACTATTCACTGACGGAAGTTACTGTTCACATCGGAAAAGTTACTCCGGAGTCACTGTTCACTCCCGGAAATCACTATTCATCGACTGACAAAAGTTACTGTTCATTACTGTTCACTTTTTGAAAATTTTAAAGTTACTGTGCAAAGTTACTGTGCAAGTATTGAAATTTTTTAAAAAAAAACGTTTGCGCAGCCTCTCTCACCTACCAAATGCACAGTGCCCACCTACCACGCATAGTACCCCATTTTCCCCTATAAATAGCTTGTTCAGCTGAATAGAAAAATCACACCTAAAACATAAAATTTTTCTATAAGAATTTTATGAGTTTTCTCTGAGAATAGTAAGGTTATTTTGAGAGTTTGAAAGCCAAAAGGAGTGCAGAAATTTTTCAAGTAAGTCTTTTATTAAAGAGTAGTAATTTTATAAATTCCTATTTTTCACGGTATTCACAAATCTTCCTTTAGAAGACTCTTCTATTAGAAGATTCATTTTTAAAAGCTTTCTTTAGAAGATTTATTTTGAAATATTATTTTAAAAACTATTCTAAAGTTATTATATTATACTACAAAAATTATGTTAAATATATATAATTTTGATAGTTCATAATATACGAGTTATCATACACTTTGAAATTTATATGTGGTAATTACTAATTTATATTATAAATATATAGGTTGATCAACCTCAAACAATATCCAGTCACGTGTTAAGGTAAGGAATTTCATTTTCTTTCATACTCTTAAACTTACTACGGTAAGGAATATCATTCTTTTCACACTCTTAAATTTATTACGGTAAGGGGTATCATTCTTTTCATCATCATAAATGGATATTATTTTCTTTCTTACTTGAAGGGATTATCATTCTTTGATTCTCGAAAATAATATCGTTTCTTTCTTGTGCCATTTACTTCCATGTATTAAATTGTGGGAATAACCTTACGGCGCGGTTTACCGCCTGTTGGTGAATAACCTTTTGTGTTCATTCCTTATTAATCTTTGAGAATAACCTTACGGTGCGGATTATCGCCTGTTTGGTGAATAACTCTTCGTATTCAAATTGATGGGAATAACCTTACGGCGCGGATTATCGCCTGTTTGGTGAATAACTATTCGTATTCAAATTGATGGGAATAACCTTACGGTGCGGATTATCGCCTGTTGGTGAATAACCCTTTTTATTTGTCTCGTGTGGAAATAATTTGTCTACACGAATTTTCACATGACACTTTTATTCCATATTCGTAAGTGATATCATTTTCCTTTATACTCATAAGGGATACCATCTTTTTCATCTTCCATTATTCAAACTTACTATGGTAAGGGATATTAATTTCCTTCACCGTTTGTTAATCAAACCTGCTACGGTAAGGGATATTATTTTCTTTCATACTCCTAAATCGAAACTTATTATGGAACTATTGCTTCTATAATTCCTGAAAATATTATATGTTCCATAAAAGTTGAACTTCATTATTTCAACTGAACCTTCCTATTTACGTGAACCTTTCTATTGAACTGTAACCGTTATTCTGAACTGTGGATCTTGAATATCATTTTTAAATTTCACTCCACATCATGTTGGCAATTTGGACATTATTTGAATCTGCACAAAGTAAACTTATGATACTTATTGTTTATCCTGTTCTTCTGTTCATCATTTGTATCACTGTTATTTGTATTAATTATCAAGAATCAAGCTGTTGTGAATATCTGTGGCCGGGGGCACAGATGTGATATAATTGTTGAACAGATGATAGGTTAAAGGCGATATACTAGGTTAAAGGCGATACATCTGTTCGGTGTCTTTTATGGCACGTGGTGAATGTTCTCTTTGGCCCGTAGTGCAAAGATGAACTGTTGGTTGGTATGATTATGACCAAAGGCTGAATCTGGTATAATCATGACCGTTGGTGCTTTATTGAATATCATTGGCCCGTAGTGCAAAGATGAACTGTTGATTGGTATGATTATTACCAAAGGCTGAATCTGGTATAATCATGACCGTTGGTGTTATATTAAATGTCTTTGGCCCGTAGTGCAAATATGAACTGTTGATTTGCATGATTATGACCAGGAACTGTGAATTTATATTATCATGACTAATGGTATTTCAGATGATAAAAGTTGATGATGTTTTTCCTAAAAAGAGAACCGAGTGGACATTATATCTGCAATATTCTTCTAATAGATTGCTCATTCCGCTGCTATTATTGATCTGAACATTGTTTAAGAATTTAACTACAATTTTTGATATAAACCTTGTAGTCTATTGTATTCTATCAAGAACTCAACTGTTGAAGGCTAATGATAATTTATTCGTCATTATCTTAGTCATGATATTTCTTACTGGGCTATTTGAGCTCACCCTTTCTTTCCATTGTTTTTCAACAGGAGATGAAAACGTAACGGGGTTTAACCGGGGAATGGAGTGAGAGTCCGAGGGATAGCTATCGTAGTCTTCACGTGTTGTAAAATAGTGTGGCAATAATAGTGAAGACTTAGTTGTGTATTATTATTATACACTGTATTGTTGTACGTTGTGCTTTGTTGTAATAATTTTGTTGTAGTCTTTTGACGACTCAAGTTTGGGCTGTGTGGGCCTAGATTTGGGGGCGTCACAGTTGGTATCAGAGCCATATAACGAAGAGCCCCGAGCCTCTCGCTGGTGACTTCCTAGGGAAAGGGGATGCACCGAAGCCAGACTCTCCGTAGGGGACGCCTATAGTACAGGTGGCAAACTGATAGGTACCATTGTGAGGTGCTGTCCCTATGGTGGGATGAGAGTCACAGTTGGTATCAGAGCTTAGGGATATGGTCTTTAATGGAGATCTGGGGTTAGAACTAGGAGGGGAGAGACGAATAGAATCAGTCACTAGTGTGTCCTACCTAAATTAGATTTTATTATCTAATGAGTTGATTTGAATATAGGGACATGAAGTGATGAGTCAGTTTATTTGAACTAACATTTATTTTGTGACCACAGTTAAGTATGGCATCTGAAAATCAGGAGGTTAACCACGGAGTACCCAAAGTGAATGTAGAGGCCACAAACAATTATTCTACAAACTCAGAGTTGAATAATTTGCCTAAAGCAAAAATTATTTGTATCCGATCTAAAGAAGAAGAAGGTGAAAGTTCTACCGTCGTTCTTCCAAATTCGTTCTTTAAAGGATATCCGGAACTTGCGGAAATTATTGCTTTTAATTTACTCACTAATTGGGAGAGTCATGTCACCTGGTTATGCTCTATAACAAAGGATCAGAATATATGGACTTTTCATATTAGTCTTTGGGATTTATGGTGTTCCAGCTATGAGTTTCAAGATTATTTAAAAATGATGTTTCTATACTTTTGGGCGCTACAATTTAAAGGAATTCAGGTTAAGTTAGTCACTATCATGGAAACTGCAGTCTATCGAAAATACTATTCTTATAGAAATCATTGGTACGTTACTACTGATGAAGTTGAGGAATCCGAGAAACAGTTCGTTAGAGAATTATTTAGTGGTATTCCCATGGTTGAAATACGTGAAGATCCGAATGAAGTACTCGGGATTCGATTTGACGATAACAGTCAAGAAACCGAATGAGGTGATAACCGGTAAGCTATTCATAAATTCTCGTGAAGTCTATGCCTTGTTAGATACTTGTTCTACCCATTCTTTTTTCTCACATGCATTTGCTCAACGTTTAAACTTGATCCTTGAAAACTTAGACATTGTCTTATCAGTTGAAACCCCATTGGGAGAAATACCTATTACATTTACTATCTATAAATCTTGCCTAGTTCAAATCAACAACCTCACATTACCTGTTGACCTTATTTCTTTGGAGATGCATGAATTTGATGTGATTTTAGGAATTGATTGGTTGACTACCCATCATGCTAAAATTGATTGTTTTCATAAGATTATTAGTTTTCATATTCCTAATCAACCTGTCATGCAAATTCAAGCAACTAAACCATTGAAATCTATAACTGTTATTTCTAGCCATAAAGCCATTCGTTTATTGAAAAACGGATGTCAAGCCTTTTTAGCTCATGTCACTGATTTGAACAAAAACACGTCAAACTTGAATGATATTCCTATTGTTAATGAGTTCCTGACGTTTTTCCTGAGGAACTTCCTGGCTTATCCCCAAACCGAGAAATTGAATTCTGTATCGATCTTGAATCCGATACTAAGCCCTTTTCCAAAGCCTAACACCAAATGGCTCCCATAGAACGCCAAGAGATGAAAGTTTGATTATTAGATATCGGTATCATTCGAGCGAGGAATACGAGAAGAGTTTTCAAGAACTCAAGAGGAGACTTGTTTCAGCTCCTGTTCTGACCATTCCATCAGGATCAGGAAAATTCGTCATATATAGCGATGCTTCAGGCAAAGGTCTAGGTTGTGTCCTTATGCAACATGGAAAGGTTATAGCTTATGCCTCTCGACAACTCAAAGATTATGAGAAAAATTACCCTACTCATGATCTAGAGTTGGCAGCAGTCGTTTTCGCGTTGAAGATATGGAGACACTACTTGTACGGAGAGAAAGTGGATATCTATACGGATCATAAAAGTCTCAAGTATTTCTTCACCCAGAAGGAACTCAACATGCTACAACGACGTTGGCTTGAGCTGTTGAAGGATTACGACCACACAATCCAGTATCACCCGGGAAAGGCGAACGTTGTAGCTGACGCTTTGAGCAGAAGATCTTATGCGAGTACAAGTGCACTGCTGACAACACAAAAGTGTATTTTGTACGACTTGCAAAAGATGGAGATAGAGCTAAAGACACCAGGGACCCACTCGAAGATTGCTCACGTGCGAGTAGAACCAGCTTTAATGGATAAAATTAAAGCTGCTCAAGCTACCGATCCGGAACTGATAAACATGATAAAGAAAGTACAAGAAGGTACCATTCCCGAAGCAAGAATCGACGAGAAAGGAATACTTCGAGTCAACTCTCGACTCTGTGTTCCTAACGATCCTGAATTAAAGCATAAAATCATGAGGGAGGCACACAACACGCCATTTGCAATCCACCCTGGAGGTACCAAGATGTATCGAGATCTTCGACATACATTTTGGTGGAACAATATGAAAAGGGAGATTGCAGAGTTTATCTCAAGGTGCTTAACTTGTCAACGTGTCAAGGCAGAGCATCAAGTACCTAAGGGTCCTTTACAACCACTTGAGGTTCCCGAATGGAAGTGGGAACACATCAATATGGATTTCGTGACGGGTCTTCCCAAAGTTTCTCAAGGCTTAGATGCAATTTGGGTCATCGTAGATAGATTGACCAAATCCGCTCATTTCTTGCCTATACGAGAAAACTTTTCACTTGAACGTCTTGCCGGTATGTACATAAATGAGATCGTGAGATTGCATGGCATGCCAATTTCCATAGTTTCTGATCGAGATCCTAGATTCACTTCACGCTTTTGGATCAGTCTACAAAAAGCTATGGGCACTGAACTACGTTTTAGTTCTGCATACCATCCTCAAACGGACGGACAATCGGAAAGGACGATCCAGACCCTCGAAGATCTTTTGAGACTTTGCGTACTAGATTTCAAAGGAAGTTGGGATAAGTACTTGCCATTGGTGGAATTTTCCTACAACAACAGTTACCAAGCAAGTATAGGTATGGCTCCATTCGAGGCTTTATATGGACGCAAATGTCGCTCTCCAGTATGTTGGAATGAGGTAGGAGAAGCAAAACTGTTGGGACCCGAGTTGGTACGCTTGACGACCGAAAAGATCCAAATGATCCGACAACGAGTACAGACCGCACAAGAACGACAAAAGAGTTATGCTGATCTTCATCGGAGAGACGAAAGTTTCAACGTCGGAGATCATGTATTCTTACTTGTTTCTCCATGGAAAGAAGTTACGAGATTCGGAAAGAGAGGAAAGCTTAACCCTCGATTTATTGGCCCATTTGAAATCCTCGATCGGGTGGGAACTGTAGCTTACAGACTAGCCTTACCACCAAGTATGTCTCGCATCCATAACGTTTTTCACATATCTATGTTACGTAAATATGTGAAGGACCCAAACCACGTCATTGAGTTAGAACCAGACGTTATAGCAGAAGATTTAACGTATGAGGAAGTACCTGTTAAGATCCTAGATAAGAAGGAGCAGATCTTACGCTCAAAGGTTATACCTCAAGTTAAGGTTTTATGGAGGAACCAAGATATTGAGGAAATGACCTGGGAGCTAGAATCTGAGATGAAGTCTAGGTATCCATACCTCTTCGAAATGCCAGGTACGTCAATTTCGGGGACGAAATTTCATAAGGAGGGGAGGTTGTAAGACCCCGAATTTTATGAAATATAAAATTTAATTTTCTTCATATATATTTTTTCATGAAACAGTAAGTGGTTAAATTGACAAAGTTAAAAGTTAAGGATGTTTCGTGCAAATTATACCTTGTTGGACAATATTCGTTTTGTCGGGGAATATTCGGGCCGTACGACGGCGCCGAAATAACAAATTATTGGTGGACCCCACAACGGAATAATTGTCGGATATAGAAAACGACAGAAGTAACCTTTTTATATAAAAATAGTCAACGATCTTAACTGTTAAAATACCGGTGATAAAAGAATAGTAGCATACGGTAATTTATGGTATTCTACAGTAGCATGCGGTACTCTACAGTAGCACACGGTATTGCACAGTGTCTTATATTATTGATCTGAAATTGACACCCTAACTGTTGCACATCATTTCATCAATAATTGTTGTTGTATAATATTTTATGTTATCAATTCAATTATTGTTGTTACACAGTATTTTGCATTATTGATTCAATAATTATCATTACACTGTATTTTATATCATTGAGTCAATAATTGCTGGTGCGTTGTATTTTAAAATTATTGAACCAAATAATTGTCACAGTAGCAAATACACAGTAATTTATATTATTTAAATTAATAATAATCTGTAACATGTTTATTACATTATTGTTATTATTGTTGTAGCATTATTTTATATGTTGGATCCACAGGTAGAATAAATAAAATAAAATAAAATAAAATAAATATTATTATTTTTCAAAAGTTACTATTCACTGACGGAAGTTACTGTTCACATCGGAAAAGTTACTCCGGAGTCACTGTTCACTCCCGGAAATCACTATTCATCGACTGACAAAAGTTACTGTTCATTACTGTTCACTTTTTGAAAATTTTAAAGTTACTGTGCAAAGTTACTGTGCAAGTATTGAAATTTTTTAAAAAAAAACGTTTTGCGCAGCCTCTCTCACCTACCAAATGCACAGTGCCCACCTACCACGCATAGTACCCCATTTTCCCCTATAAATAGCTTGTTCAGCTGAATAGAAAAATCACACCTAAAACATAAAATTTTTCTATAAGAATTTTATGAGTTTTCTCTGAGAATAGTAAGGTTATTTTGAGAGTTTGAAAGCCAAAAGGAGTGCAGAAATTTTTCAAGTAAGTCTTTTATTAAAGAGTAGTAATTTTATAAATTCCTATTTTTCACGGTATTCACAAATCTTCCTTTAGAAGACTCTTCTATTAGAAGATTCATTTTTAAAAGCTTTCTTTAGAAGATTTATTTTGAAATATTATTTTAAAAACTATTCTAAAGTTATTATATTATACTACAAAAATTATGTTAAATATATATAATTTTGATAGTTCATAATATACGAGTTATCATACACTTTGAAATTTATATGTGGTAATTACTAATTTATATTATAAATATATAGGTTGATCAACCTCAAACAATATCCAGTCACGTGTTAAGGTAAGGAATTTCATTTTCTTTCATACTCTTAAACTTACTACGGTAAGGAATATCATTCTTTTCACACTCTTAAATTTATTACGGTAAGGGGTATCATTCTTTTCATCATCATAAATGGATATTATTTTCTTTCTTACTTGAAGGGATTATCATTCTTTGATTCTCGAAAATAATATCGTTTCTTTCTTGTGCCATTTACTTCCATGTATTAAATTGTGGGAATAACCTTACGGCGCGGTTTACCGCCTGTTGGTGAATAACCTTTTGTGTTCATTCCTTATTAATCTTTGAGAATAACCTTACGGTGCGGATTATCGCCTGTTTGGTGAATAACTCTTCGTATTCAAATTGATGGGAATAACCTTACGGCGCGGATTATCGCCTGTTTGGTGAATAACTATTCGTATTCAAATTGATGGGAATAACCTTACGGTGCGGATTATCGCCTGTTGGTGAATAACCCTTTTTATTTGTCTCGTGTGGAAATAATTTGTCTACACGAATTTTCACATGACACTTTTATTCCATATTCGTAAGTGATATCATTTTCCTTTATACTCATAAGGGATACCATCTTTTTCATCTTCCATTATTCAAACTTACTATGGTAAGGGATATTAATTTCCTTCACCGTTTGTTAATCAAACCTGCTACGGTAAGGGATATTATTTTCTTTCATACTCCTAAATCGAAACTTATTATGGAACTATTGCTTCTATAATTCCTGAAAATATTATATGTTCCATAAAAGTTGAACTTCATTATTTCAACTGAACCTTCCTATTTACGTGAACCTTTCTATTGAACTGTAACCGTTATTCTGAACTGTGGATCTTGAATATCATTTTTAAATTTCACTCCACATCATGTTGGCAATTTGGACATTATTTGAATCTGCACAAAGTAAACTTATGATACTTATTGTTTATCCTGTTCTTCTGTTCATCATTTGTATCACTGTTATTTGTATTAATTATCAAGAATCAAGCTGTTGTGAATATCTGTGGCCGGGGGCACAGATGTGATATAATTGTTGAACAGATGATAGGTTAAAGGCGATATACTAGGTTAAAGGCGATACATCTGTTCGGTGTCTTTTATGGCACGTGGTGAATGTTCTCTTTGGCCCGTAGTGCAAAGATGAACTGTTGGTTGGTATGATTATGACCAAAGGCTGAATCTGGTATAATCATGACCGTTGGTGCTTTATTGAATATCATTGGCCCGTAGTGCAAAGATGAACTGTTGATTGGTATGATTATTACCAAAGGCTGAATCTGGTATAATCATGACCGTTGGTGTTATATTAAATGTCTTTGGCCCGTAGTGCAAATATGAACTGTTGATTTGCATGATTATGACCAGGAACTGTGAATTTATATTATCATGACTAATGGTATTTCAGATGATAAAAGTTGATGATGTTTTTCCTAAAAAGAGAACCGAGTGGACATTATATCTGCAATATTCTTCTAATAGATTGCTCATTCCGCTGCTATTATTGATCTGAACATTGTTTAAGAATTTAACTACAATTTTTGATATAAACCTTGTAGTCTATTGTATTCTATCAAGAACTCAACTGTTGAAGGCTAATGATAATTTATTCGTCATTATCTTAGTCATGATATTTCTTACTGGGCTATTTGAGCTCACCCTTTCTTTCCATTGTTTTTCAACAGGAGATGAAAACGTAACGGGGTTTAACCGGGGAATGGAGTGAGAGTCCGAGGGATAGCTATCGTAGTCTTCACGTGTTGTAAAATAGTGTGGCAATAATAGTGAAGACTTAGTTGTGTATTATTATTATACACTGTATTGTTGTACGTTGTGCTTTGTTGTAATAATTTTGTTGTAGTCTTTTGACGACTCAAGTTTGGGCTGTGTGGGCCTAGATTTGGGGGCGTCACACCTGCGCTTTCCCGATGACTTGATGGGCAAACCTCCACTAATGACATCAATTACTCGTCTAGGCTGACTCCCACTGGCCTCATTCTGATTGTTCTTTTGGGGCCGAACCCCCTGGGGGACTGTTCGCCCGGCCACAAAATGTTGTAACCGTCCACTTTGTATATTTTTCTCAATCAGCTTCTTCAAGTCTGGACATCCTTCAGCATCATGTCCCCTAGACTGATGGTACTCACAGTACTGATTTTGAAATCCTTCATAACCCCTTTTACTCCGAGGTGGTTCATAAAATGGTGTACCCCTGATTTCATTCAGCACCTGCACCCGATCAGTATTCAGTGGAGTAAATGGTTTTTGTCCAAACCTAGGTTGGGCGGGTGGCTTGTTCGCCTGATTATTTCCCCTCGGCCCCAGCCTATCCATTACATCCGACTTCCCCTCCTTCTAGCGCCAATGTTAACGCCAAATTTTGTAGCACCCGTTTAAATCACAAAATAACGAGCGAAATCAAACGTCAAACACAATTAATTCAGAGTAATTACTGTAAAGACACGAGAGATTTACGTGGAAACCCAAATCGGGAAAAAACCACGT
The DNA here is from genome assembly GCA_947179155.2 of Hedera helix. Taxonomy (NCBI): domain Eukaryota; kingdom Viridiplantae; phylum Streptophyta; class Magnoliopsida; order Apiales; family Araliaceae; genus Hedera; species Hedera helix. The sequence goes on from OX359271.1 coordinate 7,074,317, forward strand.
GGAAAGAGAACAATTCACTAGTATAACGTTGATGGTTACAGATTTCTCTGATAATAGAGAGCTTGTATGTTGGAAAATTGGTTCTGTATGTGAAATAGTAAGCTCAAAATCCAGATGAACGTAAGTATGTCAATCTGAAAGTAAAAATAAGTAAGTCCTTTTTTCTTTCCTGTTGTTCCCTTTTTATATGCCCATGCAGCCATAATTACCAGCATTAATCAACCAAATAAACGTCTTTCTTTCAGACAACCGTTAGCAGACTTTTCATTTTCCAAGTAAATTGGCTTTCCCTCTTCCAAACAGCCCATCCGTCAAAATGAAGGGTCCAATAGCTAACTCTGTCAGGCCCAGCCCAATAAATTAATAGGGACCGACCGAATAAACTAGTATGAGCTAGTCCAAACCCGGGCCCAAACTATCTCAACCCAACACTCAATTTCTTGGAGTGATTTTCCTTTGGTTTCCATCACATTTCTCTTTACGAAAACCACTGCCATATATGCATCAAGCAGAAGGCAAACATAGTGTACAAGAGCTGTGGTCCCATTTGCTCGAGCAAACGCAAGAATAGCAAGCCCACCAAGAAGTTGAAAACCTGATAAAATTTAGTAAGATGATCAATGAGAAGGAAGGAAAAAATTGCAGCCTCAATTTTACACTTTTGACTAAATAAACAAGGTCAAACATGAATGTCATAACATTTATCTAGGCTACAAGTCTACCTATGAGAAATCTCTAAATGATTGAAAAATTAAGCATTAGAGTATACCCAATGCACTGACATACACCCTACGTTTCAAATTATAAAATTAATATTATCTTTTGAAAAGTCAATTTCAAATATTTTTAAACTTAAAATTGAGATGAATTCATTTAATTTATATCAAAATAATTATGAATATCATAAACTGCCTAAAAATTACAACTAGTTATACTCAAGTTAGTATGCCACCAACAGATGAGTACTGCACTAGCTGCTGAAGTTGATGCAAACTTGAAGACCCGTTGATACCACCTGAGTAGATCAAATGGACAAAGAAAAATGTCTGAGGCATGTATTCAGTTGAAAGCACTGATTATAAACTTCCCCTGGGAATAAAAATGCAAATGAACATGTATGGCCAGCATGCTTTCTAAGAGTTGGCTTGATAGTTGAGACCAAATTAGTTATTTTCTTTGAATTAAAAAAGTTGATATTTTCTACTAGAACTTCTAACTCGAACAAAAATGCCGAGTACTTCCTATCGCCTAATTAAGCCTCACTTAATTCCTTAATACTACGTTCGGATTGAAAGAATGGAATAAGTGAAAGAATAAAATAGAAAAATGAATGGAATGTAGAATGAATGATTCATTACATTTCGGTTGGAATAAGTCATTCCATTTCTTTCCTCAAGAAATAAAATTTATAAATTTTAGAGGGATGAAAATGACCCATTCAGTTTGAATGGAATAACCAAACACAAATTTTTTCATTCCATTCTCACATTTCTTCCGATCCAAACGTAACATAAGTCATACAATGACTTTTTTTTCTTAGCTAGGCACCTAAAAATAGCTATTTTTCTCTCTCTCTCTCTCTCTCTCTCTCTCTCTCTCTCTCTCTATATATATATATATATATATATATATATATATATATATATATATATATATATATATAGTTGTGTAGTGCATAGTCGACTATGATTTTTGGATTACAGTGTCGGTTCAACCGTCGTCATAGATATTTCTGGTGTATGGCGACGGTTGAATTGTTGCCGTAGTCCAAAAATTTCGTCGCCATAGCCGACTGTGTACTACACTGTATATACATTTTTTCCATATATATATCATAATGAGCAATTTGCAAAACTGTCCCGCATGTTTACTCTCAAATGCAATATAAACGCTAATGTTCCAATTTTTACAATCTCATAACTAACATTTTATTTTTTTGCAAAACCGTCTCCTCTGACCAATTTTGGTCAAAATAAATGAATCATATGAGTTTTTAAAGGGTAAAATAGTCTATTTATGCACTAACAAAATATGAGTTTTTAAATGATAAAATATTTATTATCTTAATTTAAGTATTTAATTTAAGTACATTTAAGGAGTAAAATATAAAACTAATATTGGTAGCTTTGTGTATGCAATGTTTATAAACTTCGGTTGGAGCTTTATTTTGGGTAGTAGTTTAGTTTGAACAATATGTATTTTAAATGTATTTTGGATGTTTGTGACTGATTTATTATAAATTAATGTATACTTGGAATACAATATAGGTGAATTTTAGCTCAAAAAAAAAGTATAAGTAAATTTTAACATGAATGAATATGAGTTATTTATTTAATTACAATCCAATTGCTTCTCAACAAGTAGATAAGGAATATAGAGAAAACATTTTAGTAGATAATAGATAGAGAGATAATACTTTTATTGTGCGAGAGAGATCGACATGACTATAAGAGAGAGGGAATAATATTTTATTATTGTGTTTTTGATTTTATTTCTCTAATCGGAAGGAATATTTTTTAATTCGTAAACGAACTATTTTATCATTTAAAAACTCACATGTTGTGCACATGATTCATTTACTTTGACTAAAATTAGTTAGAGGAGACGGTTTTAAAAAAAAATAAAACGTTAGCTAACATATTTAAAATATTAACGTTTATATTATATTTGAGTATAAACATGATATAATAATTTTACACTAGAGAAACTTTACTATGCCAGAGAGAAGCTCCACATGAGGATCTAGATCCTGAAGACAAATAATTTTCTGCAGTCAAATGAAAGTATTACAGCTTGATACTAGAAAAGCTACGTACTACACCGAGGCAGCCAATCAGCCCAGAAAATTATAAATAGAAAGTGAATGAGCAATTCAGCCCTGAAGTTTGTACGTACTAAATTTGCAATTCCTATAAAAGGCGTTGGCAAGTTTCAATGATACTCCCGCACTTCTACACAGTGACAAAGTAAAAAAAATATTTTTAATGAGGTCAAAATTATTATAAAAATTATAAATAATTTAGAGACACTGCCCTTGAGCCAAATTTTATGGTCAATTTTATATTTTTGGATAGTTTCTTTGCTCCAAAATTGGAGATGTATATTACTTTCTAGGATTAGAGAGAGATATATTACTTTTTAGTCTGTACAAAAATTGAAAACATATTTCTATTTTGAAATTAATAAATCACATAAAATTCTAAATGGATCAAGTACTATCATGTCACTATTACAAATTTTCAATAAATATTAGAGATATATTTGAAAAAGTAATTAATTTTAAAATTGTCAGTTAGAATATGTATACATGATTTTTGAAATGAGAGAGTATTTGATTAAATGAAATATAATCAATTTTAGCATTATATATATACCTTATTGACCTCTAATAGGCCATTTTAATCATAAATTTGTTCATAAATACTTGTTTTTGTTAATATTTAAAAATAATTTAAACTTAATTATTCTAAAATTTAAAAAGATTAAGTAAGATTGATGTATATATTATAAGGAGATATAAGTCATATGAAATTGAAATTTAATTGAAAAAATCACAAAATTTCAATTTGACTCTATATATTAAAAAAATTATAAAATTTAAGTGATGTCAATTTATTTAATACATCTATTTTTTTTTAAAACTTTCATATACTAAATAAGAAAAATAAAAATTAAGTGGAATCAATTGATCTCACAGTCATGCACCTGCCTTCGTCCACGCTTCTAAATACAGTTGAAGAGAATTGAGATACAGCGTTTATTCCATATAGCTGTTGTAAAGCAAATAGGGTTAACTTAATATATATCTATTACTTAGTATAATAACACACACACATTTTTTTTTTTTATTGTATTAATTAATTAACTGGAATATTTTGATTGGTTCTCAACTGAGTTGACAAACTATACTTGAATTTATTAGTTGATATTCTTAATTTTATTATATTTTTAGCATCTCATAAAACACGGATGAGAATTAGTAGATTCTCTCTGTCGTAGGAATGTGTATATTGAAAATTTTCTCTCTTTGGAAGCATTTAATAGTATACATTTATTTAGCTATCTTAATTATTCTTGTCTTTTTTTTTTATTTTTTTTTTACTTTTTTAAAAATTCTTAGTCTTGATAAGTCAACGTATTTTATTAAACACTAAAAACGAATATAATCATATTATTGGATAATATTATATATCCAACTATTTAAATAAATAATGACTAAAATAATATTTCAAAGTCACTTTCTATAGGATTTTTAACTTGTAGTTGCCCTGTTTTAAAATTGTGAAAACAATTTTTCTTTTAGCCCAATCCAAAATTATAGATATATTTCTATTTTAGACTAATAAAGTAACTTGATGACCTTAATTTGTTATGATTATTATTTTTAGTATCATTTATAACAGCACACAACTATTACTTAGCTAATTTTATGAGAGCATTTAATAATATAAATTTCAACTAATAAATAAAGTACTATAGTAAATTTTGTGCTAGGCAGGGACACCAAGCTAGTACTTATTATACTAGCATAAATAACATTTTATTATACAAGTTAACTCCTAAACTGATTTGACTAATGAACTATATTTAAATTTAATTAGTTGATATTTTTACTTTTATTTTACTTACATTATATATCTCATAAGATATATATTAGAATTTGTAAATTCCCTCGCATTTTATATTTCTCTCTTCGTAGGAACTTGTATTATACATTGATTTATAATTCCTTTTTAATTATTCCTCTTCCCTTTTCATGTCTAATTATTTTAATAAATAATAATACAAATAATATAATAAAGTCACTTTATATAGAATTTTTTTTAGCTAGATCCAAAATTAAAGATATATTTTTATTTAGTATTATACTATTATTACTTAACTAATATTAAGATACATTTGCTAATATAAATTATAATTAATAAGCAAAATACAATTATAAATTCCGTACTTAACATGACAGCGAACTAGCGTAAATATACTGATCAGAGAATAGAGTTATATATTTTTCCTAAGTTAGACAGGAAAAAAAACGTGGCTCCCAAGTTAGTACGCGGAAAGTATGAAATTGATCGGAACAGTATAACCTCAAACTTTTGGCATTGTAAGAGGAGAGTTATAGTTCAGTATATTAAAATCAAACTCAATATCTCATATCAATCTCTCTCCTCTAAATATAGAAATAAATAAATAAAGACGCCTCATAATTAAATAATTCCTATAACTAAAACCCAAGTCCTTAACGGAAACTTTAATTGGATAGGAAAAGGAAAAGGAAAAGGAAAGGGAGTCGCCATGCAATTGTTCTATATATATATTCAGTTGTCTCCTTCTCTTTCTTCAACATTATATATATACATTCCGGTATTAGGCATATATTACAAAATTCCCTAGCTTTTCGGTCGAGGAATTTTATTTATTTTTCCTGTAGCAACATTATAAAAGACGTGTGTCACGTCGTGTTCTTGAAGAAAAGAAAATATATATGGAAGAAAATAACAGAAACGACGCCGAAGAACAAAATGAGGTCATCAAAGCCGCTCTACTTCTATGCTCTTGGCAGCACCTCAAATTGGACCCAATAGTAGCCCGAGATTTAGAGAAACTGAAGCAAGAGTTTCATGGACGTCGAACCCGAATTCAAGTACACCCGTCGGTCGCCAGTCATCGTCATCAGCCATTGCCCATGCAGATTGGACAGCTCAGTAATAACGAGCCTGCTGCTGGTGACAACAACGACAGAGCAATCAGGTTCCCTCCGGTTCTGGCCCTGAACGGCCTCATCGGAGAATACAGCAGGCCTTTTGAAAAACCGTTGACTGAAAGCGACGTGAGGGATGATCAGAGTAGGTTATCATTAAGCAAGGATTTTGTTATTAATAATTTCTTGCCAATTTTGAAGGAAGGGGAGGATCCAGAGGAAGGAATTACGGCGACTACGTATGATGCAGAGGGGGAGGAGTATAAGGAGATGGTGTTTAAACTTTGGGGCAAGAAGATGTATGTTCTTACTAGGAACTGGAAAAAATTCTGCCACGACCATAACTTTGTTAAGCACAGGGATTGGGTCACGGTGTGGATGTTTAGGCATAATCAGACTAATAAATTGTGTTTTGTTATAACTTCCAGACGCGTGGTGGGTGCTCAACCGCAAGCACCACTTCAAATTAGAGGGTGACGATGATCAACCATAGATGGATTCTCTGTTATGTAATGAAAATTCGTAATTTAGTGTTTTTATACCATTCGATAGAAATCTGTCAAACTCTATTATCAATTATAATAAACCACCTACTTTTACACAAGTATATATTGTTACTCGTCTAATTATATTTCGAGTTAAGTACTTCTACACACAAGTAGTTTGTGACGTCTCCTTATTATTCCTTTTGAATTATAATAATGGCTTTCTTTGATGAGAACAAATTATAAAATATACTTATATTTCAAAACACATGCAACTTGACTAACTATATACACATATATGTATAATGCTTCAGATGCTACTGCTTGTACTAAAAATTTCTTTTGTTTCTTAGTGTGCCTGTGTACTAGCTTGTTTAAGTCTTCTTTATGCTTTGATTGGACTTAAAATAAGAGTAAACAAAGTTAAGAGTTCAAGCTAGATCAGACATTAGTATCTTAATTAATTAAGATCAATAATTACAATAAAAGTTAACAAAAAAATAAAAAAATATCTCATTTGTCAAAAAAACTTTGTTTCGCAGAAATTAAGGGTAATCTCATTTACAACTTATTTTTTTAGGGACACGTGTATATGAAACAAAAAATATATCATATTCACAAAGTCTACAAATAGAACTGTTTTTATTTTCCTCTTTCTTAATCGGGAAAAGTAATCTAAGGCATTACTTAGTCAACATTGGCTAATAAGCTTACTTAATAAAACGATATATTTTTGGATAAAATTTATAATTAAAGATTATTTTTATGTAAAATTATAAAATAAAAAACCAATCCTAAATGATAAAATTATGTCATTTTTTTAAATAGTATTAACCAAATTTGACTAAAACATGTCTTACATTATATTTGAGAGTCAATTTTATAATGCTCGTAAATTAGTGTTTTTACAGTATTCAATAAAAATCAAACAACTTTGTATTTTTAGAGAGTTTGATTTTTTTAACAAATTATGTTATTTGAAATTTATTTACCATGGTAAAATTTATTTAATAATTTTAACACAATTAAAACACCTTGATTTTCTCTCAAATTATAGAGTTGATAAATTTTTACTAAATAATATAAAAATAATAATTTACAACCAGTCCTTATAAAATTTATTCTTATTATATTTTCCCTCTCTCAAATATTCTCTTTAGAATTATTTGAAAGAACTTGCCATCGAAAAAAACTGAAATAAGTCTCATCTACATCATGCCCATGACGAAAATCAAATGATACCGTTAACACGGACAAAGGAAGTATATTTGTTAAGTGAACCAGATAGTGGGGCTAAATTATTTCCATTAGAGTTAAACTATATTAAAACTGGGTCAAATAATAATTATAAAAAACCTGAGGTCGTTTGTTAGTTAAACATTAGGGGTGTCTTGTTGCAGAAATTGGGAACAGTAGGGGCTATTTTGAGAATATGCCAAACTTAAAGTCTAAAACCGCAAATTCGTGTGCGATTCAGTTTCAGCCAAAACAGATTCAGCTATTACAGTTATTGATTCGACACGTGCACAGCTACTAGTTATTCTCTTTTATATATATATATATATATATATAAAAGACGGTTCAAAAATATACCTCTTAAATAGAATACCTCTTTAAGTAGCATACCTTTATCAAAACGACGACATTTTAAAAATTCTTTGATGGCATTTTCATAAATAAAAGGAAAATAAGTGGGGCCGCGAAATGTCATATATTTTTTTATAAAAAAAATTCTTTAAAACGACGTTGTTTTAATAAATATATGTTATTTAAGAGAGGTATGCTTTAGGTCCGTACTATATATATATATATATTAGGGATAACTCGTGCCTGAAGGCACGGTGCAATTAATATAACAGTCGAGTATAATATCTAATATTTCTAGATTGAAAAATCTAAAACTGTAGTGGACTCTCAGTTCCATAATAGAACTGAGAGTCCAACCATTAATACAAAAAGATTAACACTCAATCCAGTCATAATTTTTTTTTGAGGCAAACATTAGTGTGTTATTCATTTTCAACTTAAAATTAGTTCTTGACAGGTTTGAGTAATTAATTGATTGACGATAGTGAGCTCAAATTTATATTATAGTGTTTTCGGGTATCCCACACACCTTTCCTTTATTGACAAAAAGGAATAAAAAGTTTGGCAGTATTTATTTGCCTCCAATATCTCTAACCATTGATCAATATGATCTATGAACAGTATTTTCTATGAAAAAAGGGTAGTACTGTAAGCCATTTTGATGGGATCTAATGAGGAAAAAAAAAGATGTAAAAATTCAAAAGAAAGACTTTTGCATATATACCAAAAATATAAAATGAGCCCTCTAAGTCTAAACAAAAAAGTATTGTCATAATACCAATTAAATCGCATTACCATAACATTTTTTTCTCTATATTTTTTTTGTAATTGGACAAAAAAAATCTTATACCATGAGTCAGAGCCTAGTACAATAGTTGATCTCGACATAGCTTGCAAAAACAACAGAGAGATGACACGTAATTGCCCATGCCTGAACGTAGGGGCGTTCAAACGGTTAAAATCAAACCGAACCGGTACCGAAAATAGAAAAAAATGAATACCGAAATCGGTACCGAACCAGTTAATCGGTTCGGTACCGGTTAATAACCGAAAATAACAATAATTATTATTATTATTATTATTATTAATGTTATTTTTATTTTTATTATTATTATTTTTATTATTATTAGTATTATTTTTATTATTAGTAGTAATTATTTATTAATAATAATAATAATAATTATTATTATTATTATTAATATTATTTTTATTATTAGTAGTAATTATTTATTAATAATAATTATTATTATTAAAAAAAAAAAGATAACCGATACAACCGGTTCGGTCTGGTATGTACCGGACCTCTAAAACGTCGAACCGGTACCAACCGGTATACCGAACCGGTACCGGACCAGTCGATTTTGTATCGAACCGACCGATTCGGTTCGCCAAAAAATCGAAAAAATCAAAAATTTTGAACAGCCCTACCTGAAGGCACGGCGTATATTAAAATTCCAAAAATACTCTATTACCTAAAGACTCTTTGTAACCTAAAATAACTTACAAATCAATTAGAATAAATTTGAACCGTCCCTATGATTTCCCGCCCAAATCAATTTGCATGTGGAAACATAATGATCGCAATACCTAAAGAACAGAAAAATGACGTCAATGCTAAAAGGGTGACCCATGTTGTTTACGTGTAATTTTTTTATTTTATTTTTATAATAATAATAATAATAATAATAATAATAATAATAATAATAATAATAATAATAATAATAATAATAATAAGACTCCTCTTATTATTTTATAATTAGTATTTTTAAAATACTAAACTATAAATATTAAGCTATTTAATTTATTCTATCACCATAGTATAAATTAAATATACTTAATTTATTATTACGATTATGCCATTCACTTCTAAAATAAATATTACTCTTTTGCGGCGTGACCCTTTAGGTTCTCCATATTAAACAGGTTGTATAATAAAAAAAATTAGAACAATTCTAATTCATTTATTACGAATTAACTCTTTAATTCAGAATAAATAATTATTCGACAATAAGGGTAAGTCCCTTTAGCGATTAATTGATATTCCAGATAATATAGATTTCAACATTTGATCGTAAAAGAACCTTTCAGCGAATAGTTACTGTGCAATTCAATCCTTCTACCATACAATGTCCTAATTAAATATAAGACACATAATTTCTGTCAAGTCTTATTTAATTTGATCATATGCATTTCAATTCACAAATACACAACTCTAATTAATGTAAATTAGAAACTCCTTTCTAATTCCATTCAACCCTGGCCAGGAATTTCTGAGTTGTCACTTATTGAATCGCATAGGACATTCTCTCCATTTATTAGAAGTGGTATATCCTTTGTTGATCATTCATCTATCTTCATGTGTACTTTATTATACCTAAGCATATCTTTTGATATACTAACAAGTCTTAAGAAATATGTCACAGTATAACTTAGTACACACAAGATACTATGATGATCTCAAGTCAAAGGATTACTTATACGACTATCATATAAGAAACTCCTATTAACAGACAAGTAAAACTCCATTAGGTGTTTCTTGAGCGAGTCATGTTCAGTGAACTTATTCTTTAATAAGCACCTACATACTTGCTTTAGTGTCTCTACACAAATGATTATGAGATCAATCATCCTCTTCGTAAGAACAAACATTGTATGTACCAATTTATCCGGAGCTACTAATCCCTTTTTAGTGATCCAATGATTGAGAACAATTTTAGTTTTGTGCTATCTTGAATTTAGATCTCATTAGTATAATCCTCATTGTAACAACCCCGAGAATCCCCTTTACTGGCAACGGGCGACTCCCGGTCGTTAACGAACAACCTTGTTCTTAACAACCACAATATTCAACAATAATAATTGCTAAAACTCATTAAATTTAAACTTTTATAATATTCCCTTAAACTTTATCTCAGAATCGCAATCTTTACATAAATCTTTGAACAACTCAGATTATAAATATATATCATGACCTAATTCAATACAAAAGATATTCAGATAAACTACCCTTACCTTACAATTATCTTTTAAGTCTATTTATTATTCAAAACTTATTTTAACCTTTCACTTTTACACATAACTACACAACACCTCGCTTTGGTACATAACAGATTTAAATGTTAAACTAACATTTCATTACAGTCTATACCTTTTGATAACACTGTTTATCCCCAAAGGGTTTATCGAAAAATATCTATATCTCCTGGGATAGTGCATAAACATTCCCTGTCCTTGATCTTTACTAGAACCTCATATGTCTCGCATGTAGCTGAAAATATTTATTTAAGCAAGAATGAGCAACTACGTTGCTCAGCAAGTTTAACAGTTACACATAACACATAATTCATGCATCATGAATGTTTATCAATATATCAATGCATGACATTTTATACATGTAGATAGACTAGAACAAAATTCATGATTCGTATTATTATGCTTGTTATTTCACAATTTATACAGTTAACAAAGAACAGCTAACTCAACTTATCAGTTAAACAACAATAGTTTAATCACATTACAGCATAAAGACACATTAACTCATGTTTGTATATAAAATATTTCACACATAATGATAGTTATCACATAGGAGCAAGTTCTGAAAAACTTGCCTGAATTGTTTTTTCGCTTATGCTTACACAATTCAATTTATCTCATTTGAAAGACCTAATATGATTATCTTCCAATTAGTAATGCATATAGGGAATCATTTATCATTTTCAAATAAATTGACTTGACAACACATAGTTCCCTACTTACTAACTCATAAATTATAGGACAATATTATCACCCATAGATAATATTTTAATTATCGACCAGTATTATTAATAATACCTCATTCAATTACAAATGTTACTTGTTATTTATCATTACACATTAGTGATGTAATAATTAACTAGTTTATTAACTTTAATTCTCTTTAATTATTATTTAATGTCAATCTAAATAATAATTAATTAATTAATTATTCTTATTTATGACTCTACGAAGCCCTAGACACCAATACTCGAGTATATTTTAAAATTGGTGAAGGAATTCTACACAAATGGAGTCTATGGGGATGAAAATTCTGTCCACAAAGATATATTTTTGAAAGTCTGAGCATGGGACATGTCTCATTTCAGACTCTCTTCAAGAGTTGAGACATGTCTTAGTTGTTCTGGATCACTTAAATTCAGAACAAAAAATATCCTAATTTATTATTTAATCTTAATTAAATAATAATTACTTAGTTTATTAATTTTAATCTTCTTTAATTATTATTTAATGTTAATTAAATAATAATTAATTAATTAATTATCCTTGTCGCATCCTATTGATACATTTGATCTAATATTGATATTTTTGATTTGACAATATATCAAAATATATCAATTTATCGTTATTGCATTATATTGATATATTTTTTTCAATATTGATATATTTGGCTTGAAAATATATCAATATCGTTATTACATTATATTGATATATTTGCTCTAATATTGATATATTTGGCTTGAAAATATATTAATATTGTTATTGCATCATATTTCTTCATTATAAGTCTGTTTTTGTTCATCCTTATAAAGTTTATTAAGTCTACTTTAATCTTATCTAGACCTTGATTTCAACCAATTCACCAAACAAAACAGACCTTAAATGTTTACACAACCTATCTAGAAAATTTTATTTTCAAAAACGTTCTACTCTATAAAATGGCTCAATCTCCCAGGTACTTCTAGGAAACTTCCATATCTACAACTTTGTAGTTTACACCAATATCAAATTCGTAACACATGATTTTATATAATTTTTACAATGACAAAAAATGTTGCAGATTCGGGCAGACTATTTTCGGTCCGACCCAACCTGCTACAAATGGTTACTATGAACAAACCATAAGGAATTTTCCTGTGCTTAAATTTTTTTGTGTAAATTTTACTTTCATATCTTTAATTTGATATATAGCCTACTTTCTAACTCTAAAAACTCGATTTTATATGAAATTTTATAACCACAACAAACATGACACAATGTTTCTGCGAATTTGCTCTTCAATATATTCTTTCATTTTACATCAATTTCTTTAATCCTTTGTTTGGTTCATGATAATATATGGTTAGACCATTACATAAAAGTTTAATCATGATCTACAACCATAAATTTTACTAAAACCCAACATATACCCAAGAAAATCAAAGATTCTTCAAGGATTTAGCAATATACTTTCATAGCTTCATTTTTCTTCTTCATTCTCTTCTTGGGCATCCAAGACAGCCCCATATCCTTCCTTTCCCTCTCTTTGTCTGTCACGGGTGTGAGTGTGTACTGGCTAACTTACTTGCTTTTTGGTTACTTGAGATTATACATGGTGAAGGAAGATGAAATAGCTTGAAAGCATAATTTTTTTCACTCTTCCTCACATTTTCTTCTCCAACCTATGAGCTCTCTTTCTCTCTCTCTCAAAATGTTGATACTGCTCTTGTTAGAGTGAAGTGAGTTTAGTTAATTAAATAATATAACCAAGATAAGAGATAAGAGAATGAGTTTTGATTGGTTGAAATTAAAATTATATTAGGATAAGGCATGAGTGGCTCAAATAAACTTCACCCATTTAAAAAAATCTGAGATTCCAGCTGGCCCACTTAGAAAATCTGTTCCATTCTCTTTTGGGTCCCAATTTTATTTATCTGACCCACTCTTTGACTTTTTGACCCAAAAATCAAATTTTCAATATTACAGTCGTTTCTTACTAATTTCGACGTTCCCGTCGCAACAGTGACATCCGTTTCTTCAAATTCATTTCCAAATTTTAAGTTTGACCTTTTACCCAAAAAGTCAAACAATCAACTTTGACAAAAAAGTCAACCGAAACACATATCGTATTTATAGTCCATACTTACTAAATTCGACATTCCTGTTGTAACGGTGAAATCCGTTTCTCAAAATTCTTCTTCAAACTCAAACATTGACTTTTCACCTTATAAGTCAAACGACTGACTTTGACCAAAAGTCAATCCCGACACCAAATTGTGTTTATTATCTCTTTTTGTTAAATTCGACGTTCTGGACTCTATGGTGCAGTCCGTGTCTCCAAATTCTATTCCGAACTCCAAATTGAGTTTCATTGACTTTCTTCTCTTTCCTTTAATCATATTTTGACTATTTAACCACTTTGATCATTTCTTGACATTTCAATTTGTTAATGTAACACCCCGAGAATTCTCGTGCTGGCCACTGCGAATCCCGTGTGTTAGTGTACAACCTTGTACTTAAATCCACAATATGCCTCAATAATATAATTGATAAAATTAGTTTATTTTTAAAACTATTACAACTTCATTCATAACCTACAGCCATATTATAGTTGTTTAAAACAGAGTTATTTAAAATTTCACCATTTTTCTGTCTCAGAATCGCAATCTTTATTAAATTATAATAGACCTCAGATCAAATATAGTATGACCTAGTCTATTTTAAATATGTAAGTATATACAACTCATTAATCAACTTTCAATATATCTGTTTATTCAATACCTTCTCTTTACATAAACTTTATCCAACGTAGATTATATATATTATGATCTATTATACATCAATGAATCTTTAGTGACTTGTAATGATACAAGTGTTTAGCGTATACAAATGTCATACAAACATTTCACTAATTAATTTTTACCATATCGTAACAATATTTTCCCCCAAAAAGGTTTATCAAAATATATATCAATTGTGAAAGTCAGTACGCATTCCTGTTCCGTGATATGTATGTGAACCTTCGAATAACTCATATTTATCTGAAAGTGTTTATTTTATGCAAGAGTGATCACGACGGCTCATCAAGTTTAACAGATAACACATAACACGTAAGTCACATTTAATTTATGCTTTATGCTCCATGCTTTGCATTTATATAGGCATCATGCTTATCATGCTTTGTATTTATACAATTAACTCATGTTTACCATGTATATCAATATTTCCAAGTTATATAACTCATATAACACATTTTCACTCATAGCATTAATCATATATCAACTATTAATACACAAGCACATTTAGAAATCAGTTAGCACATACAATAAGTGTGAACACATAATAGTTTATGCATATAGCAACAAGTTTGCAAGAATAGCACATAGTACTAAAAACCTTACCTGATATGCGCATTGACTTACGCTATCAGTCTGAAATCTGTGTTCCATCACTAATGCTCATACAAATCAAATTACCGCATCTGAAAGACCTAATATGCTTATCTGTTAATCAGTAAAGTGCATAGGGACTCAGCTGCCATTCACAAAGGAATTGACTTTACAACACGAAAATCCTTATTTATTAACTCATAATTTATAAGACAATATTATCCTTCTTGGATAATATTTTAAATACCGATCAATATTATTAGTTATTAATAATACATCACTAAATTACTAGCGCTAGCCAATTGCTGGACAACACCTTAATTGGTTAATAATATTGTTAAGCCCTTAATAATATTCACTCAATTGCCAATATTATTAATCCTTTAATAATATTTCATCACTAATATTATCATTGACTTATTTTATAATCTTTAAAGGCTTAAAAAATTAAATGTACATTGTTTAATCACCTCCTTATTCCTTTAATTTCTTTATATTATTTATTTAATATTAAATAAATAATTAACTCACTTAACTTCACTTGTTTATTTATCTTCACATAAACAATTATTTTATTCACCTTAATTTCCTTTAATTATTATTTAATATCATAATAATTAATTAATTATTCTTATTTTCCTTTCATTATTATTTAATATAAATAAATAAATAATTAATTAATCTCATTTATTATTTAATATTAAATAACAAATGATAGCTTTATTCACTTTACATTCCTTTAATTACTATTTAATATCCTTTAAACAATAATTAAATAATTAATTATCCTTATTAATAAATAATTACCTTATTATCTTTATCTTCCTTTAATTATTATTTAATATCATTTAAATAATAATTAATTAACTAATTATCCTTATTCATTATTTAATATTAATGAAATAAAATTTTAGTTTATTTACTCCAATATCTTTTAATTATTTTTTAAATATTAATTAAATAATAATTAATCATTTATTTTACTTTAATTTGTATAAATTAAATAATAAATACTTAATTTATTAACTTTAATGTCCTTTAATTATTATTTAATATTAATTAATTAATTAATTAATTCTTTAACTTTATTTATTATTTAATATTAATTAAATAATAATTAATTACATTATTCACTTAAACACATACTAATAAATAGCTAAATGATAATGAATTACCCAATTTTCTTCACATATTATTTTATATCACTTAAATAATATGCGAAGAGTTCAAATATCATTTTTTTGTAATTAACAATAATCTTCCTATAATTACCATTAATTTAATAAGCCTTAATCCACCGTTAATTCTAATAAATGCCAAATGACATAAAATTTCATATTTTAAAATTTTATAATATTCTTTATAAAATTACAAGCATTTTCTCTTTTGGAACTAACCCAAGAACCAGCTTAAAAATGCCCGAATCAACCCCACCTAGAAATCATGGGAAATCAGAAAAATTTGAACCGGTCGTTTTTTTTTGAAAAAATAGGCAGAATGTTTTGGCTAGTTTTCAGACTTGGGGTCTCCGGCGAAAACTTGAATAAAATGAAATTTACAAGTCCGATTAAGGTGCATTAGATATCGATGGGTTCGTATCTTCCTAAACTACATGATTCATTTATCAAAAATCAAATTTGGATTTGTTTTGGTTACTAAAAGTAGCTCCAAACCGGATTGTTATGCACAACCCTAAAATCAGTGGGGTGTTTTGGTAGAAAATTCATAACGTGCTCATTTTAAATCGAATTTTAGTCATTCAAGTTAGAGAATCTTCGTATTTCATGGATCTATCACCCAAAATTGACGGATCAAGAATCCGACTTACGGATCATAAACAGTAATTCTGGTAAGGGGCTGCCATGTATTAGGTGAAATTGTTTTCGTCGGTAAAAAATTATTCAACGAGTTTGATGAAGTTTTTCAACATAAACACATATAAAAACCCATGTTAAACCCATGTAACCCTAGATTTACCAATCTAGCATGAATATATTCATTTAGACTTTGAAAATTAGTTTTCTACCTAAGAAATCACATAATATACCAAGAGAAGCATTAAACTAGGGTTTTGAGTGATTTTATACCTCTTGCTCCTAATAGCTTGTTTTCATTACTTTCCTCCTATTTGCTAGAAACTTAAGGAGACTTGGATGATCCACCTTTTTAGCTAGGAAGCTTCACCATCAAGAGGCCTCAATCTTTAATCCTTACTTCAAGATCATCCAACCGTCCAAACTCACAAGATTTAACTTTCTTTTTCTTTCTCTCTAGAATTTTTCTCTAGAGCTTTTCTTTCTCTCTAACTCTCTTAACACTAATGACTATTGAAATAAAATATGAGAGAGAGTATACTAGGTTTTATTGGGCAAAATGTATACTTACACTTTGTATAAGTATACACATCTCCTATCCATCACAAAAATAGGCCTAATAGCTTGACATTAGGATGATCTTTGTAGACTAGGTTCTTTTGGAGTAGTAAAAAAGAAGTTTGGAGTATTGCACCCTCCATTGGTACTTCCACTTTTTTGCCTCCATTTTTGTTTTTCTTTTATTCCTTAATTGGTGAAATATATACATATACATATATATACTACACTTGCATCAAATGAGTCACACCTTTGACTTTATTTAATTTTATTTGGGCTAAACTATTACTCTAGCATTGGACTTAGTAATTAATTTAATTGGGCTACCAATATAAGTCATTGGACCTTCTATATGGCTTGCCATATTCACAATGTTGGGTCAATAAAATTATCTCATTAACCATTTACAAGTCCATTAACAAATTAAATTATATTGGGCTTGTTTGATAAATCAATTTGACAAATTCAAATTATTAATTTCCTAGTGGAATTATAAAACATTAATAATCCACTGTTAACAACTTTTCAAATGGAAATAAATAACATTTTTAATGTTTACGCACTCTCATTAATTAATAACCACATTAACTAATTTACACATCCAATTTAACTCGTTATTTATCAAGTTTTACATTATTCTTGATGATTAATTTAGTTAATCATTTACCATACTTGGCTTAAAAAAATATAATTAGCGCACCTCCAAGTATATAGTATCTACACATATACACCTCCACGCTAACTTAAAAATATCTCAATAATTGAAATTTACTTCCTTAATAATTTTCTCACATAACTCGTGTTAAAACTTCTTACATGATCTCTTATAGTCAAATACATTTACTGAGCTTTAAAGGTATTATATTACCTTATTACTAATATACATCCTAGTATACACAATCAAATTCCATGTTCTAAAACTTAAAAACCTTCATTCACTCACATTTCAATCCTAACACCAAGATTAAGGTCAAATGTTTACTCACTTCTACACCTTTTACTTCTCCAAATCTAGGTTTTAAACTTCAACCTTTATTTCATCATTAACACCTAATTTAAAACAATAAAAAATCTCGTGAAATATCCGAGATATTACAGTTAAACTGTCTCCACAAATGTAAGTGTACTCGTGTTATCAGGTATACTTTTACCTCATTCTCTTCATACCGCTATTCCACGAAATCACAACCGCACAGAGTTCATTCTTAATTTTAGACTGCCACATTAATAACTTGGCCTTACATACAAGTCTTACAATTATTAAATATTTAGGCTTGTTCACTATATTCATATGACTTACCATATATATTAACTTGACTCGCCATGATCTTAATCCATTTTGGACTATTGTTTAATTTTTAACACTTGGCTACTAGGTTGAATTTAATTTTAATTGTCACCACAATACCTAGCTTATCTTTTCCCAATTTACTAATTTGGGTTATCTTAATGTACCATTCAAGGTTAAATTTTCATAAGCTTGTTTGATTAATAGATTAAACTTTACAGCGTTCTTGATGATTAATTCAGTTAATCATTTATCACGATCGGCTAAAATATAATTAGCACACCTCCAAGTGTATACGCATCTATACATATACACCTTCACGTTAACTTAAAAATATCTCTCCAATTAAAATTTATTTTTCTAATAAATTTTCACGTACCTCATATAAAAATTTCTTACAATATCTCTTTTAGTTAAATATATTTATTGAACTTTAAAGGTATTATATTACCTTATTATTAATATATCTCCAAGTATACATAATAATCAAATTCTAGGTTTTAAATTTTAAAAACCTACATTTACTCACATTTAAATCCTAATACAAAGATTATGGTAAAATATTCACTAATTTCTACACCTTTTACTTCTCCAAATCTAGATTTTAACTTCAACCTTTATTCTATCATCAAAGATCTTATTTAAAAATCTTGTGAAATATCCGGGATATTACACTCATAATGGTTCTAAAAGCATTGCTCGAAAAACTATGGGTTTATTCATTTAATTAATTTAGCGAATTAATCATGAATATAGAAATGTCTTGATACTTTTATTAATATACGAATAAGATTGGAAAGTATATGCTTATCACATCAAATGTGATTGGCTTGAGGGCATACTACTTTCAGGATTTTCATCACTAACATGAGTTATTTTGACGATCATCCCCTTAATAAATGCATCAGAAAAGATGATGATGATGATGATGATGATGATGATCAGGGCAGCAACAAGAAACAGTCCAGTTATCTAACAAGATCATCTAGTACCTAGAGGTCTGTGGCCATTCATTGATATAAGAAATTTAGCCCAATGAAAGTAATTTTCCTTATTCGTTGATAAAATTTGTTGTTTTCAGAGTTTGGGGGTTCTGTTGGATAATGGGTTTTTGGTAAAAATTTCATTGGTAATAGGGGAAGAAGATGTTTTTGATTCTAGGTATTTTAAGGAACTATATGTTTATCAAGAAGATGAAGAGTTTTAGAGTTTTTGTTAACAAGAGGGGAGATGGATGAATGTCTTTTTTTCAGTTTCTAATTTCTGGTTTTTAGTTGGATGATGCTACCTACAATTTATGAGTGGAAATTTAATATTTGAAGGGTGTTCTGAAATCTGTAGTATATGATAGGATAAATACCGTTTTCATGTCAATTTGTAATATATGAAAGGAAAAAAAAACATGCTTGAAATTGGACTATTGGTTTTAATTTAATAATATTTAAAATTATTTAATCATTTGACAAAAGACTATTAGTCTAATAAAGTCATTTGATAACTTAAAATAGGGGGACTATTAATCCTACATTTATTATGAGATTATATAATTCATCGTAAATAGTTTTTGGAATGATAAAACATAGTCCATACCATTATTTAAATGACTATTAATCCTCCATAATGGAATAAAATAATCTATAATAATATTAAATTAAGACAAATAATCCAATCCAAAACATATTTTTTATAATCAAATATGGCCTTAGAGTGGTAGTTTGTCGTAGAATGTATAAGGTTCCAAATTTATATATGAGATATCTTATTTTTATTACTAATGATTCAGTAACTTTCTACAAGCTGCAATATTCTTAGGAAAGCAAGTCAAAACTCAAAAGCCTTTATATATTCTATTTTTTTTCATAACAATTTCATATTTTGATGTGTAATAGTCTCCCCCCCCCCCCCCCCCCCTAAGTACCTCTGATTTCCTATAAGCTCCTTATGTCTCTCTTAAACTGCAACTTTCCTAAGCTTTTTACTCAAAAATAAGCTAAACAAACTAAATCACTAAGGCCATGTTGTTTGCAAGGATTATAATCTCGGGATTATAATCCCAATGTTATGTTTTTTTGTAAGAATTACACTTGGGATAGACCTATTAATCCAAGTGTCTTATTTGTTTTTAAATTTGGATATAAGACTATTAGTTTAGGGATTATAAAATGACTTAATATAGGGACTATTTAATACTATATTCATCTAGGTATTATAATCCCAAGACTATTTAATTTTAGGATTAATAATCTTGGGACTATAATCCTATGGATTATAATATCATATATCATAATTCCAGAATTATAATCCTTGCAAACAAAAATGGCCTAAGTACTTGTCAATGCTAATATTTCCTATCCCCTTAAATGCATGTAATGATTTAGTAAAGATAGACTACTACCAAGTTATCTTAAAATAATTAACTAATCTTTTACATACATTAACAGTTTGTCTCCGGTTGACGTTGTTGTGTTGCAAAACGCTGCTAAGATCATTTTATAGTAAAGTTATATTGTGGAACACTCACAACACCTTAACCTAACTTATATATGGATACACGAAACTTGGTACAATTGCTTGTGTAAGAAAAATTGCGTTGAATGGACACTAATGACACCTAAACTCGTTGTCTATAAAGAGACAAGAACATCGGTACAATCGACGATTGATGCGGTAAAAGTCGCCACACCCAACTATGTATTGTTAAATGATAAGATAAATTGAATCTCCAAAATAACTAAGTAACGCTTAGAAATTTTTAAAGAACCAAATAATGAAGAATAAACCTCACAAGAATTTTACTGAATGATGAAATTTATGAATTACAAAGCTTTAATGTCTATTTAAACTAATCTATGAAAACCGAATCCTTATATTTAAAGGAAACATCAATACATATGTAATCTAAACTAATTAGGTAACAAAATTCTTAGAAATCCTAAAGTTGTTGAAAAACGCGTGTTATTTTTTTTTCCCTCGCTTGAACATTGCTCCAGGGCACGGTTTTCCAAGATAACATTGTGCCGAGGCACTGTGTTCCACCGGGGTACTATCTGAACGCGTGACCAATGTGTTCTTCTCAGCCCAACTGCGCCGGTGCTCAATTTCCCTCTACAAACCTGCGCTAAGGCGCTGTTTGGAGTTTCTAAAATTCCAGTGTTGCCCTCATTTGCTAAAACGGCTATAACTTTCAATCCACTTAGAGTTACGAAACGTGACACCTATCAAATTGAAGCTCTTGACATGTTCTTCAATAAAATCCAAGCTCCATGCACAAAAAGTATGTTCTAAGTTGTATAAATATGGATCAAAGATTCTATCCATAACTTCCTTAAAGTATTCTTCAACCCAAACACTTTGAATCATTTAATGAATATTTGGAACTTGATTTGTCCTTGAATTAAGCTTCATTTGAACCATCCTTGAATAAACTTCAGCTTGAAATCCATCTAATTCGGCTTTCCTCGAACTCTTTAGCCCATATCTTGAAATCGATTTGAATTGAATCATTCTCTTTATTCAAGCATTCACAAAATTATGTGTTTTCCACCACTTGACATTTTTCCCTCTCGAGATTTAGGAGTCAATTGCATCAAGTTTTAGTATCCAAACCTTGTGCCCTTGATATTTGCAACATGTCCATGAATATCCTTTAATTTTGATCTTTGTTTCTCAAATGATGTATCTGATCGGTTTGTATTCTTTTATCTTTTGCCCTTAAGAAATGGAAAGCACAAACTGCCAGACTCATTTGTTTATCTGCTGATTCCAGGTATAATGTAAATATTCATAAGCTTGGGTTTGAATTTTTAGTCATTCATTGACATGCGACATTGTCATCTCCTCCTTGTTTGTTAAATGTGTTTTGTCAGGCCTTTTCAGCAATCATGGTCCCTTGTATTTTGTGAGCACCAAGAGGTACTTTTCAAAGATGGGTCTAGCTTGCCATATTGCAAAAATTCACAGTGAGGTAGAAGTTAATTTCTTTGCAGCTTATTAAATTAAAATGATCAGAGTACAGTGAGGATACTTCATGCCTAAAGAAAAGAAAATTGAAGAGAAATTTTTTCTTGGTTTTATTCTTCTTGAATTTATCATTTTTTTCTCTGCAAATTCTTTTTCTCCTGCTACTTTACCATATTATGTTATTGTTTCTAATGTTTAGTTATTAAAGGCTAAATTTCTTGTTTTTGTTCTTCTTGAATTTATCATTTTTTTCTCTACAAATTCTTTTCTCCTCCTAGTTTACCATATTATGTTATGTTTCTAATGTTTAGTTCGTTATAAAGCCATCTGTGGAACACAATGAATGGGAACTCGAACAATATATTGAGGAGTTATATTGGGGGTCTGGCAAATGTGTGATGTTGCTTGGTCACAGCAAGGGTGGGGTTGATGCTGCTGCAGCTTTGTCCATTTATTGGTGTGACTTGAAGGAAAAAGTTGGGGGGTTGGTATTAGTTCAGAGCCCATATGGAGGCATACCATTGCCTTCTGATATTCTTCGCGAAGGTCAGATTGCTGATAAGGAAACCCGGAGGATTATTGAGCTTTTGATCTGTAAGCTAATTAAGGTACTATATTTTCTAAAAATTTACACTGTCGACTTTTGGTTGCGAGTTAGTTAGATCTGAAAACAGTATATAATGTATAGTTCTATTAAATTTGCTACAATAAAAATCGGAAATAGAGACCAACTAATGTGCTCTCGCAGACACTCAAAAATAAAATCTTATTTTGAAAAATATTTATGTATTAGTGTAAATAAGAGTCGATCTCACAGAGAATGATTAATTTAATTTTATGTTTTGTAAACTAGAATAAGGTTTTTTGAATTAATTATAATTAACTACATAAACGAAAGTAATTTAATAAAATTAACTAGATAATTAAACATTTCAGTTATTAGTTCAATCTCACCCTTACAATTAATAATTCAATCAATCAAAATATATTTTTATCATTTCATGAAATTAATAACCCTAACCAACAATAAGTTTTGCTACTTGAAATTTTCCTTAATTTTAATGTAACAAAACATGTTATTCATTTGATTATAACCATTATACAATCTAGAACAAACTCTCTAAATTTAATATAATGGAAGCATTAATAATAAGAACATTAGATTATTTTAAGTAACAATCTCATAAGCTCGGACTGTTTAACTTACATCATGATAAACATAGCAATAAATAAAAATTTGACCACAATCATCTATCACTATGTACTACCAATGATTATGAACAATATTAATTACACGCAATATAATTCATAAATCTAGTAATTGATAATAATTTAATCAACTCAACAGGCCAAAATTAAATCAATCAAATCTAATATCAAATAAATGATTAAAACAGATTATCATGAATAATTTCATATAAGAAAGAATAAATAATATTACTGAAATGATTTAACCATTAATTATAATCGGATTTGAAATCCCCTAGAACTGAATAAGATAAACTTAGCTACTCATAATAAAAAAAGAATAAAAATCATATACAAGAAAATTGAGAGATATGAGATCCTCTTAATTGTGTCTATTATCATCTATTTATAAATACATAATTTATCCTAAAATCTAATAGAAATTAATATACTAATTAAATAAATAATTAATTAAAATCCTATTTTATATTCTATTCCAAATTGTAATCGGAACATTAAATATAATCTGCCGTTTTTGCCTTTTGATTTAATTCAATCCGGAACCCACTCGAAATATAGGAATCAAAATCTGCTGAGCATGCACCTGGGATCCACACGCTGCCAAAATTTTGCTGAAGCAACGGAATGAATAAAGAGGTTTTTTCCAAACTGCTATTGGATGAAATTTGAGGCTAATGAATAAAATAGGACCCGCTAGAAGACAAGCTGCCAACATCTGCAAGCCTTTAATCATGACCGCGGCTGGCGTGCTTTTGATTCCAAATTCGCCTGTCGGCGCATGGCGCCATCCAAACTTCCTGATATTACGGTTTTGCCACCCGCTCCAATTTTCCTACAAAATAAAATTATAAATAAAAAATATATATATAGAAATTACTAAAACTAATAAAAATATATAAAATTAAATAAATTACTTAAAACACCAAAAATACTTAAAAATTTACAAATAATTAAGTCTAAAATACTTAATAAATAGATATAAAAAATTACTTATCATCAATTGGTGTGATGTCGCAAGCACCCAAAAATAAAATCTTACTTTTGAAAAATATTAATGTAGTAGTGTAAGCAAGAGTCGATCCCACAGAGAATGATTATTTAATTTTATGTTTTTGCAAACAAGAATTGGGGGGTTTTTAATTAAAGAAATAATAAAATTAAAATTAACTAAAATAAATATGAAAGAAATAAATAAAAAGAAAAAGCCTTGGTTTAAGTTAATATCCACCATCAAGAATTTACAACTGATCACTGATGCAAGAATAAATCAATTTATATTTTAAATATTCAACGTGGAATAATTACTCTCATTCGAATAATTTTCCTATCTCTCCTTAATTTTAGTTAAGCAGAAACAAGTGATCTAAATAACCCTTACTACTAAATAATCTCAGACAAGCGCTAAAGATTTAACCTAGTAGCAGCATAAAGAAATAGAGAGATTGTTGAACTAAACAACACAATCCAAGCGTCTGTATTTAATTTAGATGAATATTTTTCCTAAGATAAAATAATATTTTGATAAGCAAAATAATTATTAAACTTAGTTGCTTCGCAAATTAAAGTGACAAAACAATTACGGATTTGATATTTAATTTAGCAGTAGATTTCAACGAATAATAAACTAGTATGCATCCTAGCAATTAAACGAATTAATCATAAAATTAAACACAGAAAAATATTCAATACTCAAAATATAAATTAAACAATTAAAATAAATTAGATCTCACAGTGTATAAATCTTAATGGCTTCAATCACTTAAACAAAGAAAAAGAATTTAGCTACTCATAATTGTAGAGAACACTAAAGAATAGAAGAGAGAATTTTTATTCTAATAAAAGTTGTGTTTTACATTGTGTGTCAAGCCTTTATTTATATGCTTCATAAACCTCCTAACTTTTCCAAATCCTAATAGGATTTACAATTAAAAATAAAAGAAAAGTAAAATAATTATTTTCCTAACCCTAGTTGGAATTAAAATCCAATTTGGAATAAAAAAATAACAAAATTCGCGAAATAATCTGATTTGGGAATTAACGCGCCAAACAAACAAGCCCTTCGCTACAGTAGACGCCGACGTCAGCCGCACGCGCGCAATGCGCCGTCCTGGCATCAAAACGACGCCGTTTTTCCTCCGGTTCCTGCTACTGTTCCGCTCTCGCGCGCATTGCGCGAACGCTGTGATGAAACGACGTCGTTTCACTTGCCGGCTAATCCTTTCGCGCGCATTGCGCGAGCCAACTTTTCCGAAATTTACCAAAATGCCACCGCGCTGCGTAATTACCAAAATGTCATCAGAGTTTTCCAGAATTTACAAAAATGCCCCCAAAACTTATTTTTCCTACAAAATCAAATATAAAATAAATAAAAATAATATAAAAATACTAAAAATAATAAAAACACATAATAATAAATAAAACACCTAAAACACTAAAAATAAATAAAAACACATAAATACAAAGAGATATAAAAATATTATAAAATTACCTAAATTAACATAAATTAACTAAAATCCTATAAAACCTATAAAAACCAAAATAATTAAACATTTAAGTACACAATAAATATAAAAACTGAGTATTAGGGAATAAAAATAGCATATAATTTAACCCTATCATCAATATATTATCTAAAATACGAATCTAAGTAAAATTCTTGAATATGATTCTGAACATACTATGAATAGTGTGTGAAAATGGCTGAGGTCCATTCGGTCACCTTATTTTTCTTTTCTTAGTTCACGATGTTATTGCCCTTGTATGTGTTTCTTGATCAATTATTTTGTCAGCCTACAATTTGTTGATCATGGCCTGGTGGGAATATAATTGGGAAGTATTTATAGAATGATTAAAATATTTGCTAACGGTATTGTTGTTTGTGAAATGTCGAGAAGTGCACCTCTTTATTCTCGTTTGTGTTCACTTCCATGTTTAATATTTACTGAAGAGGTTAAGACATAAATAAAAAATCTTTCTATTGATTTCTGGGAGGAGCTCTCTTGGGGAAAATAATTCAGTATTGTTGTTTGCTGCTTCCCATTTTGATTCATGTTTGAATAATCATATAAAAAAATATGTTTTGGTTCTAGACAATGTCCATCTCTTGTTTCTAAGTATTAAGATGTACCAATTCTGTATATTTATCTGATATAGGGTGACATACGGCCACCGGAGGATCTGACATACGAGAAGCAAAAGGAGTTCATCATGAAGCACAACCTCCCTAAAAGTATTCCTCTCATCTACTTCCACTCTGAAGCAAGTACGGCACGGAGTGCAATTGCTACTCTTACCCAAATAGCGCATGCGGAACTCCCCTGGCTTCCTCTTCCTAGGTCCGGCTGTGATGAGTCCAGCGATGTTATCCAAGCAAGAAACGTTCCTGTTGTAGTTCCTATTTCTGCTGTAATGGCTGTATGTGCACTTCACTTGCAATTGCGGTATGGGGAGAAGAGTGATGGATTGGTGACATGCCGCGATGCTGAAGTTCCAGGCTCAATTGTTGTGAGGCCGAACCAGAAACTCCCACGCTTGGATGGTCTATTCTTCATGGAAAAAGAATATCAAAGAGCCTGATGCTTGTGAAATGTGCGAGGCTTTGTTGACTCAACTTGTGGAGTTAGGAAAGGCAAAGCAGAATTAAAGGACTCTTTTTAAAGGTACTTCTGTTGATGTTTTTGTTCTATTCACTACAAATCTGTGTTACAAACAACTATCTATCCAAAAGAAACGAAAATGCAACAAAAATCGCTATATGGTTGCAAAACTATTTTTGATGTCGAGTAATTGACGGGATACACAAGTATTAGCCTCCCTCCCTCCCTCCCTGTGTATACAGTCTCAAGTCTGTAATATGAAGGTACAGCTGCCTTCAGAGGCTTTACCATTTATGCTAGCAAGATAGAGCCGTTTGGCAAGTTTACTTTCACTTTATATCTAGATTGACCGAGCTTTCTTACAGCTGCAAAGTTAGCTTCATGAACTGCAATAATATTCTTGAGTTATGGCTCCATTTGGAAAAAAATTTAAATCTCACATTCATCTTAGATAAGAAGGGCCACGTACAGATGGGTAACCCGTGTTCCCCTTTCCCTCTTCCTTGTATGATGAAGGTCATGAAGTCTTAGGTCTTTTAGTGCACGGTACAGCAGTCTTCTGGATTTACCATCTAGTTTGGCTGGATAGGATCTTTCGAAAAATTGACCATGACTTGGGTTCCGCTTCCTGGTAACCATGAGCTGAACTTTCTGTCAGGTACTCAGGTTAGAAAGATATAGCATTTGCAAATTATGAACGATGACTATGTGGAGATTTTATAATTTTGGCTAAGCTAGGATATCTTGAATTTGACGAAAGCTTTTGCAGAACCTAAATGTATCAAGAATAGCTCCTACTTTGTACGCATGCAGTTTGATTTTGCTAAATTTATATAGTTCCATATAGGTGAATCTTACATATGCTGCGGACTAAGCTTGTTTAGCCAACAGTCAAAATTTATGAACTCTATTGATGTCATCTACTCAATAATGGGATTACCAATGTCAATTTAAGCTATAATTTAAAATGTTAGGTGGAATCTAGCTCCTCGATTATGGAATCCCTTCCCTCAACATTCAAATAGACAAAGCTGGAAAAGCATCTTCATCTTCAAGATGGTAGAACGACAGTACTGTATACCTACATGCCCAAACAGAACAGAGGTTAAACAGGACCATAAATTTGTACACCAACTGTCGGGAGTCTCATACCTATTCTGGTCCATACCAATTACGGCTTTTGGCCTCTGTGTCCCTGAAGTTGGAATTCTTTGGCCAGACGTTCGCAGAATAGAACCATTGACATTTGGATGTACCTTCCTCCGAGGGGAACCAGAATGGTGCACATATGAAGGCGCAGGCACCCCACCACTTTGATAAACAGGGAATTTGGTTGGAGTATATGCAAAGCTGTTGCTACAAGGGGACCTATCTGTTACCTGATTCCTTCCTACCATCGGTGATGACCTATAACCTTTTGCAGACCTTTTCTGCTAAAAATAATGTATCAAATCTAATTTCGGATAATGCGGCTCAGCACCTGAACAATGCAGTAGAAATACAAAGTGACAACAGGATGCTATGAACTGAGGTTCCCATGACATAGTTGTTTCATGCCTTCAATAGGAGTTTCAAATGCTAATGTATTCAGAGGTATAATATGAACGGCACCATATTATAAAAGTATACTCCCTTTCCCTGCGGCTTTCGCAAGGACTCTCCAGTAGGAAAGTACACTCCTGTTCCTTGCGGCTTTGGCGTTTCTTCCAAGCCAAAGGACACACTGCTTACTAACATTGGGATTGGGTCCCATGAATTTATGCTCTGAAAATGGCAAGTCGTTGGCGGAGGCATTGACAATGTGGGCATATTCAAGGAATACTTGGAGCACCACCGACCATATTGAAAACAATCAAAGTAACTGCTGAGATTTATCAATGAGATGAATGATTCAGAACTGCCAGCATCGCTTGTTGAGGCAACCCCAATTTGTTTGTGTTTCTGAAGAAAGTGCAACTGGACATGGGACTGAAGGAACATCCTGTGATCTAGCAGGTCTCAAGTCCAAGTCACCATCTCAATTTTTTAAAATCTTTTTTATTTGTTTTTGTTCTTTGGTAGCTATTAAATCTGTTGGGAAACTTGGTCACTTGTTGACTGAGTCTTAATAGCTATTCTGTTTTGGTTTCTTGTTTGTTGAATAATCCCTGGATTATAGGGTGAGATTAGTTGTTGATTTATTCTTCCTTAAACATAGCCATGATATAGATCATGGGAATCGTGGATGCAGTTACTCTGTTTTGTAATGGCTATATAAAAGCCCCTTTTGTGTTGATGAATAAATAAGCTTTAAGAGCTATAAACCAAGTCTTCTATTTCAGTTCAAACAGTGGTATCAGAGCTCCACAACGGGGCCTGCTTTGTGGAGTAGTGAGAGAGTGAAATATTGAGAGAAAGAGTGTTTGAGTGAATCACTGAGAGGAAAGAAAGAGGGAGAAATGGCTGAAGGAAACAATTTCCTGAGCATTCCCAAATTTGACTATGATCATTGGTCAATGTTGATGGAAAATCTGTTGCGGTCAAAAGAGTACTGGAGCCTAATTGAGAATGGTTACACCGAGCCCGACGCCGAAGAAGTGCTAACAACTGCACAACGGAAAACCTTGGAGGACCAAAAGCTAAAGGATTTGAGGGCGAAAAACTACCTTTTCCATTCGATTGACAAATCCATTCTTAAGACCATCATTCAGAAAGACACCTCCAAGCAGCTATGGGACTCCATGAAGAGAAAATATCAAGGGAGTGTTCGAGTCCAACGAGCTTAACTACAGACGCTCCGCAGGGAATTTGAAGTCTTGGAGATAAAAACTGGTGAGTCTGTGAATGATTACTTCTCTAGAGTGATGCTGGTAGCCAATGATATGAGGAACGCAGGAGAAGACATGCAAGATGTGAAAATAGTTGAGAAAATTTTGCGCACACTTACGGAAAGGTTCAATTACATTGTGTGCTCTATAGAGGAGTCTAAAGACATTGATAGTCTTTCAGTGGATGAGTTATAGAGCTCGTTACTGGTCCATGAACAGAAGTTTCGAAAGAGCAATGTGAAAGAACAAGCTTTGAAAGTCACAGGAGGTGAGAGGTCTGAAGCAAAGGAGGAAGACATATTCGGTGGAAGAGGTAGAGGTCGTGGAAATTTCAGAGGAAGAGGAAGGGGTCGAGGAAGAGTTTTCAATAAAACTACTGTGGAGTGGTGGAGATGTCACAAGTTGGGACATTTTTAGCACGAATGTCCTAGCTACGCCCATTATGCTGAGTATGCAGAGTTAGATGAAGACCAGGAGATATTACACATGTCTTACATTAAGACACCCAGTTTGAAGAGAGAAGAGGTGTGGTTCTTGGATTCAGGTTGTAGCAACCACATGAGTGGAGACAAGCAGTGGTTCATTGAGCTCGATCAGTCCTTCAAGCACTCAGTAAAGCTTGGAAACGACTCGAAGATGGTTGTCATGGGGAAAGGAAATGTCAGAATACAAGTTGAAGGCAGAACTCAGGTGATCATTGAGGTATTTTACATTCCTGAGCTCAAGAATAACGTGCTTAGCATTGGGCAGCTTCAGCAGAAAAACTTGGCTATTTTGATTCAAAGTAATGTCTGTAAAATCTACCATCCAATGAAGGGGCTAATTATGCAAATAAATATGTCTGCAAACCGAATGTTTGTGTTGCTTGCCTCTATGCCTACTAATGCTCCAGGAACGACTTGCTTTCAAGCATCTTCAGATGATTCAATGACAAACTTGTGGCACCGAAGGCTTGGTCATCTTAACATGAAAGGGCTACGGACATTGGTATATAGAAATATGGTCAGAGGCTTACCAATGCTGAAAGCTAGCTCTAAGTTATGTACTGATTGCGTTGTGGGGAAGCAACACCGTGACTCCTTTCCAAAGAAAAGTTTGTGGAGAGCCTCTCAACCATTGCAGTTTGTGCACTAGGACATCTGTGGTCCGATTACTCCTGAATCAAATAGCCATAAGAGGTACATAATTACGTTTATTGATGATCATAGTCGTAAGATGTGGACATATTTCTTGCATGCTAAGTCAGAGGCATTCACTATGTTTAAAAAATTCAAAAGCATGGTAGAAAAGGAGATAGGGAACTATATTTGTTGTTTGCGTACTGACCGAGGTGGGGAGTTCACCTCATTTGAGTTCAACAACTTTTGTAGTTCAAATGGGATCGGTAGACAACTCACTGCGGCTTACTCTCCACAACAAAATGGAGTCGCAGAGAGAAGAAATCGCACCCTAATGAACATGGTACGGTGTATGCTGACTGCAATGGAGGTTCCAAAAGAATACTGGCCGGAAGCGGTGAACTAAGCAGTGCATGTGCTCAATAGGTGTCCCACTTCAGCAATACAAAATAAAACACCTGAGGAAGCATGTAAAGGAATCAAGCCTTCGGTGGAGTATTTCAAAGTGTTCGGATGCATAGGGCATGTTCACATACCTGATGTCAAAAGAAAGAAGCTTGATGATAAAAGCTTCAAGTGTGTGTTCTTGGGGGTCAGTGAAGAATCCAAAGCTTTTCGAATGTATGATCCGGAGTCCAAGAAGATTGTCATAAGCCGAGATGTGATTTTTGAAGAGGAAGAAAAATGGAGCTGGGGTAAAACAAGTGAAGAAGCTTGTTGTGATGGTCTTGAGTGGGGAGATGAAGAAAAAGAAAATGAAGAAGAAGAAGAGAATAGAGCCAGCAATTCAGACCTGCCTACACCAATTGATGTGACAAATCCAGTTCAAGGGAGGAGAAGAAGAGAACCGGTGTGGATGGGGGACTATGTGAGTGGTGAAGGCCTGTCCGAGGAAGAACTAGCTACGGAGATACAACAATTTAACATGTTCACTTCAAATGATCCAACAACGTTTAAACAAGCTGCTAAGAGTTCAACTTGGAGAGAAGCAATGGACCGAGAAATTCAAGCTATAGAGAGGAATGGTACTTGGGAACTAACTGAGTTGCCAAGAGGAGCAAAGAAGATAGGTGTTAAATGGGTTTTCAAGACCAAGTTGAACGAGAAGGGAGAGGTGGATAAATACAAGGCCCAACTTGTAGCAAAGGGATACACACAGCAAGCTGGTATTGACTACATTGAGGTATTTGCTCCGGTAGCTCGTTGGGATACTATTCGACTAATACTTGTACTTGCAGTGAATCGAGGGTGGAAAGTATATCAACTCGATGTTAAAAATGCATTTTTGCATGGTGAGATCAGTGAGAAGGTGTTTGTGGAACAACCACGAGGTTATGAGGTGAAGGGTGGAGAAAGCAAAGTGTACAAGTTGAAGAAAACACTCTACGGGCTTAAACAAGCTCCACGAGCTTGGTTCAGTAAGATTGAATCCTATTTCATCAAGGAGGGATTTGAGATATGCTTGAGTGATCACACACTTTTCACAAAAAAGGACGAAAATGGAGGTATTCTTATGGTCAGCTTGTATGTCGACGATCTTATTTTCACAGGAAACAATGAGCAGATGTTCGGGAAGTTCAAGAGTTCAATGAAAGAAGAGTTTGACATGTCTGATCTTGGTTGTATGAAGTACTTCCTTGGAGTGAAGGTGGTGCAAAGTTCAGCTGGGATTTTCATAAGCCAAAAGAAATATGCCAATGAGGTACTGGAGAGATTTGGAATGGAACATTGTAATTCTGTGAAAAATCCTATTGTGCCTGGAAGTAAACTTGCTAAAGATGAAGGAGGCACAATGATTGATTCCACAGTTTACAAGCAAATGGTGGGTAGTCTTATGTACTTGATTGCCACCAGACCGGATCTTATGTATGTAGTGAGCTTGATAGCTCGTTACATGGAGGCTCCTATTGTGCTGCATCAACAACCAGTTAAGAGAGTGTTTCGATATTTGAAGGGAACAATTGAACTGGGAATACTCTACATGAAAGGAGGAGAAGAGAGCTTGTTTGCTTATTCAGATAGTGATTATGCTGGTGATCTTGATGACCGCAAAAGCACCTCAGGGTATGTTTTTAAAATGAGCTCTGGAGCTGTAGCATGGAGTTCCAAGAAGCAACCAGTTGTGTCACTTTCCACCACCGAAGCAGAGTTCATTGCTGATGCTGCGTGTGCTTGTCAGAGTGTGTGGATGCAGCGAGTTCTTGGGAAGCTTGGACTTAAGCAATGTAAGTGCACTATATTCTGTGATAATAACTCAGCCATTAAACTCTCGAAGAATCCTGTTATGCATGGTAGAAGTAAGCATATCGATGTTCGATTTCATTTTCTTCGAGATTTAGCTACTGATGGAGTAGTAGAGTTGGTGCATTGTGGCTCAAAGGATCAATTGGCTGACATAATGACAAAACCTTTGAAGCTAGAATTGTTCTTGAAGATGAGAGAGCAGCTTGGTATGTGCAATGCTCAAGGAGTAAATTGACTGTATGTTTACAGTACAGTTTAAGGGAGGAGTTGTTAGGAAACTTGGTCACTTGTTGACTGAGTCTTAATAACTATTCTGTTTTGGTTTCTTGTTTGTTGAATAATCCCTGGATTATAAGGTGAGATTAGTTGTTGATTTATTCTTCCTTAAACATAGCCACGATATAGATCATGCGAATCGTGGAAGCAGTTACTCTGTTTTGTAATGGCTGTATAAAAGCCCCTTTTGTGTTAATGAATAAATAAGCTTTAAGAGCTATAAACCAAGTCTTCTATTTAAGTTCAAACTTCATTTCATTTGTCGATGAGATCTTAGTATAACAGTTACAATTGAGGTACTTACCTTTTAGGTTCAAATTTGATTCTTACTTTTAGATCTTATTTTACATATTTCCAAATTTATTTGGCTCCAAGTATAAAAGTGAAATTTAACTATCCTGAAGTCATTTCTCAAAAGCGTTCGTCATAAAACTTTTCCGTTCATTAGACAAATACAATTTCATTAAAACGTAGTATAAAGTTAATGAAAAACAAATCGGGGAAAGAAAGAAAAAGAAAAGGAAATAGGGTGTATATAATGGGTTTTTTTAGGTAATTTAGATTTTAAAGGGATTTATAAGGCACTAAAATGGGTAGGTGTACGTACTACAAATGAAATGTACAAACTAGATATAGATGTGAATAGAAACAATAGGTGACAGGGTAATAACACAAGGAAGTGAATGATTGATGGGAGTTTGAAGTAGTACAAAAAAGGTACACATAAAAAGGCTATCTATACCGATAATTATTTAATAATTTTGAGAAACTTGTCAGGTAACGTCACACATTATTTATTTATTATTATTTTAATACTTAAAATAAGTCATGTTATTGAAATAATAATATATAAATAGTATAAAATCTCATATGATAAATATTCCAGAAACATTTAATATTTTTTCCATCTATACACTTGTGACCTAAGGAGTGGCTGGCTTTT
Source organism: Hedera helix (assembly GCA_947179155.2). NCBI lineage: Eukaryota > Viridiplantae > Streptophyta > Magnoliopsida > Apiales > Araliaceae > Hedera > Hedera helix. Next base: position 7,109,024 of record OX359271.1, read on the forward strand.
ATACCACTTGGATTTGTCTCATACAAAGTGTCCCAAATCTGCTTTTATTTTTTTATTTCTTAACTCATTATGAGACAACTGTGGAGTAGCAATATTATTAAGACTAATAATCATAAGCCAACTTTGTACCTATTTAAATTAGGAGTGAACAACCATTAGAGTAGTCGATTTTATATTTAAAAAATAATTAAATTATTTAAGATAGTTATAAAAAATTAAAAATTTAAATTATTTAAACTTTTATTCTATAGTCGATTATCGATTTATTCAGTTATCGATTAAATCGGTCAGTTTAGACGGTTTGAATAAAAATTAAATAAACAATTAAATATAAAATTAAATCATAAATTATCAAATAACCAAATACAATATAATATACTAGAGTATATTGTTCTACTCTTCAAATTTTGATAAATAGAAGGTCATTATAAATAAAATTTTAAATTTCTTCTCAAGATAACTTAAGAATAAAATACTAATGAAGATTTCAAAAGAAAATTAAACATGAATAATAAACATTCATTAAACCTAAATTTTTTAACAAGGTAAATAAAATATTATATCATATACTAATTTTTTTAGTATTATTGTATATAAATAAAAGTATATTCTATATATAATTATATTTATAAATATAAATATATAAATATATTTATAACTTTATATATTCCGTTGGTTCGGTTGATTTTAGTTTTTTTATGATTACGAACTATAATTGGTTGTAAGACCCCGACTTTTATGAAATACAAATTTAAATTTTCATTATATATTTTCTTCTGAAAACAGTAAATGAATAAATTGACAAAACTAAAAATTAAGAAATATTTGTACAAATTTTATCTTGTCGGAGAATATTCTTTTTATCGGGAAATATTCGTTCTCTTAGGGAATATTCGATTCGTATGACAGTGCCGAAATAACCAAATATTGATGGACCCCTACAACGAATTATTGTCGGATATAAAAAGCGACATACGTAACATTTGTAAATAAATATAGTCAACGGTACTATCACTTTTAACTGTTAAAATACCCGGTGGTAAATGAATAGTAACATACGGTATTGCACAGTAGCACACAATATTGCACAGTAACATACGGTATTGCACAGTGTTTCATATTATTGAACTGATAAAGTGACTATTGTACTATATTGACTTTATTGAACCAATAATTGTCACATGCATAATAATTTATATTATTGAGCTGATAATTGTCATAGTAGCATATGTACAGTAATTCACATTACTGAATCAATAATTATCATTACACAGTAACGTGCTATTTTCTTACTTATTTTCAGCATTATTGTTATTTCTTTTATAATATTGATTAAACTGTTGTATTCCATTATTAGTTAATTTTTCTACTTATCTAACTCAGAAAGCCAACTACACTGCATTTATAACAATTAGTCATTATAATGAATAATTGTGAATTATTGTTGAATAATTGAATTGATAAAATTATTTATTTTTATTATAATAAATTATATAAATTTATTCGTTTTTATTATAATAATTTATATAAAGTTAATTACTTTATATAAATTATGTAAAGTAAATTATTTTATTATGATAAATTATATAAATTTATTTGTTTTTATATATAAAGTTAATTGATTTATATAAAGTTAGTTGTTTTATATATAAAGTTAATTAAATGGTATAGATTAAAGAATATCTGAAATGAATAGTATAGATTAAAGATAATGTAATAATTATAGAATTTGAAATGAACGGTGTAGATTAAAGATGATCTTTAAATGAATTGTTTAAACTAAGGAAATCTTAAAAGATAAAATTAGTGGTATGGATTAAACATTATCTTGAAATATACGGTTTGAATTAAATTAGAAAATTTTGGTTTATGATAAGATTTTTGGCTATAAATAGAGGCATTAACTTAAGGATTTTTTATAAAACTTTCTTGCTTATTATTTCTTTCACTCTCTAAATATTACTTTGTGTAAGTTCTATTTGAGTGTGTTAAAACCATCTTGAGTATTTGTAAAGATCTGTAGGTGTACGAGTATTGTTGAAGTAAATATTTTTATAAAGGTTATATAAGCAATCACACACATCATATGGTGTTTATAAATCTGACTTTAGAAGACTCTTCCTTTAGAAGATTTATTTTGAAAAACTTCATTTAAAAGATTTATTTTGATATATTATTTTATTTCAAAAACTATGTTGAAGTTATTCTACTTTATTCTATCAAATCACTTTTGATGATTTTATACGAATTGGTATACACCATGAAATTATATGTGGTAGTTACTAATTAAATTATAAATATATAGGTTGATCAACTTCATATCCAGTCACGTGTTAAGGTAAGTGATACCATCCTTTTCATCTTCTATCATTCACACTTACTACAGTAAGGGGTATCATTCTTTTCATACTATGAACTTACTATGGTAAGTACTATTTGATAAAGTTTCTTGAAATGACTATATGTTTCCTAATAGTTTGCGCTTCATCTAATATCATTTCAATTGAATATTCTTATTTTTCTAAATCTTTCTATTGAACTTTAACCTTTTTTCTGAACTGTGGATCTTGAATATCGTTCTTGAATTTGAGTCCACATCATGTTGACAATTTGGATATTATTTGAATATGCACAAAGTAAAATCATAAACTTTCGATATTTATTGATCATCTTGTTTCTTCTGTTCATCATATCACTGTTGTTATTCTAATCATCAAGAATCATGTTGTTGTGAATATCTGTGGCCTGGGACACAGATGATAGGATAAAGACGATATAATTGTTGTGTGTCCTTTAGGGCACGTGGTGAATGTTTTCTTTGGCCTGGGGCAAAGAAGAATTGTTGTTTGGTATGATTATGACCAAAGGCTGAAGACTGGTATAATCATGACCATTTGTGTTATTTTTGAATATCTTTGACCCGTAGTACAAAGATGAACTATTGACTTACATGATTATGATCAAGAACTGTGAATTTATATCATCATGACCAGTGGTTATTAAGATGATAAAAGTTGATAATATTTTTCTTAAAAGGAGAAGCTAGTGTACATCATAGTCTACATGATTCCTCTAATGGATTGCTCATTCCGCTGTTATTATTGATCTAAAACTTGTTTATTATATTCTATCAAGAACTTAACTGTTGAAGACTAATGATAATTTATTAATTGTTATCTTAGTCATGATATTTCTTACTGGGCTATTTGAGCTCACTCTTTCTTTTTTGTTCAGTTATTCTTCAGGAAATGAGAGAATATCTGGGTCTAACCGGGGAATGGAGTAAAAGTTTGAGTGATAGCTATAGTAGTCTTCATATATTGTATATAGTGTGACAATAATAGTGAAGACTTAGTTGTGTATTATTGAGTTCTGTATTTCTGTTTTATGTACTGTTTGTTTTAGTTACCGTGTATTTTATGGCATCTCAAATTGGGTAATGTAGGTCCAAATTTGGGGGCATCATATTTGGTATCCGAGCTTAGGGATATGATCTTTAATGGAGATCTGGGGTAGAAGTAGGAAGAGAGAGACGAATAGATTACTTCACCAGTGTGTCCTACATATATTTAATTTTGTTATCTAATGAGTTGACTTGAATGTGGGGACAGAAAGTAATGAGTCAGTTTGTTTAACTAACATTTATCTTATGATCGCAGTTTATAATGACTTTTGAAAATCAGGGAATGAACTATCCATTGTCCAAGGCGAATGTAGTTGAGAACTAGGAAGCTATAAACAATCCTCCTACAGCTTCAAAAAATAATGCTGGTGATCATGCAAATCAGGATAGTTTTTTTAAAAAATTCATGCAATTTATCCAAAATCAGGCGATGGGAGGTCCTACCGGTGGAAACGCTGATAATTCAAGGAACGTCACTGTTAAGCAATTTAAAGAGTTGAGACCACCTGAATTTTTCGGGAAGCCTGACCCACTCAAAATAGAGGCGTGGTTGAAGCAGACGACAAAAATACTTGATGTCTTGCAATGTGCAGATGATCATAAGGTGCCATTCGCCACATTTATGTTACGATGTGAGACAGACCATTGGTGGGAGACGGTAAAATGTATCCATCATTCGACTCTCGAAATGTTTTTGCTGAAATTTTAAGAGTTGTTCAACAAAAAGTACTTTCCAAAAAGCATCCATCATATAAAGAAGGTGGAGTTCATAAAGCTAGAGTAGGAAAATATGATAGTCTGACAATATGAAGCTAAGTTTGCCTAGTTATCTCGTTTTGCCACCCATCTAGTGGATGATGAAGCACGAATGAGTCGGATGTTCTTACGAGGTTTGAGATTCAAAATCCGTCAACAACTTATATCTCATAAATTTAGTTTGTATTCAGATATTGTGGATAGGGCCCAAAGGGTAAAGCAAACAGATGAAATATTGCAGCTAAAAGTCAATGATCAGCATAGAGAGAGAAATGACAACAACCACAGGAACGAGAACCTTAGAGGAGGTAACCAACACTTTGGTGGTAATCCAGCATCGAATAACAGAAGAAGAGAATCCAGTGGGAACAATTTCAAGAGAAAGAGATCTCATAATGATTATGGAAAGGCATCGGCACCAATACCAGCACCGGCACCAATTTCAAGGGGAAGAGATCGACTACCGGTAAGATGCTACAGGTGTGGTCAGGAGGGTCATATCAACCCAAACTGTACTCAGCAGTCTAAGTTATGCTACAGTTGCGAAAAGGAATGTCATGTTGCTCGATTTTGTCCTGTTACAAAATTAAGTCCAACTGCAATGATGGTACCAAAACCTAGCGCGGATAATGAAAAATATGTGGTTCAAAGGATAGCTTTTGTTGTGACATCCCAAATGGCACGAGACCCGAATGAGGTGATAACCGGTAAGCTATTTATAAATTATCGTAAAGTCTATGCCATGTGAGATACTGGTTCTACCCATTTTTTTATCTCACCTACGTGTGCTCAACGATTAAACTTAACTTCTGAAAATTTGGACTTTGACTTATCAGTTGAAACCTCATTAGGAGCAATAGCCATTACATATATTGTATATAAATCTTGCTTAGTTCAAGTCAACAACCTTATATTACCCGTTGACCTTATTTCTTTGGAAATGTATGAATTTGATGTGATTTTAGGAATTGATTAGTTTACTAATCATCATGCTTAAATTGATTGATTTCAAAAGATCATTAGTTTTCATATTCCTGATCAACCTGTCATGCAAATTCAAACAATCAAACCATTAAAATATATAACTATCATTTCTAGCCATAAAATCACTCGTTTATTGAAAAACGGATGTCAAACATTTTTAGCTCATGTCACTGACTTGAATAAAGATATGTCAAACTTGAATGATATTTCTATTGTTAATGAGTTTTCTGATATTTTCCCCGATAAACTTCCTGGCTTACCTCCAAACCGGGAAATTAAATTCTGTAATGATTTTGAACCCGGTACTAAGCCTATATCTAAAGCCACATATCGAATAGTTCATATTGAATTTCAAGAGCTAAAGGTCTAACTACAGGAATTGTTAGATACTGGTTTCATTCGTCCGAGTGTATCGCATTGGGGTGTCCCTGTTCTTTTTATCAAGAAGAAGGACGGGAGTATGAGATTGTGCATTGAATATCGAGAGTTGAATCATGTCACCATAAAAAATAAGTACTCGTTACCTCGAATTGATGACATGTTTAATTAATTGCAGGGTGCTCGACATTTCTCATAGGCTGAATCATTTCTCATTGACTATCGAGAGTTAAATCATGTTTGGTATGATTATGACCAAAGGCTGAAGACTGGTATAATCATGACCATTGATATTATATTTGAATATCTTTGACCCGTAGTGCAAAGATGGACTGTTGACTTGTATGATTATGATCAGGAACTGTGAATTTATATCATCATGACTAGTGGTGATTAAGATGATAAAAGTTGATAATATTTTTCTTAAAAAGAGAAGCTAGAGGATATTATAGTCTACATTATTCTTCTAATGGATTGCTCATTCCGCTGCTGTTATTGATCTAAAACTTATTGTTTATTATATTCTATCAAGAACTCAACTGTTGAAGGCTAATGATAATTTATTCATTGTTATCTTAGTCATGATATTTCTTACTAGGCTATTTGAGCTCACCCTTATTTTTTTGTTCCATTATTCTTCAAGAAATGAGAGAATAGCTAGGTCTAGTAGGGAAATTGAGTAAAGGTCCGAGCGATAGCTGTAGTAATTTTCACATATTGTATATAGTGTAACAATAATAGTTAAGACTTAGTTGTGTATTATTGAGTTTTGTATTTTTATTTTATGTACTGTTTGTTTTAGTTATCGTGTATTTTATGGCGTCTCAAATTGGGCTATGTAAACCCAAATTTGAGACATCACATCGACCAACTAAGTTTCAATTTTCTTTATTTTATAATTATTAACTTATTGATTTTATAATTTTTAATTTAATTAATTATCGATTTGACTCAATTCAAACGATTTTTTAATTTTAATCAATTAATTGTTCACCCCTGTTCAAACTTAAGTAGCCTCAAAAGCGCCCTTTCTTAGTTGTACCGTCTCAAGTGTCTTTTTGGCAATTTGGTGGGGGTAAAGTAAAATACTTTAAAATTAAATATAAAATTTTAGTGATTGATTATTTTCTAAGAATATTTTTATAATTTTAAAAAAATTCAAGTAAAAATACTTTTAAAAAAATTAATACTTTAGGAGGAACCACTTTTGACCGTAACACAATTTAAAATTTTGCGCAAATTATTTTCAAAAAATTATAATTTATACAGTTCACTTTTCTACTCCATTCTTTTTAAATTATAAGATGATTATTAATTTTTTGAAAGTAATTTTAAAATATTTTAATTCAAAATAATCAATTCATTTAAAATTATAAAATAATATATCATACAATTATTGTATTTTCTATTTTTTTTAATTTTTTAATATTTATTATTAAATTAATTAAAATTAAATGAGTCTATAAGACATACTTGAGACGTTGCTCTACACATTATTTTAAGCATTCTCTCTATTTGTATGCTAGTCCATTAAGAAATTATGGGTCCCTCCCCTCCTCTCTCTCTCTAGTGATCACCAGAGTGTCTCTCTATAATCTATATATTCACACACTTCCATATTTAACATCTATACTCCTACTTCCTCTTCCCTCTTTCTCTCTCTATATTCATTTGTCTATCTACATTGAAACATATAATCACTTAAATCTTTCTTCTCCTTCATTGGATACATACACCTATATATTCCTAATTGTCTTCATTATTATCTGTATCCATTTATATATATATATATACGCGTATATATATCTATATCAGTTTGTGCCACCAATGGGTGAACCAACAAACTCGGAGACTGAGTCAAGTAGCAACTCATTTTCCCCTTCTCTATCAATATCACCATCAACCAAAAGACAACCAGCCAAATCCACAGACCCGAATGCGAAACGGCCCAAAAGGAGCAGGGAAACCACCACCCCATCAAACACAAATGGGACCAAACACCCACTTTACCGAGGGGTCCGAATGAGAACCTGGGGCAAATGGGTATCCGAAATCCGCGAGCCCAAGAAGAAATCTCGGATCTGGCTCGGCACCTTCTCCAACCCGGAAATGGCGGCCCGGGCCCACGACGTGGCTGCCATGTCCATTAAAGGCAGCACGGCCGTCCTCAACTTCCCGGAAATCGCGGACCGGCTTCCCCGGCCGGCCACGTGCTCGGCAAGTGACGTCCAATCTGCCGCAGCCAAAGCCGCTGCCATGGACCACCTGAATTCATCGTTGTCCACGGAGGAGGCGCCGGAGGAGCTAGGAGAAATAGTACAGCTTCCGAGTCTGGGAGCAAGTTGCGAGTCAGCCGAGTCAAGGGACGATTTCGTATTTGGGGAGGAATCGTTGGGGGAGGGGTGTTTGTATTCGCCGCCGTGGTTGCAGGGAGTGGAAGATTTTGCTAGTACTAATTTTATGTCCACTAGTTTCGAGGCCTTATTATGGCAATATTAATAAAATTCATAATTATAATACTCAATAATAATGTTCTTTTTGTATTAATTACTTTGGCAATTTGTTTTGTAATATATATATATAAATAAAAGATTGTGTCAAAGGAAAAGGAAGGGGAAAACTAAATACGTTTCTTGTCTATCAAGTTTTTTCTTTATTTCTGATAATAATACCAGAACCCCAGTGGCTGTTCAAGCAACTTTTCATAAAAGTATGGATATTTGTTAATCTACACATACACCCGCTTTACATAAATAATTATATTTTGATAAAATAAAAGTCATATAAATTACATAAACACCGTTCATATATTATTATTTTTTTCAAAAAAGAGTTATTTACGAAAATTTATTCTTTGGTACAGTTAGCTAGTCTCTCCAAACCCTTTTTCTTTTTTTGGTTGTATTGAATTATAGTAATTGTCAATCTACTGCAATGTAGTGGTACTGCTTAATATTTTCTGCTTAATATTTTCGAGTACTGGGACATTCTTTTTGTTTAGAGATTAAATGATGGATTGATGGTGATCCGGATATGGTCATTGTGCAGTGTTAAAAGTAGTATTTAGACAACAATGCTATTTTTTCCGTATTTATCAAAATTAATTTTTATAGTTACATTCACCGATTTTAAAATTAATAATTAAAAAATATATTAAAAATTCTCAAAACAAATAAATTAACTTTGATAGCATATTCAATATACTTTCAAGTAAAATTTTAAAAATCACGTGCAGTTTATATAAATTTTTGAGTCATCATCTGTGCTTCGAAAATTATCAAATCACTCACTTGTAGTTTTACATCCATTTTTTCACATTGACATATGTTAATTATTTTGACCTAACACCGTTAATTTTTATGGTTAAAGACGATAATATTTGTCTTATTTTATTTAACTTAATAGTGCTTTCACACTGACATCTGTTAACTATTTCGACCTAACATCGTTAATTTTTATGGCTAAAGACGATAATATATGTCCTATTTTATTTAACTTAATAGTATTTTCTTCATTTTTTTTTACTTTTTAAGATCTCAGATTTTAAGAACCAAAATTACAAAATTATTAAACATTAAACTAAATTACTGTTCGAACTCATTAAAACTCAAATAAATAAATAAATAATAAAAATATAACGAACAAAGTTTTCAACCATGCATACATTTAACAAAGAGTAAAATTGATACCCTATCTTAGGTGCTGTTTGTTTGTGTCTTAATGGCTCTTAATGGACAACCTCTTAATCGCTAAGAGGAACAAAGTTGTTTGTTTTTTTTTTTGTTACATCTGAATGCCTCTAAATGGTTGAGATACAAAATCAAATCTAAACCATTAAGAGGAGCATCTTAATGAACTTGGACAAAAATATCCTCTTCAATATTAACAAATTCCTTTTATATCCAACACTCAATATTATTATTATTATTATTATAATAATAAATATTATTATTATTATTATTATTATTTTTATAATAATAATAATAATAATAATAATTATTATTATTATTAAATTATTATGATTATTATTATTATAATTATTATTATCATAATTTTTATTATAATAATAATAATAATAATTATAATAATAATAATAATTATTATTATTATTATTATTATTATTATTAGTACTATTTTTAATATAATTATTATTATTTTTATAATAATAATAATTATTATTATTATAATTAATATTATTATTACTATAATTATTATTATTAATTATAATTATTATTAGTATAATTATTATTGTAATAATTATTATTTTTATTATTATTAATATTATAATAATAATTATTATTATTATTAGTATTATTATTAGCATTATCATTATTATTATTATTATTATTATTATTATTATTATTATTATTATTATTATTATTATTATTATAATTATGATTATTATTATTATTATTATTATTATTATTATTATTATTAGTAGTAGTAGTAGTAGTAGTAGTACTATTTTTAATATAATTATTATTATTTTTATAATAATAATAATTATTATAATTAATATTATTATTACTATAATTATTATTATTAATTATAATTATTATTAGTATAATTATTATTATAATAATAATTATTTTTATTAATATTAATATTATAATTATTAATAATAATAATAATTATAGTAATAATAATTATTATTAATAATAATTATAATTATTATAATTAATATTATTATTACTATAATTATTATTATTAATTATAATTATTATTAGTATAATTATTATTATTATAATTATTATTATTTTTATTAATATTAATATTATAATAATAATTATTATTATTATAATAATTATAATTATGATTATTATTATTATTATAATTATTATTATCATAATTTTTATTATAATAATTATTATTATTAGTATTATTATTAGCACTATCATTAATATTATAATTATTATTTTTATAATAATAATTATTATTATTATTTTTATAACAATAATTATTATTTTTATAATAATTATTATTATTATAATTAATATTAATATTATTATTATTATTATAATAATTATTATTAATTATAATTATTATTAGTATAATTATTATTATTATTATTATTATTATTATTATTATTATTATTATTATTATTATTATTATTATTATTATAATGTTCAACTGTTCATAGGGTTAAAATGGTAAAATACTGTTATTCAGACATCTGAAAAAATTGATTATCAAACAACATTTTTTCATTCAGATACAATTCTATTCAGATGCTCTCTATTATTCAGATGTCTAAATTATTCAGATCTTAATACAGAATTTTATCAAACAGCACCTTAATCTCTTAATCTCAAATCAAGAGCCTTCCAACAAGTTAGCCTGTACTTGTCTTCTTTTTCTTCTTCTTATTTAATACTCTTTTGTGGGGATGCATGTGATTAATTCGTTCTTAGGTTTGTGTTTTGGGGATTTTAATATGTTTTAATTTATATGTCGAGTGTTGGGCTGCATATTTACTAGCTCAAATTAGTTACTAATATTGGGCTCGACCCTACAGCCCATTAGGCCTAGTGAGTGCACAAGAGGATCCTTTGGGTCCAATAGGCTTGAACTAGAATTCTTGTCACTTTTGGATAGTTAATTAATTACAATATACAATCCTATTGGTATGACAATTACCTATTCAACAATGACTAGGATGACAGTTACCTTCTCCAACTAAATTTCTGAGATACGATTCCTAATAGGGGTCATAACCCTAAGGAACCAACTGAGTACTATAAATACATGGTGAACAATAGAGGTACACTCAGATTCGTCAAGTACTTCTGGTAGTTTTTCCTGTGCAAGTTCACGTCTAAGACGGTGGTTGAACGTCGAACAAATTCGAGCGTTAATATTGGCACTAGAAGGAGGGCATTCTAGTATTTAGTATAGATGATCTTTTTCAACCAAAAGATTTCACATGGCGATCTTACCACCCTTAAAGAGCCAAAATAACTCTCGAGGAGCGGTACGCTCATAACCACATCATATAATAGATGCTGATAAGCAGCGTCGTCTCTAAGAGATGATCGACAGAAAGAAAGCTCTTAATCTCTAGTAAGAAGAGCTTGACGGGCAGTATGCTGACCTATCAAAAATTGAGAACAACCTAGTGCACAACAGCGGCTCGGCCTCCCGCTCGGATCACCATGATACCACAATCGTCATCATGATCGTTGTCACTACCGCCATCTATACCATAAGACAATTAACTCTCGATCGGTGACCTTCAAAGACCCAAGGAAATGGTCGAGATCTCCCTCCCGACATAGCAAGGATGATTGAAATAGGAAGTATCGAGAAGGTAGTCATACTGGAGAGTCATCCCCGAAGAGGACTTCTGAGAAACGTCTTGGATCCAAACTGAAGAAGCCCTATGTATCACCCTTCATAAATGGGCTCCATGAAGTTAGGATCGACAAAAGCCTCTAAGTCCTTAGTTTGGAGATGTACGACAGAACAGGTTACCGCATGACCATACTTTTTCCTATGAACATGCTATGCGATTTCATTGTCATGATGCAGTGGCGATGTGCCATCTTTTTATTTCCACCCTAAAGAAGACAACAAGAGAATGGATAATCTCTCTTCCTCCACGCTCTATTGATTCATGGGAAGAGCCGCATGAGCAGTTTCATACACGCTTCGACGGTAATAATAGGCGTGGAAGGATGGTGACTTTGCTACTTCGTGTGAAATAGAGACCCGATGAAACTCTTTGGCAGTACATGAAGTGGTTCAAAGAAGCAGTGTTTGAGATTCTCACTACAGATTCAGCCCAAATAATTTAATTTATAATTAACGGCTTGAACATAGACAAGTCTAGTCGTTTGATTGAATAAATCATCTATAAAGCTCTTCAAACTCTAGCAGAGACCTATGAAAAGGTTGATAATTTTATTGAGTTGGAAGAGGCCCTCGTCAACCTTTAGGGTTCTTCGAGATTCGATGATGATTATCATTAGAGAAAAGACCCTAGAAGCAATAGAGATGTCAAAAGCGATGATGGCAGAAGAGACTCCAGGGGTGATCGATGACAAGAGGATGATAACTCCACTAAAAGTGAAGTTGAACTAATAGCTACGCCAGCCGAAGAGACCAAGGATCAGTCCTCAGATCCCTGAAATCCACTGTACTTACACCTGCCTTAGAAAATCTCCATATGATTACTAAAGAGCTTCAAACCCCCGAATAGGAAATATATCTCTCATATATGGCATGTTGTTCAGCTTTGGTGATATTATCAGTAGTCATTTTTGTACTTAATATTTTTTGGAGGTTATTTTAACCGATTATATTACATTTTTGATATTTATGAAATGAAAGTTATGAAAGTAGTATGCTCTCAAGCTAATTACATTTGATGTGATATGCATATATTTTGTAATCTTATTCATTTATTAATAAAAGTATCAAGACATTTCTTTATTCATGATTAATTAACTGAATTAATTAAATGGATAAACCCATAGTTTTTAAGCAATACTTTTAGAACCATGATGATGATCATGTTAATGAGATCTAAATTCAAACTGGCTTAAAACTATAATTGTTCCTAATTGTTGAATCACTAAAAATGGGATTAGTAGATCCGGATAGATTGGTACATACGATGCTTGCTCTTATGAAGATGATGATTGATCTCATAATCATTTGTGTAGAGACACTAAAGCAAGTATGTAGGTTCTTATTAGAGAATAAGTTCACTAAATATGACTCGCTCAAGGAATACCTAATGGAGTTTTACTTGTCTGTCAATAGGAGTTCTTTATGTGATAGTCGTACAAGTGATCATTGGACTTGAGATCATCATAGTATCTTGTGTGTACTAAGTTATACTTTGACATATTCCTTAAGGCTTGTTGGTATATCAAAGGATATGCTTGACTATAATAAGGTGCACATGGAGGTAGTTGAATGATCAACAAAAGATCTACCACTTCCAGTAAAGGGAGAGAATGTCCTATGCGATTCAATAAGTGATAACTCAGAAATCCCTGGCCAGGGTTGAATGGAATTGGAAAGGAGTTCTAATTTACATTAACTAGAGTTGTGTATTTGTGAATTGAAATGCATATGATCAAATCAAATAAGACTTGACAGAAATTTCGTGTCTTATATTTGATTGAGACATTGTATGGTAGAAGAATTGAATTGTACGGTAACTATTCGCTGAAAGGTTCTTTTACGATCAAATGTTAAAAATCTATACTATCTGGATTGTCGATTAATCACTAAGGGGGTTTACCCTTATTGTGGAATAATTATTTATTCTGAATTAAAGAGTTAATTCATAATAAATGAATTAGAATTGTTCTAATTTATTTATTATACAACTGGTATAATATAGAGAACCTAAAGGTCACACCACAAAAGAGTGATATTTATTTTAGATGAGAATGACATAATCGTAATAATAAATTAAGTATATTTAATTTATACTATGGTGATAGAATAAATTAAATAGCTTAATATTTATAGTTTAGTATTTTAGAAATACTAATTATAAATTAATAAAAGGATTATTATTATTATTATTATTATTATTATTATTATTATTATTATTATTATTATTATTATTATTACTAGTATTATTATTTAGTTCCTAAATGGTTTAGGAATTAATTAATAAGTAGTAGTATTATTGTAAATAATTAAGTTCTTAAATGGTTTAATAATTGTCATTATAATAATTAATTAAGTTACTAAATAGTTTAGTAATTAATTAATAAGAAGTACTCTTATTATTAAATAATTAAGTTCCTAAATAGTTTATGAGGGTTGATTATATCTATAAATAAAATGAGTCTTATCAAGATTAAGGTTACACACTGTTTTACAAGAATAGAGAGAGTACTTCATAATTCTTTATATCTAAGAAGTTAGAAAGAGATAGAGAGAAATAGGGCTAGCCACCCATGGTTTGGAGAAACCAAAATTCACTTCTTTAATTTATAGATCTTTTGGTGGATCACCTCTAGAGGCTTCACACTTGGGGAGCTAACATTGATTTATAGAATCTAATCGGTGAATTTGAAGTAGAACACGAAGGATTAAAGGGAGTTGAACTTGTACTTGTGGAAACTTAGTTCTACAAAGGTATAAATCTTTTATCCTTCCTCAATTAATAATAGTCGCATAAGAAAGATCCTGGTTATTGGTTTGTAGAAAATTTTTAAAATCTGATTTTACTTGCTTAGGTTGCGCTTATATAATTTGATTATATATTTGTCATGTTTTTGCAAACCAACAAGTTATGTTTATGTTATCTTATTTATATTTGATCTGATACACCACTTATTTCTCTCTAGCCTTAACTTCATCTTTATTCTGCTAAGGCTGAGGGGGGCAGAGAAGCCTAAGTATTAATGTTAGCACGTTATCAAAGAGATTATAATAGAATAAAAAAAAGAATATACAACACTTAGCTTTCAAGAGAAGAAAAGAAATTTTATTAAGTGTTCAGTATTTACAAGAAAAAATGCAAGCTTCTCATTAGGTATAAAAAGACTCCCTTCGGTTGCATCCCAAAGCCTATTATATTCGAGCTGAAATCCTTGCATTCTAAAGCCTCTTACATTCGACTTGATCTCTTTGGCCTCTCGAAAGCATACTTTATTCGGTTTCTTGAAAGTAGTATCTCTTCGGTCACCCGAAAGTATACTTTCTTTGGATTTCGAATGCAATATTTCTTCGATTTCCCTTCGGTTTAATGTCCACGGAATACCGAAGACCCTTGTCTTTGGTCTGAAGTCCTTGGAATCTCGAAGGAGCTTTCCTTTCAGTCTGACATCCTTGAAATCCTGAAAACTTTTTGTCTTTGATCTGAATTGAAGTCCTTGAAATACCAAAGGAGCTTTTCTTTCGGTGTGATGCCTCCGGGCTCCCGAAAGAGCTTTCACTTCGGTCTGATGTCATCGAGCACCCGAACGAGTTTTCCCTTTGGTCTGATGCCTCCGGGCTCTTGAAGGAGTTTCCCTTCAGTCTAATGCCTCCGAGCTCCCAGAGAAGTTTTCCCTTCGATTTGTCGTCCTTGGAATTTGAAAGACCTATGTCTCCGGTCTGAAGTCCTTGGAATCCCGAAGGAGCCTGTCATTATGTCTGATGCCTCTAGGGTTCCAAATGAGCTTTTCCTTTAGTTTGACGTCCTTGGAATCCCGAAGATTCATGTCTTTGGTCTGAAGTCCCTTGAATTCCGAAGGAGCCTTTCTTACTGTCTAATGTCTCCGGGCTCATAAAGGAGTTTTTCCCTCAGTCTGATGCCTCAAGGCTCTCGAAAGAGATTTTCCTTCAATCTGATGTCTCCGGGCTTCTGAAGGAGCTTGTCCACTTTAGTAATTGTAGTCTTCGGACTCTTGAAACCTCCTATCTACTCTTCCAACTTATTTCATATGTTGAAGGAGTGAGGGGGCAATGTTGGGCTGCGTATTTACTAGCGCAAATTGGCTACCCATGTTGGGCTCGACCCTTCAGCCCATTAGGCCTAGTGCACAAACAAAAGGATCATTTGGATCTGATAGGCTTGGGCTAGAATATTTGTCACTTTCAGATAGCTAATTAATTACCATATTCAATCATAATTGGTATTGCAGTTACCTATTCAGCAGTGACTAGGATGACAGTTACCTTCTCTAACTATAATTTTTAGATACAATTCCTAATAAGGGTTATAACCCTAAGGAACTAACTGAGTATTATAATTACATGGTGACCAATAGAGATACACTTATATTACTTCTACCCTACTAAATGTTTTTTGCATCAATTATTAACATATCTTGAAGCATGTACTTATTCTCACACCGGAGGTATCCCCCGACAACCCAAGCCATCAAGTACTTCTCGTGATTTTTCCTATGCAAGTTCAAGTCCAAGCCGATGGTTGAACGTGCAGACAAATTCGAGCGTTAACATTAAGTAATTTGTTGTTTAAGGATTATTGTCCCATTTTATTGTTTAATGGAATTTAGACATGGTTGAACTATAGAATTTAGATTGAGTTTGTGTGAAATATGGATGCAGTTCACTTGGTGGAAGGAAATTTTATAATTTCTTAATCTAAGGAAGATAGTAGACCTGGCAAACGGGCGAGCCGGGCCAAAACGCGTCGGGCTTTTGGCGGGCCGGGCCAGGCCAAAAACTGCCTGGCTTTTTGCTGGCTACAAAATGCTTGGCCCGTGCGGGCCAGCCTGGCCCGGCCCTCGGGCCATTTTTGAATTTTTTTTTTAATTTTTTTTTTATTATGACTTATAATTTAAAATATTAAGTAAGAAATGAAATCTTTTTCATGTGTGTCATGATTTCTTTTTCCAACCCACGAAAAAGCATACATAATTGATTAACTTTTTATATTTGAAATAAATATTAACAATAATTATTTACAATTATAACACATTATTTTTTATATTCTTCATAATTCTCTATTTGATTCATTTTCTAAGTTTTTTTTTGTCAACAATGTCAAGCAATATTAATTTAAAAAAATATAATAATTTAGCCCGCGGGGCCAAAACAGGTCGGGGCCCAGCTTTTTTTGGGTTGTATTTTTAAGGCCCAAAGCCCGAGTTGTTTGGGCCAACTCGGCCCGACCCGCGAGCCCCGGGCCTTTTTGCCAGGTCTAGAAGATAGGAAGAAAATATGTTTGTTTAGGTTTTATATGTTTTCTGTGTAATGATATGGTGATGAATCATTCAGGGTACGTTTTGTTAAATTGATTTGAGGGTATTTAGGTCATTGAAATAATATTTATTATTGTTAAATAACATTTCACTCTTTTTTTGGTGAGTGGAATTTATTTACTATTAACTTGGATGGAAAGCAAGTAACTTGATGTTTAGAGACGAATTATAAACGGTAAATCGATAGTTTACGAATTATAGATGGTGACTCAAGAATTTTGATAAATTATAAGTAAATTTTATTCTATACTTTTTTTGTGTGATAATAAATTTATGCATACATGTGATATATTTAAGAATAAATTTTAATTTTAAATATGGTCAATTTTATAATAAAAAGCTAATTATGATAAATAAAATTGAACAATAAAATTTAGAATAGTGTTAAAAGTAATTAAACATTGTATGATAGAGTGGGCTCAATATATATATTTTTTCATCATTGTACTTTATGTCGTTAACTTATAAACGACAAACTAATTTTTTTTTTTTTTTTACAATCAGCTCACTGAACTTTAGTTTTCTAACAAAAAATTGAATTTTATTCTATTTAATTTCTTATTTGTGTAAGGAGTAGAGATTTTATCCAATAATTGGAATTTCAGTCATATGGAAACTCTAATCAGGATTCCTATTTTCAACTGGTCTTAAGTGAGTTTTGGTAGATATGTGTGAGCAACTATAAATACAGTTATGTATATTGAGGTCAAGGTACAAACAATTTATTATTCTTAACACTAGAGCAATTCAATACCTCCATTATTGATGTTTTTAATTTTGGCCTGTAGTTAATTCTCACATCAAAGTTATCTCCCGACGATTCAAGCCGTTAAGTTTTTGGCATGTTCACTGTTTGATGATTTGATAAATAGACAAATTTTGGCATTAACAATTAAGATTTGTGGTATGAATAATTTGCCCCTCTTTGGTAAGAGAAAAAAAGCAATGATATTAATGAAGTGTGCGATAAAAATGGGCTGAACAAGTAATCGATAAAATCAAAAAATTGTCCGAATCGAACCAAATCAATAACAAATCAAACTGAACACTAAAAAATCAACAACCTGATAATTACAAAACAAAGAAAATCAGATTTTAGTCAATCGATTCTGGTTTGCACCCATGGAAGAATCGAACTATATATATATATATATATATATATATATATATATATATATATAATCAGTCAGGCTATAAAGCGAACCACTAAAAGTCGAACCAAGAATGAACCAATTAATTTAAAATAGTAAAAAAAAAATTAGACAATGAAATTTGGTGAAAAATATATACATGTGGAGAAGATCATCTACAAAAAATTCCATGAAAAAATTCAATCAAAAAATGAGCTAGATGATCATCAAATTTTTCAACGGTCGAGATTGCACATATATATTAACTTTTCATTCCACCCACTTCCCAATTGATTTTTTTTCATGGAATTGTTTATAGATGATCTTCTCTATATGTATATGTTTTTCACCAAATTTCATTGTCTAAATATATTTTTTACTATCTTAAATTAATTGGTTCGTTATTTGTTTGTCTTTTAATGGTTCGCTTTAGAGCTTGACTGTATATATAATATATTTTTACTTATATACAATAATACTAAAAAAATTTAATATATGATACAATATTTTATTTACTATGTTAGAAAATTTAGTCTTAATGGATGTTTATTATTCATATATGCTTAATCTATTTTTGAGTTCTTTATTAGTATTTTAATCTTAAATTATCTTGAAAGAAAAGTTTAAAGTTTTATTTTCTAATGACCAAAAATATTTGTTAAAATTTGAGGAATAAAAAAGTATAGTATATTGTGTTTGGTTATTTAATAGTTAATAATTTAATTTTATATTTAATTATTTATTTATTTTTTGTTCTAATCATCAAAACTAATTGATTTAAACCAATAATAATAAAAAAACTGATAATCGACTATAAAGCAAAATTTTGAATATTTTAAATTTTAAATTTTTTATAATTATTTTTTAAAATACAAAAATTGATCAAATCGACAGTGGTGGACCCGGAGACGAAAAACTTAGTAAATGATAGCAGGACAGGAGTACTAATTTAAGTGAGGTTTGATTCTGACAAGACATTCAATATAATTGGGAAGCCATAAATGCATCTCCGCCCCAGCTCACGTCCAGTATACTCGAAAAATTATGAGATGATTTGGGTATAAAATATAAATAATATTTTATATTTTAAATCATATAAAATATAAATAATATTTTATATTATTTATATAATATTATATAAATATTTAAATTAATTATTTTATTTTAAATATTTAAATAATACTATACGAGTAATGTAAAATTATACGTAATAGATATTTTAAGATTATTGAATAATTGGTCCGTATACTAAGATTATGTCTTTGCCAAGTGGCTTCTTTACCTCCGTGAAAAGAATCCCACTCCTATTATATCAATGTAAAAATAATAATTTTATAAGTTTTTTTCTCTTATAACTGTAAAACTCATTTATTTATAAAATTATTATTATTATTTTTTTTTATAAAAATATCAATTTCCTTTAATAATATACTTCCTCCATCCCTTTTGTGATTCATTTTTATAATTTATGCATATAGATTAAAAAATATAATTAATATTTAATTTAATTAATTAAATTAAATATAAAATTTTAATATTATTTTTTTAAAATTTATTAAAAAAAATTAAATTTTAATTGTAAAAGTTAATATAAAAAATTAAATATTTAATAAATTTTTAAATTTTATAAACGATAAATAAAAATATAATTTTTTTTAAAAAAACAAATAAAAAAAGAAGGAGAAAATATGTTAAACATACTTAATTATTTGAGAATTCTATTTATAAAAATATCAATTTCCCTTTTAATAAACTTTGTTTTATGCACCACTATAATGTAGTAGTTCTTTCATAATTGACATTCACAATAATTTCAAAACAATTAGATTTCGTAAGGGTGTTTAGCTTTGGTCCCCCCAATATTTGTTTTTTCTTTTGCTTATGCGTCCCAACTACCAATTGAGAATAAAACGTGATAAACAAAAAATATTCCATATAAATAAAAATTAATATATAATTAAGTATGACATATGAGAACGTAATATGTGAGAAAAAAATATATTAAATAAGACTCTCAACTCCAAACGAAAGGAGAAAAAAAATATTTTATTTTTATTTTAAAATTAAAGATATATTTTAATATTTCAATCAATTTTTAAAATCAATACAAATTTATCTACTCGTATTGAGAACAAGATATGTTCTTTTTCTATTTTTATTTGAAATCAACACATATGGTACAATAATTAAGTAGTACTTTATGTTAGTATCAAACTCAATTGATTAGGACTTTGCAAGGTAGTTAGGGTTCCATAAATCATTGTGGGGACTCTATTTAATTAGGCTAAAAATTAAATTGACCTCTCAAAACAAGTAATAGGCCTTAATTAATTGGTCCTTTCACCTAACCCCTACAATAACAAAAACAGAAGCCTATTCTCCTTTCTTTCTTTTTTTTCCTTCTATTTTTATTTGTTTTTGTTTTCAACTCCCATACGACATGGTCATGGACGTTACCATTGGGCATATCGTATTAATAATCATTTAATACCAATAAAATCCAAAGAGGGTGAAGTATTACTTAACATTGTTGATAATTTATTTTAATTAGTAAACTATCAAATTGATGGAAAGGGGGAATGAATGGGGAATCGACTATTGTAAGCCATGAGGCATATTCTATACCTAACAAATTGTGTTTTAACAACCATTGAGTCTATGCCTTTTTTTTCTTTTTCTATTTCA
Organism: Hedera helix; assembly: GCA_947179155.2. NCBI lineage: Eukaryota > Viridiplantae > Streptophyta > Magnoliopsida > Apiales > Araliaceae > Hedera > Hedera helix. The sequence goes on from OX359271.1 coordinate 7,130,041, forward strand.
AAAGTTTTAATGCTTAAATATGAGAAATTCAGGCCAAAGCTATATATATATATATATATATATATATATATATATATATATATATATATATGGATTCTCATTTATAGCAATTGGTTGCTAGATTACTGTTTTAACAACTAATGTAGTGGACATTTTTACTGTGAATTTGCGACATCTTTCTTGCAGCAGGTTAATTCACGTGTAATTTTGACCCTAACGCTACTCCTCTTGCAATAGGCCAAAATTATGTGTAATTAGTCTTGTCACTCATCCTTCTTGCGGTAGGCCAATTTTGGTTATTCCTAACAATATATGTATGTTGGATTTTTTTCTATAAAAATCATATTTATATATTTATTTAATGTTTATTAATGTTGGACATTTATGATAAATAAAAGTACAACATTCATCATTCATTAAATGATCATTTATTATGTTTAATATAAATCTTCAAATTTATATATATTATGATTTATGTGTATAAATAAGTATTATACACGGAAGATATAAATCATATAAAATATATATAAATAAAGATAAATTAGTTTATAACCTGTGATAATTTGGATATATTATCATGTAGGTTATAGTGCTTTAATATAGATGATTTATCTTGATCATGAAAGTTAGATTTTTAATTAAAGTACTAGTGCATTAACGGTTTGCATTAAAATGATCATGTGATAATATTTTATTTATAAAATATTTTCACATAAATACTAATTTGTAATGTTTCTTAATTTTGAACTAATAGGACTTGATATTGTTAAATATATTAATTTAATATTCCAACGAGTGAAATTACATTGTGTTAATTAATACTTCAGAATGTTAATTAATATATTTAATTAATACTATAAACATTATTATTGTCAAAACATCTATAAGATTTTTCAGAAGATAATATATTATTGATCATAGAATCTTGACCAAATCTTTTAATATTTATTATTAAAAAGATTGATTTAATTGTTAAATCAATTTATGATCAAATGAAGATAAATTATGGACTTATGAAATTAGTTTAAATATAATGGGATTATATTTAATTATGAAATATTTATGTATATCTATAGAGAAAATATTTGCAGTTAATTAGTAAAGAGTATATTTTATTTAATTCCTGGACTGAAGTGCAATTATAATTATTTAGTGAAATTAATTATAATTAATATTTATTTAGTATATTATTATTAGATAATAATATATGAATAAGTATTAGAGTCAGAATATGAATCCTTTAGGATCCCTATCCAAGCCTAATATGAATATATCATTAATCAGATACGTAAATAAGATTATTATTCCAAATCAAAGGAAAGACCACAAATAGCGTATACTCTCTCTCTCTTCTCCTAAGAAAAATACGTGATTTTTTTTCTTCAAAAGGGTGCTTTGGAGATCACACTCCAGATTCCGTATAAGGTCATAAAAAAGAAGATCTTGAGGATATTTGAATATTCAAACGTGCTAATCCAACCAAGCATTATGTAACAATTCATACTATAGATACATGATATATAGATACATGATATATATATATATATAAAGTTGTTGTTTTGTATAAAATCAAAAAGATAATCCTGTTTTATTAAATTTTTAAAACTACTTTTTGGATATTTTCTCAACAAAATATATATATTCAATTGCAAATGATTTGAAAAAAAAAATACTATATTTTTTTAAAAACCAAGTGCTTCATTTATTCAGACCCGTCAAGTTTCGACACAACCAACTTCTGGCATATATTCACAAAATCTAGCCATCTAAATTAAATCTTATTTTTCTATATGTAACACTTTTTCCTGTGTATTTATTTCGAAACTCCAAAATAAATTGAGGAAAGGGAAATGGTGTTGCAGAAGTATTGTAATTTTGTAATTAACAAACATACATTATTTTCAAGGGACCCGTCAAATTGATCAGCAAATCATTCTTTTGCACGAGTATTTATTTGTACTAGGTTGCGATGACCGGATTAATTATAACAAAATATTTTAGCATAATAGTATATTTTTATTTGTGGTAGATTAATGGGATCCCATGGCACACGCTTCTCCATTATCGTAGGCCGGATTGCTTCCATTCCTGAGTTATGACCAATTCTCCCACTGACAAGTGATGATGACCTTGGGAGGAGTGGAGTATAATGAACTGCTTAACATATAGAGTACTTATTTTAATGAGCAATTAAATAGTACTTCCACGTAAAACTACCATGCTTAATTTAAAAACATTTGTTTTATATTTACTCCTAAAATTAATTACTTATTACTAATTTAATAACGGTCACATAATTCTGAAATTTGATGACAATTTTAAGAAATTTAATTATTTTATACTGATATGAGAGGAAGCCCTAATCTATGGGATTGCCTATTTGTCATTTTGTCTGATAAAGAGAGAATGGAAGAGACTCTCAATGCATCCACTATCTCATCGAGACCAAAGCTCATATAGCGAGAGCTGTTCTCATTTTTAAAAATAGCTCATTAAATGAATGGTCGAGCAATAAAGAGGCCTCTTTTGTAGAACAAAAATAATTGATAATTAAGTATGACTTTTTTGTCGAAGCATAAGGAATATAAATTTGGCTTCTCACACTTAAAACCTTTAATTTTTGTACTTCTCACACTTTAAACATTAATGTTTTTACTTTAAGGCATTAAACTTCAATGGCTTTATATTTTTATGAATTTAACATTTTTTTCGGGAATAAGTCACGTAACTCAAAATAAAAAGATAATTAAATCTTTTAAAGAGATGTATCTTTTATATTGAATCTGATTTTTTCTCCTTTTTCTGATTCATAGCATACTAGTTACGTGGCTACAGTTTTTGTGCTTCCATTGATATTTAAGACCTTCTATCAATATGAAAAAATAAGTTTTAAGAGTATATATTTTTTATATTGTCTTCAATTATTTTTTTTATATTTTGAAATAAGATTACTCGAAATACTCTCTTACTCGACGGCAGCCAAAACTTTAATTTATAAAAATTTAAAGATATTGCCCGAGTGTGTGCACTTGAATTAATATTGGACTGTGATTTTGGTATAATTTAATTTTACTCTGTCACGAGGGAGTTATACAAGTTTGTACGGTTTCAAGTAGAATTTTCACGAGTATATTTTTGACACATCATATTATATCTTATGGAGATAGTTAACTGGAAAGTGCAAGGTAGGTGCTGCGGCAGCCGTGGCCCTTGTGGCCGGTGATCATCATATGATACTCTATTCGTTTTATAAAAAAAAAATTATGTTAGTTTTTATTGGGACAAAAAAGCTTTTTTTTTAATTAAATATTTAATAATAATATAAAATAACACAATGTCTTCAAATTAATTATCATAATATTATTACTATGTCAATTTTACTAAACTAGCAACTTCTAATTTAATTATAGAACAAATAAAAAACAAAAACACATTCTAATATTTGAAAATTTTGCGAAAAGATTACTTTTTTAAAATAAAGGAAATATCAATTTAATGCAGCACACAAAAAGGATACTCTTTTAATTCAAAATATAAGATTATTATTGATTTTTTAAAATTAATTTAAGGTATTTTCAAACTCAAAACTATTGACATGATTTCTTTTAATTTTAGTCGATACAATGACGTGTTGAAAATATTCGATCCATATATACTCATCTGAAATTATATATTAACTCAAAAGGTTAACCTATTAGTTCTATTATCTATTAGTATATATATATAAATATATGCTCAATTTTTTTCCTTATATTTTGATATAGAGGTTTATTATCATGCGGTATCTCACCATGATAAACATTGAAATTATCTAAAAAATACTATTTACTATAAAATTTATTATTTTATAATTTTTAATCAATTAAAAATATTTTATTTTAATATTTAAAAATTAATAATTATTTTATAATTAAAAACGGATAATTAAATTTTTTCAACACTACTAGCAGTATTCTTTTAATTTTTAGAACAGTTAACAAGTCAGATATCGATTTATGGAAGAAAGTTTTAATTCTAGTGTGCAGCTCCCCTCACCTAACATGGGAAACAAATTAAGACCACCTTCGATGTTTCAACTTCCGTTGTGGTCCAATTATGAGCTAAAGAGTTGTCATGGCTTCGACAATTTCAAGGGTCACTGTCTCATTAAAATTAATGAATAAGACTTTTTTTTTTTTTTTTTTTTTTGTAGACTAAAGAAAGTACTACATATTTGCTTTAGCAAATTATTACATATATATATATACACACACATATATAAAAGATAATTCATAGTTAATATTTATTATATGTATTATTACAACAAACGCATTTAAAATTGTTGAAATAATGATCAAATGGTTGTAATATAATCTCAATCGCTATCTAAGTGAAAGGTTAAGAAAAAAAAATTAATAATTATATGCGGACCGCTATCTTAGATGCCGATTAGTACTGCGTATCGGTCAATGTCAATTGAAAGTGACTGAGGTCTATTTTTAGTGAGATATTTACAAGGATATTTCTTTGTTAGCGAGTATTTTCAATTTAGGAACCTCTTCATCAATATAAATAATAGAATATATATATATATATATATATATATATATATATATATATATATATATAATAAATGTACACAAAAGTACTTATTAGACAATTTTTAACTTTTAATTTAAAATGAATTATTTAATTTTAACTAATAAAATTAAAAACTTATAACAAAGTATTAATAATTGCAGGCTTTTTGGTATCATTTAAATGAGCCATTTAATTATATTAAATATAAAAAGCAAAATTAATTTTATATATTGAAACTGGAAGGATTATAAATTCCACCCCCATAAAATAAATAAGACCGGGGGAGGGAAGATAGAAAGGGTCAAGGCACCGGGCAACATCGGTGGGGCAGCCTCCTGCATGTGATAGACTGCTTCATGTTTATACTTAGAACCAGAATTAATTACTCGTAAATTCCTAAGAGGTTGAGCTTTGAACGTAGAATTATGCTACTGCCTCTAGAATTCCCCTCGGAATTGTAACACTACCCACTTTCCACCGATACTGACCGCCGCGCATTTCCGCCGATACTGACCACCGCACAACATTAGCCGGCATTTAAGATAGTGACTCATTTAAGTTAACAATTTTTTTTAGCCGGCATCTAAAATAATAACTGTTGTTGAAAATAATTTTTATTTTTTTAGTCAGCATTTAAAATAACGATCTGTATATAATTATTGATTTTTTTCTTTAGCCGTTTATTTAAATAGCGTTTGAGATTATATTATAATTATTAGATTATTATTTCAATAATTTTAAATATATTTGTTTGAATAATACATATAATAAATATTAATTATGAATTATATATATATATATATATATATATATATATATATATATATAGGTGTAATATCTTTTTAACGTAAATAGAGACTAGCTATCAGCCTATTATAGTAGGAGCTATCAGCCTATTATAGTTTCCTTACACTTGTCATTTCTATCAGTTTTAGAACAAAATTTAGGGTTAGTATGTAACAATACTGAGATGAAACTTTGAAAATATCAAATAGTGTGTACCTATCATATGGCTAAATTAATTTAAATTTAGGTTTTGTTAAGGCCCGGAATTATTTGCATATTTAACTATCGACTTAAACGTAATAATAAAAATAACCAGAAAGTATTTGATTATTTACTTCATTAAGAAATATCTCTGATATAAAAGTAAATACAAGTTTTAAGATATATTAAAAATATAAGTGTTAGTATTCAGAGATATCTCTAATATAAAAAAGAATACAAGTTTTAAGATATATTAAAAATATAAGTGTTAGTATTCAGTAGACAAGAATATGATTCCCCTTCCCTCTATTACCTTATTTTCCTTTTATAGATCGTACTTTCCCTTCAGTCCAATGACTCATTTCGAGGGAGATAAATGTAATCTCAATTAATATCCGAAGTGGATATCAACTTGTAACTAATATGATAACTTGATCTGTAAATGATATGGTAACTGTCATATCATTTAACATCCAGAATAATGAGGCAACGAACAGGCCTATCGGACTCAATAGTCCTCGTGTGAGCGTGCTAGGCTTAGTGGGCTTGTAGGGATAAGACCCAATATGAACAACCCACTTGTGCTAATAAATGCACAACCCAGGATTGACCCCACTCCTTTAGTATATAGAATGAGATGAAGAAGTAGAAGAAAAAGGCTTCAGGAGTCGAAGAGGCTTCATGACCAAAGGCAACTAGCTCTAGGAATCTGGAGATATCAAGATTGAGTAGATAAAGCTTTTAGGAGTCCGAAAGCATTCGAATCGAAGAGATAAAGCTTTCGAGAGTCCGGAGACATTCGAACTGAAGAGATAAAGCTTTCGGGAGTCCGGAGACATTCGAACTGAAGAGATAAAACTTTCGGGAGTCCGGAGACTGTTAGATCGAAGAGATAAAGCTTTCGAGAGTCTGAAGAGTGTTGGATCAAAGAGATAAAGTTTTTGGGAGTCTATAGACTGCTAAACTGAAGAGATAAAGCTTTCGGAAGTTCGGAGACTTCAAAATCGAAGAGATAAAAATTTTGGGAGTCAACAGACTGAAGGAAACACTTAGAAGGAAATCAACTTATTTAATCTTGGGCTGGTTGGGAGTTTGGGTTTGACATGGACTTTCAAGAAGTGGGCTTTTGGCCCAAATAGCAGTTCAAGCCCAATTTTAAGCTTGAAAAAGGGCTCCATGAATAAATTTTAACCGGACGTGTAAAGAATTCTAATCAATCTTACGAGGAAAAACCTCCAGAACACATGTAAATTTTAGGAGATCATGCCACTATTTCTCCTAACCGTCGGATCGTGGTCAATTAAACCGCCGATCTGGGGTTTAAATAGAGAGAATGAGTTGTAGCCTTCTTACTTATGCAAATTTTATAATCCTTAGAAAGAGAGAAAACAAATCCTAATTTTTGTTAAGTTGTAGATCGTTGTCAAACGTTCCTTCTAAATCCAAATCTTTTTCATTCTAAGTAAGATTCTTTGTTTTACCCTTGAAATTTCTTAGAGATAAGTAGCACCAAAAATTTGGGCCTGACTTTATCTTTCCCTGTTAAGGATGAGGTTACAGTGGCGGTCCCGAGGATCCCAGAGGGGCAAACCTACAAACTCCCCATTGTAGAGCGTACGGGGGACGTGGAGTCACATAATAGGAGTAAATACGAAAAAGACACATATAGGACAACTAATACTCCCTCTAAAATTTTTGATGAGGATATTCAGTTACTGAAGGCGGAGTTCTATATTCTTAAATGCTATGAGGTTAGGAAGCCTCATGGTGAGGAAAAGATATACTAGCAACCCAAAGGTGGATGGGTTGCCATATTTATGCAACTCCTTCTATTTGGCCTCCGCTTCCCACTTCTATACGTTGTTCTAGAACTCTTCCACACTGTTGGTCTTAGTTTGAACTAACTGGTGCCTAGCTCATACATCCACCTTTATAACTTCATGGTGATTTGCCATTCTCAGGGCATTAAGCCCTCTTTAGACTTTTTGTTCCAATTTTTCTTGATAGGCGCCTTTAAGGAAAAAGGGTTCTACTAGTTCAATAAATAAGTGGGTAGAAGTGCCTTGATGAAGACCCTTTCAAGTAATAAGGGCTAGCATAGAGACTGATTCTTCATCAGGGGCCCGAATACCGAACCGATTAACCCCTAGGCAGAACCAAACTAGTCCTAACTAAACCTTATAAAAACCAGTGAGGCGAGATTAGTGGAGTTCAAAGTTTTGTACTCCAAAAAGACCTTAATTAAGGAGAACAAGGATGTATTGAACGATCATGACTAATTGCTCAACCGTTCATGTGAGTGTCTTGCTTTTTTATATATTTTCTCTTATTTTTGTCTTTTTGGGATTGACCATTTTTTTTCTTATTTGCAATGGTCAATCAACCAAAGAAGGCTCATAATGAGCGCATTTTGGTGGTAACGGGGGTGCTTAAGAAACCGATGACCCCCTTTGAGAAGCTTCGTTTGTCCCAAAAGTCGAAGTCTACAACACCTTTTCCTGCCAAAAAGTTAAAAAATAAAGTTGTTACTCCCTCTACTGTTGGGGAGATCGTTGCTTCCTTTGCTCCAATATCATCTCTAGTAGCTTATCTTCATCTGACTTCAGCTGCCAAGGAAATTGTACCTCTTCTTTTTCCTAGCTCCTGCCCCTTTCTAGTTATCGACTTGAATGAGCCTCTTCTAAATGCCACCAAAAGAAGTGGCAATGAGTTTGAGTACCAAAGGGACTAAGAATGAGCAGAAGAAGGCTCCCACTGAAGGCGGGGAATCAATAATCGTCCAACCTGCTCCAAAAAAAAAAAACAAAAGGTGACGACCAGGGGGACCCAATAGGAAGTCTAGTCTAGTGCCTATTGCTTCGTGAATCTAGAGGGTTTTTCTTTTAAAGCTTTTGAAAGCTTTAGGCTTCTGGTTGACGAGCCGAGGTATGAGGGGGCAAATCTTCAATCCCTCATCCAAATGCAAGCTTTTCACCAGGGCCAGGTATTTTTTATCGCACATTCCCTTTCATATCTCCTTGATTTATTTTCTACCATTTCACTAATAATGAGTGCTCATGAAGGTCTCATTAAACACTATAAAGAGGTGGAAGGTTGATGCGCACTACTAAAGTAGAGGCCTCGTTGCTAAAAAGCAGGTTAAGAAAAAGCTTGAGGTTTATAGACTAGGGTCTAGGATTTCAAGTAGGTTGAGCTCAAACTCAAAAAGGTCAAAAAGGGCCAGTTAAAAACTGAGGCTATTCTGAAGGAGTACGACGATTAGCAGCTCTTAGAGAAGCTGAAGACTTGTTTGCAGTTACCTATTGATCTGAGGAGAAAGAGAGGATGAATATGGTCGTCTTGACAAAGGACTTGCAGAAATGCGAAGCTTGCCTTCAGAAGACGAATGCCTAAGTCTGATAACAAACTGAGAAGATGTAGAACTTGAAGACCAACATCTAAAAGGTCATTGAGGGCTGGTCTATGAAGGAAGTTGAGTAAATGCAAAGCTCCTCGGCCTCGGTATCCTCAAACCTCATTCTTTCAGACTTCTGCCAGTAGATAATTGTCAAATACAAGGCATTTAAGGAATTCGCTGAAGAGGTCAACCAAAAAGTGGCCGATGAGTTCCAGGAAGGCTTCAAATACGTCAGGGAGCTGGTCCTAGAGAAGGGGAATTCTCTTAAAGAGTTGGGAATTAGTTTCCCTGAATAATTATAATTTTCTTTTATTTTTTTATGAATGTAAATACACTTCGGTGAATAAATACAATCTGTTAATTTCCTTTCTTCTCATGAATATGTTATGTTATTTATAACTTTTTGTTACTATGTTAGCACTTAGGCTTTTTAGCCCCTCAGCCTTAGCAGAAGGTAGGCTAAAGAGCAAAATAAGTGACACATCATATCAAATAGAACTTTCATTATATATATTTTGAAGAAGTGACATTATCGGTTAAAAATAACCTCAAAATTAATACAGAACTGATTATTAATAATATTACCAAAGCCGAACAACGTGTCATGTATTAGAGATAGACTTCTTATCCATGGTTTGAAGCTTGTATGTGATAGGCTTTAGTACTTCAATAATCATATAAGGACCTTCTTAGGTGGGTATAAGCTTTCTCGTATCTTAAGGTATAGAGGTTTCGACTTGTCCAAGCACTAGATCTTCCACGTTAAATGTTATGATCTTAACTTTCTTGTTGAAGTGTCATGCAACGCATTGCTGGTATGCTGTAAGTCTAAGTACCGCAGTGTTACGACCTTCTTTTAATAAATTAAGGTTAAGCCGAAGGCCTTCAATGTTGAGAAGCTTATCAAAGTTTTGAACTCTGGATGAATGAATCCCAATTTGAATTTGAATTAGGGCTTCAGCTTTATATGCTAGTTTGAAAGAAGTTTATCATGTAATGGTCCGAAGAGTGGTTAGGTAGGTCCAAAAGACATGCAAAAACTCTTCAGGCCATCTACCTTTAACGTCCTTTACCCTTCATTTGATCCCATAAAGGAAAGTCTTGTTCATGACTTCAACTTGACCATTGGCTTATGGGTGGGCTACAGAGGTTTGATGGTGTTGAATGTGTAACTATTGCAAAATCCCTTTAAATTTTTGTCTTACAAACTATAGCCCATTATCAGAGACCAGAACCATTGAAATGTCAAAACAGTAAACCACTTGTTCTATGAAAAATTAGAGGCAAGGCACTCCGATAATACGAGCCAGAGACTCAGCTTCTACCCACTTTGTCAAGTAATCGATAAGCCACAATTACAAATTTTAATTGCCTGTTTCCCTGTGAGAGTGGTCCCAATATATTGATTTCACATACAGTAAAAAGGATCATGGATAAAATTAGAGTGAGTTCTTTAGGAGATTAACATGGCACCCGGGAGAAGAGTGGGAATTTATTACATTTTTAAAAAAAATTCTTTGGAATCTTATGTCATCATTGACTAGTAATACCCTTGTCGAAGGTCGAAGAATGTTGTACGACAACATTTTAACTCCTGAGTGACCCCCACATATTCTTTCATTAACTTCTTGAAGAGCGTAATATGTCTCTCAAGCCCACGCAAAGGAACAGTAGGGAGGAATAAGACTTTCTGTAAAGCTGGTGGTTGATGATGCAGTACTCAGTGGATTTGTACATCATTCTCCAAACTTGGGATTTATTTTTGGGGCAAGAAATTATTTTTTAAGAAGTTGATGATTGGTTTCATCCAAGAAACTTCTTGATCAATGTCCAAAACTTCGTGATTCATTGTGCTCAGATGTTGTAAAACCTCTAAGTAAACTGAACCCTCTAGAGATCATTGATCAGTAGTTGTCTGCTTAGAGAAAGCATCGGTCATTGCATTGTCAGCCCTGACTACCCTGATGACCTGATACCTTGGAAAACCAGTAAACAGACAATGTACAAGCTAAAGATAAGCTTATAGGTGTACTTCTTGGGCTTTATACTATCTTAGTACTTGTTTAACAACTAATTGAGAGTCACTATAGATAATTAAAATTTTTGCCTCCAAATTTTGTGCTAGTTTCAATCTTGCCAGAAGGACTTCATATTCAAAAAGTGGGAGATTAAAAGTAGTATGTCCTCAAGCCAATCACATGTTAATATGATAAGCATTTATTTTGTAATTTTGTTCATTTATTAATAAAAGAGTTTAATTTATTTAAAGACATTTATTTATCCATGTTTAATTAGTATAATTAATTAATTGGAAAAACCTATAGTTTTGGAGTAATGCTTTTAAAACCATGATGATGATCATGCTAATGGGATCTAAATTCAAGATTTCTCAAAACTAAAATATTCCTAATCTTAGGATCACTAATGTGGGGTTAGTAGATCCGAATAGATCAGTACATACTATGCTTGCTATGACTCCCCCAAATCCATGTACTTGCTTGAGCGGACTTAGTGCTCACTTATACTATTTTAACTTTAAGATTTTAGATATTCTATCATTTATAACTATTATATATCCAAAATTCACAGTATAATTAATAAAATCATTCTTTTCAACTAAGGAAGCTTTCAGTTAAAGATGGCACCTTAACGATGGACAATGGACATCTGTTCGTATTGATAATCCGTACCTATCTGAAATTCACAGTATTAAATAATAAGATTTTTCTTGAAACGGAGGGGGCCTTTCAATAAAGATGACATCTTACCGGCACCAAATCAAATAGCCTCGGTTCTTACAGAACTCCTAATATTATTTAACACCTTCATTTAGATGTATAATTTTTTATCAATATTATTTTAATGTTTAACAATTCTAACTTCTATCAAGCTAAAAACATAACATAATATGAGATGATAATAATATAATATCATTGATTTAAGATTTAATTACAAAGTTCCCAGTTACTTGTTTTATTACAATGTCATATAGACCTAGTTTCGAATACAATCAAAGTATATAACACACAATTCTAAGTACAACGCTTCTTTTATTTCTTTAATTCTGAATCTTTGAGTATTTCTTCTTTAGTTGAAATTAAGAATTTAATTTACAAGAATGAGCACAAATTGCTCTGCAAATCTAAACATATATCTATATAAGGAAAGCTCAAATATAAAAATAGCTCCAACAAGAGATTTAACATTTGTTACTCCAAGAATACTGAGTGGTTATATAAAACCAAGAACTAATTTGTTTGTCTGTCATTATTTAAATGCTCCAAGGATATTTACAGGGGATCAACCTACTCATATCATAATATTATACATAACACTGCTCCAACGTATATAGCGCTATGTCGGTGTATCCGACGCTCCAATTTCTCCATATATAAGAGTTGTTCATCTCAGTTATTAACATGCAGATATTGCACCAAAATAATTTAGTTTGACGCAATGGACTCCCATTATAAGAATTCATATTTTCAACAATAATTTATTCCATAAGGAATAACTTTGTATTTGAGTTTAAGCCTAATCAAATAGCTTAATTCCTGTTGATAACATTTCTCATTTCAATAATAGTTTCATCATTTGAAAGAAAGAATAAATGAATTTTTAAGCAAATAACACATGGTTGCACAAACGTGCAAAAATAACATACAAAAGTTAGAAAACTTACTCAAGAAAACATATTCTAAATAGGGAATAAAAAACTTGCCTCATATATCCTTTATAGTTAATGATTAAGTTTAACGCATTTCGAATTGCCTACACAATATTATAAGTTTGTATAAGCTAATTAGTTTACCATTATACTCTAACTTATAGGAATTAATCATTTATGTAAGTTTTATTTTGGAAATTATAACCTCTTATAATATTACTTTATGTTTGGATTTCAAAAAAAAAAAATTGCATGTTTCTGAAAACAAGGGCATGCGTTGGGGAGCATGCTTTTTGGCCTAGGAGGTGTGGTGGGGCACACATTGGCAAAGAGACATGTGCCTAGGAACAACTTGGCAGGGATTAATGAAGGGTGCATCACTACAAGAAAAAAGCTTATTCCCGATGGAATTTTTTGTCGAAAATAAGCTTATTCCGTTGGAATAAGATTGTTTCCGACGGAATATTCTGTCGAAAATTCGGTCGTAAATAAACTCGTCGAGATTAATTCCATCGATAATTCCATCGGAAATATGTTGTTATTTCTGATGAAATTTCTGACGGAATTTTCGTCGAAAATATTTTATATCCCACGAAAAATTCCGTTAGAAATAACTTTCATTTTTAAAAAAAAAATACCAATCATATGACATGTACCAATCTTTGAAACATTTTCGTGCATTTTTCTATATTCTGGATAGTTGTCAACAAATTTAGCCATGTCTTCTGCAGAACTCAAAGAGTTGATGATTAAACAATGTCCACATTCCACAAAGACAATACTTGTACAAGATTGATAAATGAACAAATAAGCAATAGAGATCTCCAGGCATAAACCTATTGTCTGGATATTCTGGTTGTTTTTTGCAACTTGCTGAAACTCATCCACCATCCTCTTTATACTCATTCCAATATCGTCGAAATTCTCATACATATTAGCTTTAAAAAAGGCATCTTGTTCAGATGAAAATACTACCTCCAGTAAGCATAAACATCAATAAAAGGATTCATTATTCATGGAACATATAGATAGTGCAAGGATGCCCTTTTTTATTCTTTTGGTGGTTAGTAACAAGGAGAGTAAAACTTAACCTGCTGGTCCTTCGAACACATATGGAGTACCACCGCTAGATCTAAAATTGGGAGTATCAGCCGCCGCGCACCACCGCCGCACACCTCCATCGCACACTAGATCTAAAAATCTTAGGGTTTATCTATGGAGAAATAGGGAGTTTAAGGCTAGATCTAGGTAAATTAAGAGTTAAAAAGATGTGAGAAGTGGAGATAATTGAGGAGATGAGAGAGGAAAGAATGAAGCCTGCCGCAGGCCCGCAACTGCTTAAGAGTAAAAGGGAGAGGAAAGAATGAAGTTGTGTTGGTGGTTCAGTGTATTAAAACACATAATATTATTTTCGACGGAATTTAAGCTTATTTTTGACTGAATTTCCGTCGGAAATATATTTTTCGTAGGCGGGAACTTTGGCGCCACCATAATTCACTACAATTTCGACGGAAATATTTTTGTCGAAAATAATTTCGTCAAAAATAATTTCGTCGAAAATAAACCGTTTTCTTGTATCCTCGACGGAATTTTGTCGATTATAAATTATGGCCGACGGAATTATAATCGACGGAATATTTCGTCGAAAATAAATTATTTACGACTGAATTTAGTCCGTCGAAAATAATTCCGTCGGGATTAGGTGTTTTTCTTATAGTGTATGGTGTGACACCCCCAAATTCAGGTACCAATACCTCGGATTTGGTGCTCACGCAAAAATACATCCAACTATCACTAAACAACATTTAATACTAATGCGAAAATAAATAAATATATGTTGTTCATGAACTAAGTAAATACTAAACTTATTTTAATATTGACAAATTAGGAAAATACATAAATATATGTAGGGCCCACAAATATTGCATTTGAACAATTTTAACAGAAATTCCAAATTCCGTCGGAAATACACAAAATAATAAGAAATGCCACATACTGCCATAAATTAACATACACAAGAAATTATATATAGTCCACATACTGCCACAATTAATTTCCACATAATTTCCATGAAATTTCACAATATATATATATATATATATATATATATATATATATATATATATATATATATATATATATATATATATATCACATTAGTGTTGTCGGAAAAAAAAAACTCAACCGGTCGGCACAAAATTCCAACCACCCGACACACTTGCTATATATATATATATACATACCTTAGATGCTACGGACGGCGGAGGCGGCACGGACGTCGTCGGTCGGAGGGGTGGGCCGAAGGTGGGTCGTCGGTCGATCGGAGGCCCGGAAAGTTGAGAGAGATGGGAGAACTATTTCGCGAGGAGAGAGAGAGAGAGTTAAAAAAAAACTGAAGCGGGTGGGGGGAAAAACGATGAAAAGGGTTTTAACTTATTTTCGACGGAATATTCCGTCGATATTAGATCTGTCGAAATAATATAATGTCGACGGAAATTCCGTCGATTATATGTTATATTCCGTCGAAATTATATCCTCTGGACGTGGGAATTTTGGCGCCAATAGGACTCTACTATATCGACGGAATTCCGTCGATTATAACTCTTTATCGACGGAATTAAATACGACGGAATATTCCGTCGTAATTATATTATTTTCGACGAAATTAATTCCGTAGGAATTGAAGCTTTTTCTTGTAGTGTCATTAATACATAGCTTCATTAATCCCAAGGTCTTAAACCTTAAACAAAATACATCATGCATATCCTATTAATACAAAAAGGGATCATGATTTAACAAAACAGAATAATAATAACAAACTATTCCTAAATCTTGCCCTTGTCCTTCTTGGAATGTTTAGGCTTAACTGCAATTAGTTCATGATATAGCAAGAGTGAGCAACTAATTTGCTCAATAAGTTTAAAATAAATAATGAAGGTATATCATGAACGAATAAGAATGAGAATCGAATAAATCAACGATTTAATATAACTGAACAATATAATTAAAGTTCCAAAGATAGAATGAATATTGATTATTTAATGTTGAGTGGTCAAATAAACTATGAACATTTCCAAGGAATCAATCATTTGACAGACCCTTTTTATATTTTAACTTGTCAGTTTGTACTTAAGGAGGTCAGCCTCTTATACACCACGTGTATGCATAACATTAAACTCTGACGCATCAAATTACCAATACTTATATTCCCCTTATCAAGTGTTGCTCTATCAGTCCAAGAATCCATATCAACTACTGGTTTGGATAGTTTTTTTTTTTTAAAATAATAACATATGTATGTCTAGCCGAACAAATGGCGTAGACCAATTATTTAAACAGTTCATGAATGAATAACTTCAAATATTTTACAGTTCAATAATAAAATAGGAATTCAAGTGCAGATATCAATAATTATCATTGATATGAAGTAATTAACAAATATTACACGATTAACATGATTTAAAAATTGTAACTCGAGTTTGAGTTATGAAACTTGCTCAATATAAATATGAGTAAGGTTAGGGAACTTGCCTTGTTCGCAACGTACCGCTAATTCAGATAAATTAGGCTCCCCTTAAAAGACCTAACATTGATAACGTCAGCCTATCAATTAGTACAATATATAATTATGCACTTAAACATTTAAGTTTACTAAACCTAGCATCTAATCACCGATGATCATTACATAGCACATTGCCAAAAATTTCATATCATTTATACTTAGTTGTATTTAGATAAATGATTTAATCGTCTAATATTACTTCTCTTTAAGTAATATTAAATTAAGTATACCTTAGACATCTTTAAATAATTATTTAAACTCTCAAATAATTTATTATAATTGTTTCATAACTTCATTTATTCTTAAATATTATTTAAAATAATAAATAATAACTATCCTTAATTATTGTTGAACAACAATTAATTAATTATCATCTATTAAGTATTTTGTTAATTATATTATCCTTTAATTACTATTTAATCTTTAATTAAATAATAATTAATTAATATTCATTCTTATATATTATTTAATCTTAATTAAATAATAAATAATTAGATTATTAAATTAATTCTCCTTTAATTATTATTTAATGTTAATAATTTATTAACTATTATCCATATTTATTATTTCATATTAATTAAATAATAAATAATTATTTTATTAAATTTTTCATCATTTAAATATTAATTGATGAACTTAAATGTTTTATTTATTACTTAATATTAAATAATAAATAATTAATTTAATTATTTTAATTCTAAATAATTATTCTTAATTTCCTTTATTTAATATTTAATAACAATAAAATAATAAATAATTAATTACTTTTAATTCCCTTTATTTATTATTTAATAACCTAATAACAATAAATAATTAATTAACTTTAATTATTATTTTATTTAAATAATAATTAAATACCTTAAATAATCTTAGTTTATTTTATTTATAAATATTTAAATTTATTTTGGTCCCATATTAATTATATTAATATTTAAAATATTTTACGACCCGTTTAATTAATTAAAACTGACCCGAACCGACCCGTGACTAATTTTGACCATCCAGGGCGCCATCTAAAGCGCCCAAGAGTGCTGGTAGAGGCACCTAAGCACTTGCCATCCCCACTGTTATGCAGAAAGTTGCTCAATTTATGTTTTGTTTTGTGATTTTTACCTCATTTGCAAAAAACTTGAATAAAATGAAATCTAAAAATCTAAATGATCTCAATTTGGTGTTGATAGATTCATATCTTCTTGAAACACATTTTTGGACATGAATAGGTCACGAAAATGGGGTCAAAATGGACTGTTATGCAATAAGGTTTAACAGTAACTCCTTTGGTTCCAAATATCATAACTCACTCATTTTAAAACCTTTTGACATGATTGCAACTAGGTTTTACTCTTAACTTACATACCTAGCATATGAAAAAAATAAATCACACATACAACTTGCAGGTTTTAAAATATAAAGCTCTGAATCACACGTTCTCTTAGGGTTCATACATTTTTCCAAACTTTTCAACACAAACACATATAAATATTCATGTTAAACCATTTAACCCTAGATCTACCGATCTAGCATGGATCTAAACATTTAGAGCTTAAAATAACTTTTCTACCACAGAAATCATATATAACACAAAGAAAAGCACACAAGCTAGGATTTTGGGTGGTATTATACCTTTTGCTCTTAATGACTTGTTTTCTTTGCTTTTCAAAATATGTTATAAAGTCTAATGACATCCAAGAACACCTCCTTGAATAAATATAGCTTAACTTGCTTGACTCAGTAATGAAACTCACTAATGAACTCTCTAAAGTCACTCACTCACCGAGTTAAGAACTCACTAACACCTAATATAGAGAACTCTTGCAATATTTTTGTAACCCTTTCAACATAAATATGGTGTGTTATTTATAGCCCGAGCATTCTTTACATATATCATATATATCTATAGAATGGACATCAAATTTTCTTTCAATTGATAGTAAAATGGCTTAAGTGTTCCACACACTAGCTCAAACATCAAATTTGATATATTTTGAAATCCAAGTAGCCCCTTGCTCAAAACCACCGGCCATTCCCCATAAATCCTTGATTTTCCATTTATTTTTATTATACAATTTATAAATTTAAGTCTTCTAAAAGCTTGGTCAATTGGGTCAATGTTTGGACTTGCATTTTAATTTGTTTGGGCCACTAGATCACTAAATGAATTCACCAATATGGGCCTTCAAAAATAATTCACTAGTCTCCCAATTAAATAAAAGATTGGACTAGTTTCATTAAACATTAAATCACATAATATAACCTACAAGTCTATTATTCTTTTAATTCCATTTGAACTTGTTTTCAGAATAATTATTAGACCATTTAATAATTAAATTTAATTTAATTACATAATCCAATTAGACTTGCCATATTCAAATTTTAATTGAATATTTAATTAGGGATCAATAATGTATAAATCCCTTGACATCAAAAATCATTAAGTTAGTCCATTAATTTAATTAAACTCATTAATCGGACTTTCTTTAATTAAATTTACTGAATAGACAAATAGACAAACCATCACATAAAGGTTTAGATTAATTCATATAACTTAATTAGAAATTAAATTCTTAATTTTATTTATAATGTAACTTAAAATTTTCGGTCCTTACACATGGTGCCAGAAACAGTTTTCAAGTTTCTTTGTTTTTGGACTGTTCTACCTCTTAGACCAACATGGACAGGACTTCATCATTACAATGATCCTTGATCTAAGGTCTTACTCATTTTATGATTTACAAACCCCCATAATTTAGACATTAAGATTCTAACAACAAGTCTGTTACACCATTTCAAGTCATAACAGTCTTCGTTCATTAACTTCATCCCAACACAACGGCGTGTGACATTTCCCTCCATATAGTGCTTCATAGGGCGGCATGCCAATACTAGCATGGTAACTATTATTGTATGCAAATTCCACCAAAGGTAGATGGTCATCCCAACTGCCTTTTAAATCCATCACAACTGCCCTAAGCATGTCTTCTAGTGTTTGAATCGTTCGTTCACTCCGGCCATCAATTTGAGGATGATACATCATACTCAACCTCAATTGCATTCCCAATCTTTCATGTAAGCTTTGCCAAAAATTTGACTTAAAGCATGGATCTCTATCAGATACAATAGATACCGGCACTCCATGTCGTGACACAATCTCCTTTATATATAACTTTGACAACTGCACCAAATTATACTTTATCTTAATCGGTAGAAAATGTGCAGATTTGGTCAAACAATCCACGATCACCCAGACTGTGTCGTAACCCTTTTGCGTTAGTGGAAGCCCGGTCACAAAATCCATCGTGATGTGTTCCCATTTCCACTCCAAAATTTCCAACCGTTGCAGCAGCCCACCTGGTTTATGATGTTCTCCTTTAACCATCTAACATGTCAAACATCACCCCACACATTTCGCAACCTCCCTTTTCATGTTCGGCCATTAGAAGTGTTGACGTAAATCTTGATACATCTTCGTACTTTTGGGGTGTACCGAGTACCTTGTATTATGAGCTTCCCGCAGAATCTCCTCCTTCAATTCCCGAACCATAGTACCCAAATCCTTCCTTTAAATCTCAACATCCCTGTGCTATCAACTTTATACTTTAGTTCCTCTCCTTCTAAGATTCGCGTCCTTATGGCAACACATTCTTCATCCTTTTCTTGAGCCTCCTTTACCTTGTCTAATAAAGTCGGACTTACCTTTACTGCGAATAAATTTTCATCCGCCTCTTTTGGATATTTGACCTTTAACTCTAGTCTTTTTATATCCTTGATTAATTCTTCTTGGGTTGTCAACATCAACAACTTTTCTCTGTCATTTCTGCTTAGAGCATCTGCCACCACATTCGCCTTACCAGGATGGTCTAGAATTTCACAATCATAGTCTTTGATTACTTTCAACCATTGTCTTTGACGCATGTTCAACTCCTTTTGAGTGAAATATACTTCAGACTTTTATAGTCTGTGTATATCTCACATTTTTCTCCGTATAGATAGTGTCTTTAAATTTTCAGAGCGAACACTACTGCTGCTAACTCCAGGTCATGAGTTGGATACCCTTTCTCATAATCATTTAACTGTCGCGAAGCATACGTAATGACTCTGCCGTGTTGCATCAGAACACAGTCGAGCCCCTTGTGTGACGCATCACTAAATACCACAAATCCTCCCGTATCATCTGGTAGGGATAATACAGGTGCTTCGCTAAGTCTCTTTTTCAGCTTCAAGAAACTTGCTTCATACTTTTCTGACCATATGAACTTAACCGTTTCCTCGTTAAATTTGTCAATGGCGTCGCTAATTTCTAGAAATCCTGTATAAACCTTCTGTAGTAACCTGTCAATCCTAAGAAACTTCTGACTTCTGTCAGCATCTTCGGCTGTTCCCAATTTATAATTGCTTCCACTTTTGCTAGATCTGTCGAAACACCATTTTTATCAATTACATGCCCCAGAAATCGTACTCTTTGTAGCCAAAATTCACACTTGAAAAATTTCGCGAACAACTTCTCTTTTTTTAACGTCTCCAATACTACCCTCAAATGTTTGGAGTGTTCTGCCTCCGTCTTCGAGTAAACCAGAATATCATTTATGAACACAACAACAAACTTATCCAAGTGTTGCTTGAACACTCTATTCATTATATCCATAAATGCTACTGGCATGTTCGTTAAACCAAACGACATCACCAAAAACTCGAAGTGACCGTATCGAGTCCTGAATGTTGTCCTTGGTCTATCCTCTTTTCTCACCTTCAGCTGGTGATAACCTGTTCTCAAGTCAATCTTCGAAAAATATTTCGCTCCCTTCAATTGATCAAACAGATCTTCGATCCTGGGCAACGAATACTTGTTTTTAATCGTAACTTTTTTGACTTCCGGTATTCGATACAAAGTCTTAATGACCCATTTTTCTTCTTTACAAACAACATCGACACTCCCCATGGAGACACGCTTGGTCGAATATACTCCTTCTCCAATAAAATTCCTGCAGTTGTATCATCAATTCCTTCATTTCCTGCAGTTGTATCATCAATTCCTTCATTTCCAGCAAAGTCAATTACGAATTCCACTTCTCTATCCCGTGGTAAACCCGGTATCTCATCTGAAAAAATATCTAAAAATTCCCTTACCATAGGTATCTGTCCTACTTCACCCCTACTCTCTGAGTATCAACCACGTAAGCTAGATAACCTATACAACCTTCCTTAGTAATCTCCTTGCTTGCATCATCGTCAGACAACAAGATTGTCTTGATGATTTATTCCCATAAAATACCACATTCGACTTATTTGGAGTCTTTAGGTTTATCCTCTTCTTCTGGCAGTCAATCACAGCTCCGTGATTAGACAACCAATCCATTTCAAGGATTACATCAAACTCCCCTAAACATATTATAATTAAATTCACACACAATTTACGTCCCCTTATTTTGGCACAACAATTCTTATATATGTACTTTACAGGGATCATTTCCTTATTTACTACCTCTACACATTCATTGGGTTTTCTCATTTCTCACGAGGTAACTTTAATCGATTAGCAAATTTATCTGATATGAAAGAACAGGTAGCACCCGAATCAAATAATACATATGCATTAATATTATTGATCGAAATAATACCTGCCACCACTTTCTTCGATTCCGTGGCATCTATGACGGTCATATTGAAAGTGCGTGATACGTAGTCTGTTCTGTTGTGTTGGCCCTCCAATTGTTAGTTTGCTATTGTTTCCTTGATTTGCACTCCCAGAATCACTTTTTCTTTTCAGGCAGTCTTTCTTTTGATGATCAGGTGAGCCACAATAAAAACAGTCTCCCCTTTTTACCTTCGGGCATTGTGGAGCAAAGTGCCCCGGTTGTCTATAGTTGAAACATACACCCTTTCCCCGCATGCACTCCTCTGAGTGATTCTTTTCACATTTTTTGCACTTGTTGCTCTTCTTAGCCTCACTTGATGGCTTTCCAAAGCTCTAACTATCATTCCATTTTCTTTTATGAGGATTTCTTTCTCTGCTGCTATTTCCTTTCTTATACCCCTCATGGCTCTTCTTCATATGGTCTTGCTGGAATTTGGGCAATGCTTCGTTTCCTCCTTCAGCGATGATAGCTTTCTCTAACAATGATGAAAACGTGTTAATTTGTAGCACTGCGACTTTTCTATACACCCAAGGCTTCAGTCCTTATTCAAATTTCCTGACCTCCGTGTCTACCTACTTTGGTGCAAATTTGGCCAGCTCATTGAATCTTGTAGCATAGTCGGCAATGGTTATGTTCCCTTATTTCAGTTCTAAGAATTTTACTTCCATTCTCGCTTGCATGCTCTCCGAAAAATAGTTGTCGAAGAACAACTCCTTGAATCGTGTCCACGTTATCACTCCTTCCCCCGCTCGATTTTTGTTGGCTTTCCACCAATTGTTTGCCTCTCCCTTCAACATGAAGGTGGCAAATGACGTCTGTTGTTCTTCGGTCACTCAGGCGACCTCGAATACCTTTTCCATCTCTTCCATCCATGCCTGGGCTTCAATTGGATTGGTAGTTCTGCGAAATTCCGGCGGTCCTACCAGTTTAAAATACTTAAAGTCCGCCAAGTGAGTCCCTGGCTGATTCACTACGGGCTGTACTACGGGCGGTGGTATATTCAACATGATTTTTACAAGCATAGCTACAAAAGCTCGCATTAGGTCTGTTGGAACTTCCTCATTATTTACTGACTCCTCTATGCGCAGAATTCGATTTTCTCTTCTTGGCGGCATGGTCTGATGTAAACAAAACGTTATGTTATTTATTTTGTGTTTTTATATTTCATGTGACATTTATTTATGTTTACATTTAACAGCTAAACACAATTTAATATCAATACACATATATAAAATAACTGCATTTATATTCATATACCATAGTTTTAATACATTAAGTGACAACCTGTGGCATACTACTATAAATGCTTACCAACCGATAACTATCCCCTAAAGAACAGAATGTGGGGATATAAATCAACTTTCCCCTATGACAAAACAAAAGTCATGGTCTAACACTATCCCAAGTCTAAATAAAATAATGGGATTTACAACATGTACCAGTCCCTGCTATGAACAAAAGTGAGAACTAACTGCATCTATATACATGTTAAATTAGTAACATAGCTAACGCTGGTACATCCCACGATAAACAGCCTTTGTATGCTCCTGTCGGGCGATCATGTTGACTACCCTGCGGTTTACGGAGCGACGACTCAGGTCTTCCTCCCGAGGATACCTCCTGACCTTGTTCCTCGGTCTACCAAAGACTGTGTCCATAAAAAAAACCCAGGGAATCAATCCTAGATGCCCCAACTCGTACCTATTCCTCTAGTTCGTCCACTCTCCTGGCAGCTGTCATCCACTCATCATGAATACGAATCTTATCCGCTATCTCCAAATTAAACTCAGCTATCATCTCTGTCAACTGTGTCTGTAATTCATCTTTCTCCATCCGGAATGCTTCAGCCTGAATCTCAGACTGCTCCAGCTCACCAACCAAGTCTACATTCCTCTCGAGGAGGTGATGTACCATAACTCCTAGTAAAGTAGTAGTCTGACGGTGCCCATGCACCTCAGCCTCCAACGCAGCAATCCGAGCCTCCTACTTCTCCAACTTGTCATCCTGCTCAATGATGCGATCTACATACTGCCCGAGCAAGTCGTCCCCAAAAGTGTGAAACACTAGAAATCCGTTCTCCGATGCCTCAGCCACTACCTGATCCTCCCCCTCCTCGGGGTCTGTCTCAGTAACTTGAGTATCCTCCTCATCACCCTCAGCATCACTGTCAAACCGTATCATGCCACTTCGTATTGGCTCCCCAATATCAGCTATGTGATCATCGGAATCACCTCCAGCCTCTGCCTCAGGCTCAGCCTTGTACAACTGCTCTGTATCTACCGGTATGTCAATAAACTCCACATCAACAACATGCTGACTGGACTATCCTACCTTAGGCATCTTACAGCCATAGACAAAAAAATAAACAAACAGCATGACGTTAGTATCACAATAAAATATATTCATTGATGAAATGAAATAGTATTTTATTATGCACAAAACTCGAGTCGATGAATTTCCATAATTCACCTAAAAAAAACTCGACTCAATGGATCTCCTTGACCCATCTACCAAGCGTACTCTATACGAGTTTAATTCTAATGTTATAACCTAGGTTTCACATCCTAAAGTTTTTAACCTACATCTCTGATACCAACCTGTGACACCCCCAAATTCAGGTACCAATACCTCGAATTTGGTGTTCATGCAAAAATACATCAAATCATCACTAAACAACATTTAATACTAATGCGGAAATAATTAAACATATGTTGTTCATTAATACATAGCTTCACTAATCCCAATGTCTTAAACCTTAAACAAAATACATCATACATATCTTATTAATACAAAAAAGGATCATAATTTAATAAAATAGAATAATAATAACAAACTATTCCTAAAGCTTGCCCTTGTCCTTCTTAGAATGCTCAGGCTTAACTACAATTAATTCATGATATAGCAAGAGTGGGCAACTAGTTTGCGCAGCAAGTTTAAAATAAATAATGAAGGTATATCATGAACGAATAAGAATGAAAATCGAATAAATCAACAGTTTAAAATAACTAAACAATATAATCAAAGTTTCAAAGATAAAATGAATATTGATTTTTTACTGTTGAGTGGTCAGATAGACCATGAACATTTCTAAGGAATCAATCATTTGATTAGCCCTTTTTTATATTTTAACCTGTCAGTTTGTACTTGAGGGGATCAGCCTCTTATACACCATTTGTATGCATAACATTAAACTTTGATGCATCGGATAACCGATACTTATATTCTCCTTATCAAGGGTTGCTCTCTCAATCTAAGAATCCGTACCAACTACTGGTTTGGATAGTTTTTTTTAAAATAATAACATATGTATATCTAGCCGAACAAATGGTGTAAACCAATTCTTTAAATAGTTCATGAATGAAGAACCTAAAATATTTTACAGTTCAATAATAAAATAGGAATTCAAGTGCACCAAGTGCAGATATCAACAACAATCATTGATGTGGAGTAATTAACAAATATTACACCATTAACATGGTTTAAAAATACTAACTCGAGTTTGAGTTATGAAACTTGCTCAATATAAATGTGAGTAAGGTAAGAGAACTTGCCTTGTTCGCGACGTACCGCTAATTCAGATAAATTAGACTCCCTTTGAAAGACCAACATTGATAACGTCGACCTATCAATTAGTACAACATATAATTATGCACTTAAATATTTAAGTTACTAAACTTAGCATCTAATCACTGATGATCATTACATAACACATTGCAAAAAATTTCATACCATTTATACTTAGTTGTATGTAGGTAAATGGTTTAATCCTCAAATATTACTTCTCTTTAAGTAATATTAAATTAAGTATACCTTAGATATCTTTAAATAATTATCTAAACTCTCAAACAAGTTATTATAATTATTTTATTACCTCATTTATTCTTAAACATTATTTAAAATAATAAATGATAAATATCCGTAATTATTGTTAAACAATAATTACTTAATTAACATCTATTAAGTATTTTGTTAATTATATTCCCCTTTAATTACTATTTAATCTCTAATTAAATAATAATTAATTAATTATTCATCATTATATATTATTTAATCTTAATTAAATAATAAATAATTATTTTATTAATCTTCACCCTTTTTAATTATTATTTAAGGTCAATTAAATAATAATTAGTTATCCTTACCTATTATTTAATGTTAGTTAAATTATAAATAATTAGATTATTGACTTTATTCTCCTTTAATTATCATTTAATATTAATTAAATAATAATTTATTAATTTTTATCCTTATTTATTATTTAATATTAGTTAAATAATAAATTATTATTATACAAACTTTTTCACCATTTAAATATTAATTGATGAACTTAAATGTTTTATTTATTATTTACTATTAAATAATAAGTAAATAATTTAATTATTTATAATTCAAAATAATTATTCTTAATCTCCTTTATTTATTATTTAATAACAATTAAATAATTAATAATTAATTACCTTTAATTCTCTTTATTTATTATTTAATAGCCATTAAACAATAAATAATTAATTAACTTTAATTATTATTTTATTTAAATAATAATTAAATACCTTAAATATTCTTAGTTTATTTTATTTATAAATATTTAAATTTATTTAGGTCCCATATTAATTATATTAATATTTAAAATATTTTATGATCCGTTTAATTAAATTAAACCAACCCGAACCGACCCAAAGCTGACCTGAACCGACCTGTGACTGACTTTGACCATCCAGGGTGCCATCTTAGGCACTCAAGAGTGCTAGCAGAGGCACCTAGGCGCTTGCCATCTCCACTGTTATGCATAAAGTTGCTCAATTTGTGTTTTATTTTGTGATTTTTATCTCATTTGCTAAAACTTGAATAAAATAAAATTTACAAATCTAAATGACCTCAAATTGGTGTTGATAGATTCTTATCTTCTTGAACTACAAGATTCTATCATTGAAACACATTTTTGGACATGTATAGGTCACGAAAAATGGGCTCAAAGTGGACTGTTATGCAATATGGTTTGACAATAAACTCATTTGGTTCCAAATATCATAACTCACTCATTTTAAAACCTTTTGACATAATTCCAACTAGGTTTTACTCTTAACTTACATACCTAACTCTGAATAAATCACACATAAAACTTGTAGTTTTCAAAATATAAAGCTCTGAATCACACATTCGCTTAGGATTCCGTCAGTAAAAATTGTTTTCATACATTTTGCCAAACTTTTCAACACAAACACATATAAATATTCATGTTAAACCTGTTTAACCCTAGATCTAACAATCTAGCTTGGATCTAAATATTTAGAGCTTGAAAATTACTTTTATACCATAGAAATCATATATAACACAAAGAAAAACATATAAGCTAGGGTTTTAGGTGATATTATACCTTTTTGCTCTTAATGGCTTGCTTTCTTAGCTTTCTAAAATAGGTTATGAAGTGTGATGACATCCAAGAACATCTCCTTGAATAATAGCTTAAATCGCTTGACTCGGTAATGAAACTCACTAATGAACTCTCTAAAGTCACTCACTCACCGAGTTAACTCACTAGAACTCACTAACAGCCAATATAGAGAACTCTTGCAATATTTTTGTAACCCTTTCAACATAAATGTGGTGTGCTATTTATAGCCCTATCATTCTATACATATATCATATATATCTATAGAATGGACATCAAATTTTTCTTCCAATTGCTAGCAAAATAGCTTAAGTGTTCCGCACACTAGCTCAAACATCAAATTTGATATATTTTGAAATTCAAGTAGCCCCTTGCCCAAAACCATCAGCCATTCCCCATAAATCATTGATTTTCCATTTATTTTTATTATACAATTTACAAATTTAAGTCTTCTAGAAGCTTGATTAATTAGGTCAATGTTTGAGCTTGCATTTTAATTTGTTTGGGCCACTAGATCACTAAATAAATTCACCAACATTAGCCTTCAAAAATAATTCACTAATCTCCCAATTAAATGAAAGATTGGACTAGTTTAATTAAACATTAAATCACATAATATAACCTACAAGTCCATTATTCTCTTAATTCCCCTTGAACTTGTTTTTAAAATAATTATTAAACCATTTAATAATTAAATTTAATTTAATTACATAATCCAATTAGACTTGTTATATTCAAATTTTAATTGAATATTTAATTAGGGATCCATAACCTATAAATCCCTTGATATCAAAAATCATTAAGTTAATCCGTTAATTTAATTAAACTCATTAATTGGACTTTCTTTAATTAAATTTAGCGAATAGACAAATAGTCAAATTATTACATAAAGGTTTAGATTAATTCACATAACTTAATTAGAAATTAAATTCTTAATTTTATTTATAATGTAACTTAAAATTCTCGATCTTTACACATGGTACTAGAAATAGTTTTTAAGTTTCTTTGATTTTGGACTGTTCTACCTCTTATACCAACATGGACAGGACTTCATCATTACAATGATCCTTGATCCAAGGTCTTACTCATTTTATCATTTACAAACCCCCATAATTTAGACATTAAGATTTTAACAACAAAGGTTTGTAATTTATCTTTACAAGGACTATATGAAAACTAGTTCCATAAGTCATTGCTTAGCTTTATAGAACATGATAACTAAAGCATTGTATAGCTAGGCCATTATGTCTATTGACTCAAAAACTTTAAATTTAGCTAGGCATTAATTCTAATCTAGAATAAGGAATTTAAATGAACATGATAACAACTATAGGTTGTTACCTCTTTGAGTGCAAACTTTGACAATACTTCAATCTAGGCTATTTTCTTCAACTATCAAGACTTCTCTCTCAATATTTCATCATACTTTCTTTGCTCTACTAACTTGTGAATTTGTAAGTATTTAATGAAGGCTAATGGCTCTATTTATAGCACTTGCAAGGGTTGGTGTAAGTTGAACATTAAACTAATACTTCTAGGCTAAGCTTTGTAAATGAGAGCTTCCTAGGCACTCCCTCCCCCTTTGGCCGGCCCCAACCTCTTCCCTATGCAATAAATGCCATTAATGCTCCTTGCAAGGTAGATGGAAACCATAAGTGCTTGCCATTAATGCTCCTTGCAAGGAAGATGGAAACCATAAATGTTTGTCGTTAATGTCTTGCAAGGTGTTGGTTGAGTTAGAGACTTGATTAGGCTTCTAATTAAACTTAGCTTATTTTAGTCCTTATTATGTGTAAAAATATTTACTTAAAGTCCTAATTAATGCTTAACACTTGCTTAAAACCTTTTTTGGCCATTCAGAGGCCAGATCTCCGACTTCTCCATCAATCAACTAACTCAAGCTAGCAAAACACAAATTGGGATCTTCAATCTCAAAGCTAGTTTTTTACTTACATAATATGTAAGTATCCTAACATTTTTTAATAGCCATTATGTCCTCTAATTCTCTACAAAAGTAACCAAACTAGAATGGCCTAACTTGGTTAGCCTTAGTTTGGTTTAGTTTGTAACTTAGTTAACTTAACTAGTCACTTGGTTTTTAGTTTTGTTTCTACAACTTAGTTTGATTCCTAGTTTGGTTTCTTCAACTAGTTAGTTAGCCACTATTATTAACTTTTAATTACCAACTTTGACTATTCGTATTTGTACTGTATAATTTTTGTATTATACTCGTATTATTTTTCTTATTTGTGAATAGTGATTTTATATTTATATTTTTGTATAAATACTTAAAGCTTAATATACCCTAAGGTATACTTTTTAACCATTGATAGGTTTTAATAGGTATATTGATTCAACACTTGAACCAAAACACATAATAATACACATTGAAAATCATATAACACATAAATAATTTAGTCTTTATCATTCATACGAAATCGAATTAGAAGATTCTTAGAAATTCGAAACATTACGCTTGCTTTTTGAAGAGGATGATTAATCTTATAATTATTTGTGTGGAGACATTAAAGTAAGTGTATAGGTGCATATTGGAGAGTAAGTTTACTAAATGTGACTCGCTTAAGAAATACCTAATGGAGTTTTACCTGCATTTCAATAGGAGTTCCTATAGTGATAGTAGTATAAGTGATCCTTGGACTTAAGATCATCATAGTACCTTGTGTATTATGAGTTATACTTTGTCATATTTTTTAAGACTCTTAGGGTATATCAAATGGTATGTTTGGGTATAATGAAGTGTAGGTAAATAATCAACAAAGGATCCACCACTTTCAATAAAGAGAGAGAATGTCTAATATGATTCGATAAGTGACAACTCAAAAATCCCTTGCCAGTATTGAATAAAATTTTGAAAGGAGTTTCTAATTTCACTAGAGTTGTTCATATGAAAATTGAAATGAATATGATCAAATAAATAAGACTTGATAGAAATTTCATATTTTATATTTGATTGGGAATTTTATGCTAGAAGAATTGAATTGTATGGTAACTATTTACTAAATAAATTTTTTTGTGATTAAAAGTTAATTTCATATTATCCACATAGTCATTATATGCTGAGAGGTGTCACTCATGACATAAAATAAATATATTTACTTATTTTAAATTCAAAGAATTTAATTCATAATAAATAATATTAGAATTATTCTAATTTATTTATTTTACTACTAGCATAATATTGAACATAAAGGGTTACACCATAAAAGAGAAATATTTATTTTAAAAGTAAATGACTTAATAATAATAAATTAAGTATACCTAATTTATACCATCATGGAATAAATTAAATATCTTATTATTTATAATTAGGTATTTTAGAAATACTAATTATAAATTAATAAGAGAGGCCTTATTATTATTATTATTATTATTGTTGTTGTTGTTGTTGTTGTTGTTGTTGTTGTTGTTGTTGTTGTTGTTGTTGTTGTTGTTGTTGTTGTTGTTGTTGTTGTTGTTGTAATGACCACAAATTTCATGTCACATTGTAATTAGAATTAAGTACTAATTAATAGTGAATTTAAATTCTTGTGTTAATTAATTGTGCACTTAGGTGATTGAATGATTATATTAATGTATTTGTATATTCATTTAATTATTAAAGAGAAGATAATGAATTAATAAAGTAATTAATTAAAGAATAGATTATATAATGTAATTTAAAATAAACTAGTTAACCTAGTTGCCTAATTAATTTTAATAAAGTAAGTCTAATGGGATTATGAGTTTAATTAATGGATTTACTAATTAAAGTCCAAGAGAATTAATTTAGAAGTCCATAGAATTATTGAAATAACTAGTCCATGTAATGAGACCATGATTTAATTAAATTAGCTCAATGCTTAATTTAATTTCAAGTATCATGGGTTAGTTAGTGTTAGTTTAATAAAATGAATTAATTGAGCTCAATCAAATTAATATGATGAGTCCAATTAAATTAATTCAAGAGTCCAACTTAGAACCCAACACAAAGTCAAAAGGATGGTCAATGTTTATACAAGTTGGTGATTATATATATATGTATATATATTACCAATTAAGACATAAAGAAAAATCAAAAATAGAAGAAAATAGAAGGAGATGGCCAGCCATGTGAGGGGGGACCCACTTGGGGTGCATTGCTCCAAGTTTTCTTAAGAAGACCACTCTACATCACTCTTCCCCATTGCATGCTAGTAAGCCTACTTGAGGTGCACTTGATGTGCATACTTACACATATTGTAAGTATACATTTTCACTAGTTAATTGTGTATTATACTCTTCATTCATTTCATTAGTTCAAGTGTTAGTCATTTAGAGAGAGAAAAAGCTAGAGAGAAGAGAGAGAATTCTCTAGAGAAAACAAGAGTGTTCTTGTGTTCTTAAGAGCTTTGAGAGAAACACTTAGAAAGCTTGGTTCTAGCATCTTAGATAGATCAAGGAGAGTAAAGGTGTATGTCATCTAGTCTCATATCATATTTTGGAAGGAAGAGAAGAAGAGCATCTAGATCATCAAGATTTAAAAGTGTTATATCCTTATTTATTTTTACTTTTCTATGGTTAAAAGTTCCTTTAAAGGTATTTTCCATGGTTGGTTGTGGGAATTTATGTTATGTGGAACCATGAAGGGTTCGAAGATATAAGGGAGAAAGATTTGATGGAGAAAATTTGACAAATATATGTGTACTATGTGTATATGTTCATGCATGCGTATAAAAAGTATTTTTAATGGTCAAAATATATTTTGATGGTCAAAACCTATTTTCAAAACTCTCTAATCTTAAATACATGCTAGAGTGGTAGATCTATGGTTGCATGGGTGTAAACTGAGTTTGTGTATGCATTAGTGTCGTAAAAGTTGAACAAATGCATGAAATCAACTTTGTCGGAAAAGCTTAAACAGAGCAGTCCAGTTCCTGGAGTTACTGTTCACGTTTCGTAACTCGTAATCAAGATTCGTAAATTTTGGATGGTAGATCTATGAGATGCGAAACGTTTTCAAGTGGAACGACTAAAAAATATTAGACGAGCTATCCGTGGTGATTTTTCTTGTAAAACAGTTCCTGTCGGTAATTTCGTCAAACCCTACTGTCTAGATTATTGTCGAGGCTGTTTTGACCACTTATATTGTTTCAAAAATTCTGAATTTTTTTTTACTGGTAATATATGTTATAAGGAAGCTACTGACCAAAAATGAGTTTATTCCGACTTCGGATAAGTGAGTTATGGCCGGGTAAACATTTTGCAATTTTAAAAAGAAATGGTTGTAACTTGAGTTTTACAACCCAGACAATTATGAAATTTTTTGTGGAGTCCGTATGTGGTCAAATGTAGCTACTGTATAAATTTTGTTACATTATTATGTACGGTTAGTTTTTTTATAAATGTTGCTATTTTGGACAGAAATGACCTATTTAAAAATAGGAAATGGACTTGGAAAATTAGAGAAAATTTATTTTGTGAGTGATATATATTATACTAAAGATATCCAAAAGATATAAAAAAATAATAAGGCAGTTTGATATTTTTAATAAATATAATTGAGTTAAGAATGACTGAAGAAATTATTGTAAATTAAGTCATAAAGTTATGAAATATAATTTTATGGACTATTATTTGTTAAAATAAGTTGATAATGCTAATAAAGGGTAATTTAGTCATTTGTTATATAAATGACATGAATTGGTTATTAAATGATTTGAATTATAAGAATTAAATAATTAAATTAAATTGTTTAAATAGTGTTTGGCTATTATTTGAATAAAAGTGATTATTTATTAATATAATAATAAATTGATTTAAAATCTTGAAGATTAAGTAATATATCACTTAATCATTATGAGTAACGTTAAAATGATTTAATCTTTTGGTGACGAGTTAAATATTATTGAATATAATAAAATAAATAAAATATTATTAAATGATTAATAATATTAGAAACTTAAAAAAATATTATTAAATGATTAATTTAAATAAAATATTATTAAATAATTAATAATATTAGAAACTTAATAAAATATTATTAAATGATTTATAATATTAGAAAATAAATAAAATATTATTAAATGGTTAATAATATTAGAAACTTAATTAAAATATTAGCAAATGATTAATAATATTAATAACTCATTAAAATAATATTAAATGGTTAATAATATTATACAAGTGTTAATGAATATTAAATGGTTAATATCATAATTAAGCGATTAAAATATTATCAAATGATGATAATAATTTTAAGTGTTCCATGTTAGACTTATGTAATTAAATGTTAGTACTTAAGACGATTTAAGGATATGTCAATGTGGGTTACTAATTGGGAGATCAACCTTATCAATGTTACGTCTTTTCAAAGGAAGTAGATAAGTTTACTGTAAGTAGTAATTCGCGGACGAGGCAAGTTTTTCTTTACCCAGTCTTTTATTTATTTTACAAGCATGCTGTGTGGGTTAATTATTAAAAATTAATCCACATCAATATTACTATTCACACTTGGGTGCACTTAAAGAATTGTTTCATCATTTATCTATGAAACACTAGAGTTTAGTTATTTATGAACTGTTTAAGAAGTAGTCTATGCTAATTGTTTCAGCTGGACCTTGCATGATTAAATCCAATAAATTAAATATTGTTATAGCTTATCCAAACTAATAGTTGGTGCGAACTCTTATAGTAAAACTGAGAAATAACAACTCTATCAAGGGATTAATATCGGGAAACCGAACTTGCGCAAGATGTCTAAGTGTTATGCATATACATATGGGTTGAAGAGATTGATCCTCTCGGATACCAAAATACTAAGAGGCTCGGATGAAATTCTGATTTGCCTTCGCTAGTTCATGGTCTTTAGTGACCACTCAACAGTAAAGATTCATTTATTTCTGTTAAATTGGAACTTAATTCTCTTTTCTTCACATGTGTTATATCTTGATGGAAACCTTAAAAGTTATCTATTTAAAATCGTGATATACCTTTCATATGATTCTGTTTATTTAAACTTGCTAAGCAAAGTAGTTGCTCACCCTTGCTATAACACATTACTTTTCAGTCAAGCTAGAAAGCTCGAAGAAGAACAAGGGCAAGAATAAAGTTCAAGAATAGTTTAGCTATGCATACTATTTACTTTATGTTTTGTAACTTTGTTATGTAAACCCTTTTGAATAATCAAGGTGTATGTTGGTATTATGTAAAGGTTAATAGGCCTTGGGACTAGAAGTACATTTTTAATGAACAATGTATGTTTCTTTATTCCGCTTTAGATTATAGAATGTGTTTGATGATGTTGTTTTGTGAGCACCAAATGCGAGTTTATGGAACCCGGATTTGGGGGCGTCACAGGTTGGTATCAGAGTTGTAGGTTATAAAACTTTAGGTTTCGGTACCTTAGGATATAACCTTAGAAGAGTTAACTCATGTACAGTTCTAGGTGATGGATTTTGGAAATTCATCGAGTCGAGTGGTAACACAATTCAATATACTTTCATTTCATCAATGAATATATTTTATTGCAGTACTAATGTGACGACCCCAAATCTGGGTTCCTAGAACCTCGGATCCGGTTCAACACAAGTACTACATTTTTCTTATTGTTCATGAATTACAACAATATTATAATTAATAAATAACCATTTATTTACAATTTTACAACATCTCTTCCTATTCCAGAATCGAAATCTTTATACATTCCTAGTATGTCTCAATATCAGATATGATACGACATTCTATTACAATCAATTTGAGTATCAAGACTCATAATACATACCAACCAATTCTTATACTACACAATCATTTTACCTGTCCAATTCGGACTGATATCTACAATGGTCGTGATAAACCTTCAGTGAATGTAATATCCATTCCTGTTTCTTGATCCTTATCAAAACTTCATATACTTGTACTATCTGAAAATGTTGGTTTAAGCAAGAGTGAGCACGACGGCTCAGCAAGTTTAACAGGTACACATAACACATTACATGCTTCACATATACTCTACAATTTATACTTACATCATGCTTTTCATGCATTTCAATTTATGTCATACTGCTCATGCATCACATATAACATCTTGCAATTCATGCTTCATGTTTATACATAATCTACATGTAATCATACCTCATGCATATCACAATTATCATCAATATCTTTCTATTAACAATTTAATATCACATCATAGCATGTTAAAGCACATAGGAGCAAGTTCTAAAAAACTTGTCTGGTCGCTTCTACCATTTACGTATATTTGCGTCATTTGCTCAACCTACAATTTATATAACAAATTAACATAATCATTAGCTACCAGGACTTTTAATTAGTCTTAACTTAAGACCTTAACTTCAAATTATTAACTCTTTAGTTGTCCGATAAACGAACCCTTAAGTTCCGGACAAAAATCATAGCCCAACAAACCTAGTTGGACATGTCGGTAAACTTAACCAACTTATTAATATTATTAACCATTTAATAATATTTTAATCACTCATTAATATTATTAACCATTTAATAATATTTTAATCACTTATTAATATTATTAACCATTTAATAATATTTTAATCACATATTAATATTATTAACCATTTAATAATATTTTAATCACTCATTTATATTA
Source organism: Hedera helix (assembly GCA_947179155.2). Classification (NCBI taxonomy): domain Eukaryota; kingdom Viridiplantae; phylum Streptophyta; class Magnoliopsida; order Apiales; family Araliaceae; genus Hedera; species Hedera helix. The sequence goes on from OX359271.1 coordinate 7,165,838, forward strand.
TTAACCATTTAATAATATTTTAATCACTCACTAATATTATTAACCATGTAATAATATTTTAATCATTTATTAATATTATTAATCATTTAATAATATTTTAATCACTTATTAATATTATTAACTATTTAATAATATTATAATCTCTTACTAATATTATTTATCATTTAATAATATTTTAATCATTTACTAATGTTATTCATCATTTAATAACTTTTTAATCATATACTAATATTATTAATCATTTAATAATATTTTAAATACACATTAAATAATACCAATAGTTAACTTTTTAATTGTGTTAACTTTAGTCTTTATTTTAAACATTTAGTTACCAATTAATCATTAATGGATTTTATATATATTGGTTTAATAACCAAAACATTCATTTTACACTTATTTCAACTTAAATTTTCATAAAAAAACTCGACCCGGACCGACCCGACCCGACCCGACCCGGAGCTGGAAAAATCTGCTTAGCAGATTGTTCTGACGCAGCTGCGTCAGTCCTGATGCGGCTGCGTCAGCCATTTTGTCCGAAAGTCAATTTTTTTGACTGCTCGACCCTCCGATGCTCAGACAGCCATAACTTCTTCATTTTAAAACATTTTGGTGTGATTCTTGAGTCCATTCTTATCAGAATGTCCCTCTCTACAACTTCTCTTTATATCACAAATCCAAATTCTGAACGGAACTAGGCTAAAAACTGCTTACAAGGACAAAGTGAAAATTAAAATCACAAATCCTTGGTTTTAATGGTTCAAACTTGAATATAATAAACTCTACACATCCAAATGACACCAACTTAGTGTTGTTGTCTTCCTAACTTCTTGTTTTACAATATTTCATGGTTCAATCACATTTTTTAAAACGTTTGACACAAAATTTAAATGTCGAACCACCTAGGGTTTTACCGGTAATCACAATATGGAATTTTCTTCCATTTATTTGCATACCACTTATATCAATTCATGATTTAAACCTATCAAACCATGAATCTACCTATATATCATAGATTTAGACTTCTAGATTATCAAAATAACTTTTGATCGGTTAAAAATATATTTTGACCGTTTAAAACTTATATAAATTATAAAAATGCATTAAGGAAGAGTTAGAACACTTTTCAACCTCTTGGATTTGAATATTCTTCTTCTTCTTCTTCTTCTTCTTGTATATCTTGTTAGGACTCCTCCCCTTCCTTCTTCTTGAGTGAACCATTAGCACACTAACTCACAAGCTCTCTAGCTTTTCTCTAGAACCTCTCTCTCTATAATATTTGATCTACTAACAAATGAGCCAACTCTGGCTTTCTCTTACTACTCTTCTATTTATAGACTACCAAAATTGATACTTACAATTATTGTAAGTCTATAATATCACCAATACTTGCAAAAGATCAAATCAAGTTTAATTATTAAATGAATGACCTTTGCTTGGATTGATTTATGGAAGTTGAGTGAAGCAACTAGGTGGAGTAAATTTGAAGCAATCATTCTCCAACACTTAACTCATGTATGGTTAAAACTCTTACTCTTGTAACCTATGTTGACCTAACTATCAACCATGGTCCAAGCTCATCAATTGATCATACATACATCTTCCACCAAATAACCCAAGTAAGGTTAATTCTCTACAATTAAGTATACATATATATCCAATATATTTATATATTTACTAACACTTAACTCTAACATTGGTTAAGGTTTTATTTTTATGTCCTGTATAATTATATAAGCATCTATATATATATACACCAATATATGTATATATATATTCATTTATACATGCACAATACTTGTATTTTTTATATTTAAAATGTCATCCATCAACTTGACTACAAGCAACATAAATGGTGAAGTGTAAAATACGCAACAATCACCAACACTTAACCCACATGTGGTTAACTCTCTACAACATCCAACCCATGGTTACATATAAATTATGCCTTGGTGAATTATATACATACACAATTGTATCTATAATATTCTTCCTACAACTAACCCATGCATAGTTAAATCTTTAATTTATTTACTACCTAGGGTTATTCAACTAACTCATCCATAGTTAATTCTCATCATCAAATTCACCCACCTAGCATTTAACCAATGTTTGGTTAATGCTCTCTCTTATCTACCAACTAGGGTTGTTCAATTAACCCTACATTAGTTAATTCTCTACACTTAACAATACTTGAATTTATTCTCCCAACATATTGACCAATATTTGACTTTTAAATTTGGACTCAATATTTGGGCTACTAGTTTATTTTGCATTGGGCTCCCTTATTTAATTATTTGGGCTACCCAACACAACTCACATATCTTTATAACTTGGGCTAGGTAATTAATTTAATTTGACTTATATTAATTACCTCTTGGACTATAATCAACATAACATTTGGGCTTATTATTTAATTACCCACTTCATATCAATATTCTCATATTGGGCTAACATCTATAATTCTTTTGGGCTAGTCCACTAGTAATAATTAAATTACTTGGACTCTTCATGAGGCTAGATCCTTAAAGTTATTTGGACCTCTATAATTACCAACAAGACTTTCAACCATTCAAATATTGAGCTTGCTTAAATCCATTAATGGACTCTATACAACAACTTAATAATTAAGTTAATTACTTAATTAATTTAATTTCTTAATATTGTCATTCTAGACAATCATTCTAGCTTCACAATAACTTTAAACCTTAACTAATATAATTAACTTAATTAATTATATTTTATGTCTTTCCTTCTTACTCCATTTTTAAACTAATTAATTTATTAGTTTAATTGAGTACTTAATTTACTTCACACATCATCTTGTTTGACTAACAAACTCAACTCTAGGTATATATATTAATATAATCACCTTCACTTTTCAATTGAATTTATTTTCTTAATAAATTCTCTACAAGCATCGTTAAAATATTTTCACATTTAATTTTCTAACAAATACCTTATGTTAAAAAAAATGTTCACCCATTTTCTACACATCTTACTTCTCAAATTCTAGGTTTTAAACCTTAACCTTTAATAAAATCAATTAAGATATTATTTAAAATCTTGAAAATATCTGGGATATTACAACTAATGTCATTTTATTTGTGTGATTGTAGAATGCCTTAGATTGGTCAGCCGAGTCACACTATTGAGGAGGATTACATAGATATCCATATGGATACAGCACAGTCGCTAGTGGCTGCACCTATAGAGGATCCTGAGTCAGATCATGAGATGCAGGATATTGAGGATTGAGAGTCAGAGCCAGAGCTGGAGATTAGGGAGGATCCAGTGACTGAGGAGGAGGAGCCAGCTGAATATGCTGATGGCATGGGCACTACTGCTAGTGACATCATCGATGAGCTGACTACAAAGAACGATGAGTTGGAGGATAGAGTCCAGCACTTGGAAGAGCATAATCAAACCCACCAACAAATGGAGGATCAGTACAAGGCATTGGCATATCAGTTATCTGGCAAGAACACTGAGCTGAAGGATCAGGTACTGATTTAGAGGAGCAGGTTCAGGAGTACATGGACTCCGTGGGGCATATTGGACATTTAACCCATCAGTTGGTAGCTCAAGATACAGAGCTGCAGGCTAAACTGGCTGAGTCTGAGGCTAAATTAGCAAAGGCTGAGATGAAGATTCAGCAAGTGCTGGATGAGAAGGAGGCTATCAAGGCGCACTGGCAGGAGGCAATCGAGGATAGGATAGAGATGGAAGTGCAGAGAGATGCTGCACATGGACAGATGGTCAAACTAGAGGAAAAGATTTGAGAGAAGAAAGTGAGGCTGGATAGGGCAACATATGCCTATGGCTTCACACGACAGATTCCAAAGAAGGGTACATCGCTACCCAGCAAAGGAGGGTCAGACCAGGCATACCATCAGTAGGAGCTTAATGATGGCCATGGGGGATGAGGAGTACGATAATGCAGTGCGTCGGGGGATGCACCATTAATAAATTTGTTGATTAGTAGTTATGGTTATTAGTATGCTTTATTTATGATGTATGTAGACGGATGCAGTAAAACTCCACTTTTGTTTTGGTAGTGGGTTAGTATGATATGAATCCCAACCCTAAGAGTTTAGGGAATATGTTTATGATATATCCCATCTTTTGTAGCCTTTTGGGGATAGATGCATTCATAGCAGTATACTTTCGGTGTAAAGTGCTATGCACTATGTTTTGGCATATTAATATAAATGCAGTTATGTTTTATGATTATGTGTTTTGATTGGTTAAATCTTTACATGTAATATTTAATGTTTAAAAGATAAAAGAATACGATTTAATAATAATAATAACTTAGAAGTTTTCTTTTCTCTTTAAATCAGACAATGGCGCCATGTATACAACCACCAAAAAACCAAGGGGTAGAAGAGTCAGTTACTAATGACGAGGGATGACACAATGTAGACCCGATGCAGAACTTTGTCGATATGCTAGCAGAGACAATGCAGAATCGACATCCAATGGTAGGAAATCCGCCACCACTGCCGAATCAGTTGGCCAATTTTAAGGATTTCAAAGCAGTCGGACCACCGAAGTTTAGGGGAACCACAGACCCAATCGAAGCCCAGTCATAGATAAAGGAGATAGAAAAGGCATTTGTTATTGCAAGAGTGGCGGAGGAGTAAAAGACTATTTTTGCTACCTTCATGATGAAGGGAGAGACCAATTTCTGGTGGGAAGCCAATCAGAATAGGGCTGGAGAATGTGTGGTGTCATGGGAAAGGTTTAAGGAGATATTTGATGAGAATTACTTTCCAAAAAGTATGAAGAATATGATGGAGGTTAGATTTTTAGAACTGAAGCAGGAAAATATGTCGGTACCCGAGTATGCGGCAAAATTTAATGAGCTGGCTAGGTTCGCTCCACATCAGGTGGACACAGATGAACGCAAGGCCAAAAGATTTGGGAATGGTTTAAAACCATGGATATTTAGCAAGGTGGAAGTGCTACAGATTGATTCATTCTTAACTGTGCTGGAGAAGTCAATCATAACTGAAGGAGAAAACGAGGCGTTATCCAAGTATAACCAGGAGAGGAATAAAAAGAGGAGCGAAGGTGGAAATAAAAATAGTAACAGTGGTGGCAGCAGCAACAACAAATGAAAATGGGACAACAATAATGATAAGAGCTCTGGAAATCAATATGGAAATTTTCAGAAAAAGAAGGCATGCAGCAACTGTGGGAAAAATCATTCCGGGGAATGCATGAAGGGCAAGAACATATGCTATAACTGTGGGCAGGAGGGACACATTGCTCCAAAGTGTCCCCACCCAAAGAAGGGAGGATGCTACTCGTGCAGAGCTTCTGATCATAGGATAAAGGATTGTCCTAAAAGGAAGAATGATGGAGGAAGTGATAATAAGAACAATAACAACAGATTGACTATTGGAGGACCGGTACAGTAGGACAGGTCGACAGCACGAACATTCAACATGACGGTGCAAGATGCCATGGAGTCAAAAGACGTAGTGTCAGGTATTATTCCAATCAATAATATAAATGCTTACGTATTATTTGATTCAGGTACTACCTGTTCATTTGTGTCTGATAATTTCGCTAAACGACTAGAATTGCCTAGAGAAAAGTTAGAAAACCCTATGAATATAGAAGTTGCGAATAAAGAAGTGATTATTGTTAAGTATATACATAGAAATTGTTGTGCGGAGATACATGGTCAAAAGATGTGCGTGAATTTAATTCTGATACGCTTAGGAGAGTTTGATGTCATTTTAGGAATGGATTGGTTATTTAACCATGGGGCAGTGATTGATTGTCAAAAGAAGAGCATATACCTTAAGACACCAAATAGGTCTAAGGTAGTATTTTATGGTAGCAAGTCATCGAGGCAATCTTGCTGTCTGGCGATGATGCAGGCCAAAAAATTGTTAAAGAAATGATGTGTAGGGTATTTGGCTCATGTAGTGAATACAGAGATGGTGAATCCAGAAATGGAATAGATACCAATAGTTAAGGAGTTCATGGATGTGTTTCCTGAGGAACTGCTAGGACTTTCGCTAGATAGTGAAATAGAATTTGTAATTGATTTGGCGCCGGGGTCAACGCCAATATCAAAAGCACCATATAGGATGGCTCCGATAGAATTAAGGGAGTTAATGGTACAGTTGCAAGAATTGTTAGATAAGAAGTACATTTAATCGAGTGTTTTTCCATAAGGAGCACCTGTGTTATTTGTAAAGAAAAAGGATGGATCGATGAGACTTTATATGAACTATAGAGAGTTGAACAAAGTAACGATCAAGAACAAGTACCCGTTACCAAGAATTGACGATCTATTTGATCAACTAAAAGGGGCAAAGTACTTTTTGAAGATTGACTTAAGGACTGACTATCACCAGTTAAAAGTAAGGAAGGAAGATGTGCCGAAAACAGCATTAAGAACTCGTTACGGTCACTATGAGTTTCTGGTGATGTCGTTTGGACTGACGAATGGACCAGTTGCATTTATAGACTTGATGAACAGAGTGTTCAAGTGGTACTTGGACAAGTTCGTAGAGGTGTTCATTGACGATATTCTGGTATATTCCAATACTAAAGAGGAACATGCCGAACATTTGAGGTTGGTATTAGAGATATTGAGGAAGGAACAGTTGTACGCGAAATTTTCGAAGTGAGAATTTTGGTTAGAGAGAGTTCAATTTTTGGGACACATTATTGACAAGGAAGGAGTTTCAGTAGATCTTGCAAAGGTGAAAGCGGAGTGAAATTGGGAACAACCAAGAACGCCAACGGAGATTAGGAGTTTCTTAGGTTTATCGGGTTACTATCGGAGATTTATCAAGGATTTTTCATGGATAGCAACGTCGTTAACAAATTTGATGAGGAAGACAGTGAAGTATGTGTGGACGGAAAAGTGCGATGAGAGTTTTCAGGAGTTAAAGAAAAGACTTAGTTAAGCACCTGTGTTGACTTTACCAGACGATACGGGAGATTTTACGGTCTATAGTGATGCGACACACAAGGGACTAGGTTGTGTGCTTATGCAAAACGGTAAGGTCGTTGCGTACGCATCACGCCAGTTAAATAATTATGAGAAGGGATACCCTACCCATGACTTGGAGTTGGCAGCAGTAGTGTTTGTCCTTAAAATATGGAGACATTATTTATATGGAGAACAATGTGAGATATTGTTGTCAGATTTATGTATAGACAAATTCACGCAAGTATACGTGGCCAACAAGTAATATAATAGTAAGTAAAGTATCGATCCAACGAGAAATTATTATTAAAAATATTCAAATACTAATTTTATATCAACTCAATTTTATTTAAACAACCGATTCAAATTTTATGGAATTAAATTAACTAACTAAAATAAGCAAATTATTAAGCAAAGATGAATATCAGATTTAAAAGTTAAGACTACAACTTCCCACAATGTTTCACATAAATATTTTCATTCTCTTGACAACTATTTAATAAATATAATCCATTAAAGTGAAAATTCACAAATATTTATTAAACTTTTTCCAACAGTTTGACAAAAATATCTACTCCAATTACTCTACTATATTCCTATGTAAAATAATTAAGAAGAGATTCATTAAGCTTGAATTCCCAAAACACTTACATGCAACGTATAAATATATTCCTATTTTATACACAATGCATGTTATCATATTTAGATCAAATCCTAGATTTCATCTTCCAATGCCATCTAGGAAATCAAATAATTGTTTGGCCAAACAATTATAACATGTAAGCATAAAATATGATAAATGAATTATAAAGATTAATAATTGAAACAAGAGAGAATTAATGTATACTAAACATTGGGTTCCATTGTAATCTTAAAATAAAATTAGTACATAAGTAAATAAAAAGAACTCCTCAAATTAAACAACATCTTAGCAAAAATTAAACATAAAAGAATAAAGGATAAAATATGTAGCACTTCTTCAATCTCCAACACTTGAACCCTTGATGTAGCCTCATTTGCTTCAATGTATCTATAGGTTATTGTGTATTTGTGCTCTCCATTTGTCATGTATTTATAGGCCTCAAATATATCCAAACCCTAATAGGATTTACTTTTCCAAACCCAAATAGGAATTAAAATCCAATTCGGAATCAAAAAAGTCTCAAAATTCGCAAAATCTGGAATTAACGCGCAACCCAAACGCGGCGTTGACTGGAGTCAACGCGCTTTTTAATCTGTGAACATTCGCGCATTGCGCGCTTGCACCATGAACAGGAAACGACGTCATATGGTGACTTGCATGCTCACCCCAACCTCCCGCGCATGGCGCGACGATTAATTCTTTCCTGGTGCATCAAAACGGTGTCGTCCCACGTCCGGTCTCTTTAATCTACATGCGCGCATGACGCGGAAGTCCGAATGAGTTATTTACGAGAATGCCACCACGCTGGATATTTACAATTAAGGCCCCCAGAATCTGCTTTATTACGATTTTGCCACCGTCTTCTTGCAGAATTACACTTTTGCCATCAGGGTATTGCAGATTTTACAGATTTGTCATTCCTTCTTTATTTCTTACACAATAAAATATAAAATAAATAAAAATAATATAAAAATGCTAAAAATAATAACAATGTATAATAATAAATAAAACACCTAAATTCCTAAAAATATTAAATAAATAGAAATAAAATCTAATTATCAGATACACACAAATCATAAGAGTCTGAAGTATATCTTCACACAAAAAGAGTTAAACATGAGGCAAATGAGGTGGTTAGAATTGATTAAAGATTATGATTGTGAAATTCTATATCATCCCGGTAAGGCCAACATAATAGCAGATGCTCTAAGCAGAAAAAGCAGAGATAAGTTGTTTGTATTAACAGACCAAGAAGAACTGGTAAAAGAAATGGCTCGAATGGAGTTAGAGGTAAAAAATCTGAAGGAGTCAGAGGAGAAGTTAGTAGAAATAGAAGCAAGTCTAACCTTATTAGACAAAGTAAAAGATGCATAAGGAATAGGATGACCGATGGAGAGGAGGTCAAATACAAAGTTGATAGTAAAGGATTGCTAAGATTTGAAAATCGAGTTTAGGTGCCTTCAATGCCTGAATTACGAGAAGAGATTTTGTAAAACGCTCATAGTACGAGATACTCGATACATCCGGGTAGTATGAAGATGTATCAAGATCTACGTCAATATTTTTGGTGGCCAAATATGAAGAGAGAGGTCGCAGAGTGTGTCAGTCGATGCCTAATTTGTCAAAGGGTAAAGGCAGAACATCAAAGACCAAGTGGATTATTACAGTTATTAGAGATTCCCGAATGAAAATAGGAGCATATGACAATGGATTTTGTGGTAGGACTTCCAGCAACACAGAAGTGATACGACGTTATTTGGGTGATCGTAGATCGACTAACAAAGTCAACGCCCTTTTTACCGATTAAGATCAGGTTCAATTTGGATCAGTTGGCCAAGTTGTATATCAAAGAGATAGTTTCAAGACATGGAGTATCGGTATCTATTGTGTCTGATAGAGACCCTCATTTCACGTCAAATTTTTGGAAGAGTCTTCAAGAAAGAATGGGGACGCAATTAAGGTTGAGTACCACGTATCATCCATAAACGGATGGGCAGAGTGAAAGAACTATTCAGACATTGGAAGACATGCTCAGAGCCTGTGTAATGGATTTTAAGGGAAGTTGTGATGACCATCTACCTTTAGTAGAATTTGCATATAATAACAGTTATCACGCGAGTATAGGCATGCCACCTTATAAAGCATTATATGGAAGAAACTATAGAACACTCATATGTTGGGATGAAATGGGAGAACGACGACTGTTAGGGCCAAAATTGGTTCAGCAGACAGTAAAGATTATCAAAATTATTAGAGTTCGTCTAGTAGCAGCTCAAAACCGTCAGAAGAAGTATGCAGATTTAAGTCGCCAGAAACGAGATTTTGAAGTGGGAAGTTTTGTATTTTTGAAAGTATCACCATTGAAAGGGAAAATCAGATTTGGGAAGAAAGGGAAATTGAGTCCAAGGTTCATAGGACCATTCGAGATATTGAAGAGAGTTGGTGAAGTGGCGTACGAGGTAGCTTTATCTCCTAAACTGAAACATATCCATAACGTGTTTTACGTGTCAATGTTGCGACCATACAAGCTAGATTACAAGCACGTTATATCCTATGAGCCGATCCAAGTAGAGAAAGACTTATCATATGAAGAAATTCATGTCCAAATATTAGATAGGAAAGAACAAACGTTAAGGAATATGGTTATACATTTTGTCAAAGTGCTATGGAGGAACCACAATACCGAAGAAGCTACATGGGAACTCGAGAAAAAAATGAGGAAGAATTTTTCACATCTTTTTGAGTAACTTTGAATTTATAATTCCGGGGACGGAATTCTTATAAGGGAGGGAGAATGTAATGACCACAAATTTCATGTCACATTGTAATTAGAATTAAGTACTAATTAACAATGAATTTAAATTCTTGTGTTAATTAATTGTGCAGTTAGGTGATTGAATGATTATATTAATGTATTTGTATATTCATTTAATTATTAAAGAGAAGATAATGAATGAATAAAGTAATTAATTAAAGAATAGATTATATAATGTAATTTAAAATAAACTAGTTAACCTAGTTGCCAAATTAATTTTAATGAAGTAAGTCTAATGGAATTATGAATTTAATTAATGGATTTACTAATTAAAGTCCAAGAGAATTAATTTAGAAGTCCGTGGAATTATTGAAATAACTAGTCCATGTAATGAGACCATGATTTAATTAAACTAGCCCAATGCTTAATTTAATTTCAAGTATCATGGGTTAGTTAGTATTAGTTTAATAAAATGAATTAATTGAACCCAATCAAATTAATATGATGAGTCCAATTAAATTAATTCAAGAGTCCAACTTAGAGCCCAACACAAAGTCAAAAGGATGGTCAATGTTTATACAAGTTGGTGATTATATATATATATATATATATATATATATATATATATATATATATATATATTACCAATTAAGACATAAAGAAAAATCAAAAATAGAAGAAAATAGAAGGAGATGGCCAGCCATGTGAGGGGGGACCCACTTGGGGTGCATTGCTCCAAGTTTTCTTAAGAAGACCACTCTACATCACTCTTCCCTCTTCCCCATTGCATGCTAGTAAGCCTACTTGAGGTGCACTTGATGTGCATACTTACACACATTGTAAGTATACATTTTCACTAGTTAATTGTGTATTACACTCTTCATTCATTTCATTAGTTCAAGTGTTAGTCATTTAGAGAGAGAAAAAGCTAGAGAGAAAAGAGAAAGAATTCTCTAGAGAAAACAAGAATGTTCTTGTGTTCTTAAGAGCTTTGAAAGAAACACTTAGAAAGCTTGGTTCTAGCATCTTAGATAGATCAAGGAGAGTAAAGGTACATGTCATCTAGTCTCATATCATACTTTGGAAGGAAGAGAAGAAGAACATCTAGATCATCAAGATTTAAAAGTGTTCTATCCTTATTTATTTTTACTTTTCTATGGTTAAAAGTTCTTTTAAAAGTATTTGCCATGGTTGGTTGTGAGAGTTTATGTTATGTGGAACCATGAAGGGTTCGAAGATATAAAGGAGGAAGATTTGATGGAGAAAATTTGACAAATATATGTGTACTATGTATATATGTTCATGCATGTGTATAAAAAGTATTTTTAATGGTCAAAATATATTTTGATGGTCAAAATATATTTTGATGGTCAAAACCTATTTTCAAAACTCTATAATCTTAAATACATGCTAGAGTGGTAGATATATGGTTGCATGGGTGTAAAATGAGTGTTTGTATGCATTAGTGTCGTAAAAGTTGAACAAATGCATGAAATCAACCTTGTCGAAAAAGCTTAAACGGAGCAGTCCGGTTCCTGGAGTTACTGTTCACGTTCCGTAGCTCGTAATTGAGATCCGTTAATTTTGAATGGTAGATCTATGAGATATGAAACTTTTACAAGTGGAACGACTGAAAAATATTAGACGAGTTGTCCGTGGTGATTTTTCTCGTAAAACAGTTCCTGTCGGTAATTTCGTCAAAACCCTACTATCTAGATTTTTGTTGAGGCTGTTTTGACCACTTATATTGTTTCACAAATTCTGAAATTTTTATTACTGGTAATATATGTTATAAGGAAGTTACTGACCAAAAATGAGTTTATTACGACTTCGGATAAGTGAGTTATGGCCCGGTAAACATTTTGCAATTTTAAAAAGAAATGGTTATAACTTGAGTTTTACAATCCAGAAAATTATGAAATTTTTTGTGGAGTCAGTATGTGGTCATATGTAGCTAATCTATACATTTTGTTAAATTATAAAGTACGGTTAATTTTTGATAAATGTTGCTATTTTGGACAGAAATGGCCAATTTAAAAATAGGAAATGGACTTGAAAAATTACAGAAAATTTATTTTGTGACTGATATATATTATACTAAAGATATCCAAAAGATATAAAAAATAATAAGATAGTTTGATATTTTTAATAAATACAATTGAGTTAAGAAGGATTGAAGAAATTATTGTAAATTATGTCATAAAATTATGAAATATAATTTTATGGACTATTATTTGTTAAAATAAGTTAATAATGCTAATTAAGGGCAATTTAGTCATTTGTTATATCAATGGCATGAATTGGTTATTAAATGATTTGAATTATAAGAATTAAACAATTAAATTAAATTGTTTAAATAGTGTTTGGCTATTATTTGAATAAAAGTGATTATTTATTGATATAATAATATATCACTTAATCATTATGAGTAATGTTAAAATGATTTAATCTTTTGGTGAAGAGTTAAATATTATTAAATATTATAAAATAAATAAAATATTATTAAATGATTAATAATATTAGAAACTTAATAAAATATTATTAAATGATTAATGAATAAAATATTATTATGAAATGGTTAATAATATTAGAAACTTAATTATAATATTAGCAAATGATTAATAATATTAATAACTCAATAAAATATTATTAAATGGTTAATAATATTATACTAGTGTTAATGAATATTAAATGGTTAATATCATAATTAAGTGAATAAAATATTATTAAATGATGATAATATTTTTAAGTATTCCGTGTTAGACTTATGTGATTAAATGTTAGTACTTAAGACGATTTAAGGATATGTCAATATGGGTTACTAATTGGGAGATCAACCTTATCAATGTTAGGTCTTTCCAAAGGAAGTAGATAAGTTTACTGTAAGTAGTAATTCGCGGACGAGATAACTTTTTCTTTACCCAGTCTTGTATTTATTTTACAAGTATACTGTGTGGGTTAATTATTAAAAATTAATCCACATCAATATTACTATTCGCACTTGGGTGCACTTAAAGAATTATTTCATCATTTATCTGTGAAACACTACAGTTCTGTTATTTATGAGCTGTTTAAGAAGTAGTCTATGCTAATTGTTTCAGTTAGACCTTGCATGATTAAATTCAATAAATTCAATATTGTTAAAGCTTATCCAAACCAATAGTTGATGTGGACTCTTATAGTAAAACTGAGAAAAAACAACCCTATTAGGGGAATAATATCGGGAAACAGAACTTGCGCAAGATGTCTAAGTGTTATGCATATACATATGGGTTGAAGAGGTTGATATACCAAAATACTAAGAGGCTCAGATGAAATTCTGATTTGCCTTCGCTAGTTCATGGTCTTTAGTGACCACTCAGCAGTAAAGATTCATTTATTCCTGTTAAATTGGAACTTAATATTCTTTCCTTCACATGTGTTATATCTTGACGGAAACCTTAAAAGTTATCTATTTAAAATCGTTATATACCTTTCATATGATTCTGTTTATTTAAACTTGCTAAACAAAGTAGTTGCTCACCCTTGCTATAACACATTACTTTTCAGTCAAGCCAGAAAGCTCGAAGTAGAACAAGGTCAAGAATAAAGTTCAAGAATAGTTTAGCTATGCATGCTGTTTATTTTATGTTTTGTAACTTTGTTATGTAAACCCTTTTGAACAATCAAGGTGTATGTTGGTATTATGTAAAGGTTAATAGACCTTGGGACTAGAAGTACATTTTTAATGAACAATGTATGTTTATTTATTCCACTTTAGATCATAGAATGTGTTTGATGACGTTGTTTTGTGAGCATCAAATGCGAGATTATGGAACTCGGATTTGGGGCGTCACAATTATTATTATTATTATTATTATTATTATTATTATTATTATTATTATTATTATTGTAAATAATTAAGTTTCTAAATGATTTAGGGATTGTAATTATTATAATAATTAATTTAGCTCCTAATTAGATTGAAAATTAAATTAAGACCCTATTCCCAAACAATTTAGGAGAGTGGAGTAAATCTATAAATAGGAGGTGTTTTATTATAGATATTGTTGCAAGTATTGTTAAAAGAATACTTACAATTCTCTACATCTAGAGAGTCAGAGAGAGGGAGAGAGAGAGAGAGAGAGAGAGAGAGAGAGAGAATTAGGGCTAACCATCCAAGGTCTAGAAGAATCTAAATTTACTTCTTCAAATCGATATTCTCTTGGTAGATCACATTTAGAGCACTATCCACACTAAGTGACTTGCGTTTAATTGGTGAATTTGAAAGATCTCGAAGGAACGAGGGATTAGTGTATATAAATCAGTTTGTGATCTTATTAAATCTACAAAAAGTATAATCTTTAAACATTCCTCAATTAATAAGTATCGCATAAGGTAGATCCTAAATTTGGATTGCAAATTTTTTTTTAATATGACTTATGTCATGCTTCTGCTGTTACATCAGTGTTTGATTGTTTGTATGTATGTTTCTGTAAACCAATAAATAAGGCCAAACGACATAAATCTGTAGGCATATATGGCTCAATGGGTAATGAAGGTTGTCTTTAGGACGTCTTTAACCTTCATTTTAAACTTTACCAGATAACGTGTCAAAGAAACTCAGCATGACATGACCAGAAGTAAAGTCTATTAACTTATCGATGTATGGAATGGGGTAATAATCCATCGGACATGCTTTGTTCAGATTGGTATAGTCGTTACACATCATCCACTTTCTATCACTTTCGATAAAGGGAGAGAATGTCATATGTGATTTAATAAATGATAACTCAAGAGTCATTGGCTAAGACAAAATGAAAATTTGAAAAGAGTTTCTAATTTACAATAAACAGAGTTGTGCATTTGAGAATTAAAATACATATGATCAAATAAAATAAGATTTGACAGAAATTTCATGTGTTATATTTCATTGAGATATTGTATGGTTAAACGATTGAATTGTACGATAACTATTTACTGAATAAATTTTTTGTGATTAAACGTTGATTTCATATTATTCGAAAAGTCATGATATGCTGAGAGATGCCACTCTTAATGTAGAATAAATATATTTATTTATTTTAAATTAAATGAATTTAATTCATAATAAATAATATTAAAATAATTTTAATTTATTTATTCTACAACCAGTATAATATTGAACCTAAATAGTCACACTATAAAAGAAAAATATTTATTTTAGAAGTAATTGACTTAATAATAATAAATTAAGTATGTTTAATTTATACCATGGTGGAATAAATTAAATAGCTTAATATTTATAATTAACTAATTTGAAAATATCAATTATAAATTAATAAGATGATGATGATGATGATGATTATAATTATTTTTATTATTATTATTTTTATTATTTAGTTCCTAAAAGATTTAGGAATTAATTAATAAAAAGTACTTTTATTATAATTAATTTAGGTCCTAAATGATTTAGGAATTAGATTAAATATAATGATTAATTTAGTTTCTAATTAGATAGAGAATTAAATTAAAATCATATTTCTAAAGAGTTTAGGAGGGATGAACAAGTCTATAAATAAGAGGGATCTTATTATAAATGGGAGATTAATACTCAATTCACAAGTATTAAGAATACTTTATAATTCTCTACAGTCTAAGGAGTTACGAAGAGATATAGAATTAAGGTTAGCCACCCAATGAATAGAAGAACCTAAATCTACTTCTTTAATCTATATCCTCTTGGTGAATCACCTTTAGAGCGCTACCCACACTGAGTAGCTTGCGTTTAATCAGTGAAATTAGAGAATCTTGAAGGAACGTGAGATTGGTGCTTGTAGATCAGTTCGTGGTTTGCAGATTATCTCGATAGGTATAATCTCTTCTCCTTCGTCAATTAATAGTATAGCATAAAGGTAGATCCTGAGATGTTGAAATAAATATAAATATGATTTATGTCATGCTTCTGAGTTTATACATCAATTAGATTGTATGTATGTATATTTTTTGTAAACCAACACAATAACCTTATGCCTTTTAAGAACTATGTTTCTGCATTTCTGCTTTATTGGTTTCATATGAGTATTGAGACTCAGTTTATGAACTGCAACACTTCTATCTATCCCTAACATGTTGGTTGGGGTCCATACAAAGATGTCTGAGAAATCTTGCAGCAGGGTGATCAAACATTCTAAAATATGTCTGTAGTCCTAACCATATTTGAATTGTCTTCTCTTGGTTGCCCGGATGTAATTTTATCTCTTAAGTTTCCTCTACAAGCATAATTATCGGTTTGGGACCTCCTTCTATAAAGGTTTCCATCTCAATTTTAGTGTTTGCTTTGATTTGTTAACCCCTACAGAAGCAGCCTAAAAAGTCTAGAGATAGTATCTTTGGGACATATCCTGATCCCCGATGACTTCTC
The DNA here is from genome assembly GCA_947179155.2 of Hedera helix. Taxonomy (NCBI): domain Eukaryota; kingdom Viridiplantae; phylum Streptophyta; class Magnoliopsida; order Apiales; family Araliaceae; genus Hedera; species Hedera helix. The sequence goes on from OX359271.1 coordinate 7,182,573, forward strand.
TAATAGCATGCTTTATTAGGAACTTCATCTTCACGTGGGGAATTAAGGCGATTGCTCTGAGTGCTGACAAGGTCGTCCTCCCTAGGATGGCGTTGTAGTTACTTTCAACATTTCAATATAAAACTTCACCATTAGGGAACACGGTTTAGGTGCAATGCCAAAAACATTGGTAGTTCAATTGTCCCTGCAATTAGGACAAAAGCGTTGCCGAAATCATAGAGGTGATTCGTTGCAAGGCTCAAGCTTTCTTCTCCCCAAATCCAATTGATTGTAGGCATGTCCATAAAGTACATCAACTGAATTCCCATTGTCGATGAGAATTGGTAGCATATATATGGTGTCAATTTGCATAGTTATTACAAGCGCATTATCATGCAGTGTGACCATTCATGGGCATTAATCTTCATCGATAAAAGTAATGTGATCTAACTTAATATCCCTCTGCTACTCGAAAACGTTGTGAACTGATCGGGCGAAGGCCTTTCTCTTTCTGTTGGACATAGCAGTTGCTACTCCCCCAGATATGACATCTACTACTCCTCTCGGCGTCGAAGAGGAAGGCAGTGGCGTGATTTGGTTAAAGGTTGATCGCCTATTTCTTTCTGCTATGAAATATTCTAGGTTTCCCTTCCGTACCTGGTCTTTATGGAAGTCTTTTAGATGGTAGCAATCCTCGGTATCGTGACCTTCCACCTCATGATAAGAACAATCCTTGTCATTATTCTTCTATATGGCAAATACACTGATCTTTGAAGGCCTCACAAAAAAATAAGGGCTCATGTTTTATCTTGTTTAATATTTAAGCTCTGCTAGTGTTCAGAGGGGTGTAATCTCTATCTTTATTTTTGCTCCCCCTTGGAGCTATTATTTTTTTGTTGCTAATCATCTTTGAAGTTTTTTTTATTACCACCTCTTCTGCCAACATCTTTCTTGATATCATTCCTTCTATCAACTCCATCACCTTTAGGGTCTCTTCTCTAATGATGATCATCATTGAATCTCGAAGGACCACAAAGATTGGAGAAGGCCTCCTTCATTTCTATAAACTTGTCAATTTTGTCACAAGCCTCAATAAGCGTTTGTTGGGCTTTAATGATGATCTCCTAAAATAGACAACTGGACTTGTTTATATTTAAGCTCATTGTGAGGAACTATATTGCCTGAACTGAGTCCAAAGTGGGGATTTCTGATGTTGTTTCACATAATCACTCCATATACTGTAGAAGAGATTTATTTGGATTCTGTTTGACTTGAAGCAGTGAAGTCATCATTTTCATGTGTATTTTATTACTGTCGAATCGTGTATGGAATCTCTCCTACAACTCTTCCCATGAATCAATGAAACCAGGATGAAGCAAAAATATCCATTCTCTGGTAGTTTTCTTCAAGGTGGAGATGAAAATATGGTACATCCCTACAACATCATACCCATAGAAGCGCATTACTCGCTCATATGAGTAGTTATGATTGTGGGGTCACCTATTCCATCATACGTTTCTAAAGTAGGAACCTTGAGGGACTTGTCAATCCTAACCTCATCAAGCTACTTAGTGAAAAGAGATAAATAAGGTTTTTTACCTTTGGCTCTGGCACGCCTCTCAAAGGACCTTGGAGAAGACGTCTCTCTAAAATGACTGCCTTAACACTATTTTCATTCTAGCTCTTCAGTTTTATATTGTGGGGGGAGATCTTGACCTTTTCCTTCAGTCTCCTGAATTTGATGACCGAATACTGGTCGTTTCGCGGTCATAGTGAGAGCCATAGTAACCTGGTCAAAGAGGTACTCCTTCCTCATTCAAAAGGTTGTCTTCGATTCTTGCTAAAGTTGCTTATCAAGTTCTTCACGCTGGAGTTGAAGAGTTTTCTTTTTTTCTTATATCTACTGCTGGCGACGCTGCTTGTTAACATCTGTGGATCGATGTGACTGCGAGTATGCTTCTCTGTAAGAATTGTTGTGGTCAGTGTGTGACGATGGTAGTGTTGCAAAGCTAGTCTTTTTTTGTTGAGAATGGTTGAAAAATCTCTACTAAATACCAGAAGGTCATCTTTCTAATGTCAATGTTAATGCTTGAATTTGTCCACATATTCAACTACTAGCTTAGACATTAACTTGCACAATGAAAATAATCAAAAAGTACTTGACGACTTGGGCCACTGAGGAATACCTCAAGTGTGAGAATAAGTATTGGCTTCAAGATATGTTAATAATGGAGGTGCTATTATTCAGTAGATAAGAATGTGATTCTCCTTCTGGTGTGATGTCGCAAGCACCCAAAAATAATATCTTACTTTTGAAAAATAAATATGTAGTAGTGCAAGTAAAAGTCGATCCCACAGAGAATGATTAATTTAATTTTAAGTTTTTGCAAATAAGAATTGGGGGGTTTTGTAATTAAAGAAATAATTTAAATAAAACTAATTAAAATAATTATGCAAGAAATAAATAAAAATAAAAAGTCTTGGTTTAAGTCAAAATCCACCATTAAGAATTTACAACTGATCACTGATGCAAAAATAAATCAATTAATATTTTGAAGATTCACCGTAGAAAGAACTACTCGCAGGTGGAATAATTTTTCTCCTCTCTCCTTAATTTTAGATAAGTAGAGCCACGTGGTCTAAATACCCTTACTATTAAACAACCCCCGGCACGTGCTAAAGATTTAATTTAATAGCAGCATAAAGAATTAGAGAGATCGTTGAACTAAACAACACAAGCCACGTGTTTGCATTTAATTTAGATGAATATTCTTCCTAAGATAAAATAATCTTTTGATCTGCAAAACAATTATTAAACTTAGTTGCTTCACAAATAGCAGTAGATTAATATGAATAATAAACTAGTAGGTCTCCTAGCAATTAAACAAATTAATCATAAAATTAAGCATAGAAGAATATTCAATAATCAAAATATAAATTGAACAATTAAAATAAATTAGATCTCACAGTGTATAAATCTTGATGACTTCAATCACTTAAACCAAGAAAAATAAATTAACTACTCATAAATATAAAGAACATTAAAGAATAGAAGAGAGAATTTTTATTCTAATGAGAGTTATTTTTTACATTGTGTGTCAAGCCCTCTATTTATAGGCTCCAAAATCCTCCTAACCCTAGTAGAAAATACACTTTCCAAACCCTAATAGGATTTAAAATACAAATAAAAATAAAAGAAAAAGAAAAAAAAATATTATTCTAACCCTAGTTGGAATTAAAATCCAATTTGGAATCAAAAAGTAGCAAAAATCCAAAATAATTCTGTTTCCCAGCATTAATGCGCAACCAAACAAGCCTTCCAAGCGCTAGTTGACCGGTCAACGCGGAAGCCGCGTGTTCCTACGACAGCATCCTCCTCCGCGCATTGCGCGGAAGCTTTCTTCACCAGACGCAAACGACGTCGTTTCTTCTCTGTTGCTGGCGTCAAGCGCGCATATGGCGCGGAACTCTGATTTCCGTTTAATTACGAAAATGCCACCGGTCACATTTTCGGTTTAATTACGATTTTGCCATCAGCGCTGGTTATTTACTAAAATGCCATCGAACTTTTGTTGAATTTACAGTTTTGTCCCTCAGCTTTATTTTTCCTAAAAAAATCAAATATAAAATAAATAAAAATAATATAAAAATACTAAAAATCCTAAAAACACATAATAACAAAATAAAACACCTAAAACACTAAAAAAAAAAACACATAAATAAAAAGAAATATAAAATTACTATAAAATTATCTAAATTAACATAAATTAACTAAAATTCTATAAAACCTATTAAAACAAAAATAAACTAAATAATTAAACATTTAAGCACACAATAAATATAAAAACTAAGTATTGGGGAATAAAAATATCGTATAATTTAACCCTATCACCTTCCCTTTATTATCTCATTTTCCTTTTATCAGTCATACATTTCCCTCAATCCAACTTCTCATTTCAGAAAAGGTAATTGTTGTCTCAATTATTGTCCAAAATAACTATCATCTCAATTAACGTCCGATTTGGATATAAATTTATAACTAATATGATAACTCTATCTATAAATAATATGGTAACTGTCATATCATTTAACATCCAGAATAATGAGGCAGTAGACCAGGTTTATCGGACTTAAAAGTCCTCATGTTCATGTGTTAGGCTTAATGGACTTGTGGAGATAAGATCCAATATGAACAACCCACTTACACTAGTAAATACATAGCCTAACATGTTACAATATGCTTTAAGTGAGAAGAGCAATATCTCATTCAATAAATTGCGTTTGTAATTAAGTAAATAAATTATTTTTGGACGAACAAGATTTTAAATATGTTTAAACTTGTAAATATTTCGAACACACTAAAGACCAACCCTAAACGTTATGTAATTAACTTGAAATCAAACGTTAAAAATTGTAGTTTCTAATGCTAAAGTTAGAGTCTGATAAGTAGATTTTATATCTGTTTCTTACATATTTTTAGGCTTAATTATTTGTGACTTTTTAAGTATTTTTAGTATTTTAGGTAATTTATATGTTATTATGTGTTTTTGTTATTTTGATATTATTTTTATTTATTTTTAATTTTATTTTATAGATGAATTGAAGCTAATGGCAGAAATGGAACTCAACGCTATACATGCAATGGATTTTCAGCAGCAAGCACAGCGCATGACGCGATTGTAGGAAAGGAAAAGCAATCCACGTAATACGCAGGAGAGCCTTACACTAGCAACATGGATGCGCGCGTGGCAACCTGCTTATTCTTTTGATTTTCCTGTGTTGCTGGGTCCCACGTGAATTCTTTATTCTGATGCTTGTTCCGAATTCTGGCATCATGCGTAGTGGAATAAAAGAATAGTAAATTGAAGATTCCAATTGCAATTTAGAATAGGATTAAAAATAAAATTTTAAATAATAATTTATTTTAATTAGATTTTAATTTCTATTAGGATTAAGAAGAATTATGTATCTATAAATAGTGGATGTTAGACATAATTAAAGGGATCTCTCTAAACTCTTGTACATAGATTTTTATTCTTCTTCTATTATAAGTAGTTAAATTATTATTCTTGGTTTAAATTAGCGGAAGCCATCGAAATTTATGCAGTGTAAGATCTAATTTATTTTAATTGTTTAATTTATATTTTGAGTATTGAATATTCTTCTGTGTTTAATTTTATGATTGATTTGTTTAATTGCTAAGTCGTGTACTAGTTTATTATTCACATTAATCTACTGCTATTTGTGAAGTAACTAAAATTAATAATTGTTTTACAAATCAAAATATTATTATATCTTAGAAAGAATGTTTATCTAAATTAAATGCAAACGTGTGGCTTGTGTTGTTTAGTTCAACGATCTATTTAATTTTTAAAACTGCTATTAAATTGAACCTTTAGCATGTGCCGAATATTGTTTGGTAGTAAGGGTCATTTAGAACGCGTGTTTCTACTTAACTAAAATTAAGGAGAGATGATGAAAAATAATCCACCTGGGAGTAATTATTGCTACGGTGAATATTTAAAATATTAATTGATTCATACTTGAATCAATAATCAGTGTCAATTTCTGATGATGGATGTTAATTTAACCCAAAGTTTATTATTTTTATTTATTTTTGTTTATTTCATATTAATTGCTTATTATTTTTATTTTAGTTAATTTTCTTTAAAGAATTTCTTTTAATTAAAAATCCCTCAATTCTGGATTACAAAATATAAAATTAAATTAATCATTCTCTGTGGGATCAACTCTTACTTGTATTACTACATAAATATTTTTTTTTTAAAAAAATTATTTTTGATTGTCTGCAACAGCATCAATTTTCCAGTAAATACAAAATTTCTTGGATTTTAAAATGACAATACAACCTAAAAACACTAGTTGAGTCAACTGTTCACATTTCTAGATAGTCTCATGCCACTATTAGTCAATATAGCCAAACCAGCTATCTATCCCGTATATTTTTCATTAAATGGTAGGATAAATTTAATATTAATAGAATTATTGGCCAAGTTCAAAAACAATTTCTCCTAGTATTAGTTATTCCAATCCAAACCCCAATCTATCAAAGGATAAAGAACCCATTTCTTGCCCTTCATCTTCCTTTGATATTTCTTTAGTTAAGAATTATTCAGCGTCAGAGTTAAAGTTATTGGTTTTCGCCATTAACGACCGAGTCAGTGACCTCCACAAAGAGGCCTCAAAAGAAAATACTTCTGTTTCTAATCATAATTCAGTTACCAGCAATGATCCATATTATAGCTAATTGTTCTAGAATGCTCAGGACCCATACGTATTATAAAACTTTGTCTTTTTCCTGGCATAGTCAAAAGCAGCCGAAAAGCAAAAGTAAATGTAATAGAATAGTTAAGGACGCGTGAGTCCACAGTTACTTTCTTTAATTCTTGCACCAAAGTTTAGTTATTTTGCCATTGTCTATATTGATGATGTCCTTATTTTTCCTAAAGCAATTGAAGAATATTGGAAACATCTCAATTCATTATTCAGAAGTGTTCAAACCAATGGATTAGTCATATCTCAGTCAAAATATTATCTTTTTCAAACCAAAGTAAAATTTCTTGGTCATATTATTCAATATGGTCAAATTCATCCTGTTGATAGAGCTATACAGTTCGCTAGTAAATTTTCAGATAGAATCTTAGACAAAAATCAACTTCAAAGATTCTTAGGTTCCCTCAATTACATTGGTGAATTCTATAAAAATCTACGAAGAATATGTAAGTCGTTATTTGAACGACTTCATAGTAATCCTCCCCCTTGAAATGATATTCATACTACAGTTGTCCAAGAAGTAAGAATACATGTTAAAACTCTTCTCTATCTTGGCATTTCTAATCCTGATGCATTCAAAATTGTTGAAATTGATGCCTCTGAAATTAATTTTAGAGGTATTCTCAAATAAAAGTTAACCTTCAATTCATTCGAATATATTATTTCTTTTTATTCTCGTACTTGGGATCCTACACAAGTAAATTATTCTACTGTTAAAAAAAAGTATCTCTTGTTTTATGTAATAATAAATTTTAAAGTGATTTATTAAATCAAAAGTTTTTAATAAGAATTGATTGCAAGTCAGCAAAATATGTTTTGGATAACGATGTTGAAAATATCAGTGAAAATCTTATTCCTGATTTTCTTACTAAAGAGTTTTTCCAAACAGTTTTGCAGAAATGAGTGTGAGAGGTGGTATTAGTTCTCGTGTAGAGGTTGTTTGGAATATGCATGTGAATGATATTTCTCAATTACAAGATTTGATGATGTGTTTTAAAAGATAAATGAATTAATATGCAAATATGTCTGCATTGATGAAAGATGTAAAGTCCTTAATAGTTAATAGACATTATGTTCTAAGGACTTAGATTGACAAGATCAAAACTGTTAAGTTGATCTCATATGAGTTAATAGCATTGTACAGTCCTTCAAAAGATCACTATGTACAAGGACTATATATAGAAAGATCAAAATTGTTAGGTTGATCTTAAATTGTAATAGATAGGCCTGATCGTCAAAAGTACAACAGTCTGGCAAGAGAGTTAAAGCAAGAATCGCAGACTACATTCACGATCGTAGAGTCTGCAAGCCATCAGTATAACCAGTCACACGCTCACATTTCCAAAGCAGAATCATAGAGAGTCTATTCAAAAGATCATCAGTATGAAGACCCTGAATGACCGGCAAGCAAACAGAAGATCCAAGCACCAACTCCATCAACAAGACTGATTGAGAAGTGAAGTGTCATTCAGATAGAAGTCTTATGAAATCACTCAAAGGAAGATCGTAGAGTCTGCCTGGTAAACGCAGAATAAGGCTCGGAAAATCGTAGAGTCCTCTCGGCAGATCGTAGAGTTGTCTCAGCATCGTAGAGCTAACTCTCGGGATCGTAGAGTCCATATAGACAGTCACTCTACGATTCTCCTAATCTTGTCTACGAACCAAGTAGAGTCAAAGTTCAAAATCATGACAGCAATCCTCATAAAGATTATTCAGTAGGCTGTCCTTGGGCTGTTAAACAAACTAAATGAAGATCTCATACATCTACAGCATCTGGTCTGAACTAAGATCGTAGAGCAGTTTAAATCATAACTCTACGATTGCACTACGACTTACACCATAGGCAAGATCGTAAAGTAGCAAAGCTAAGTCGTAGAGTGAAAAAGGCAAACGCAGAAGTACAACGTACAAGCAATCGTTAAGTTAAGCTGAAGATATTCAAACGTTACCTACTTTAAACACCCTTTGAATATTCAGCATAGAATGAAGCTGAAGTTCGTAGAGCAGTCCTCTATGATAAAAGATTTGACAACTGAAGCTCGTAAAGCAATCATCAATGATAGAAGATCTAGCGCCTAAAGAATCATAGAGCAGTCCTCTATGACATATAAGCCAAGCAGGGCTAGCAACTGAAAATCGTAGAGCTTCATAGCAGAACCAGCAGATGACTCAACGATCAGAAGCAAGAAGCTACAACTGGATTAATCGTCGAGTACTTAAGTGGCAACAAGAATTGAAGACATCTAAGCACTTAAGTCAGTAATCTCAAAATGAGTTGTTAATTACTTCAGAAACATCCACGACAACACTTTATGGCATCTACTATAGAAGAAGTCAGAAATGACAGAATACTGACTTTTGCGTGGTGGGTGTCAGAACAAAGATTTTCTAGTATCATGTATCAGGCTCAAGAAATCAGAAGACTATGTCCCAACGATCATATTCTCTAAAAGACCTGTTCACTCCAAAGACTGGGAAGAACACGAGACTGACATATCTACAGTGTTAAAGAAGACAAGTCAACAAGTCAGAGCCTGCAAAACAGCTGATTCTTAAAGTCAAGGAAAACATTTATTGATAAATCAGAAGATTAACTAGCAAAGAATATAATAATCTTTGATGAACAACTCTGAGAGAACAACGGCTAAATTCAGAGAAAGCAGAGCTACAGGTTAATATATCTGAACATGTCAGAAAAGGGAAAAGCACTGACACAAGCGGCAAGAAAGTTAACATCAAAGATATTAAATATCTGCACAAAGCCAAAGGAAACCAACGGGATTTCTTTCAACGGTAAAATTTGCTCAGAGTTATAAAGGCTTACATAACAATCAGAAAAGGTGGTTGTTGCAGTTAAAAAGAATACACGAGAGATATGATGGTAGACAACAACCGATCGTAGAGTGGAACAGAAAATGAAGATGATGAAGGACTCTACGATCCATCAGAACACTAACACTGAATTGAGAGAAACATAGAGATGTATAACTCTATTACAAGAGAAGTGTTCAGAGCTGCTAGGCACATGGAAGAGAGAAGCTTAAACGCCAACTTGATACGTACATGGTAGCAACTGAGTACTAAAAGGAAGGAGCATCACAGTCATCTCAGAAGCCCATCTCGAGAAGCAATAAACTGTCTATAATAAGAAGGAACAACTGAGTATCAAAAAGAAGAAGCATCACAGTCATCTCAGGAGTTCATCTCGAGGAGCTATCAAGTACCAAAGGAGCTGAAGTACAAAAGCCTAGCAACACATTTGGTGATCTTGAGTAGTTGCTGAATATCAGAAAGAAGGAGAATATCAACGACAAACATCAGCAGCATTCAATGATGGATCATAAGCAGCTGCTAAGTACCAGAAGTTAAAGAAGATCAAAGTTCATCTTAGCAGCACAACCCAACAAGCATCCAACACACAAAGAGGGTCAAAGGATCCTTGCCCAAGTGGCTAAAAAGAAATCAAGTCTACTGGACTTGTTGAGTACCGAAGGGTACAAGAGATTCTAAGTCTGCTGGACTTAGTCTACAGTCCAAAGCTGCTAGCTTTGATGAGGGCAAGAGTGTCCTAGTCTTAATGTGACTAAAGGAACCAAAGCTGCTAGCTTTGATGAGGGCGAGAGTGTCCTAGTCCAGAGGACTAAATCTTAGTGGATTTCCTACTGTCAAGTAGAATAGTGGAGTAGGAGTTATTCAGTCTCCGAACCACTATAAATCTCTTGTGTCATTTACTTTATGTCTTTTATATTCTGCACAATATCTGCTTTCACCCATACTAGATTAACACACTAAAATGAAATGGCTCATATTTCTTTAATGGGTTTATTAAAAGTAAAATCCGCTGTGCTTGAATTGATTCTATCATTAATAACTAATATGCTTTCGTTACAAAAGTAAAAAGTTTTTAAATGATCTATTCAACCCCCCCCCCCCTTCTAGATCTCTATTGTGTCCACGGGAACTAACAATTGGTATCAGAGCAGGTTCTCACAAATATGTTAAAGCCTACGCTTTGAGTTGATCCATGACACAAATTTAAATTAGTGTTAAATCTCGGTATTGAGTATAAAAGACAAAATGAATTTAATCTCACCAGTTGAAAATTGTTTGTACAGGGAATCCAATGAAGAAGCTGCCTAAGGCCATCCATGCTTAACCATGTGCTTAAAAGAATTATCTTCTTCAGTCAAATTGAGCTAAGGGAAATCAGTAGAGTAATGGAGGAAGAATACAGATGTAGCAAGAGTTATGATTCTTTCCATTTAAAAAAAAAAAAAAAGGGAATCTATAATCTAAAAGTGATTGAGAAGCTCTACAAATGATGAACTAGGACATTCACTCCTTCATCAACCGTCAACGATTAAATCTATGGACTTCTCAACTATGTGTGTCATTGCCCTTCTCAACAACCAGAACCTGAGCTATATGAAGAAATCTATAATGTCACAAATGAAAACCGGAAGGACTGCAAATCATTGTAATAACAGTTATGCTTCATCAAAATCAGATCCACTGGTTGTCAAGTAATTGACAACAGTGAGGTATTTTTGTGACGCCCCCAAATCTGAGCCCACACAGCCCAAACTTGAGTCGTCAAAAGACTACAACAAAATTATTACAACAAAGCACAACGTACAACAATACAGTGTATAATAATACACAACTAAGTCTTCACTATTATTGCCACACTATTTTACAAAACGTGAAGACTATGATAACTATTCCTCGGACCCTCACTCCATTCCCCGGCTAGACCCTGTTATGTTTTCATCTCCTGTTGAAAAACAATGGAACAAAAGAAAGGGTGAGCTCAAATAGCCCAGTAAAGAATATCATGACTAAGATAATGACGAATAAATTATCATTAGTCTTCAACAGCTGAGTTCTTGATAGAATACAATAGACTACAAGGTTTATATCAAAAACTGCAGTTAAATTCTTAAACAACGTTCAGATCAATAATAGCAGCGGAATGAGTAATCTATTAGAAGAATAATGCAGACTATAATGTCCACTCGGTTCTCTTTTTAGGAAAAACATCATCAACTTTTATCATCTGAAATATCATTAGTCAAGATAATACAAATTCACAGTTCCTGATCATAATCATGCAGATCAACAGTTCATCTTTGCACTACGGGCCAAAGACATTCAATATAACACCAACGGTCATGATTATACCAGATTCAGCCTTTGGTCATAATCATACCAAACAACAGTTCATCTTTGCACTACGGGCCAAAGAGAACATTCACCACGTGCCATAAAAGACACCGAACAGATGTATCGCCTTTAACCTATTATATCGCCTTTAACCTATCATCTGTTCAACAAATATATCACATCTGTGCCCCCGGCCACAGATATTCACAACAGCTTGATTTTTGGATGATTAGAATGATATAAATGATGAACAGAAGAAATAGGATAACAATAAGTATCGGAAGTTTACTTTGTACAGATTCAAATAATGTCCAAATTGTCAACATGATGTGGAGTGAAATTCAAGATCCACAGTTCAGAATAACGGTTACAATTCAATAGAAAGGTTCACGTAAATAGGAAGGTTCAGTTGAAATAATGAAGTTCAACTATTATGGAACATATAATATTTTCAGGAATTATAGAATCAATAGTTCCATAATAAATTTCGATTTAGGAGTATGAAAGAAAATAATATCCCTTACCGTAGCAGGTTTGATTAACAAAAGGTGAAGGAAATTAATACAAAGGGTTATTCACCAACAGGCGGCAATCCGCTCCGTAAGGTTATTCCCACAATTTAATAGAATTTGAGTACAAAGAGTTATTCACCAAACAGGCGGCAATCCGCTCCGTAAGGTTATTCCCACAATTTAATAGAATTTGAGTACAAAGAGTTATTCACCAAACAGGCGGCAATCCGCTCCGTAAGGTTATTCTCAGAGATTAATAATGAATGAATACGAAAGGTTATTCACCAACAGGCGGCAATCCGCTCCGTATGGTTATTCCCACAATTTAATACATGGAAATAAAATGCACGTCTTATGAGTAAGGAAGAAACAATATTATTATCGAGAATCAAATAATGATAATCCCTTACCATAGTACGTTTGAATAATGGAAGATGAAAAAGATGGTATCCCTTACCGTAGTAAGTTTTAATAATAGAAGATGAAAGAAGATGACATTCCTTACCGTAGTAAGTTTGAATAATAGAATATGAAAGAAAATGATATTCCTTACCGTAGTAAGTTTGAATAATGGAAGATGAAAAAGATGGTATCCCTTACCGTAACACGTGACTGGATATTGATTTAAATGAGGTTGATTAACTTGAACAGTACACGTATACTTATAGATCTTCACAAATACTCAAGATGACTTAAGCACACTTAGAGAGAACTTTCACAAGAAGTATTTAGAGAGAGAAAGAAAGAACAAGTAAGGAAGTTTATGAAAAATCCTTAAGTTAAGGCTTCTATTTATAGCCAAAAATCTTATCATTCATTTAATCTAAACCATTCATTTAAAGATCACCTTTTAATCTACACCATCCATTTCAAATATTATATTATCTTTAATCTACACCATTCATTTCATATCACCTAATAATCACCTAACTTTATATTATAAACAAATCAATTTAATTATTCAACAATAATTCACACTTTAATCTACACCATTCATTTCATATCACCTAATAATCACCTAACTTTATATTATAAACAAATCAATTCAATTATTCAACAATAATTCACACTTTAATCTACACCATTCATTTCATATCACCTAATAATCAACTAACTTTATATTATAAACAAATAACTTTATCAATTCAATTATTATGACTAATTGTTATAAATACAGTATAGTTAGCTCTTAGATATCAAGTCAATAAATTAATGAAATACAACTGTTTAAATAACATCATAATAGAGATAACAATAATGTAAAATAAAGCATACGTTACTGTGTAATGACAATTATTGATTCAATAATGTGAATTACTGTGCATATGTTACTGTGACAATTATTAGATTCAATAATTTTAAAAACAGTGCAACAACAATTATTGACTCAATGATATAAAATACAGTGTAATGACAATTATTAAATCAATAATGCAAAATACTGTGTAACAACAATTATTGAATTGATAATATAAAATATTATGCAGTGACAATTATCGATGAAATGATGCGTAACAGTTACGGTGTCAATTATCAGACCAATAATATGAGACACTATGCAATACCGTGTGTTACTGTAGAGTACCGTGTGCTACAGAAAATACCATAAACTACCGTATGCTACTATTCTTTTATCACCGGTATTTTAACAGTTCCGTTGACTATTTTTATTTAAAAAGGTTACTTCTGTCGTTTTCTATATCCGACAAATATTCCGTTGTGGGGTCCACCAATAATTTATTATTTCGGCGCCGTCGTACGGCACGAATATTCCCCGACCAAACGAATATTCCCCGACAAAGCGAATATTGTCCGACAAAATAAATTTTGCACATAACATCCTTAACTTTCAATTTTGTTAATTTAACCACTTACTGTTTCAAAAAAAAAAAAAAAAAAAAATATATATATATGAAGAAAAATTAAATTTTGTATTTCATAAAATTCGGGGTCTTACAACCTCCCCTCCTTATGAAATTTCGTCCCCGAAATTGACGTACCTGACATATCGAAGAGGTAAGGATACTTAGATTTCATCTCAGATTCTAGCTCCCAGGTCATTTCCTCAGTATCTTGGTTCCTCCATAAAACCTTAACTTGAGGTATAACCTTTGAGCGTAGGATCTGCTCCTTCTTATCCAGGATCTTAACAGGTACCTCCTCGTATGTTAAATCCTCTGCTATAACGTCTGGTTCTAACTCAATGACGTGGTTTGGGTCCTTCACATATTTACGTAACATAGATATGTGAAAAACGTTATGGATGCGAGACATACTTGGTGGTAGGGCTAGTCTGTAGGCTACGGTTCCTATTCGATCGAGGATTTCAAATGGGCCAATAAATCGAGGGTTGAGCTTTCCTCTCTTTCCGAATCTCGTAACCCCTTTCCATGGAGAAACACGTAAGAATACATGATCTCCGACGTTGAAACTTTCGTCTCTCCGATGAAGATCAGCATAACTCTTTTGTCGTTCTTGTGCGGTCTGTATTCGTTGTCGGATCATTTGGATCTTTTCGGTCGTCAAGCGTACCAACTCGGGTCCCAACAATTTTGCTTCTCCTACCTCATTCCAACATATTGGAGAGCGACACTTCCTTCCATACAAAGCCTCGAATGGAGCCATGCCTATGCTTGCTTGGTAACTGTTGTTGTAAGAAAATTCCACCAATGGCAAGTACTTATCCCAACTTCCTTTGAAGTCTAATACACAAAGTCTCAAAAGATCTTCGAGGGTCTGGATCGTCCTTTCCGATTGTCCGTCCGTTTGAGGATGGTATGCAGAACTAAAACGTAGTTCAGTGCCCATAGCTTTTTGTAGACTGATCCAAAAGCGTGAAGTGAATCTAGGATCTCGATCAGAAACTATGGAAACTGGCATGCCATGCAATCTCACGATCTCATTTATGTACATACCGGCAAGACGTTCAAGTGAAAAGTTTTCTCGTATAGGCAAGAAATGAGCAGATTTGGTCAATCTATCTACGATCACCCAAATTGCATCTAAGCCTTGAGAAACTTTGGGAAAACCCATCACGAAATCCATATTGATGTGTTCCCACTTCCATTCGGGAACCTCAAGTGGTTGTAATGGACCCTTAGGTACTTGATGCTCTGCCTTGACACGTTGACAAGTTAGGCACCTTGAGATAAACTCCGCAATCTCTCTTTTCATATTGTTCCACCAAAATGTATGTCGAAGATCTCGATACATCTTGGTACCTCCTGGGTGGATTGCAAATGGCGTGTTGTGTGCCTCCATCATGATTTTATGCTTTAATTCAGGATCGTTAGGAACACAGAGTCGAGAGTTGACTCGAAGTATTCCTTTCTCGTCGATTCTTGCTTCGGGAATGACACCTTCTTGTACTTTCTTTATCATGTTTATCAGTTCCGGATCGGTAGCTTGAGCAGCTTTAATTTTATCGATTAAAGTTGGTTCTACTCGCACGTGAGCAATCTTCGAGTGGGTCCCTGGTGTCTTTAGCTCTATCTCCATCTTTTGCAAGTCGTACAAAATACACTTTTGTGTTGTCAGCAGTGCACTTGTACTCGCATAAGATCTTCTGCTCAAAGCGTCAGCTACAACGTTCGCCTTTCCCGGGTGATACTGAATTGTGTGGTCATAATCCTTCAACAGCTCAAGCCAACGTCATTGTCGCATGTTGAGTTCCTTCTAGGTGAAGAAATACTTGAAACTTTTATGATCCGTATAGATATCCACTTTTTCTCCGTACAAATAGTGTCTCCAAATTTTCAACGCGAAAACGACTGCTGCCAACTCTAGATCATGAGTAGGGTAATTTTTCTCATAATCTTTGAGTTGTCGAGAGGCATAGGCTATAACCTTTTCATGTTGCATAAGGACACAACCTAGACGTTTGCCAGAAGCATCGCTGTAGATAACAAATTCTCCTGATCCTGATGGTATGGTCAGAACAGGAGCTGAAACAAGTCTCCTCTTGAGTTCTTGAAAACTCTTCTCGCATTCCTCGCTCGATATAAGTTTTGTACTAGAATGAATGATACCGATATCTAGTAATTAAACTTTCAACTCTTGGTGTTCTATGGGAGCCATTTGGTGTGGGACTTTAAAAATGGGCTTAGTGTCGGGTTCAAGATCGATACAGAATTCAATTTCACGGTTTGGGGTAAGCCAGAAAGTTCCTCAGAAAAAACGTCAGGAAACTCATTAACAATGGGAATATCATTCAAGTTTGACGTGTTTTTGTTCAAATCAGTGACATGAGCTAAAAAGGCTTGACATCCGTTTTTCAATAAACGAATGGCTTTATGGCTAGAAATAACAGTTATAGATTTCAATGGTTTAGTTGCTTGAATTTGCATGACAGGTTGATTAGGAATATGAAAACTAATAATCTTATGAAAACAATCAATTTTAGCATGATGGGTAGTCAACCAATCAATTCCTAAAATCACATCAAATTCATGCATCTCTAAAGAAATAAGGTCAACAGGTAATGTGAGGTTGTTGATTTGAACTAGGCAAGATTTATAGATAGTAAATGTAATAGGTATTTCTCCCAATGAGGTTTCAACTGATAAGACAAGATTTAAGTTTTCAATAGTCAAATTTAAACGTTGAGTACATATAGGTAAGATAAAAGAGTGGATAGAGCCAGTATCTAATATGGCATAGACTTCACGAGAATTTATGAATAGCTTACCGGTTATCACCTCATTCGGTTTTTTGACTGTTATCGTCAAATCGAATCCCGAATACTTCATTCGGATCTTCACGTATTTCAACCATGGGAATACCACTGAATAATTTTCTAGCAAACTGTTTCTCGGGTTCATCAACTTCATCAGTAGTAAGGTACCAATGATTTCCATTAAAATAGTATTTTCGATAGACTGCAGTTTCCACGATAGTGACTAACTTAACCTGAATTCCTCTAAATTGTAACGCCCAAAAGTATAGAAACATCATTTTTAAATAATCTTGAAAATCATAGCTGGAACACCATAAATCCCAAAGACTAATATGAAAAGTCCATATATTCTGATCCTTTGTTATAGAGCATAACCATGTGATATCACTCTCCCAATTAGTGAGTAAATTAAAGGCAATAATTTCCGCAAGTTCGTTACTTCCTTTAATTGCTTCTAAGAATGGATCTGGAACGACTGTAGCAGAGCTTTCACCTTCATCCTTACTGGATAGAACACGCATAATTTTTGCCTTAGGCAAATGATTCAACTCTGAGTTTGTAAGAAGATTATTCGTCGTCTCTTGTTTTGCAGCTACATTTGTTTCGGTAATTTCATAGTTAACCTCCTGATTTCCAGATGCCATAATTAACTGTGGTCACAAAATAAATGTTAGTTCAAATAAACTGACTCATCTCTTCATGTTCCTACATTCAAATCGATTCATTAGATAAAAAATAAATCTAATTTAGGTAGGACACACTAGTGATTGATTCTATTCGTCTCTCCCCTCCTAGTTCTAACCCCAGATCTCAATTAAAGACCATATCCCTAAGCTCTGATGCCAACTGTGACGCCCCCAAATCTGAGCCCACACAGCCCAAACTTGAGTCGTCAAAAGACTACAACAAAATTATTACAACAAAGCACAACGTACAACAATACAGTGTATAATAATACACAACTAAGTCTTCACTATTATTGCCACACTATTTTACAAAACGTGAAGACTATGATAACTATTCCTCGGACCCTCACTCCATTCCCCGGCTAGACCCTGTTATGTTTTCATCTCCTGTTGAAAAACAATGGAACAAAAGAAAGGGTGAGCTCAAATAGCCCAGTAAAGAATATCATGACTAAGATAATGACGAATAAATTATCATTAGTCTTCAACAGCTAAGTTCTTGATAGAATACAATAGACTACAAGGTTTATATCAAAAACTGCAGTTAAATTCTTAAACAACGTTCAGATCAATAATAGCAGCGGAATGAGTAATCTATTAGAAGAATAATGCAGACTATAATGTCCACTCGGTTCTCTTTTTAGGAAAAACATCATCAACTTTTATCATCTGAAATATCATTAGTCAAGATAATACAAATTCACAGTTCCTGATCATAATCATGCAGATCAACAGTTCATCTTTGCACTACGGGCCAAAGACATTCAATATAACACCAACGGTCATGATTATACCAGATTCAGCCTTTGGTCATAATCATACCAAACAACAGTTCATCTTTGCACTACGGGCCAAAGAGAACATTCACCACGTGCCATAAAAGACACCGAACAGATGTATCGCCTTTAACCTATTATATCGCCTTTAACCTATCATCTGTTCAACAAATATATCACATCTGTGCCCCCGGCCACAGATATTCACAACAGCTTGATTTTTGGATGATTAGAATGATATAAATGATGAACAGAAGAAATAGGATAACAATAAGTATCGGAAGTTTACTTTGTACAGATTCAAATAATGTCCAAATTGTCAACATGATGTGGAGTGAAATTCAAGATCCACAGTTCAGAATAACGGTTACAATTCAATAGAAAGGTTCACGTAAATAGGAAGGTTCAGTTGAAATAATGAAGTTCAACTATTATGGAACATATAATATTTTCAGGAATTATAGAAGCAATAGTTCCATAATAAATTTCGATTTAGGAGTATGAAAGAAAATAATATCCCTTACCGTAGCAGGTTTGATTAACAAAAGGTGAAGGAAATTAATACAAAGGGTTATTCACCAACAGGCGGCAATCCGCTCCGTAAGGTTATTCCCACAATTTAATAGAATTTGAGTACAAAGAGTTATTCACCAAACAGGCGGCAATCCGCTCCGTAAGGTTATTCCCACAATTTAATAGAATTTGAGTACAAAGAGTTATTCACCAAACAGGCGGCAATCCGCTCCGTAAGGTTATTCCCACAATTTAATAGAATTTGAGTACAAAGAGTTATTCACCAAACAGGCGGCAATCCGCTCCGTAAGGTTATTCTCAGAGATTAATAATGAATGAATACGAAAGGTTATTCACCAACAGGCGGCAATCCGCTCCGTATGGTTATTCCCACAATTTAATACATGGAAATAAAATGCACGTCTTATGAGTAAGGAAGAAACAATATTATTATCGAGAATCAAATAATGATAATCCCTTACCATAGTACGTTTGAATAATGGAAGATGAAAAAGATGGTATCCCTTACCGTAGTAAGTTTTAATAATAGAAGATGAAAGAAGATGACATTCCTTACCGTAGTAAGTTTGAATAATAGAATATGAAAGAAAATGATATTCCTTACCGTAGTAAGTTTGAATAATGGAAGATGAAAAAGATGGTATCCCTTACCGTAACACGTGACTGGATATTGATTTAAATAAGGTTGATTAACTTGAACAGTACACGTATACTTATAGATCTTCACAAATACTCAAGATGACTTAAGCACACTTAGAGAGAACTTTCACAAGAAGTATTTAGAGAGAGAAAGAAAGAACAAGTAAGGAAGTTTATGAAAAATCCTTAAGTTAAGGCTTCTATTTATAGCCAAAAATCTTATCATTCATTTAATCTAAACCATTCATTTAAAGATCACCTTTTAATCTACACCATCCATTTCAAATATTATATTATCTTTAATCTACACCATTCATTTCATATCACCTAATAATCACCTAACTTTATATTATAAACAAATCAATTTAATTATTCAACAATAATTCACACTTTAATCTACACCATTCATTTCATATCACCTAATAATCACCTAACTTTATATTATAAACAAATCAATTCAATTATTCAACAATAATTCACACTTTAATCTACACCATTCATTTCATATCACCTAATAATCAACTAACTTTATATTATAAACAAATAACTTTATCAATTCAATTATTATGACTAATTGTTATAAATACAGTATAGTTAGCTCTTAGATATCAAGTCAATAAATTAATGAAATACAACTGTTTAAATAACATCATAATAGAGATAACAATAATGTAAAATAAAGCATACGTTACTGTGTAATGACAATTATTGATTCAATAATGTGAATTACTGTGCATATGTTACTGTGACAATTATTAGGTTCAATAATTTTAAAAACAGTGCAACAACAATTATTGACTCAATGATATAAAATACAGTGTAATGACAATTATTAAATCAATAATGCAAAATACTGTGTAACAACAATTATTGAATTGATAATATAAAATATTATGCAGTGACAATTATCGATGAAATGATGCGTAACAGTTACGGTGTCAATTATCAGACCAATAATATGAGACACTATGCAATACCGTGTGTTACTGTAGAGTACCGTGTGCTACAGAAAATACCATAAACTACCGTATGCTACTATTCTTTTATCACCGGTATTTTAACAGTTCCGTTGACTATTTTTATTTAAAAAGGTTACTTCTGTCGTTTTCTATATCCGACAAATATTCCGTTGTGGGGTCCACCAATAATTTATTATTTCGGCGCCGTCGTACGGCACGAATATTCCCCGACCAAACGAATATTCCCCGACAAAGCGAATATTGTCCGACAAAATAAATTTTGCACATAACATCCTTAACTTTCAATTTTGTTAATTTAACCACTTACTGTTTCAAAAAAAAAAAAAAAAAATATATATATATGAAGAAAAATTAAATTTTGTATTTCATAAAATTCGGGGTCTTACAATTTTATCCTATCTCCTCCAAGTACTGAAGTTATCAATTATTGTATTGCATAACAAGTTATTTTTTATCCTTATTTCTCAGAATCTTGTAAAAGAATCATTATCCTTCTAAATACTCTCGTTAAACCATGTCATATCTTTTATTAAATATTACTTGTACTCATGTAAGAGCGTTCTCAATTGATAAAGAAAAATGAGTATTAAGATTGAATTTAACCTTCTAAATTGAGGAAAACTTGAAAATTTATTTTTAGCTATACTCACTTCCTTACATTAACTCTGTTTCTCTCAAAATCCAAAGAGGTAGCCTTGATTGGTATTTATCCTACCTTAACTTTCTTTAGAGTTACTTTCGATTTGGTTTTAATCTGAGTTCTTGATAAATCGTAGAGTATGATCATATCTATTGTTGCACTCTAAAGGATCGTAGAGACTGATCAACTCTACGAGCCATTGAAGCACAACACATAGAACTGATCATCACTCCACTAAAGTTCAAAAATTCAGTACTTCATGAAAAGTGATTTATCAATCTTAAACCTCTCACACAGATACTCATTTAGCATAAAATAACTGGCATCATTCATTCACTACTATGCACATTGAGTTTTCAAAATATGACAATGTTAGATACTTAAAATTACTAACCTCTCAGGACCAAAATAAGTGTGGGTACCAAATTAGAAAATTTAACCTGCAGGTGTCTTGACTGATCCAAAGACCACTCAAAAAGGAACTAGAATAAAGAGAAATTCAAGGACAAGGGTCTCATCAAAGTGCAAGTCAACTCTACTATCACCGAAAGCTGAGAATACAAAGCCTACGTTCATAGTGTCAGAAAAAGGGATTTTAGCAAAGCCATATCTGAGGAAAACTCTTTATAAATCCATTGATGGAGAATCAAATCATAAGGAGGCAGTATTAAGTATGGTGAAGCAACATTCTGACAAGCTTAGCAATGCACAGGGCAAAGTCTAACAATGTCAGACCAACTCTACGATCACAGCACCAGTCAAAGAATCGTAGAATAGACAGTACTAAGGAAAGTACTCTACGAACCTAAGATAAAGAGTCACTGAAAGACAAGTTATCTCAGAGATGGAGGTTGACCGTGGGAGAGCGATAGTCAGCTAAGTTCAACAAAAAGTGAAGAAGTTATCAGAACCTATTAAATCTTCATCTCCAAATCAAAGAGTCTCTAAACTCTATGTTTGATAATCTGTTCAGCCATAATTACTCCAAGTCATAGAGTCACTATGATCAACGACTAGATCGTAGAATATAATGTGTCTACAATCACACTCCACATAAATCACCCTTTCATTGAACCTTTCACATCCTCTTACCAGCTCACAGTTCATGTCATATAGTGATTAACATTCCCTTTTTCATATCAAAGCAGTCTTTTCTCAGATAAAGCGCCTCAGAGACAAACCAAGTCCTAAGTTTCAAACTAAGAGGCATGCCCTCTCTAAGCTTCCTGAACTCTGCCAAAAGACTGAGCGTTTTACATCACTTGTATTCCTCCTAAGCTCCAGGTGTAAAGGGAAAAAGAAATTTTCTCCAACCAAAGTCGTTATTCGTCAAGGAATGATCCACCTGCTGTTTGTACAAAAGAAGAAATCTGTGCAAAGAAATCTCAAGCATTCTGCATTGGAGACCAAAAGTCTTTTCTAAGGATAATCGTAGAGTGAAGAGCAAGTCACTCTACGAACTGACCAAGGTGTCTGTCAAACAGGGAAGTAATGTTCACGCTCTCCAAACTCAAGTGAATCAGTTATGCATCAGTTACAATAAATGCAAAAGTGAAGGCCACGTCCTGCAAATGAATATCCTACACGTGTCTTCTACAAAACTTACGAGGGAACTGACATAAGCCAAAATTTTCAAACTGACGATTGTCCTTTCCCATCAATTATCAGTATCCATTTCTCAAAACCGTGCAAACTCATCCCGTACCAAAACCATTGTTGAAACCCAGCAAATCTTCAAACCCTAAACACAAAAGACTCCTGATATCTATACATCTCGATCACACCCTTGTCATTTTCTGAAATCGTCATTTGACCAAACACTCTTTTTACAAAACCATTGTTATGGAAAACTGTCAAGTTGTTTCTGGCATCCAACTCGGCTTTGATAAGTTTGAGTCCTCTGAAAAGAAATTCAAGGATATTCTTACAATAGTGCAGGAAGCTGGTTTCTCAGACTGTTTGGGGGCAAACACCAAGGTCTACTCTGTTCTGGTAAAAGAGTTCTATCGGAACGCAGTTGTAAACAATGATGAGTTAGTTTCAAGAGTTAGAGGAGAAAGACTCAAAATAGATGATACCGAAATCAACAAGTGTCTGGGAATTACTGTTGGAGATCTATCATCACTTGAAGACATAGATACAGTTGAAGGAATGAGGAGGATGGGTTATGTAAAGAAAACTCAACTAAAGGGTATGAAGAAAAAGGAGTTTCCAGAAGAGTTCGAGTTCCTGGCAGAGATAGTGGGCAAATGTATCCTATGCAAAGACACCGCTCATGACACTGTAAGTGATCCTCAACTAAGAATCATGTCTGCTATTGTCATGAGGAAGAACATAAACTTTGGTGCCATACTATTTGACTTGTTAGTCAAGGAGGTTGAGAAAATAAAGGCTCTTGGGAAGCCAATCTCAAAAGTATTCTATGGACGATTCTTAAGTATCATACTGAAGCGGAAACTGCAAGATAAGATTAGGGATGATGAGGGGGAGGCTTTGAATGTCCACAAAGTTATGTCTCCTAAACTGTTTGACAACTGGAAGAAGAATCCCATGGAAAATAAGAGGTTAAGGATGACTAGTAGCAGCAAGAAAGATTCGAAGGAAAGCAAAGGAAAAAGGAAAGCATGTTCAAGTAAAGATGATTCATCTGATGAGTCTCTATCATTTGGATTCATCTCACCAAAATCATCCCTCAAGAAGTTGAAAACTGAAAAGATCAAGCCTGCTAAAAGACAAAGTGCTCGTCTTCAACAAATGATGAAATCTCTGGGGAATAAAAAGGCAGGAGATGGTTCACCTAACTTCATTGATCTCAGTGATGAAAGTAAGGAGGTACCTGTTGAAGAAAATGTGACTCCAAGTGAGTCAAAATCTGGAAGTGAAGAAATGTTTACTGCAGAAACAGTTGAAGAAGTAAGAGAAGACGATGTTAGTGGAACATTGAGAAATAAAGAACAGTTAGAAGAAACAACTGCTGAACCTGTCAAAGCTTCAAAGGAATCAATTTCTAAAGCTAAAGACTCTGACAAAGGGAAAGGAAAGGAAACAACATTCGGAGATAAAGATCAAGAAGACTCGAGCTCTGAAAATGCTGAGTCAGAAAGTCTTAATTATCATGTTCCAGCAGCCTCACCATCAAGTATTCGAAGAAGGATTATATTGGAAGCAGTTGAAAAGCCAGGAGCCATGTTGCCAAACAAATGGATTGATCACGGCAATGGTCAAATCAGAGTAGCTTCAATAACCATGAAAGATTTACTGAGCAAGTTTGAAGACATCGAGCTCGATCGAACCACAGTTTTATATGATCATAAGGGTCAGGAGTTAAGGAGGTTCTACCCTTGGATGCCCTGGTTAAAAGCTATCTATTTCAGAGATACGAGCTTCATCAGTTGGTGTTATACTTACTTTCCTAATCTAAAGTTGGTTTCTCAGAACTTCCCAAGAGTTCAATCATTTCCAACTCTGCTGATCAAAAATGTCCAACACTTCAAAACCTACCGTCATGCAGAAAGTATATTCATTCCTTATTCACTGTTGATCAATCAAGATGAAAGTCAGAAGAAAAATAGACTCGTAGAGTCAAGGGTCGTAAAGCATCCTGACTCTACGACTGCAACAAACTAGTCTCAGCCAAATATTCCCAGCAAATCACCCTCTGATATTCCTTTATCATCAAACAATGACTTCTTTGACACAATCACCGCTCTTGAGAACATCTTCAAGAATTCTACCACAGCAGAGGCTATATCTGGAGCAGAAGAATTCTACAAAGAAGTGCAAGCATCTTTTTCAAACATATCTTTCAAGCTTCTTCAACAAGATCAGATAAATCAGAAGTCTTCAGAAAATCAGCAAAAAGAAATTCTGAAACTTCGGAAGAACAATGAAGAATCTATTGCATCTCTTTCGGAAAAGATAGAGAATTTAAATCAATCTCTGTCTCAGACCATTGAGCTCACTCAGCAGGATCTAAAGATTGAAATTGGAAACACATCCTACCTGGTCGAGCAGCTCATGGTAAATTTTCAGCAGCTCTCTCACACTATTGATGACAAAAAGGGGGAGAAAAAGAGAAAGAGGATCAGGATGAAACGAATGAAGCTAAAGGAGAAGAGCAAGAAGAAGCAGAAAAGAAAACAGGCAAAGGAAGCCTTGAAGGCAAGAACTGAGGGGGAGCCAAACGAAGACATGAAGTCATCAGCTGGGGGGGAGACATGAAGTCATCAGCTGAGGGGGAGCAGAACTAACAGATAAGCAGCAACAACATGTAGATCATTCAGAAGACATACAAATACAAAGGAAGGTACATCTCAAACTGAAATAGTATGATCTGGATCCAGTGGTTAGGATGTTGTGTAATCTGTATTTAAGTATTCAATCAATGACATTTATATTTTCTGCTTTAGTAATACAGTAGCTCACTGTATAGTAAGATTCATTCATCAATTGCATAAGCATCTAGTATTATTGTTTTGTCATCATCAAATAGGGGGAGATTGTTTGGAATATGCATGTGAATGATATTTCTCAATTACAAGATTTGATGATGTGTTTTAAAAGATAAATGAATTAATATGCAAATATGTCTGCATTGATGAAAGATGTAAAGTCCTTAATAGTTAATAGACATTATGTTCTAAGGACTTAGATTGACAAGATCAAAACTGTTAAGTTGATCTCATATGAGTTAATAGCATTGTACAGTCCTTTAAAAGATCACTATGTACAAGGACTATATATAGAAAGATCAAACTTGTTAGGTTGATCTTAAATTGTAATAGATAGGCCTGATCGTCAAAAGTACAACAGTCTGGCAAGAGAGTTAAAGCAAGAATCGCAGACTACATTCACGATCGTAGAGTCTGCAAGCCATCAGTATAACCAGTCACACGCTCACATTTCCAAAGCAGAATCATAGAGCGTCTATTCAAAAGATCATCAGTATGAAGACCCTGAATGACCGGCAAGCAAACAGAAGATCCAAGCACCAACTCCATCAACAAGACTGATTGAGAAGTGAAGTGTCATTCAGATAGAAGTCTTATGAAATCACTCAAAGGAAGATCGTAGAGTCTGTCTGGTAAACGCAGAATAAGGCTCGGAAAATCGTAGAGTCCTCTCGGCAGATCGTAGAGTTGTCTCAGCATCGTAGAGCTAACTCTCGGGATCGTAGAGTCCATATAGACAGTCACTCTACGATTCTCCTAATCTTGTCTACGAACCAAGTAGAGTCAAAGTTCAGAATCATGACAGCAATCCTCATAAAGATTATTCAGTAGGCTGTCCTTGGGCTGTTAAACAAACTGAATGAAGATCTCATACATCTACAGCATCTGGTCTGAACTAAGATCGTAGAGCAGTTTAAATCATAACTCTACGATTGCACTACGACTTACACCATAGGCAAGATCGTAAAGTAGCAAAGCTAAGTCGTAGAGTGAAAAAGGCAAACGCAGAAGTACAACGTACAAGCAATCGTTAAGTTAAGCTGAGGATATTCAAACGTTACCTGCTTTAAACACCCTTTGAATATTCAGCATAGAATGAAGCTGAAGTTCGTAGAGCAGTCCTCTATGATAAAAGATTTGACAACTGAAGCTCGTAAAGCAGTCATCAATGATAGAAGATCTAGCGCCTAAAGAATCATAGAGCAGTCCTCTATGACATATAAGCCAAGCAGGGCTAGCAACTAAAAATCGTAGAGCTTCATAGCAGAACCAGCAGATGACTCAACGATCAGAAGCAAGAAGCTACAACTGGATTAATCGTCGAGTACTTAAGTGCCAACAAGAATTGAAGACATCTAAGCACTTAAGTCATTAATCTCAAAATGAGTTGTTAATTACTTCAGAAACATCCACGACAACACTTTATGGCATCTACTATAGAAGAAGTCAGAAATGACAGAATACTGACTTTTGCGTGCTGGGTGTCAGAACAAAGATTTTCTAGTATCATGTATCAGGCTCAAGTAATCAGAAGACTATGTCCCAACGATCATATTCTCTAAAAGACCTGTTCACTCCAAAGACTGGGAAGAACACGAGACTGACATCTCTATAGTGTTAAAGAAGACAAGTCAACAAGTCAGAGCCTGCAGAGCAGCTGATTCTTAAAGTCAAGGAAAACATTTATTGATAAATCAGAAGATTAACTAGCAAAGAATATAATAATCTTTGATGAACAACTCTAAGAGAACAACGGCTAAATTCAGAAAAAGCAGAGCTACAGGTTAATATATCTGAACATGTCAGAAAAGGGAAAAGCACTTACACAAGCGGCAAGAAAGTCAACATCAAAGATATTAAATATCTGCACAAAGCCAAAGGAAACCAACGGGATTTCTTTCAACGGTAAAATTTGCTCAGAGTTATAAAGGCTTACATAACAATCAGAAAAGGTGGTTGTTGCAGTTAAAAAGAATACACGAGAGATATGATGGTAGACAACAACCGATCGTAGAGTGGAACAGAAAATGAAGATGATGAAGGACTCTACGATCCATCAGAACACTAACACTGAATTGAGAGAAACATAGAGATGTATAACTCTATTACAAGAGAAGTGTTCAAAGCTGCTAGGCACATGGAAGAGAGAAGCTTAAACGTCAACTTGATACGTACATGGTAGCAACTGAGTACTAAAAGGAAGGAGCATCACAGTCATCTCAGAAGCCCATCTCGAGAAGCAATAAACTGTCTATAATAAGAAGGAACAACTGAGTATCAAAAAGAAGAAGCATCACAGTCATCTCAGGAGTTCATCTCGAGGAGCTATCAAGTACCAAAGGAGCTGAAGTACAAAAGCCTAGCAACACATTTGGTGATCTTGAGTAGTTGCTGAATATCAGAAAGAAGGAGAATATCAACGACAAACATCAGCAGCATTCAATGATGGATCATAAGCAGCTGCTAAGTACCAGAAGTTAAAGAAGATCAAAGTTCATCTTAGCAGCACAACCCAACAAGCATCCAACACACAAAGAGGGTCAAAGGATCCTTGCCCAAGTGGCTAAAAAGAAATCAAGTCTACTGGACTTGTTGAGTACCGAAGGGTACAAGAGATTCTAAGTCTGCTGGACTTAGTCTACAGTCCAAAGCTGCTAGCTTTGATGAGGGCAAGAGTGTCCTAGTCTTAATGTGACTAAAGGAACCAAAGCTGCTAGCTTTGATGAGGGCGAGAGTGTCCTAGTCCAGAGGACTAAATCTTAGTGGATTTCCTACTGTCAAGTAGAATAGTGGAGTAGGAGTTATTCAGTCTCCGAACCACTATAAATCTCTTGTGTCATTTACTTTATGTCTTTTATATTCTGCACAATATCTGCTTTCACCCATACTAGATTAACACACTAAAATGAAATGGCTCATATTTCTTTAAGGGGTTTATTAAAAGTAAAATCCGCTGTGCTTGAATTGATTCTATCATTAATAACTAATATGCTTTCGTTACAAAAGTAAAAAGTTTTTAAATGATCTATTCAACCCCCCTCCCCCCTTTCTAGATCTATATTGTGTCCACGGGAACTAACAGAGGTAGTGCAGTCCAATAAACTTAAAGGAACTATGGTTACTCGCCTAGTAAGTCCATTCTAGGTAGTTGACTAAGTAAATAGGTACAATGTTTTGGGCCAAATATCTAAACCATACAGTTCAGCCTTAGCCAGTAAACCCCCAGTTATTGACCATTTTGGGCCTTTTAATATCTATGAACTAGAACCCCAAAAAGCCCATTTTCAAACAGTCAAAAACAGAGTACACACCCAACTATGAAATAAACCTATTTTTTGTTGATCCCAAAAAATGACCCAATAAAACTTGTTGCACAATTCTTCCCTCCTAGTTGGCATTTTATACATTTTGCCCCGTATAAGTCATTATCCTATTATAAGGATATTTTGATCCAAACAGAGTCAATCCAAATTAAGCTCGTTTATGACAGAAATGATGAAACCAAAGTCCTTTATCATTCCTTATAAATTAAACAAATTATATCTATTTCAGATTGGTATGATCACCCTTATGATCTTCAGTTACTAAATAATCATAATAACAATTTCTGTTATTACGATTATATTGAATCTTGACACAAGATTTTCTTGTACCAAAGTTTAAGTGAACAAGAATTATTAAATAAGTTAAACTAGGAAGAACTATGTCCTCTATCCCAGACATAGTTAACCAGGAAGAACATAGTTATGAGAACATTAGTCAAGATGTTAGTAATTCGAATATACCAAAAATTTCCCCAAAGAAAATTTATCAATCAACTTTTGCAGATAAATTTAAGTCAAACTATAATGTAAAAGTTGTTGAAAAAATTTATGCAATTAATAAGGAACACAAAAACTGTTCATTATTAACAACTGAAATTATTAAAAAAAAACAAAGACAAAAATGATATAACTTTATTCATATAGGGTTAATCCAAGTCGCAATCAAACATTTAAGCATTAAAGTAATTAATTCAAGTATATTTAAAGTATATACCTAGTATCTTAGGAATTATGGAGTCAAGCCTTCATAATGGACCAGTCCATTTTGATATTTATCTAGACTTTACTTTAAGTTTAGCAGACCCACATCTATTAAAAGCATTAACTTTAAATATTAAAAATGTTAGAGAAATAACCCAAATGATTAAGGGTTCTCAAGCCATTGCTTTAATTTATATAATTTATTATAAAACAATAAAAATTAATTTAAATGTTAAAGCACTTAGTAAAAGTCCTAAGGATAAAACTGTTTTAATTCAAAGTAGTAATAATGATGTTAATATCCAAGTTTCAAAGACTATTTTTTAGAGTGATATTAATCTTTCTAGTCAATGGATATTAGAAAATGAAATGCCCCAAAGGTCAGTCACTAGTAACATAATAAATTTAGAAAATGTTAGACAATATTTAGATGGAACAGTCAGAATAAGTTTTGATAATTCAAGACTTAGAAAATCATTAGTTATAGAAGATGGTACTAGTACTGTAACACCTTCTAGAAAATATTCTGAATTATTAAGTAAAACTACTTTACCAAACATTTAATTAAAAGGAGTAGCTAATGAAGGTCAAACTAGTCACCCTTGTAATAATAATCAATCTGATGAAGATGAACAATAGTTATCACCTACTGTATCAGATTTTGAAACTAAACCAGTTCATCATCAGTTAAAAGTTATTAAAAAGGAATTTAAAATTAATGAAGAAGCTTTAATCATTGATTTTAATTCAAAAGAAAACAGAAGTAAAAGACATCAATTTTGTGAAAACCATAGTGAAATTGATTGAGAAAAAATAGTTAATAAGTGGAAAAAATTTATAGTAAAAGAAAATGTAAACATTACTTTTTATACTTGGTATGAAAAGTATTATGATAAATATAATGTAATTACTAAAAGTAAATGGATTAAAGAAGATAAGTCAAAAATCTCTTTTAATCATCCACCCTTGGAAATAATTATTTTACCTGTTAAAAATATCTCTGTTATTGCTAGTCCATTTAAAATACCTGATGACAATAGAGATGATAAAAAAATAATTGAACAAAATAATTTTACTAACCATTACCAAGCAACTCTAGGAAAATAGGTAGATAAAATTGAAAAAAAAATTAATGATAAAATGCTTAACCAAGATCAAAATAGTAAAATTGAAAAATCACTGTTAAACCTACTTGAAAATAGACAAGGATTAGGTTTACCAAATAAACATTTAGCACTTACTAAAACTTTAGATAAGTTATTTAAAAAATAAGATAAACCTGAATCCAGTAAAACTAAAACTTTAATTGTTGTCGATCAAGATAATTGTCAAAGCGAAAGTCAAGATAGTAGTGATACTAATACGAGCACTACTGTTCAAGAAATTGAAAATTAGTTTAATAAATTAACTTTTAAAAATCCAACCGTTACTAGTCAAACAAAAAATTGGTATTCCAGACTAACCCCTCCGGACTTGCAGTTCGAAGAAATTAATCTAGATAATCAATTTTCTATTTCAGCTAATAAAATTTATGAATAGAATATTGATGGTTTAAGTGAACAATAATTATTAAATAAGTTAAACCATATGTCTATGGTAGCAAATAGTTATTTAACAAATTATAATAATTTGAGTTAAAAAGATTGTTGAGTTATTAGCCAGTGAATTTACTGGTATACTTAGATCTTGATGGGAAAAATATCTTACTAAAGATTCTAGATATGACATAATATGCGATATTCAAAGAGATAATGAAGGAAATCCTATTTTTGATGAAGATTTAAGATTAGGTCCCTCTGATAGAGTTAACACATTAGTTTTTATAATAATTAAATATTTTATTGGAACACCTAGTAATATAACTGATAGGATTCATGATCAGTTAAGTAATCTTTCATGCCCCACTTTGAGTGATTTTAAATGGTATAAAGATATTTTAACATCTAGAGTCATGATGCGTGATGATAGTAATAAACCATTTTAGAAAGAAAAATTTATAAATGGTTTACCAAATTTATTTGCTCATAAAATTCATGAAGAATTAAGTAAAGACTTCGGTTTTATTGATTATGATAATTTAACCTATGGTGATATAATTACTCAAATACAAAAATCAAGTCTTAAAATGTATATAGATTTTAAAATAAGTAAACAAACTAGTAAAGATAAAGCTAAATATGAATTAAGTACTTTGTGCAAGCAATATGGTTTATTCCCTATTGCTCTGTCAAGAAGAAAATATAAACATAAAGTTAGTAAAAAAGAAAAAATTAAGGAACATAAAGAATATTGTCCTAAAGATAGTTATTATAAAAAATCACCAAAACAATCAACTTATAAAAAGTCTTATAAAAAGAAGACTTTTAAGAAGTTGCTAAAAGTAAAATTATTTGTCATAATTGTGGTAAACCTGGTCATTATAAAAATGAATGTAACGTTAAATAAAAATTAAAACAATTAAAAAAATTTGAAGGAATTGAAAATAATCCTAATAATGAGGATTATGAAAATTTTCCTTCTCAATCATCTAGCCACATAAATAGTAACTCAGTTAGTAATTCTAATCAAACCCCTAAAATAACTTTAGGTTGTATAGACACTTGTTGCACAAAAAGATTATATGTTTTAACTAAAAATACTGAAGAAGAAAATCTATTAATTGATTTAATAAGTAAAATTACTGATCCACATTTAAAAACTCAATATACTAAGCAATTAAAAGATTTATTTAACAAAGATAATTTAACCCGTAAAATAAATAAGATTAAAGAGAAACCTATTTTTAGTCTTGATAAAATATTGAAAAGATTTAAGAATCCAATAAAAAAAATAACTTTACTAGAATTAAATCAAGAAGTTAACAATCTAAGAAGAAAAATTTCTAAGATAAAATAAGAAATTTCCCAGTTAAAAGAAGAAATTAATAATATTAAAAGTAAGTTATCTTTTCAGATCCATGATTCTTCTGATGAAGATCACGAAGAAGCTGCAACTTTAAAAGTTAATAATTCTGACAATGAAAATGATAATGAGGTAAATATCATACATGAACAAGGATTATCTTTAAAAAGATTAAAAGATATTACTATTTAAAAATAGAAAATCAACAGTAACTTTAATAGTTAACAAAACTTTTAAGTTGGAACTTTCCCCTTTAGTCGATACTTAAGTAGATTTAAATTGTATTCAAGAAAGTTTAATCCCCACAAAATTTTATAAAAAAACTAGTGAAAGAATGAGTTTTGTTAATGGCAGTAAAATGAAAATAAAATATCAATTACCTAATGTTCATATTTCTCAAGATAATTTTTAATTTAAAACATCATTTGTTTTAATCGAAAATATAACAGATAAGATCATCTTAGGATTATCATTTATATATTTACTATATCATTTTACTACTACTTGACATGATTTACATAGTCAACACTTAGGTCAAAAAGTAATCTTTAAGTTTATAAATAACCCTAAAGATAGAGAACTAAGAATAATTCAAGAAGAGTCAATTTCAAATAATTTAAACATATTAAATAGTAAAAGAAATCAACTAAGATACTTAAAAGATGAAATTAGGTATAAGAAGAATGAAGAACAATTACAAGACGACAATCTTCAGAGTAAAATAAAAGAGTTTCATAACTTATTAAGTAAAAATGTTTGTTCTAATTTACCTCGTTAGAAATAAGCATATTGTTTGGCTTTCTTATGCTAAAAAATTTAAAGAACATTTAATTCCTACTAAGTCTAGATCTATCCAGATGAATTATGAACAAATAAGTTATTGTAAAAATAAAATTAATTATCTTTTGAAAAAATGATTAATTAGAAAAAGTAAATCCCCTTTGTCATGACCAACTTTTTATATAAATAAAAATGCTGAAATAGAAAGAGGACCCCCTCGTCTAATCATTAATTACAAACCCTTAAATAAAGTCTTGGAATAGATTAGGTATCCATTGCATAACAGTTATCTTTAGTAAATTTAACCTTAAATAAAGTCTTGAAAGGATTTAATTAGCAGGTTAGGCCAGACAGTTATCTTTAGTAAATTTAACCTTAAAAGTGGATTTTGACATATCCAAATTCATGAGGATATGTATAAGATAGCCTTTACCGCCTCTTTGGTCATTACAAATGGAATGTAATGTCATTCGGATTGAAAAATACCCCTAGTGAATTTCAAAATATTATGAATGATATTCTAAATCCTTTTAATCATTTTGTCATTGCTTATATTGATGATGTCCTTACTTTTTCTAAGTCAATTAAAAAACATTGAAAACATCTCAATTCATTCTTAAGGAGTGTTCAAACCAATGGATTAGTCATATCTCAATCAAAATGTTATCTTTTTCAAACCAAAGTAAAATTCATTGGTCATATTATTCAATGTGGTCAAATTCAGCCTGTTGATAGAGCTATACAGTCCGCTAGTAAATTCCCAGATAAAAATCTTAGACAAAAATTAATTTCAAAGATTCTTAGGTTTCCTCAATTACATTGGTGAATTCTATAAAAATCTGCTAAGAATATGTAAGTTGTTATTTGAACGACTTCAGAGTAATTCTCCACTTTGGATTGATATTCATATTGCAGTTGTCCAAGAAGTAAAAATGCATGTTAAGACTCTTGTAAGGACCCGAATTTTCGGATTTCCTTAATAAAATTAAATAAGAATTTAATTAACAGAATTATTAAGGTTGTTTAAATTCGTTGTGATATTTTATGTGATTTAAGTTATGTGATGAGATTTAATTAGTAAATTAAATTTGTACGGAGAGCATGATAAATTGTGAGAAATTAAAATAATTGAAAAGCAAATAACTTGTTTTAAAATAATTTATAAGGAATAAAAGAAATTTCAGGTAGAGGTACAATAAATTGTACAATTAAATTATTGTGAAAGTACAAAATTAGTATTTAAATGAGGTTATGTGGTAATGTGAGATGTATGAATTAGATATGCATATATATATATATATACATATGTGTGTGTGTGTGTGTGTGTGTGTGTGTGTGTGTGTGTGTGTGTGTGTGTGTGTTTATGGTTAATTGTTGTAATTATAAATTTCATTAATTATGAAAATTAAGGGACTAATAATTAAATTAATCCAAAAATTTATGAAAAGTTAATGAGGAAATTAGTAAAATTATAATTATTGATTTTAGATTTAATCAAGAATTATGGAGGAAGTTTAGAAATTAATTGAGAAGAAAAGTAATTGTAATGTCCTAGAATTTCCACGTCTTTATTAATTAAATTATTAATTTAATTTCCAACGAGTTAATTTTACGGGATTATTTAAATCTTTTTATGTGATTAATTAATTATGTGATTAAATAATTATGTAATTAATTACTAAAATTAATTAAAGGGGGGTCACTAATATGTTATTAAATTAGTGAACAAACCCTAAAGTTTTAATATCAAAATAATTGATAAGTTTCCTATTAATTAAATATTCAATTAAATTGAATATAATGAGTGAATTAAATATAATAAATTAATTAATATAATTATTAATTAATGTAAATAATGTGAAATATTAATAATAATATTTATTAGTCCATTTAGTAATTTAATACTAATGGGTTAAAATATTTAATTATTTATTCAATCTAATTATTTATTTAATCATGGATTGAATAATTAATGTGTAAATTATTAAATTAGCCCAACATGGGTCAATTAGTAGCCCAAGTGGAGAATAATAAAATTTGACAATTTAGTAGCCCAAACAATTTAATAGAAGCCCAATTGGTAATTTAAATTAAAGCCCAATGATTGGCCCGCTTGAAAAATACTTAAATTAACTATTAATTGTTTAAAAGTGGAATGTGACACTCATTTTGGGACAAATCAAAAGTCATCAGCCGACCATCATGTGGGAGATGAGAGAGAAAATTGATTTTGTTTTATTTTAATTTATTTTCCATTTATTTAATTATTGGTTGCTTGTTTTATTTTTTTAAGTACATGAACCATGCTTCGTTTCACCAACTAAGTCATGGCTAGCTTTCTTGTGTAAGTATCCATATAGGTGCATGATGGTCTAGATTATTAGATACATTATGTATATCTATTAATTTTTCAAGTATACTTGGAATGGGTAAATGTTACTTCATTATTTTCTCCAAGTTTCAAAAGAGAGAGTTTGAGAGTAAAATATTTTGAGAGAGAGCAAGAGAAGGAGAATGAGTGCTAAGCTAGTTTATGTCTTCAAGATTCACAACATATTTTGGGAGAAAAAGAAGAATAGCCATTAAATCAAGGTAATGGTTATTTTAAATGAAGTTTTATTTTTAAATTAAATAAATCATCATGTTAGTATAAACATGTTAATATGGTTATTAATGTGTAGTGGTAATATTTATGCCATGCTTGAGTTTAATATGTTTGGTTTGTATTTTGGTATATTTTATATGCTAAAATATGTGTTTAATAGTGTGTAAACAAGTTTTGGAATTTATGTCCAAAAATATTTTTTGTAAAACTTAGGTTTGATGTTCTAATATTATAGAACATTAAATCATGAGAAAAACAAAGTTTGAATCACTTAAAATGGAGTTATACACAAAAAGTTATGATTTGTGGTAGTTTATGTGATGTAAAACTTTTTATAAAAAAATAATGATATTAAATCATGAAAAATTAATTTTTCATGTTATAAATTAATATAAGGTGTTTGGTATTTTTTTTGGATTTTTATTGATGATTTAAAGCTTACTTGATGGTATAGTTTTTATTAAAGTGTGTATTTATGGTCACTGTTCACACTCTGCTGGGAAGAAAAATAAAAAACTCTGGCCGCGCAATGCGCGCCACTGTTCACTGCCTGACCGCGAGCCAAACGACGTCGTTTGGCATAAGAAAATAAATTACTCCGCGCATTCGCGCGGAAGCCAGCAAACGGACTTCAAAACGGCACCGTTTTGGGACCGTTCATTTTATTACGCGCGCCATGCGCGGAAGAAAATTTCGGGAAAATTACAATTTTGCCCCTCCGTGTTTTTCTTGGCAGAATTACCATTTTGCCCTCGGATCAGTTTTCTGATTAATTACGAAACTGCCATCGGTCCGGTTTTTCAACTTAATTACGAAAATGCCATTCGGGTTAATTTTAATTAATTCAAATATTTAAAAATTAATTTAAAATTATAACAAAAATAATAATAATACAAAAATAATATTGGGGAGGATATTTTTCATTAAGTTTAATATTTAAATATTTTAAATATTAATCTAGTTGGCTAATCATGGTTAAGGTAAATAAATTTATTATTTATTTATTATTTTAAATGTTAATAATAAATAAAGATGATAAATTAGCAATTATTATTTAATGCCTATTAAATAATACTTAAAGAGAGATAAAATTTATAAATGAATTATTTATTATTTAAATATTATTAAATAATAAATAAGGATAATTAAGTAATTAATTATTATTTAATTAGCATTAAATAACGATTAATGGAAATTACGTTATTAGAGTAATAATTTATTATTTAATTTAAATAATAAATAAGAATGATTTGATTATTATTTAACCTTAAATAATAATTAAAATTAATTAAATAATTAATTATTATTTAATTGACATTAAATAATAATTAAAGAGGATTAAGATTAGTAAACTATTATGTAA
Source organism: Hedera helix (assembly GCA_947179155.2). Taxonomy (NCBI): domain Eukaryota; kingdom Viridiplantae; phylum Streptophyta; class Magnoliopsida; order Apiales; family Araliaceae; genus Hedera; species Hedera helix. Next base: position 7,219,576 of record OX359271.1, read on the forward strand.
TTTCCTTAAATTAAATAATAAGTAAGGTTAATTACTTAGTTAATTATTGGTTGATTAACAATAAATTAAAGAAGGTTAAAACTAAGTTAATAATTATTTATTATTTAATTATAATTAAATAATAAGTAAGTACAATTAGTTATTATCTATTTTAAATAATAACTAGAGTTAATTAATTAATTTCTATTTAATCAATATTAAATAGTAATTAAATAGAGATTGAGTTAATAAAATAAATTGAATTTAATTATGATTTAATTAAACAATTGTAATAAGTTGTTTAAGGGTTTAATAAGTGTCCAACACTTAAGAAAAATATTTTCTAACTTATTAAATTATTAACCTAAAATGATTAAGTGTCTATAAGGTTAATAATATTGTTTTGACTAATGTAAATTATGTGTTAGTACTTATGTGTGGTAAATAAGTTCATTATTAAGCGTATAGTTATGCAAATACGTCGTACTAATTATTAGACCGACTTTATTAATGTTAGGTCTTTCAAAGCAAGTTAATTAAAGCTAGACAATTATTGTAGCTGAGCAAACAGGCAAGTTCTCTAACCCTACTCATTTATTGTTGAACAAGTTTCTATACTTGTATTTATTTTCAAAGCTTGAAGTGGTTTAATTATTTAAAATTATTCCACATCCATACTGTTTATAAAATCGCACTTAGTGCACTTGAAGCTTATTAGTTCTTGATTCATGAACTGTATTAAAAATGTCAAAAGCTAATAGTTCAGCTAGACATTTCGTTTATAAATTCAATACTTGAATACTTTTAAAAGCTTATCCAAACCATTGTTGGCTGCGGATTTCTTATATTAAGTCTGAGAATTGAACAACCCTAAATTAGGGGATTTTGTGTCGGGAAACCGACTTTGGGCGCCAGTGACTAAATGTAATGCATATACAGCAGGTTGAATAGGCTGATCCCCTTGAAAACCAAACAACTCAAAGGGTCAGAGGAAACTCTATTATACCCTCGTTAGTTCAGGATCCTTAGTGACCACTCAGTATTTTAAGATTCAAATATTCTGTTTATTAAAATTTGAATCCTGTTTCATTCACAATTGTTATATCTATTGTTGAATCATTGATGATATTTCTCATTCATTCATGATATATTAAATCTATATGATTGTTCTAAACTTGCTGAGCAAACTAGTTGCTCATTCTTGCTATATCATGAACCATTTTTCAGATAATCCTGATTGCTCAAAGAAGGATAAGGGAAAAGGAAAGGTCAGAGCTTAAGTTAGTTTATGCATGCTAATTAGATGCTTAAATTTGTGTTTACTGTTGTTAAACCTTTTGTAATTCCTTATGATAGGAACTGTTTATGTTAAGGTTAATAGACTCTGGTATTGTAACCTTTTTGTAAGGGAACCAATATGTATTATTCCGCGATATTTAAATGCAATGTATGTATTTAATTGTTAGTAATGTGTTGAATAGTGAGAACCAAACTCGAGGTTATGGAACCCGGATTTGGGGTCGTCACAGTAATTATATAAATTATATAATAATAAATTATATAATTTATATAAAGAAATTTAAACAAAGTATGAAGAAAATAATAATTATATAAATTATATATGAGTAATTATATAATTTATATAAGAGAATTTAATTGAATAAGGATGGAAGAAAATTTTATAAATTATATCTTGTGTAAAACGAAAATTATATAAGGATAAGGTAATTATATAAATTATATAATAATAAATTATATAATTTATATAAGAAAAGTTAGTGTAAATTGTAAAGATATGAAAATAAATGAGAAAAAAGAATCTTTTAATTTATTAAAAAATTTATTTATGTATAATGGAATTATTATGATTTTTATGAAAAATAATATTTCAGAAACGTAAACATGTTAGTGTAACATGATATCCAAGTAACGAAGTGAAAAATCACGAAAAATAATTTTTTATTTTATGATTTTTGGAGGTATAAATTACCTCAGATAATTACATGCATGTCGTTATGCGTGTACAAAATTTATCAAGTAAAATAACGAAAAAGGTATTAATATTATTCATAAATCATAATATGAATTTTTGTGAATTAAAATAAATATTTTATATATACTATATAAAATATTTATTACACGTAATAATTGCGTAATGTATTAAATTTGTATTATTGCATGTTGGTTTATCTGAAGCATAGGCGGTGGCATATAAGGCGGTGGAATCATATTAGTATAAAAAATAATTAATTGTTGTAGTTATATAAAAGAGGAAAAAGGAATAAGGCAATAAAAAGGAAATAAAAGAGATAAAAAAAAAAAAACACAACTCTCTTTCTTCTTCCTCCCAACCGAAGCCACCACCACCCACAACCGGCAACCACCATAGCCACCACCAAGAGGATGAATTTTGGTGCTTTCAAAGAAGGATTTGCAAAACTTTGGAAGGTATAAAAGAATTTTAATTGTTTTATTTTGGAATTTTGATGATAAAGCAAGATTTTGAAAAATTTGTAAATAATTAAAATAATTATTCTAAATAATTTTTGAAAATATATATATGAATTATATGATTTTTGGAGTAGTTTTTGTTGTGAAATTTTGAGAAAAATTGGATTAATTTTGGCAAAGTTGGCTTACTGTACATGGCAGAAAGGAGAAAAAAAAAATAAGGCCGCCCGCGCCATGCGCGCCAGCAGTTTTTTTTCAGAAACGCGGGTTGAAACGACGGCGTTTCGGCCACGCGGTAGAAGGGTTCCGCGCAATGCGCGGAGGCTTCGGTAACGCCAGCCTAAACGACGTCGTTTGGCATAGACGAAGGATAGGCCGCGCCCCATGCGCCGCCGACGGCACCGCTGGAAATTACCAGCATGCCCCTGCCCTTTTCAAGAAATATCAAACGTCTCAATTAGCCTAGAAAATTACGGTTTTGTCCCCTGTCTTTTCGGACAATACCGAATGAGTCCCTAAAGCCACGAAAAATTACGAAAATACCCCTGAACTTTCCGAGAAATTTCGGTTATGTCCCTAAAGCCACGAAAATTACCAAAATGCCCCCAAAAAGTGATATTTAATTAAATAAATGTTTAAAAATTGTTTTAAAATTATAGAAAAATACTAAAAATATAGAAATGATGTTTGGGCATTAAATTTAATATTTTTGTAAAAATATTAAATATTGAGGAATATTTAAATATTTTAAATATTAATCTATTAAGTTTAAAAGTTAGAAAATGATTAAATGAGCATCCGGACAACCAAATATGCTAAATTTTATCCGATAAGCTGGGTTGTCCGTATTAAATGTGTTGATATTAAATTGTATTAATATTTTACGGGACAAGGTTAATGTAATTAACCATATAAATTAATGATTAGTCCAGAGATGATATTAATTAATTAAATTAATTAAATTAATATCATAAGAAGATAAATAATTATTATTTGATTATTTTATGATCATAGGTTGTACGAGAAGCTGTATAAAATTGAATATTTATCAATTCCACAATACAGGCAAGTTCTTCAGTCCTTAAATGTTAAATGTTAACTGTTATGATATGATAATACTTGTTCAAATGCATATAAATTATGTGTTGTGTGATCTGTGGATAATATGACAATTATGTATATTTTGTGCAATGATGTGAGATATATTGCTATAGTAGAAGAACAGCACGTGATGTATGACACACACCAAGCATGTTAAGGTATATGCTACTTGAAGAATGAAATGTGTTAATTGTTGAACTTCCTGAGCCGTTGTGCTCATTACTTGCTTAAAATAAACTTTTGCAGGTTAAGAAAAGAATTTCAAGAATATCAGATTATATAGAGACGGATTTTCCAAAAAGGTTGTGAACGTTAGTACTAAATGTTTATATTATGATTCAATATGGATGATTTATCAAGGTGACATTAATATTTTGTATACATGCAAATTTGGTACAGATAGGATGAGTAGAATTAAAATATGAATTTTGATTGTTTAATGTAGTTGGTATGAAAGAGACTATTATATGTTTAATTGTGATACAAAGAACATTTGTATAGATATGAATAATATTAAATGGTTAATGCTGAGCATTATGACACCTATAATAGAAAGAAAAGAAAAGGTAAAGGTTGCGATCCAGGGACTAGGATCAAGAAATGAAATTTTTTTTTAAATGATAAAATATTTAATACAACGATTGAATCGAGAAAAAGAAAAATTTATAAGAGAATTTTGATAATTGATGATTTTAAAATCAATTAAGGGATCAATTAAGGTGATTAAAGATTTATTAATGGACCAAAATTTGGACGTAAAGGAACATAATGTATAATAAATACAAAGTTTAAGGGAATAAAGTTGGTCGAATTTCGGGGACGTTACAACTCTTCCCTGTCTTGGCATTTCTAATCCTAATGTATTCAAAATTGTTGAAACTGATGTCTCAGAAATTGGTTTTAGATGTATTCTCAAATAAAAGTTAACCCCCAAATCACCAGAATAAATTGTTTCTTTTTATTCTCGTGCTTGGGATCCTACACAAGTAAATTATTCTACTATTAAAAAAAATATTTATCTCTTGTTTTATGTATTAACAAATTTTAAAATGATTTATTGAATAAAAAAAAATTAGTAAGAATTAATTGCAAGTCAACAAAATATGTTTTGGATAAAGATGTTAAAAATAATGCTTCTAAGTCAATATCCTATTATAAGGATATTTTGATCTTAACAGAGTCAATCCAAATTAAGCCCATTTATGATAGAAATGATGAAACCAAAGTCCTGTATCATTCCTTGTACATTAAACAAATTATATTCATGCCAAATTGGTATGATCACCTTTCTAATCTTCAGTTACTAAATAATCATAATAACTATTTCTGTTATTATGATTATATTGAAGTTTGACACAAGATTTTCTTGTACCAAAATCAGTTATGCAGTTACTCGTGGTTCATCCAATTTGACCACAAATTCAAAAGTCAAATTCCTTTGTGGTTCATAATTTGGTGGTCCAGATATGGACTAACATTTTCTATTTTTTCTGAACCACTTAACAGTCAAGTAACTCAATATAGTAAAATTAAGTTAAACCCAAAGTTTGAAGGTATCCCAGTATTGCTGTAATTTTTTAGTAAATACAAAATTTCTTGGATTTTAAAATGGCAATACAACCTGAAAACACCATTTGAGTCAACTGTTCACATTTCTAGACAGTCCTAAGCCATTATTAGTCAATATAGCCAAACTAGCTATGTACCCCATTATTCTCCATTAAATGGTGGGATAAATTTGATGTCAATAGAATTATTGGCCAAGTTCAAAAAGAATTTTTCTCAGTACCAGTTATTCCAATCCAAACGCCAAGAGTAAATCCATCAAATGATAAATAACCCATTTCTTGCCCTTCATCTTCCTTTGATATTTCTTTAGTTCAGAATTATTCAGCGTCAGAGTTAAAGTTATTGGTTTCCGCCATTAACGACCGAGTCAGTGACCTCCACAAAGAGGCCTCAGAAGTAAATATTTCTGTTTCTAGTCATAATTCAGTCACTAGTAATGATCCATATTGCAGCCAACTGTTCTAGGATGTTCAGTATCCATACGCATTATAAAGCCCTATCTTTCTCTTGGCATAGTCAAAAGCAGCCGAAAGATAAAGTAGATGTTGTCCCCCAGTCAAAAGTAAAAGCAACCAAAAGCAAAAGCAAATGCTGTCCCCCAGTCATTCAATCAACCAAAAGTAAAAGTAGCCAAAAACAAAAGCAGATATTGTCCCTCAGTCAATCAGTCAGCCGAAAGTAGAAGATAACTTTTCTTTTACTTTACTTTTACTCTTGTACTTTTACTTTAGTAAATGTAATAGAATAGTTAAGGACGCGTGAGTCTACAATTACTTTTTATTATTATTTAAGAGAAGCTCAGTCATTTGTGAGAGTAGGTTCAATTGTTCAGAAGTGTTATAAGTATAACTTATACAACTTCTCTTTATTCTCTCTCTACCTTCTCTCTTGTTCTTTAGATATTGTAATTAGTTTAGGAAAGTCATGTACAAGATAGTGTTATGCTAATCTTGTAAGTAAACCCTGTTTATCTAATTCATTTTTAATTAATTTTCAATTAATTATCAATTGTTATCTTGAAAGCTATACTTCAAGATAAATATATATATATATATATATATATATATATATATATATATATATATATATATATATATATATATATATATACACACACACACATCTTGCTTGTGTTCTATCTTGTGCACTCTAATTCTTCTATATGTTTATATGCCTGTGTTTGCTTCCCCTTATGGTATCAAAGCTTCCTTGTAAACTTTACATTCATTTTTATAATGACCAAGTTTACCACAATTATGACAAATAATTTTACTTTTATCAAACTTTTTAAAAGTCTTTTTTATAAGGCTTTTTATAAGTTGATTGTTTTAGTGATTTTTTTATAATAACTATCTTTAGGTTAATATTTTTTATGTTTCTTAAATTTTTCTTTTTTAAAAATTTTATGTTTAGATTTTCTTCTTGACGGAGCAATAGGGGTAAACCATATTATTCGCAAAAATTACCTAATTCATATTTACTTTATGTTAATCTTTACTAGCTTGTTTACTTATCTTAAAATTTAGACACATTTTAAGACCTATTTTTTGTATTTGACTTATTATATCACCATATGTTAAATTATCATAATCAATAAAACCCAAGTATTTACTTAATTCTTCATGAATTTTATGAGCAAATAAATTTGGTAAACCATTTACAAATTTTTCTTTTCAAAATGGTTTATTACTATCATCATGCATTATGACTCTAGAGGTAAAAAAGTCTTTATACCATCTAAAATCACTCAAAAGTGGGACATGAAAGATTACTTAACTAATCATGAATCCTATCAGTTATATTACTAAGGCGATAAAATATTTAATTATTATGAAAATTAATGTTTTACATCATCAAAGGGACTTAATCCTAAATCTTTATCAAAAATAAGATTTCCTTCATTATCTCTCTGAATAGCATAAATTATGTTATATCTAGAATATTCAGTAAGATATTTTTTCCACCAAGAACTAAGTATACCAATAAATCTACTTACTAATAACTCAACAATATCTTTTTGACTCAAATTATTATAATTTGTTAAATAACTATTTGCTACCATAGACATATAGTTTAACTTATTTAATAATTTTTGTTCACTTAAACCATCAATATTCTATTCATAAATTTTATTAGCTGAAATAGAAAATTGATTATCTAGATTCATTTCTTCGAACTATAAGTCTGGAGGGGTTGGTTTGGAATACTAATTTTTTGTTTGACTAGTAACGGTTGGATTTTTAAAAGTTAATTTATTAAACTGATTTTCAATTTCTTGAATAGTAGTGTTTGTATCAGTATCACTACTATCTTGACTTTCACTTTGACCATTATCATGATCGATAACAGTTAAAGTCTTAGTTTCACTGGATTCAGGTTTATCTTATTTTTTAAATAATTTATCTAAAGTTTTAATAAGTTCTAAATCTTTATTTGGTGAACCTAATCCTTGTTATTTTCAAGTAGGTTTAACAGTGGTTTTTCAATTTTACTATTTTGATCTTGTCTAAGCATTTTATCATCAAATTTTTCTTCAATTTTATTTAACTATTTTCTTTGAGTTGCTAGGTACTGGTTAGTAAAATTATTTTGTTCAATTTTTTTTTCCATCTCTATTGTCATCAGGTATTTTAAATGGACTAGCAATAACAGAGATATTTTTAACTAGTAAAATAATTGTTTCCAAGAGTGAATGATTAAAAGAAAATTTTGACTTATCTTCTTTAATCCATTTATTTTAAATAATTACATTATATTTACCATAATATTTTTCATACCAAGTATAAAAAGTAATGTTTACCTTTTCTTTTACTATAATTTTTTTTCACTTATTAACTATTTTTTTTCCAATCAAGTTCACTATAATTTTCATGAAATTGATGTCTTTTACTTCTATTTTTTTTTAAGAATTAAAATCAATGATTAAAGCTTCTTCATTAATTATAAATTCTTTTTTAATAACTTTTAACTGATGATGAACTAGTTTGATTTCAAAATCTGATGCAGTAGGTGATAACTGTTGTTCATCTTTATCAGATTGATTATTATAATAAAGGTGACTAGTTTGACTTTCATTAGCTACTCCTTTTAACTTAATGTTTGATAAAGTAGTTTTACTTAATAATTCAGAATCTTTTCTAAAAGGTGTTACAGTACTAGTACCATCTTTTATGACTAATGATTTTCTAAGTCTTGAATCATCAAAATTTATTCTGACTGTTCTGTCTAAATATTGTCCAACATTTTCTAAGTTTAATATGTTACTAGTGACTGGCATTTGGGGCATTTTATTTTCTAATATCCATTGATTAGGGAGACTAATATCACTCCAAAAAATAGTTTTTAGAACTTGGATATTAACATCATTGTTATTACTTTGAATTAAAACAGTTTTATCCTAAGGACTTTTACTAAGTTTTTTAACATTTAAATTAATTTTCATAATTTTATAATAAATTCTATAAATTAAAATAACGGCTTGAGAACTCTCAATCATTTAGGTTATTTCTCCAACAGTTTTAATATTTAAAATTAATACTTTTAATAGGTGTTGATCTGTTAAACTTAAAGTAAAGTCTGGATAACAATCAAAATGTACTACTCCATTATGAAAGCTTAACTCCATAATACCTAAGATACTAGGTACATAATTTAAATACTTTACATCTCTAAGACATAAAAGTATACTTGAATTAATTCTTTTAATGCTTAAAGGTTTGACTGTGACTTGGATTAACCTTATATAAATAAAGTTATATCCTTTATGTTTTTGTTTTTTAATAATTTCAGTCGTTAATAATGAACAGCTTTCATGTTCTTTATTAATTACGTAAAAAAATTTAATAGTTTTTACATTATAATTTAACTTAAATTTATCTATAAAAGTAGACTGATAAATTTTTTTTGGAAATTTTATATATATATGCACATCGAACACACATGTACAAATTAAAAATAATACCCTTCTCCCTTTGGTCCGCCTTGCCTGCCTCATTAAAAAGCAAGTCAATTAAACATCATTTTTTGCTCCTAAAGTTTTGTGTATTCACGATCAGCAGTTACCTTTTTACCTACACTCATATTTTGCCCGTACGTTGCATCTTTACACTCATTTCAAATTCAAATTTTTGAAAATTTTGATACAGATTACCAAATTTAATTATAACTTGTTCCTGTAAAATAAATTTTGGTTCACTAATTTTTAGAACTTGACTCTCATTTTGGACGAAAAAAATAGAAACAAATGCCGCTAAACTTCGCATACAATTACTAGAAACCATGTAAGTGATTGCCTAAATATATTGCAAACTAAAAGAATATACTTAGAATTATTAGCATGCATCTGATGCATTTAATTTGTCACCTACTATGGTGTCACGTCCAATCACATTTAGAACATGGGATTCATTATTGTGTAGTCTTTGTATGTAGTCTTTAACAATCATATCAAAATCTATTATAATCATGATGTGCTAGTTTTTAACATACATTATTGATTATAATACTAGAAAATTAGTTGGTATTAATTATCATCAAATGGAACTCATAGTTGATAGAAATTAGTTTACTTCTGCGTGCAGGATATATATACAACCGTCGGGAATTGCTTGATGTACAAGTATGGACTTTTTCTTCTTCTTAATTTTTCTTTCATATCTAGAAGGAATATAGACCCTTGCAAATTCAAACCCCCTTGAAGATATATATGGATGGAAAACGATTGAAGATATTAGCTTTTAACCTTACAAACAAAATGTGTAAAATTAATTAAGCAAGCAATTAAATTACTTCTTTTGTGTAAACAAAGATGTACCCACTAATGAGACTCGAAATATCAAATTGATCCATTTGTCACCGGCAAAAATATTATATTTAAAAAATTAATATTTTTACAAGTTATAAATGATAATTTTACAAGATCCTCCTCACATAAATAATCAGTGGGTCTCATATTTATATGAGAAAATAATTGTTTCGTTACTGTCATCGCTAAGAGTAATATTTGTCTCGTCAAATGTTTATTTAAAAAAAAGAGTGAAAAATGTAATGGATATGATCCTAAAACAAAAATATCATTTTTTTTTATATTATAGACACAGTAATATTCACTATAAATAATTGTGTCGATATGTACAGTAAAAAGTTGAATAAACAGTGTAACGGAGGGGAGTTTTAGTTCCAAAAAATCCTCATAGTTTGGTAAAAATTAATTAAAAATTTCAACAAAATGAAGACTTGTGCGAATCTAGCTAAATAAACAAACTCAATCACCTCTTCTAGCAAAGGTACACCGTCGTCTATGATATGATATGGGACGCTACTGCTTTTTTGCCGCATTTTGTGGCTGAAACACGTGATTCACTTATCGCCCGATCAACACTCCACTACGTACTCTTTTTCACGTTTTACAAAATATGTTTGAAAGAGAACTTTGACAACTGCTACCAAAATTAACAGCAACATTTTATCAAACCAACCATATGATATTAATCCAACTACTACAATGCAAAATATAGAAATATATATTGTTAATTCCGGACTTTATGATATAACATATCATTATCTTGCGGTTCACTCCAGGTGATCGCTCGAGCCGACTGATCTTTTATAAGAGTTTAGTAGTCGAATTCTAAAAATAATAATGTTTTTAAATAACGTTGTGGTATTAATCAGACTACAATTAATAGCATAAAGTTCTACTTTTTAAATCAGTTTTTCAATATTAATTATATATTAAAGGATATAAATTACACTAATAATTATATCATAAGATAATCATTTACTATATATAAAATGAGATACTATATCACATATATTTAAGTGCAATTTCATGTTATTGGTCTATTAATTAAGCCCATTGGCACATGGAAAATTTGGATTTCGACTCTTAAATTTAAAATGGGCTGTCTATATCCATATAAATGTTGTTAATATTAGCTGCTCCAATCTCTCGGAGGACCCGTATTGATTTTCATACGATCCCTCAATAAATAATGTCATAATTTATTATACATCAATGTACGAGTGCCGGGTCCCTAAATTAATCTGTCACGTACCTCAACAAAATCATTAAATGAGTCTTTCGCTCAATTTTAATTTTTTAAAAAGAGAAAATTGTAAATAAAATTAAAAAAATTATTTTATTTGTGGGTTAAATAGATTAAATATAGGTTGTAAGTAAAGCCGTAACGGTTTGTTTAGAGAAAATATATGTATATATTCTATCCGTTCTGAATTATAAGATTATTGTTGACTTTTTAAAAGTCAATTTGAGATATATTTAAAATTGACATGATTTAATTAAAATTTTAAAATAATAAATCTTATGATTGATAGTATTTTTTAAATAGTTTATGAGATTTATAATTGTGCTGATATAAACTAAATAAATTTATCTTAATTTTAAATTTAAAAATATTTGAATTTAACTTTTTAAAAGTTAGACTTAATGACAACTAAAAAAACTAACTTTACAACTTTTATCAATTTAACCAACGTCGTAATGCATAAATTATCAAAATTTTACTCTAAATATAAATTCTCACTCCACAAAGTACTATTGCGTAATGCATGACTTATTTTTAATGGCCAAAGTTCACTTTTTTTGTTACTTTTATTTTTAATAAAAGTACTGATAGGAAAATAATAGTTTTTAAATTAAAAAAATATTTTTTTTAACTGAGTGGTTATTTTTCTTTCTAGTTAATTAAAAAATAATAATTAAGAGAAATATTTTTTTACCGAGCGATTATTTTTCTATCTAATTCAGCAAAAAAAATTAAAAAAAGTATATATCAGCAGTCACCTTAATAATAATTAACTATGGCTTAATTTTTAGGTATTCTGAAAAGATTTTTAAAAGTACAATAATAAATATGTTAAAAAAATAACATATTACTTAAATTGATAAAGATTGTAAAATTGATTGATTTTTTTTTGTCATTAAACTTAAAAATTAATATTAATTTTATAATTTAAATCAAAAAGAGAATTACGTGGTATGAAACATGTGTTTCACTTACCTTTTGGAATAAAAATCCAAATATGACCACCCCACCAGCACGGCAAATTATAAACAGAAGAATTCATTCACAAATTAAACATGTCTTGGCATCTAGCATTGGCAACTAAATCTAGCTGTAATCATATCTTCATCAATTATGATATTCTAAATATTTAATCAATTTCTTATAAATAAGTTAAAAGTACTAATGATGATTCAAAAACTTTATTAGATTCTCATGTGTTATGCGTCCCACCTTGCATCAAGTCATTATAGCTAATGCAGCAGACAAATCAAGTTATCGATCACTTTGACATTGAGAATAAATTAACCGTATGTAAATTAGTGTTTTCACATTATTTAATATAAATTTATCAATTGAAAAAATTAAAAAACATTGATTGTGTTAAAATTATTAAATAAATTTTACTATATCAAATAATATTACATAATCTGTTAAATAATTAAAAATCTTTAATTTTTTTTAAAAATATATAATTATCTAATTTCTAATTAGATGTTGTGAAAATACTAGAGTACATGCAGTTTATATAAAATTGATTATCATCGTTCAGCTCATCATCTAGTTAATTTTTTTCATTAATAATCACTAAATTAACATCAACATCAGATAATCATGTTTAGTTTAAGAAAAAAAATGTGTTTACCTTTATGCTAATAGCATTCAATAAAAAATAAAAAATAAAAAACTTTATGCTAATAGTACAAAAGGGAAAGTAGCTTTGGTAATTGATAGTAATAAAGCCTATAGAAATCTACTACTCCCGTAAAGTTGGTTAGTAAACTGTGGCTATAATTTTATAACGACAGTTAAAATTGTCGTTATAGATTTATAACGATATTTTTAAATATTAAAAATCTTGTAAAAATATCTGTTTCTAAAAAATAATTATTGTATAACTTCAAAACGAATTAGTTAATAATATTGTCTTGAATATTTATTAATGCATGTTTATTAAAAAATTTACCCTTTTTTATATAGTAGTTGTTCACAATTTGCTAAGAAAAAGTTGTAGATTCATGACCATTTATTTGATATTGAAGGCCCACTTTTCCTATTGAAATGGTGGCGTGATAGATCGTTGAGACCCACGAAGAATTATAGACGATTGTACAGACACCTAATCTGTATTACTTGTTTATACTGCTGTTTAGAGATATTAAAGATGTGGTTTTATTCAATGTTTATTTTTTAAATAATAAATTATTAATTTATTGGAAGTGATATAATAAAAAAATTATAATAACAAATTTACAAATATTGAATCATTTTATAGTGCTATTATCTTAAATAATATTTATTTATTTATTTCGTTTTATGGTGAAACAAATTAAAGTAGTATACAAAAAGAAAAAAGGTGGCATATATAATGTAGCTGCTAGTCAGATCCTTAATGTTGTGAATTGACTTGAATGGGTATAATTCATGTGTTGGCAATGGTGTAGGTAGGTTGTGTATGTCTGATGATGGATCCATGGTCGACCTGAAAAAAAGCAGATCAAAAGAAGGAATATTATACGTTAAAGTAGCAAGGGCGGTGGCCGTTTGGGTAAGCAAGGAGCATGACTGGGGCCTCCAAAATGTATTCTTGCGCCTTCATTCTACAGTCTTAGACACAAATTCTGGTCAATGGAGGTGGACGTGATTATTTTTTGATCAACGAGGAAACTCTAGAAGAAGAGACCAACGTTCTTATTAATGTTATGTGAGTTTTATTTTGTGATTGTTAACGCTTAAAATGTCGGACCTTTAAAATTGTCATCTAAGACTTTTAACATGTATAAATGAACAACTGAAAATATTTAATAGTTTGGATCGTTGGGGAATAGCTACAGTATGAGAATAAGTACAAGTTTCAAGATGTATTAACAATTAGAGCACTTAGTATTTAATAAACTGAGAATGACATTAATTTTATCTCAATATTGCTCAACTCTCTTTTATAGTCGTTGTTCTCTTCTAACCGTTGAGTCGTGCAACAACTACCTTGAAGAAGTAACTCACGTTTTCACTACGCCCGTTAACTGCCACAATGTCCGGAGAAAATGCAAAGTGAGAACCGTTATAGTAACTATTACACTATTCAATCTTTCAGAGTTTAAGTTACAGTAATGTGGAGAAAATGCAAAGTGGGAACCGTTATAGTAACTATTACACTATTCAATCTTTTAGAGTTTAAGTTACAGTAATCTAAGTCTATTGGACTGGGAGCACTAGGTTCAATAGGCTATAGGATCAAGACCCAATTCAAACAACTCATTTACTCTAATATAAATATGCAGCCCAACAATGATCAATGAGGAAATTCTAGAAAAAGAGAGTGACATTCTTAACAATGTTTTGCGAGTTCATCTTTTTACCAACAAAAATGGAAGAAAAAAAAATGCAGATTGTACAGTATGAAGAAATACCATTCAGTATTGGGGATCAACTTTATTGTAGCTTTTTTCGGACTGGTACAACTAACAAAAGGACTCAAACTATTGAGGACAATGTTTCGCGAATCTAAATCCTCCATATAGGGTTGGTTTAGGTGTCCATACCCACCAGGGCTTTATCTAAATATGTCCTATTTCTAAATATAGCCCAACAAGAAAGCCATAACCAAGCCCAACTGGTTGCAAGCTTATCCGAAAGTGCACATTTTTGCTTTGTAAGGTCCTGCTCATTTCAGTACCAGATCCCTTTTGAATGAATTAGTACCAGATACCCCATGCCAGAACCCCCTTTTTTCTGCTTCACATAATCATTGAACCTCGAGTTTCAGTCAGCTATCCAAGTTGCCTATTACTACATTTCCAATTTCCCGGTTGAAGAATAATTCAAAATTCTAAGTCATTATCTAAGTTTTGAGTACGAAAAATACCAAATTGTGGAGCTGGTGGCAAAATATTCAGAAATTGTGATGCTTGAAGAAGTTTGTGAGTTTGGAGGTGAAAGCTGTATAAAATGTATACATATATAATGAAGCAATAGAGACAAAAGTTGAGAATATGTGAATATGTTGTATTGTGTATGTATCTTTACAAAGGAAGTCATGGCCTATTTATATAGTACAGGGACAGTAAATCAATACAATAATCTAGCTTGATTGGTGGAACCGTGTGCAAAGTTAGTGGAGTAACTTGGGCAGCCGTGTCCTTGAATACAAGGGATTAGAATCCCTACAATTACTGTGCATGACATAAGGGATTGGAATCCCTACAATTATGTCAATATCCCCCCTCAAACTCAAGATGGTTGTGCCGAGAACAACTTGAGTTTGGAAACCAAATCACGAAAACGTCCTGGGGAATGAGCTTTAGTGAAGATGTCAGCGGTTTGATCTAGAGTGGAGACAGGAAGAAGATGAATTGTACCACGACTGACATGTTGTAGAGTAAAGTGACAATCTATATCAATATGATTTGTGCGTTCATGGAACATATCATTATGAGCAATCTTCATTGCACCATAGTGCAATGAATTGTACCAATTCAGGTGAATGAGAAACTCCCATATCTTCTAATAACCATTGAAGCCAAATAAGTTCTTGTGTAGTATCAGCAAGAGCTCGATATTCTGATTCAGTGCTGGATCTGGCAGTAACAGTCTGCTTCTTACTTCTCCAAAAAATGAGTCACTCAGAAAGAAGCAAAAACCAGTAGTTGAACCATCTATGGGAAGGATCTCCCGCCCAATCGGCATCTGAATAAGTATATAATTCAAGAGAGGAATCTTTAGAGAAGTGCAATCAGTGAAACATAGTTCCTTTGATATATCGTAGAATACGAAGAACAGTGGCTTAATGAGTAGTTCGAGGGGCTGTCATAAACTGACTAACTATATGAACTGCATAGGCAATGTCAGGACGAGTAACTGTAAGATATATTAAACCGCCAACCAACTGACTATACAGATTAGGATTACTGAGAAGAGTACCGTACTAGAGTTTAGCTTGACATCATGCTTTAAAGGAGTTGGAGCAATTTTGTTATGTGTAATACCATATTGAGACAATAGGTCTGAAGCATATTTAACTTGTGAGAGCTTGTAACCAATAGAAACAGACGAAATTTCAAGACCTAAAGAATAGTTGAGCAAGTCAATCATTTCAAATTGCTGACTGAGCGTTCATCCACGAGCTTGGTTTGAAAAATTTAGCGCTGCTATTAGCCAGATGGGATTCACTTCTAGTTCTTATGATTATGCTCTATTTATTCAGAAATCTGATCGTGGCATAGTTCTTCTGCCCTATGTTGATGATATGATTATTACTGGGAATGATTTGTCCAGTATTTCTGATCTGAAACAATTTCTCAGTCAGCAATTTGAAATGATTGACTTGCTCAACTATTCTTTAGGTCTTGAAATTTCGTCTGTTTCTATTGGTTACAAGCTCTCACAAGTTAAATATGATTATTACTGGGAATGATTTGTCCAGTATTTCAGATCTGAAACAATTAGCTACCCCTACCATCTTCCCAATGCAGCTCAGATATTCTAAATCAATATATTCTAGAAGCCGAGAAAACAGCCAAAGGATCACCAAAGGTTCTTGCAAGAGCACTCTCCCAACAAAATGATGGAATCGGTTTGAATCTCTCAAAATGATGGGTCGTTCAATAATCTTCGACACAAACTTCATAAACACATGGCAGCAACCGCAAACTCAAATATTCTTTAAAATCCTTATAGGTTTCTTTCCATTAGGCTTTCTGATCAACCAAAATGCAAGAGCTAATTTCTCACTATGGTAGCAGATGGCTTCAAACTTCTCATCTTCTCCAATATCATGCAGAACCAAGTTTTTATCAGGAATGAAGCCAGCTCCCTGTAGCTTACGTATCAGTTTATTTTAACTGTAGATAAATGGCTTCTGATTCAGGATGAGTTCGATCTTCTGAAACAAACTTGTATATCTTTCCATCAATCTCAATCCAGCTGTATGCAGCAAGTTTTTTAACATTTTTGTTCTTCATAAGAGATCTCATCGATGCGACATCTTTCCATCTTCCCTTAGCGGCGTACATATTGGAGAGCATGATATAAGGTTCAGTATTTATTTAGTGGGTCTAATTCATAAAGATGCTTTGCCGCCATCTCCCCATTTTCAATATCACCACTCATCATACAAACAGATAACAGGGTAGACAAAATGAGGCTATTTGGGGAATGTGGCATGCCTTCAATTAGATATACTGCTTTTTCTATGCAACCGGATCGACCAATGAGATTGATCGCACATGCATAGTGATCCAAGGTCGGTGTCATTCCATGAAATTCTCTGATTGAATCAAAATACCTCTGTCCTGCTCTGCTAAACCCTGCATGGATACATACAGACAGAACACCCACAAATGTAACATTTCTGGCTTCAATTTCTCTTGCAACATTTCTTCATAGAGAGCTAAGGCCTCAACATCCTTTCCATTGTGTGCATAACCTATTATCATGGAATTCCAAGACATCACATTTTTAGTAGGCATCGTATTAAAAATACTCCAAGCATCTGTAGCCTCTCCACATTTAGAGTACATATCAACAAGGGCACTAGACACGTGCAAATCACTATCAGCTCCCATATGAATAGCTTTTCCGTGAACAAACTGACCATGATACAAGGAAGTCATTCTAGCACAAGAACTAACCACACTAGAGATTGTAAAATTGTCAGGTCTGATATTTTGTAATAGCATCTGATCAAACAATATTAAAGCATCCTCTTCCATATAATTTTGCACATAGCCCACAATCATTGTTGTCCAACAAATCTTATCTTTCTCCTTAATGTCCGCAAAAGTTTTGCGTGCTCCTTGCATATTTCCCATTTGAAAGAAAGCTCCAAGAAAATTTGAAACTGTAACCTGGTCAGGCTTTGAACCAGCTAATTTCATCCAATGAAACAAATCAACGCATTTCTCATGTAATAACCCATGTAATAACCCAAATGCTTTTAATTCCCACGTTGCCTAATTTTTATTTTTTTAGTCTTTAGTCCCACCTCTTCTATTTTAGAAACATCCACCCTCTTATTTCTCTATATAAGGAAGGCTCTAGCCTTTGTTTTAAGCCACCAACAATTAAGACCTTCATTTTGAAAAAGGCTTTGTTATGAGAGAGCTTTTTATAAAAGATCCTTAGTTAAATTTTTTCAATATCGAGGGCGTAGGCAAATTGCGAATCTCGTAATTTCGGGTATGTTTCTTATTTAAAATTTTGTATTGTTATTATTGTTTTAAATATTATAATTAGTTTGTTAGTATTTAGTAATTAGTATTTTTGCATTATTGTTATTTTTGTAGCTTTAATTATTATTTTATATTTAGATTTATAGTAAATAGTTTTGGATTAGTATTATTGATTTTAAGTAAGATTATTAATTTTGTAACTTTAAAGCTTTGGAATAATAGTTTATTTGTTGAAAAATGATTAAAAATTGAAAGAATATTTTCAGATATACTTATAGTTATTTTAAAATGAATAAGAAGAATGTTGCGTATTAGAATTATATCCTAATGACATATATTTATTCTGAATTTATATTTACGAATTGTTCGGCTATTAATTTTGTGTTCAACGATATCGAGGTAAGTGACTCTTCGAGCTATTTAGTATTTTCAAATTGTATAGTGTAAGTGACTTTTTGAGCTATTTAGTATTTCCAAAATTATATATTGTAAGTACTTTTTGAACTTTTTAGTATTTTTGAACTGTATAGTGTAAGTGATTTTGCAAACTATTTGGTATTTTGAAATTATAGTATGATTTAGAAATTATTCGGATACCCAAATGTATTGTTTCAAAAATTGTTATATTTTATTAAGGCCTCCATTTGAATATTTTGTTAAAAACTTCGAATCAAGTATTTATTTTTGAACTGTGAAACAAGTATAGTTTTGAATATTGATAATATTTAGAAATATTTTGAACATGGATAATATTGGGAAATTGATTTTAGAAACCTCAGCCCGACTATGTATTGAATTTCGTTAGTGTTTCACGTTTGTTTCGGAACTATATAGGACCTACTAAGGTGCACAACTTTAGATACCCTTCGGGGGGGCACCTTTCGGGGTTCGTGCTTCATCGATCCCTTAGTAGGGTGCGTGATCATTAACATTATCGAACATAAGGGCCGTGTTACAGAGCTGCTGTAACCTTAATCGTTGTGTGGATTAAAAGATACATCGAATATATTGAAACTTATTAAAATCGTTGATCGAATATATTGAGCTTATCAAAATTTGTCTTTGAATTGTGTTTTGTAATTATTGATTTTGGTTTTAAAAGTAAATATTGACTATTGTTATTGAACAAGAAAATGTTATTTCAAAAAGTATATTTATTACTGTTATTGAACAAAAGGTATTTCAAAAAAGTGTTTTGCAAATAGTAATTGATCCACCTAAATAGTGAAGATTTTTACTTGTTGGGCTTCACTGCTCACCCTTACATTAACTTTTACAGGATCCATTGCTAAGAGTCGAACAATGTGGATGTTTTTGTGGATGACTGAAGTCCTTTTAGTTATGACGTTATTAGTATTTTGAATTTGATAAGACTTTTATTTAAGGGAGCTGCGTCTCCGAAGTTGTGTTTTCGATATTTAGTTCTTGAACTCCTTCGTAAATTTAATAATAAAAGATTGTTGAATTTTTAAGTCTAGTATCGTTGTGTTGTTTTTGGGCTGCGCTATTGATATTGTTGTCTTGCGGACCTTCGGGCTTGCGGCGTGTGGCACTCCAGTTATGTAGCGGGTTCGGGGTGTTACAGAGATGGTATCAGAGCAGTGGCCCCTCGCCGTGTGTTGGGTTGTAAAGCCTACACATTTCCTGGGGAGTGATTTTGGGAGTTAATTGTGAGTATTGTCTTGACTAAATTTAAGAATTTTGAGTGAGAGATAGAATAAGGTAAAATAAAAAATAAATAAATAAATAAATAAAAATATTTGTATTGTTTCTTTAGTTGTTAGTTTGCTTTTCGAAACGTGAATTTTCATGAATTAGTATTTTGCTTCTTTTGAAATAAATTTGGATATTTTGAATTTCATTTGATATATATTTTGATACTAGTTTCATACAGTGTTGTTTAGTGGGGATTGCTTCATTGTGTAGAAAATGCCTCCTATAAGAAGTAACCCTACTAATAATGATAGTGACACTGATGGTATGGCTCAACTAGTTAATACCTTAGCCTAGTTAGTACAAAACCAACAGTCTGGGCAACGTGGTATAATAGCAGAATTCAAGTGATTGAACCCTCCTATCTTTGAAGGAACTATAGACCCTACTATCGTTGAGAAATGGATTCAAGAAATGGAGAAAGCGTTTGACTTGTTAGGGAGTACTGAAACTAATAAGGTGACTTTGGCGGTTTACCAACTTCAGGGTGGAGCTTATGATTGGTGGCTTATGGAGAAAAGGAAGTACGAGGGAAATCCCGAACCCTACAATTGGACCATGTTCAAGGATGCATTTACCAACAAGTACTTTCCTAGAACGATTCAGGCACAAAAGGAGAGGGAAATCATTAGGCTAGAACAAGGGAACAAGACGGTTGCTGAATATGAAATCGAATTTGCGAAGCTAGCTAAGTATGCCCCTACTTTAATACCAGATGAGGTGACAAAGGCTCGTAGATTAGAGGACGGGTTACGAGTTGACATAAGGCATGGCGTTGCATCATTTGAGCTACCCACATATGATGCGGTACTCCATAAAGCGTTGGTAATTGAGAAGGGCCTCATAGAAATTGAGAATGGGAAGAACGACAATCGAAAGAGGGAGGAGCCATCCAAGGGAGAGTCGATCTATGGGGGACCGGCGAAAAAGATGAATACCCAAACTGTTAGATTTCGAGATAATCAAGGAAACCAAGAAAACAAATTGAAATGTTGGAGATGTGGTCGGAACCACCCAGACCAAGAATGTCGCTGGAATACGGGTGCGTGTTTTCATTGTGGCGAGTTTGGCCATAAAATCGCGCAATGCCCCAAAAACCCTCCACCTAAAGGAGATGCAAAGAAGGAAGAAATAACCATAGCAAGTCCAAGGCTAAGTCGAGGAGGAGCGTTTCAGCTTTCAGACAACCAATATTAAGGTGTGCAACACTTTTGTTATTTGTGCTTTATAATTATTAAAAATAAAAATAAATAAATAAATAAAATTATTGTAATTTTAAAATATATACTCGTAATTTAAAAATTTGGAGGACCAAATTTCTTTTAAGGGGGAGATAATGTAATAACTCAAATGCTTTTAATTCCTACATTGTCTAATTTTTATTTTTTTAGTCTTTAGTCCCACCTCTTCTATTTTGGAAACCTCCACCCTCTTATTTCTCTATATAAGGAAGGCTCTAGCCTTTGTTTTAAGCTACCAACAATTAAGACCTTCATTTTGAGAAAGGCTTTGTTGTAAGAGGGTTTTTTATAAAAGACCTCGTTAGTTAAAAAATTTCAGTGTCGAGGGCGTAAGCAAACTGCGAACCTCGTAATTTCGGGTATATTTCTTATTTAAAATTTTGTATTGTTATTATTGTTTTAAATATTGTAATTAGTTTGTTAGTATATAGTAATTAGTATTTTTGCATTATTGTTATTTTTGTAGCTTTAATTATTATTTTATATTTAGATTTGTAGTAAATAGTTTTGGATTAGTATTATTGATTTTAAGTAAGATTATTATTTTTGTAACTTTAAAGCTTTGGAATAATAGTTTATTTGTTGAAAAAGGATTAAAGATTGAAAGAATATTTTCAGATATACTTACAGTTATTTTAAAATGAATAAGAAGAATGTTGCGTATTAGAATTATATCCTAATGACATATATTTATTCTGCATTTATATTTTGGAATTGTTCGGCTATTAATTTTGTGTTCAACGATATCGAGGTAAGTAACTCTTCGAGGTGTTTAGAATTTTCAAACTGTATAGTGTAAGTGATTTTTTGAGCAATTTAGTATTTCCAAAATTATATATTGTAAGTACTTTTATAACTGTTTAGTATTTTTGAACTGTATAATGTAAGTGATTTTGCAAATTATTTGGTATTTTAAAATTATAGTATGATTTAGAAATTATTCGGATGCCTAAATGTATTGTTTTAAAAATTGTTATATTTTATTAAGGCCTCCATTTGAATATTTTGTTAAAAACTTCGGATCAAATATTTATTTTTGAACTGTAAAACAAGTATAGTTTTGAATATTGATAATATTTAGAAATGTTTTGAACATGGATAATATTGGGAAATTGATTTTAGAAACCTCAGCCCGACTATGTATTGAATTTCGTTAGTGTTTCACATTAGTTTCGGAACTATATAGGACCTACTAAGGTGCACAACTTTAGATACCCTTCGGGAGGGCACCTTTCGGGGTGCGTGCTTCATCGATCCCTTAGTAGGGTGCGTGATCATTAACATTATCGAACATAAGGGCCGTGTTACAGGGCTGCTGTAACATTAATCGTTGTGTGGATTAAAAGATACATCAAATATATTGAACTTATCGAAATCGTTGATCGAATATATTGAGCTTATCGAAATTTGTCTTTGAATTGTGTTTTGTAAGTATTGATTTTGGTTTTGAAAGTAAATATTTACTATTATTATTGAACAAGAAAATGTTATTTCAAAAAGTATATTTATTACTGTTATTGAATAAAAGGTATTTCAAAAAAGTGTTTTGCAAATAGTAATTGATCCACCTAAATAGTGAAGATTGTTACTTGCTAGGCTTCACCGCTCACCGTTACATTAACTTTTACAGGGTCCATTGTTAAGAGCCGAACAATGTGGATGCTTTTGTAGATGACTGAAATGTGACGACCCCAAATCCGGGTTCCATAACCTCGAGTTTGGTTCTCACTATTCAACACATTACTAACAATTAAATACATACATTGCATTTAAATATCGCGGAATAATACATATTGGTTCCCTTACAAAAAGGTTACAATACCAGGGTCTATTAACCTTAACATAAACAGTTCCTATCATAAGGAATTACAAAAGGTTTAACAACAGTAAACACAAATTTAAGCATCTAATTAGCATGCATTGTTGAGCGGAATCGGCACCTATAAAAAGTACGCGATTCCGAATTCGTTTGAATGAATGCAACGCGCAAGTATACGCGGTCAACAAGTAATATAATGAAAGTAAAATATCGATCCAACGAGGAGTTATGATTAATATAAGCAAAGTATTAAAAGTAAATCAACTTGGTTCTAATTCACGAAGTGGTTTTTCTTTTGGGTTTTTGGTATAAAGATATTTAATTAACAATTAATTGACTAATACCGACTGGAATTCAATAGGATACAAGCTAGGATTGCAATTTCCCCCAAAGTTATATTCAATCTCATAAATCTCTCTTGAATTAAATGAACATAGTGAATAGCTAACCGAGAATTCATTATAGTGTTTATATGTCTCTTTCGATAACATATAAACATATCCCTTCTAAATCTGTCAATTCAGAAAGTGTAAGACCCCGAATTTTATGAAATACAAAATTTAATTTTTCTTCATATATATATTTTTTGAAACAGTAAGTGGTTAAATCGATAAAGTTAAAAGTTAAGGATGTTATGTGCAAATTTTATTTTGTCGGACAATATTCGCTTTGTCGGGGAATATTCGTTTGGTCGGGGAATATTCGTTTGGTCCGACGGCGCCGAAATAACAAATTATTGGTGGACCCCACAACGGAATATTTGTCGGATATAGAAAACGACAGAAATAACCTTTTTAAATAAAAATAGTCAACGAAACTGTTAAAATACCGGTGATAAAAGAATAGTAGCATACGGTAGTTATTGGTATTTTCTGTAGCACTCAGTACTCTACAGTAACACACGGTATTGCATAGTGTCTCATATTATTGGTCTGATAATTGACACCGTAACTGTTACGCATCATTTCATCGATAATTGTCACTGCATAATATTTTATATTATCAATTCAATAATTGTTGTTACACAGTATTTTGCATTATTGATTTAATAATTGTCATTACACTGTATTTTATATCATTGAGTCAATAATTGTTGTTGCACTGTTTTTAAAATTATTGAACCTAATAATTGTCACAGTAAAATATGCACAGTAATTCACATTATTGAATCAATAATTGTCATTACACAGTAACGTATGCTTTATTTTACATTATTGTTATCTCTATTATGATGTTATTTAAACAGTTGTATTTCATTAATTTATTGACTTGATATCTAAGAGCTAACTATACTGTATTTATAACAATTAGTCATAATAATTGAATTGATAAAGTTATTTGTTTATAATATAAAGTTAGGTGATTATTAGGTGATATGAAATGAATGGTGTAGATTAAAGTGTGAATTATTGTTAAATAATTGAATTGATTTGTTTATAATATAAAGCTAGGTGATTATTAGGTGATATGAAATGAATGGTGTAGATTAAAGTGTGAATTATTGTTGAATAATTAAATTGATTTGTTTATAATATAAAGTTAGGTGATTATTAGGTGATATGAAATGAATGGTGTAGATTAAAGATAATATAATATTTGAAATGGATGGTGTAGATTAAAAGATAATCTTTAAATGAATGGTTTAGATTAAATGAATGATAAGATTTTTGGCTATAAATAGAAGCCTTAACTTAAGGATTTTTCATAAACTTCCTTACTTGTTCTTTCTTTCTCTCTCTAAATACTTCTTGTGAAAGTTCTCTCTAAGTGTGCTTAAGTCATCTTGAGTATTTGTGAAGATCTATAAGTATACGTGTACTGTTCAAGTTAATCAACCTCATTTAAATCAATATCCAGTCACGTGTTACGGTAAGGGATACCATCTTTTTCATCTTCCATTTATTCAAACGTACTATGGTAAGGGATTATTATTATTTGATTCTCGATAATAATATTGTTTCTTCCTTACTCATAAGACGTGCCTTTTATTTCCATGTATTAAATTGTGGGAATAACCTTACGGAGCGGATTGCCGCCTGTTGGTGAATAACCTTTCGTATTCATTCATTATTAATCTCTGAGAATAACCTTACGGAGCGGATTGCCGCCTGTTTGGTGAATAACTCTTTGTACTCAAATTCTATTAAATTGTGGGAATAACCTTACGGAGCGGATTGCCGCCTGTTGGTGAATAACCCTTTGTATTAATTTCCTTCACCTTTTGTTAATCAAACCTGCTACGGTAAGGGATATTATTTTCTTTCATACTCCTAAATCGAAATTTATTATGGAACTATTGCTTCTATAATTCCTGAAAATATTATATGTTCCATAATAGTTGAACTTCATTATTTCAACTGAACCTTCCTATTTACGTGAACCTTTCTACTGAATTGTAACCGTTATTCTGAACTGTGGATCTTGAATATCATTTTTAAATTTCACTCCACATCATGTTGACAATTTGGACATTATTTGAATCTGTACAAAGTAAACTTTCGATACTTATTGTTATCCTATTTCTTCTGTTCATCATTTATATCATTCTAATCATCCAAAAATCAAGCTGTTGTGAATATCTGTGGCCGGGGGCACAGATGTGATGTAAGACCCCGAATTTTATGAAATACAAAATTTAATTTTTCTTCATATAGATATTTTTTTTAAACAGTAAGTGGTTAAATCGATAAAGTTAAAAGTTAAGGATGTTATGTGCAAATTTTATTTTGTCGGATAATATTCGCTTTGTCGGGGAATATTCGTTTGGTCGGGGAATATTCGTTTGGTCCGACGGCGCCGAAATAACAAATTATTGGTGGACCCCACAACGGAATATTTGTCGGATATAGAAAACGACAGAAATAACCTTTTTAAATAAAAATAGTCAACGGAACTGTTAAAATACCGGTGATAAAAGAATAGTAGCATACGGTAGTTATTGGTATTTTCTGTAGCACTCGGTACTCTACAGTAACACACGGTATTGCATAGTGTCTCATATTTTTGGTCTGATAATTGACACCGTAACTGTTACGCATCATTTCATCGATAATTGTCACTGCATAATATTTTATATTATCAATTCAATAATTGTTGTTACACAGTATTTTGCATTATTGATTTAATAATTGTCATTACACTGTATTTTATATCATTGAGTCAATAATTGTTGTTGCACTGTTTTTAAAATTATTGAACCTAATAATTGTCACAGTAACATATGCACAGTAATTCACATTATTGAATCAATAATTGTCATTACACAGTAACGTATGCTTTATTTTACATTATTGTTATCTCTATTATGATGTTATTTAAACAGTTGTATTTCATTAATTTATTGACTTGATATCTAAGAGCTAACTATACTGTATTTATAACAATTAGTCATAATAATTGAATTGATAAAGTTATTTGTTTATAATATAAAGTTAGGTGATTATTAGGTGATATGAAATGAATGGTGTAGATTAAAGTGTGAATTATTGTTGAATAATTGAATTGATTTGTTTATAATATAAAGTTAGGTGATTATTAGGTGATATGAAATGAATGGTGTAGATTAAAGTGTGAATTATTGTTGAATAATTAAATTGATTTGTTTATAATATAAAGTTAGGTGATTATTAGGTGATATGAAATGAATGGTGTAGATTAAAGATAATATAATATTTGAAATGGATGGTGTAGATTAAAAGATGATCTTTAAATGAATGGTTTAGATTAAATGAATGATAAGATTTTTGGCTATAAATAGAAGCCTTAACTTAAGGATTTTTCATAAACTTCCTTACTTGTTCTTTCTTTCTCTCTCTAAATACTTCTTGTGAAAGTTCTCTCTAAGTGTGCTTAAGTCATCTTGAGTATTTGTGAAGATCTATAAGTATACGTGTACTGTTCAAGTTAATCAACCTCATTTAAATCAATATCCAGTCACGTGTTACGGTAAGGGATACCATCTTTTTCATCTTCCATTTATTCAAACGTACTATGGTAAGGGATTATTATTATTTGATTCTCGATAATAATATTGTTTCTTCCTTACTCATAAGACGTGCCTTTTATTTCCATGTATTAAATTGTGGGAATAACCTTACGGAGCGGATTGCCGCCTGTTGGTGAATAACCTTTCGTATTCATTCATTATTAATCTCTGAGAATAACCTTACGGAGCGGATTGCCGCCTGTTTGGTGAATAACTCTTTGTACTCAAATTCTATTAAATTGTGGGAATAACCTTACGGAGCGGATTGCCGCCTGTTGGTGAATAACCCTTTGTATTAATTTCCTTCACCTTTTGTTAATCAAACCTGCTACGGTAAGGGATATTATTTTCTTTCATACTCCTAAATCGAAATTTATTATGGAACTATTGCTTCTATAATTCCTGAAAATATTATATGTTCCATAATAATTGAACTTCATTATTTCAACTGAACCTTCCTATTTACGTGAACCTTTCTATTGAATTGTAACCGTTATTCTGAACTGTGGATCTTGAATTTCACTCCACATCATGTTGACAATTTGGACATTATTTGAATCTGTACAAAGTAAACTTCCGATACTTATTGTTATCCTATTTCTTCTGTTCATCATTTATATCATTCTAATCATCCAAAAATCAAGTTGTTGTGAATATCTGTGGCCGGGGGCACAGATGTGATATATTTGTTGAACAGATGATAGGTTAAAGGCGATATAATAGGTTAAAGGCGATACATCTGTTCGGTGTCTTTTATGGCACGTGGTGAATGTTCTCTTTGGCCCGTAGTGCAAAGATGAACTGTTGTTTGGTATGATTATGACCAAAGGCTGAATCTGGTATAATCATGACCGTTGGTGCTATATTGAATATCTTTGGCCGTAGTACAAAGATGAACTGTTGATGTGCATGATTATGATCAGGAACTGTGAATTTGTATTATCTTGACTAATGATATTTCAGATGATAAAAGTTGATGATGTTTTTCCTAAAAAGAGAACCGAGTGGACATTATACTCTGCATTATTCTTCTAATAGATTACTCATTCCGCTGCTATTATTGATCTGAACGTTGTTTAAGAATTTAACTGCAGTTTTTGATATAAACCTTGTAGTCTATTGTATTCTATCAAGAACTCAACTGTTGAAGACTAATGATAATTTATTCGTCATTATCTTAGTCATGATATTCTTTACTGGGCTATTCGAGTTCACCCTTTCTTTTGTTCCATTGTTTTTCAACAGGAGATGAAAACATAACAGGGTCTAGCCGGGGAATTGAGTGAGGGTCCGAGGAATAGTTATCATAGTCTTCACGTTTTGTAAAATAGTGTGGCAATAATAGTGAAGACTTAGTTGTGTATTATTATACACTGTATTGTTGTACGTTGTGCTTTGTTGTAATAATTTTGTTGTAGTATTTTGACGACTCAAGTTTGGGCTGTGTGGGCCCAGATTTGGGGGCGTCACATGTGATATATTTGTTGAACAGATGATAGGTTAAAGGCGATATAATAGGTTAAAGGCGATACATCTGTTCGGTGTCTTTTATGGCACGTGGTGAAAGTTCTCTTTGGCCCGTAGTGCATAGATGAACTGTTGTTTGGTATGATTATCACCAAAGGCTGAATCTGGTATAATCATGACCGCTGGTGCTAAATTAAATATCTTTGGCCCGTAGTGCAAAGATGAACTGTTGATTTGCATGATTATGATCAGGAACTGTGAATTTTTATTATCATGACTAATGGTATTTCAGATGATAAAAGTTGATGATGTTTTTACGAAAAAGAGAAGCGAGTGGACATTATAATCTGCATTATTCTTCTAATAGATTGCTCATTCCGCTGCTATTATTGATCTGAACATTGTTTAAGAATTTAACTGCAGTTTTTGATATAAACCTTGTATTCTATTGTATTCTATCAAGAACTCAATTGTTGAAGGCTAATGATAATTTATTCGTCATTATCTTAGTCATGATATTTCTTACTGGGCTATTTGAGCTCACCCTTTCTTTTGTTCCATTGTTTTTCAACAGGAGATGAAAACATAACAGGGTCTAGCCGGGGAATGGAGTGAGGGTCCGAGGAATAGTTATCATAGTCTTCACGTTTTGTAAAATAGTGTGACAATAATAGTGAAGACTTAGTTGTGTATTATTATACACTGTATTGTTGTACGTTGTGCTTTGTTGTAATAATTTTGTTGTAGTCTTTTGACGACTCAAGTTTGGGCTGTGTGGGCCCAGATTTGGGGGCGTCACAGAAAGGAATACCCAATCAAAGTAATTCACTATATGTCTATGAGAATTAACAATAGCAAGGATTTCAAGTACAGATTCTCTCATTGGCTACACATGGCACAAAGGTATATGTCTATCCTTTTATACAAATTATGCATTTAATCCTAAGAACAAATAGCATAACAAATGTCATCATATTTTTGGCCAACACACTATATTCCATCTATCAATTTCATATAGGTTACCAAATTAATTACTATGTCTAGCAATTAATACATGAAGAACTAAATATGACAAATCATCTACAAATGCCAAGCAATCATCCAAGAGAGATATAATCAATTAAAACTACACAATGGGTTTCATTACAATCCTAGAATGGAAATCTAGTTCATTACAAATAAACAAAATCCCATCAACAATGTATTCATCAATTCATAAAAAGCAAAACTAAAGGAAAAGAAAGGAGAGAGAAAACCCATTTGGAATCCAATCTTCAAGCTTAATCCTCCAACCCAAGCCCTTCAATCCTTGAATTGGACTTGTTCTTGAGATCCCAACAAGCTTCCAAGCCGCCTCCCTCCCTCTCTTTAAGAGAGAATGAAAAGATTCTTAACTAGGGCTCCAAAAAATGACTTAAAAAGGCTAAAATCGCGAACTGGTCGGGTCCGGGCGCTGCGACGCTGCCCTGGACTGCCGCGGCGCTCAAACACACTGATTTGGCAGTCCCCAGGACCGCTGCGGCGGTGGAAACCACCGCTGCGGCGCTAGGCTTAATTTTGGTTTTTGGACTGCTGCAGTCTCCTTCAGTGTTTTGGGCATATCTTCTTCATACGAACTCCGATTGAGGTGATTCAAGATGTTTTGGAAAGGAGACTCGTAGACCTACAACTTTCATGTTTTACAAAATTGAAGATTCGGAAAGGATCAAGGCCAAAATTGGACATTAATTGGCTGCTGCGTAAACGGAGCGCGGAAAATGCGAACCGGGTAATTCCAAGCCTTGATCCACCAAGCCCTTATTATAATTCCTACAAAATGAAATAGAAACACATAAAAAAAATACAACACCACATCCTATACAATGTGATACAAAAACACATACAACTAAACAAACACTTAACATATAAATTACGAATAAATTACACAAAACGACATAGAATACATAAAATACCTAAACATGATATAATACACCATATTATACAATAACATAAAAACACATATAAAATTACATAAAACACTTAAAGATTCACAAATTATCAAGCTTAAATGTATTCAATTCGTAGGTATAAAACTCACTCATCAAATACCCCCAAACTTAAACATTTGCTTGTCCTCAAGCAAAACAAAGACCAACTAAATAAAGCAAAATAACTAAATAAATAGATCAAAATAAATTAAAAAAAATCTACTAATTAAAAATCACAGAAAATTACTTGAAGAATCACAAATTATCAAGGTCAGGAGTACTCTAAACATACATATAACATTAAATAACCAAAGTACCCCCAAACTTAAATATTTGCTTGCTCTCAAGCAAAACAATACCAACTATACAAACAAAAACAATAAACGTGAGCAGAGAGTTAATAAGACAACCAAATTTGACCTCATGGATTATTTCAAGTTATAATTACAAGAAAATTTCAAAACATTGCAAAGTCTAGAATTTTAACTCACATATTAGACATACTATACTAATGACCCCCGTGTGTGTGTGAACCATTTACAACAAACCAATCATCACCCAGAGGGGTTCTTGTAGACAAATTACCTTAACAAATAAATCTAAAACTTAAAACAACATGCATAATACATCACTCTATACTAGTCTCAGCAGATAAGTCAAAACAAAATTAATCTTGACATGTGCAATGTCTCATTTCATTAGGCTCTACAGAGTTACCCATTTAACGAGCATTTGGCTAATGACTCCCAAACCAGTTGGCTTTAGGGCATTAGGTGTAAAGACACCCCTAAGAGCCTATTAACTCGAGCAACAAATGTCACAAAACTCGACTAGTCAAGTAATTTATTATATTTATTAACATCTTCTTTTTTTTTTCTTTTTTTTTTTAAATATGGGAGTGCGTTTTACGCTCCATCTCACGCTATAGACAAATCAAAAATGAGAAATCGTTTCGAGTGATGCACATACGAGTTTTAAAGTAAAAGATTATCTCAATAAGCATGCAGTCAAATACACCGCCTCTAAGCAAATAATCAATTCATTAGAAATGGATATGTGCTCAAAGAAAAAGGGATCACAAGTAATGTAAAGACCAACCGTAAGTTAAGCACACAGACGAAGCGACGCTAATCAATTTTCTACGAGTTATAACTCAAATAATCAATGCCCAATCCTCGATTAAAATCGAATCAAATTAACACCATGCTCAAGAGACATGACCGATACTACAACGACTCAAAACGAAAACAAAATATAAAACAAAACAAAATAACATATATGGAACAACACAAAAACGAACCCAGTTTCGTAGGGAATACGATTGCACTTAGCACGTGCAACAAGCCGTTAAACCCCAAGGTTACCCAAGAGGACGACTTTTGTCTCGTGAGGGTTTGCAGAGAATATACCCACAAAATTCAAAATACAAAAATTAACAAAAATCTTTTTAGCATTTTATATATATATATTTATTTATTTTTTTGATTTTTTAATTTAATTTTTTTTTTTTTTTGATTTTTTTTTCTTCAAACATGCATACTTAATTAACAAATTAAACTATCATGCAATGAAAATTTACTATCATGCAATCCTATTCCAGACAACAAGAAAAACATAAATGCAGAATAAGTATGCAACTACCCCCAAACTTACACTCCACATTGTTTGCAATGTAAGATATGGAAATACAAAATAGAGGAACTTCCCTGAACATGACTCAGGCATGGACCTCATCATCAGGAGAGTCTGGAGGATAGTCAGGAGCAAGCATAAGTCGCTCCGAGATTAAAGCTTTGTTGGCCTCTTTGTTGCCAAAGCGCCGGCGATCCCAAGTTGCTCTTTTTGGTCCCAATTCGATGCACTGTACTCCCAAGAAGATATCCCAAGTGATGATTGAAGAAATCTATAGGCAACCCAAAATTTTCTCTTTGAGGAATTTTGTCAAACACTTGGCGTGCGCTCTATTGCCACAAATTGGACATAACATCTCCCAAACATGAATTAGCCACCCAAATTGAGGGTTTATCAATACAGCACGAAGCCCACAACAACTTCCCCAATCCACAGTCAAAACAACCATAGAAAATGCACAACAGAAAAAGTTGGTATAACTTTTCACAATTGAAGAGAGAGAGTGTAACAATTGTGGTTTGGATCCTCAATGTGGCTTGGGATTGGAAGGTATTGTAATTTGGTGCAAGAATATGATGGGAGTGATGGTTGGGAGAGTTTAAGGAAGCAAGGCTTTTGAGAGGGAATGCCGCGCAGAATGCTGGCTTGAAATAAACCCCGACTGAGGTATATATTTTTTTTTCTGAAATGTCGAACGACCGCTGCGGCGGTGAATGTGAGAGCTGCGGCGGTGAATGTTTCTGCTTTAAAAATTTAAACCCATGATGACCACCGCTGCGGCGGTAGCAGGGCACCGCTGCGGCGGTCAAAGCTTCTGCCGGAAAAAAATTTCTTGTTCAACTGATTTCACATTGAAGCATTGCCTTGATAGTACCTGAAAGTTTAACATAAATTTATCAAAAACTAAATAACTAATCATAATTTTAACTCAAAAACATAGAAATTGCAATTAGCTATAAAGCTAAATTTTTAATTATAATTATACTAATATACTATATAAAAAAGTATTTAGCCCATCAAACTAAAGCAAAAATGACTAAATATAAAAAATAATAACATGAATTAAATTAAACATTTGGGGTGCCTCCCAAACAGCGCTTGAGTTATAGTCCTCAGCCGGACTACTCCTTGTTCAATCCGGATTACGCGCGAAGATGGTCACATCATGTCGCCTTTTAGTCATTTCCTTTCTTTCGTCGGCGTGTGTGCATGATTTAAGCCCTCCGAACTTGAATTTCGTCAGTTCCTCATCTTCTTCCGCAAATTCAATCCGGAAGCATCCCACAAAATCTTTAATGGGATGCAAGAACTGCACAAGAGGCACACTCGGGCCTTGCATCAAAACAGTAGACTCCCTTGCTTGATCATCATCATCCAATTTTTCTTTTCCCACGTCATCTTCCATAACCGGATGCGAACACATCTCATCATCACCAACTTCAACGTGGAACTCCTCACCACCTTCTAGTAAATCATCCCAACACTTCTCTTTACCCACCATTTCAAGAATAGACTCTACGACGCAAGGTAAATCATCTTGTGGGCTAAAATTGATAGTACTTGTGAGTTGTTCCACATGATTAGCAAGAATTTGAATTGATGACTCTCGATTGCTCATTCCCATCTCAATTTTCTCTATGTATTTGACAAGGCGCTCCTCCAACTTAGATTCATCCTCTTCTTGTGGTGGAGGTTGAGATGAGAGCGTATATGTGTTCATCCTCATCTCGTCTTGCTCAATGGTTGTGGTAAGATTTTCCTCCAATCCCAAATATTCTTCTTCTTGTCGTTTCTTTTCATTTTTCTCTATCAATGCAGCAAGAAGACTCTCCACATTAGAATATTTCTCTTGCGGTGGTGGAGGCTCATATGAGACTTCCGATTGGCTTGAAATCCATGGATAAAACGGTTGAACATGATTGTTGTTGCTCCATGAAGAGTCTGGATGATAATGCGATTCTCGATGATAATAGCTTGGGGAGTAATTGGACTCCTGTTGATTGTAAGCATTTTGAATAGGTTGACCCCCGAAAGCATCAACCGTACCTGTAAAAGTCTCAACTCGTGCAGTCATTAGTTCCATAAGTGCATCCATCTCAAGCAAATGAAATAAAAATAATAAACAAAAAGGAAAATCGCCCAACTTAAAACTAAGAAGACAAAAATTAATATTTACAAAATATTATTCAATAAATCCCCGGCAACGACGCCAAAAACTTGTTGAGCGGAATCGGCACCTATAAAAAGTACGCGATTCCGAATTCATTTGAATGAATGCAACGCGCAAGTATACGCGGTCAACAAGTAATATAATGAAAGTAAAGTATCGACCCCACGAGGAGTTATGATTAATATAAGCAAAGTATTAAAAGTAAATCAACTTGGTTCTAATTCACGAAGTGGTTTTTCTTTTGGGTTTTTGGTATGAAGATATTTAATTAACAATTAATTGACTAATACCAACTGGAATTCAATAGGATACAAGCTAGGATTGCAATTTCCCCCAAAGTTATATTCAATCACATAAATCTCTCTTGAATTAAATGAACATAGTGAATAGCTAACCGAGAATTCATTATAGTGTTTATATGTCTCTTTCGATAACATATAAACATATCCCTTCTAAATCTGTCAATTCAGAAAGGAACACCCAATCAAAGTAATTCACTATATGTCTATGAGAATTAACAATAGCAAGGATTTCAAGTACAGATTCTCTCATTGGCTACACATGGCACAAAGGTATATGTCTATCCTTTTATACAAATTATGCATTTAATCCTAAGAACAAATAGCATAACAAATGTCATCATATTTTTGGCCAACACACTATATTCCATCTATCAATTTCATATAGGTTACCAAATTAATTACTATGTCTAGCAATTAATACATGAAGAACTAAATATGACAAATCATCCACAAATGTCAAGCAATCATCCAAGAGAGATATAATCAATTAAAACTACACAATGGGTTTCATTACAATCCTAGAATGGAAATCTAGTTCATTACAAATAAACAAAATCCCATCAACAATGTATTCATCAATTCATAAAAAGCAAAACTAAAGGAAAAGAAAGGAGAGAGAAAACCCATTTGGAATCCAATCTTCAAGCTTAATCCTCCAACCCAAGCCCTTCAATCCTTGAATTGGACTTGTTCTTGAGATCCCAACAAGCTTCCAAGCCGCCTCCCTCCCTCTCTTTAAGAGAGAATGAAAAGATTCTTAACTAGGGCTCCAAAAAATGACTTAAAAAGGCTAAAATCGCGAACTGGTCGGGTCCGGGCGCTGCGACGCTGCCCTGGACTGCCGCGGCGCTCAAACACACTGATTTGGCAGTCCCCAGGACCGCTGCGGCGGTGGAAACCACCGCTGCGGCGCTAGGCTTAATTTTGGTTTTTGGACTGCTGCAGTCTCCTTCAGTGTTTTGGGCATATCTTCTTCATACGAACTCCGATTGAGGTGATTCAAGATGTTTTGGAAAGGAGACTCGTAGACCTACAACTTTCATGTTTTACAAAATTGAAGATTCGGAAAGGATCAAGGCCAAAATTGGACATTAATTGGCTGCTGCGTAAACGGAGCGCGGAAAATGCGAACCGGGTAATTCCAAGCCTTGATCCACCAAGCCCTTATTATAATTCCTACAAAATGAAATAGAAACACATAAAAAAAATTACAACACCACATCCTATACAATGTGATACAAAAACACATACAACTAAACAAACACTTAACATATAAATTACGAATAAATTACACAAAACGACATAGAATACATAAAATACCTAAACATGATATAATACACCATATTATACAATAACATAAAAACACATATAAAATTACATAAAACACTTAAAGATTCACAAATTATCAATCTTAAATGTATTTAATTCGTATGTATAAAACTCACTGTTATTGAATAAAAGGTATTTCAAAAAAGTGTTTTGCAAATAGTAATTGATCCACCTAAATAGTGAAGATTGTTACTTGCTAGGCTTCACCGCTCACCCTTACATTAACTTTTACAGGGTCCATTGTTAAGAGTCAAACAATGTGGATGCTTTTGTGGATGACTGAAATGTGACGACCCCAAATCCGGGTTCCATAACCTCGAGTTTGGTTCTCACTATTCAACACATTACTAACAATTAAATACATACATTGCATTTAAATATCGCGGAATAATACATATTGGTTCCCTTACAAAAAGGTTACAATACCAGGGTCTATTAACCTTAACATAAACAGTTCCTATCATAAGGAATTACAAAAGGTTTAACAACAATAAACACAAATTTAAGCATCTAATTAGCATGCATAAACTAACTTAAGCTCTGGTCTTTCCTTTTCCCTTATCCTTCTTTGAGCAATCATGATTATCTGAATAATGGTTCATGATATTGCAAGAATGAGCAACTAGTTTGCTCAGCAAGTTTAGAACAATCATATAGATTTAATATATCATGAATGAATGGAAAATGTCATCAATGGTTCAACAATAGATATAACAATTGTGAATGAAACAGGATTCAAATTTTAATAAATAGAATATTTGAATCTTAAAATGCTGAGTGGTCACTAAGGACCCTGAACTAACGAGGATATAATAGAGTTTCCTTTGACCCTTTGAGTTGTTTGCTTTTCAAGGGGATCAGCCTATTCAACCTGCTGTATATGCATTACATTTAGTCACTGGCGCCCAAAGTCGGTTTCCCGACACAAAATCTCCTAATTTAGGGTTGTTCAATTCTCAGACTTAATATAAGAAATCCGCACCCAACAATGGTTTGGATAAGCTTTTAAAAGTATTCAAATATTGAATTTATAAACGAAATGTCTAGCTGAACTATTAGCTTTTGACATTTTTAATACAGTTCATGAATCAAGAACTAATAAACTTCAAGTGCACTAAGTGCGATTTTATAAACAATATGGATGTGGGATAATTTTAAATAATTAAACCACTTCAAGCTTTGACAATAAATACAAGTATAGAAACTTGTTTAACAATAAATGAGTAGGGTTAGAGAATTTGCCTGTCTGCTCAGCTACAATAAATGTCTAGCTTTAACTAACTTGCTTTGAAAGACCTAACATTAATAAAGTCGGTCTAATAATTAGTACGGCGTATTTCCATAGCTATACGCTTAATAATGAACTTATTTACCACACATAAGTACTAACACATAATTTACATTAGTCAAAACAATATTATTAACCTTATAGACCCTTAATCATTTTAGGTTAATAATTTAATAAGTTAGAAAATATTTTTCTTAAGTGTTGAACACTTATTAAACAACACTTATTACAATTGTTTAATTAAATCACAATTAAATTTGATTTATTTTATTAACTCAATCTCTATTTAATTGCTATTTAATCTTGATTAAATAAAATTAATTAATTAACTCTAGTTATTATTTAAAATAAATAATAACTAATTGTACTTACTTATTATTTAATTATAATTAAATAATAAATAATTATTGACTTAATTTTAACCTTCTTTAATTTAATATTAATCAACCAATAATTAACTAAGTAATTAACCTTACTTATTATTTAATTTAAGAAAATTAAATAATAGTTTACTAATCTTAATCCTCTTTAATTATTATTTAATGTCAATTAAATAATAATTAATTATTTAATTAATTTTAATTATTATTTAAGGTTAAATAATAATCAAATCATTCTTATTTATTATTTAAATTAAATAATAAATTATTACTCTAATAACTTAATTTCCATTAATCGTTATTTAATGCTAATTAAATAATAATTAATTACTTAATTATCCTTATTTATTATTTAATAATATTTAAATAATAAATAATTAATTTATAAATTTTATCTCTCTTTAAGTATTATTTAATAGGCATTAAATAATAATTGTTAATTTATCATCTTTATTTATTATTAACATTTAAAATAATAAATAAATAATAAATTTATTTAACTTAACCATGGTTTAGCTAACTAGATTAATATTTGAAATATTTAAATATTAAACTTATTGAAAAATATCCTCCCCAATATTATTTTGTATTATTATTATTTTTGTTATAATTTTAAATTAATTTTCAAATATTTAAATTAATTAAAATTAACCCGAATGGCATTTTCGTAAAAAAGTTGAAAAACTGATCCGAGGGCAAAATGGTAATTCTGCAAAGAAAAACACGGAGGGGCAAACTTGTAATTTCCCCGAAATTTTCTTCCGCCCATGGCGCGCGTATTAAACTGACCAGCCCCAAAACGATGCCGTTTTGAAGTCACGTTTGCTGGCTTCCGCGCATAACGCGCGGAGTAATTTATTTTCTTTTGCCAAACGACGTCGTTTGGCTCCGCGTCTGGCGTGAACAGTGCTTCACGCATTGCGCGACAGTGTTATTTTTTTTTCCTTCCAAGCAGGATGTGAACAGTGTTCCGGCATACACATTCTAAATAAAAATATACCATCAATAAATCTTTAATTTCTCAATAAAAATCCAAAAAAATTACCAATCACTTAATATCAATTTATAACATGAAAATTTAATTTTTCATGATTTAAAATCATTATTTTTTTATAAAAAATTTTACATCACATAAACTACCACAAATCATAACTTTCTGTGTATAACTCCATTTTGAGTGATTCAAACTTTGTTTTTCTCATGATTTAATGTTCTATAATATTAGAACATCAAACCTAAGGTTTATAAAAATATTTTTGGACATAAATTTCAAGATTTGTTTATACACTTCTAAACACATATTTTAACATATAAAATATACCAAAATACAAACCAAACATATTAAACTCAAGCATGGCATAAATATTACAACTACACATTAATAACTATATTAACATGTTTATACTAACATGATGATTTATTTAATTTAAAAACAAAACTTCATTTAAAATAACTATTACCTTGATTTAATGGTTATTCTTCTTTTTCTTCCAAAGTAAGTGGTGAAAGAAGATGACATGAACCAAGAACTCCTTCTCTTGGTATTTTTGCTCTCAACTATATTTTTTCTACACTCTCAAATGCTCTCTAGCTTGAAAAATGGAAGAAGAAGAATGACTAACACAAGCTCCTAAATTGTAAGTATACTTACAATTTGGATAGATATAAAATCTATATCAATTAAAATTGCCATCATGAGATAACAATGATACTTGCACAAGAAAGTTAGTTCATACTTAGTTGGTGAAAAGAGGGATGGTGCCCATGTACCAAAAATCAATACAAGCAATCCTTTAATTAAATAAATAAAAATAAAACAAAATAAAAAAAACAAAACTCAATTTTTTTCTCTCTCCTCTGCAACTTGGTCGGCTGATGACTTTATTTTTGTCCCATAATTTGAGTCACTTTTCACTTTTTAGATAAATAATAGTTTAATTAAGTATTTTTCAAGTGGGCCAATCATTGGGCTTTAATTTAAAATACCAATTGGGCTTCTATTAAATTATTTGAGCTACTAAATTGTCAAATTTTATTATTCTCCACTTGGGCTACTAATTGACCCATGTTGGGCTAATTTAATAATTTACACATTAATTATTCAATCCATGATTAAATAAATAATTAGATTGAATAAATAATTTAATATTTTAATCCATAAGTATTAAATTACTAAATGGACTAATAAATATTATTATTAATATTTCACATTATTTACATTAATTAATAATCATATTAATTAATTTATTATATTTAATTAACTCATTATATTCAATTTAATTAAATATTTAGCTAATAGGAAACTTATCAATTATTTTGATATTAAAACTTTAGGGTTTGTTCACTAATTTAATAACATATTAGTGACCCCCTTTAATTAATTTTAGTAATTAATTACATAATTATTTAATCACATAATTAATTAATCACATAAAAAGATTTAAATAATCTCGTAAAACTAACTCGTTGGAAATTAAATTAATAATTTAATTAATAAAGACGTGGAAATTCTAGGACATTACATGAAATCCTTTTAGTTATGGCGTTATTAGTATTTTGAATTTGATAAGACTTTTATTTAAGGGAGTTGCGTCTCCGAAGTTGTATTTTCGATATTTAGTTCTTGAACTCTTTTGTAAATTTAATAATAAAAGATTGTTGAATTTTTAAGTCTAGTATCGTTGTGTTGTTTTTGGGTTGCGCTATTGATATTGTTGCCTTACGAGCCTTCGGGCTTGCGGCGTGTGGCACTCCGATTATGTAGCGGGTTCGGGGTGTTACATCTTAGGCTGCCCATGTTTCAAATAACCAGAAATCATCAAATTCCACGAGACAACATTCTTGTCAACCATTTGATCAAACAACCAACGAGCCTGATCAATCTGACCACACTTAGCATACATGTCAATCAAAGCATTCCAAACAAAAGCATTTCCCCCCAAATCACAAGCCATAATTCTC
This sequence comes from Hedera helix, assembly GCA_947179155.2. NCBI lineage: Eukaryota > Viridiplantae > Streptophyta > Magnoliopsida > Apiales > Araliaceae > Hedera > Hedera helix. Next base: position 7,260,125 of record OX359271.1, read on the forward strand.
CCATGAATTTCTTTCCCAAGCTGCAAATCCAATATCCGCGTGCACGCATTCAACACACTCACAAGGGTATAATCCGTCGACCCAAATTCTTCTTTCTGCATGCTAAGATAAACCTCCAATGCCTCTCTTGAACACCCATTAGAAGCCAAACCCCCAATAACGGTATTATAAGAGACAGAATCACGACAAAGCATTATATCAAAGAATGCCCGCAAATCCTCAACAGAACCCAATTTCGAGTATGCTGAAAGCATAGCATAATAAGTGAAAATATCTCTATTGGCTGTTTTTCAAACAGGTGTCGATCATCTGAGAGTTGCCCAGATTTAGTATATAATTGAAGAAGACGATTATGGAGGAATGTGGTGATGGGTTCATAGAAGTAAAGGTTCATGTGAGATTGCAATCTCTTAGCTTGGTGAATGTCATTGTGGCAATCGAGCAGGAGACGAGTGTATGCTTCGGAGCTTGCGCGGCCGAGAGTATATAGTGAGTCTATTGCTTCGCGAAGCTTATGTTTGGCATTCATTTTCTTTCTTTTGATTTGAATTGCCGTTTTCTGTTGAAAAAAGTTTGGCACTTAAATTATGTAGTGCTAAGAGATTAATTGATAATTATCTGAGGGATCACATCTAAACATAACTATTATAAGGAAATTAAGGTTCAATTCAATTCTAAATGTTATTCTTAAATTTATTTATAATTAGGAATCATCAAGAATATATATATATGGGAGCCGATCCATAGCAAATACTTGCTATGGAAAAAAAGTGGGCAAGCACCATCTTCATCGTCCATTATTAGAACCAACGGAGGAGATTAAAACTGCTATTACGCACGTCCGCTAGTTGTACTAGCGGACTATTTAATCAAATTTACTGAACATCTTTGCCCCTAAGAAAACCGAAGAAAATGAGAAAAATTCATCCCATCCGCTAGTACAACTAGCGGACGCACATCTCTCCAGTCATCTTATACTCTGTTTTCAGGTTTGTTGTCCATGTTAAATTCAAAGGAAGATTATATGATCATTTTTATAGGAAGATGTTAATGTGCCCTCTGACATGATTTGGGTACTGATGAAGAAACATCTGCTGACCTTTTAAGTAGATTTAGATGTAATTTTGTGTTTTTTTTTTTACTTTAGTGGATAATCCCGGTCAGATTCCTTATTTTCCTGTACGTAGAAATGATTCTCATCATATCAGTTATATACTGGAAATACTATGCTAATGACAGAATTAATTACAATGCTAATCTCGAGACGCTATTGCGGAAGGAAGCCTCTAACAACGTTCAATCGTAACTGGATTCTGTTCACTACAGGGATTGGTCATTACTAATAAACTGTTAATTGAAGTACATATAGTCATTTTATAGTTTAATTAGCAAGATGTCTAACTCGTTGACAAATTAATGATACAAGTACTTCTAGCTTAGATCTGCATCCTAATTTGTTGTGTAGCAGTTTCTTTGCTGAACATATATAATATTTATTTGTTTGTTTGTTACATAAGTAGTAACGAAAAAACATTTTGAAAGATATGTGAATGGTTTTTTGCATTCCAATTTACATGACTGAATTGAGAAGTTGGGTTTAGTGTATGATGCCCGTATTTAGCCTTCTTGCCATATAAGGACAAAAGGATCACAATGACATGACATGTAGAAAAATGTAAACTTCCCCTGAAAATCATTTTGTTTATACTGATATGCATCCGCTAGTTGTACTAGCGAATGGGATGAATTTTTCTCAATAACATATTTTTCTTAGGGGCAAAAATGTCCAGCAAATCTGATTAAATAGTCCGCTAGTACAACTAGCGGACGTGCGTAATAACAGTTTTAATCTCCTCCGTTGGTTTTAATAATGGACGATGAAGATGGTGTTTGCCCACTTTTTTTTCATAACAAGTGCTTGCTATGGATCGGCACCCTATATATATATATATATATATATATATATATATATATATATATATATATATATTCTCACAAGTTAGTAACATTAATAAAAATAAAATCAACTAAGTCTCTCATTTTATATTAAGAAAGTACTATTCGCTTCTCCTATTTTCTTACCAAATAGACAAAGATAAGGTATCGACAATAATTATAAAGAATTCCTATTGCATGATAAAAAAGACTAGTGATTTCTTCACATAAATCATATCAAACATAATGTAATCGTGTTCGTTATTTACTTGAAATATGTGACGCCCCCAAATCTGGGCCCACACAGCCCAAACTTGAGTCGTCAAAAAACTACAACAAAATTATTACAACAAAGCACAACGTACAACAATACAGTGTATAATAATACACAACTAAGTCTTCACTATTATTGCCACACTATTTTACAAAATGTGAAGACTATGATAACTATTCCTCGGACCCTCACTCCATTCCCCGGCTAGACCCTGTTATGTTTTCATCTCCTGTTGAAAAACAATGGAACAAAAGAAAGGGTGAGCTCAAATAGCCCAGTAAAGAATATCATGACTAAGATAATGACGAATAAATTATCATTAGTCTTCAACAGTTGAGTTCTTGATAGAATACAATAGACTACAATGTTTATATCAAAAACTGCAGTTAAATTCTTGAACAATGTTTAGATTAATAATAGCAGCGGAATGAGCAATCTATTAGAAGAATAATGCAGATTATAATGTCCACTCGTTTCTCTTTTTCGTAAAAACATCATCAACTTTTATCATCTGAAATACCATTAGTCATGATAATAAAAATTCATAGTTCCTGATCATAATCATGCAAATCAACAGTTCATCTTTGCACTACGGCCAAAGATATTTAATTTAGCACCAACGGTCATGATTATACCAGATTCAGCCTTTGGTGATAATCATACCAAACAACAGTTCATCTATGCACTACGGGCCAAAGAGAACTTTCACCACGTGCCATAAAAGACACCGAACAGATGTATTGCCTTTAACCTATTATATCGCCTTTAACCTATCATTTGTTCAACAAATATATCACATCTGTGCCCCCGGCCACAGATATTCACAACAGCTTGATTTTTGGATGATTAGAATGATATAAATGATGAACAGAAGAAATAGGATAACAATAAGTATCGGAAGTTTACTTTGTACAGATTCAAATAATGTCCAAATTGTCAACATGATGTGGAGTGAAATTTAAAAATGATATTCAAGATCCACAGTTCAGAATAACGGTTACAATTCAATAGAAAGGTTCACGTAAATAGGAAGGTTCAGTTGAAATAATGAAGTTCAACTATTATGGAACATATAATATTTTCAGGAATTATAGAAGCAATAGTTCCATAATAAATTTCGATTTAGGAGTATGAAAGAAAATAATATCCCTTACCGTAGCAGGTTTGATTAACAAAAGGTGAAGTAAATTAATACAAAGGGTTATTCACCAACAGGCGGCAATCCGCTCCGTAAGGTTATTCCCACAATTTAATAGAATTTGAGTCCAAAGAGTTATTCACCAAACAGGCGGCAATCCGCTCCGTAAGGTTATTCTCAGAGATTAATAATGAATAAATACGAAAGGTTATTCATCAACAGGCGGCAATCCGCTCCGTAAGGTTATTCCCACAATTTAATACATGGAAATAAAAGGCACGTCTTATGAGTAAGGAAGAAACAATATTATTATCGAGAATCAAATAATAATAATCCCTTACCATAGTACGTTTGAATAAATGGAAGATGAAAAAGATGGTATCCCTTACCGTAACACGTGACTGGATATTGATTTAAATGAGGTTGATTAACTTGAACAGTACACGTATACTTATAGATCTTCACAAATACTCAAGATGACTTAAGCACACTTAGAGAGAACTTTCACAAGAAGTATTTAGAGAGAGAAAGAAAGAACAAGTAAGGAAGTTTATGAAAAATCCTTAAGTTAAGGCTTCTATTTATAGCCAAAAATCTTATCATTCATTTAATCTAAATCATTCATTTAAAGATCATCTTTTAATCTACACCATCCATTTCAAATATTATATTATCTTTAATCTACACCATTCATTTCATATCACCTAATAATCACCTAACTTTATATTATAAACAAATCAATTTAATTATTCAACAATAATTCACACTTTAATCTACACCATTCATTTCATATCACCTAATAATCACCTAACTTTATATTATAAACAAATCAATTCAATTATTCAACAATAATTCACACTTTAATCTACACCATTCATTTCATATCACCTAATAATCACCTAACTTTATATTATAAACAAATAACTTTATCAATTCAATTATTATGACTAATTGTTATAAATACAGTATAGTTAGCTCTTAGATATCAAGTCAATAAATTAATGAAATACAACTGTTTAAATAACATCATAATAGAGATAACAATAATGTAAAATAAAGCATACGTTACTGTGTAATGACAATTATTGATTCAATAATGTGAATTACTGTGCATATGTTACTGTGACAATTATTAGGTTCAATAATTTTAAAAACAGTGCAACAACAATTATTGACTCAATGATATAAAATACAGTGTAATGACAATTATTAAATCAATAATGCAAAATACTGTGTAACAACAATTATTGAATTGATAATATAAAATATTATGCAGTGACAATTATCGATGAAATGATGCGTAACAGTTACGGTGTCAATTATCAGACCAAAAATATGAGACACTATGCAATACCGTGTGTTACTGTAGAGTACCGAGTGCTACAGAAAATACCAATAACTACCGTATGCTACTATTCTTTTATCACCGGTATTTTAACAGTTCCGTTGACTATTTTTATTTAAAAAGGTTATTTCTGTCGTTTTCTATATCCGACAAATATTCCGATGTGGGGTCCACCAATAATTTGTTATTTCGGCGCCGTCGGACCAAACGAATATTCCCCGACCAAACGAATATTCTCCGACAAAATAAAATTTGCACATAACATCCTTAACTTTTAACTTTATCGATTTAACCACTTACTGTTTCAAAAAAATATATATATGAAGAAAAATTAAATTTTGTATTTCATAAAATTCGGGGTCTTACAAAATATACTTAAGCTTTTTTCAAATTAAATAAAAAATGCATATACTTTCGATTTTATATATACTACTAGAATATTGGACATCTGAAATCGATATTTAAAGATGGATTAAGTTTCGGCTCTGATTTTAGCAATTTGATACGAACTTATAAACCGAAATATTATTATGTCTCAACATGTTTTGGAAGTAAAATACTGAGATAGATTTTAAAACCGCCAACGTTACCATAAATTTTAGACACAAAATTAAAGACGGATTTAGCCGCCTCAAAAAATAATTATTTTTTTAACAATTTTAAAAGCGTTTTTGAAACAAATTTGAGACCAACAACGCTCGTCTCAATTTAATAATAATAATAAAAGAAATAAATATTTATGTTTGAGACGAACTGGTGCATTCCATTGGTGGATTTCAGGATAGATGATAACTCAGTTGCTTCTCCACTTGATTATTACACGATTGAAATCCCCGTGCATAACTTTGTTATCCATTTTGTTGTATAATTAAATAATTTTTGTATCGATGTACTTACGTGATATTTCATAAATTATACAAGAAGAATTACGTCATTGTCATTGCCTAAAGTTATGGATGACCTTTTCAACCTTGCGAAAATACTATTTGAAATTACTATTGAAGCAGCCGATGGTTTAGCTTCAGTAATGATGGATTCATGTTGCACTGATTTTCGTTTTGCAACATAGCAGATGATTTAGTTAACTGATGATTTTTTGTTATTATGTTCTCTAGTTTTAGAACAATAATGTTAGATTTTATTGTGTTAAGGTTGCAGTCCTATTAAATAATGACTTGTTAATGATGCATATGTTAGATTTTAAATAATTGATTTGGACTATTAATTTATAATATTTCGTAGAATGTTATCATTGTCATGTACATAATTGACGTATAATGATAGTTTCAATAATATTATTGTATTTTGATCATATTTTATTTTATTAAGTTTACGTATTAAAATCGTTTAGGTGTAAAAAAAATTCAAAATAAAAATTTGTGAAAATATATATTTTTAATTCTAAGGCGAATTTAGAGACTGAGTTTGAAAATATTTTTTTCATTACTAACGTTTGAGACGGATTAGAGACGAAAATAAAACGTTTTAAATATATATTTTTTTCATGACAAAATTATTTAGAAACGGATTAGAGACTATATTTTTCGTCTCAAATTATTCGCGCAAAAACAAATGGCGCCAATATTTTCCACTAAATTTGAGACGGATATAATCGGTTTTAAAATATAGCTCCCCGTAGGTCAATTTAATACGTATTTACGGCAATTTAAGATAGAAATATTTGGTTTCAAAAAAATTTTGAAACGACTTTTAAGATTCAAAATTTTCGTTTTTACTTTTTTTTTGCGACAGATTTTGTAACAGACGAAATTAGTGACGCAACTTATTGCTATAGATTTTGGGACGGACAAAATTCATCTTTAAATTATTTTTGAAACAGATTCTGCCTTATTTAAAATAAATTTTTCTGTCTCAATTGCCCAAATTTTTGTTGTAATTACTTTCTAAAATATCTTTGTAGTTTGTGAAATAAATAGTAAAGTTAAGACCATAAAAGCTGGCACTCTCTTCTTTTTTATGTTCTAAAGATATAAGTTAATTTTAATTTTATATATATATGCCGCAAGAAACAATGGTCATTAGATGATTAGTGCGTGGACCCAAGTCCCAACTATATATTAAGCATCTTTAGTCTAATTTTGAATGTTCAAGTACAGCCGGATACCGTAAAGTTGGAAGCCTTATTCAAGAAATATCAAATTTACCAATACTATATAAGGCCTGTTAATAACTATCAATTAAAAAAATCAATTACTGTTTTAAATTATAAAATTAATATTAATTTTTTAAAAAAATATTTGTAAATTTAAAATTAATATAAATTCAATTATTTTATATTAATATAACTATAAATATTATAAATTACTTAAAAAAATTACTTATTATAAAAAAATTTAATTTTAAAATTTTAATAAATTATGTTAATTTTAAATTTATTAATTTTATAATTTAAAACAGATGCAGTATATAGTAACAGCTAAATAAATAGAGAACGTTTTTATAAAAACAAAAAATTGTGAACGGAAAATACTCTGTTCAACTATATCATGCTGCACTTTATAAAAGAAAAAAAAATTATTCACCTTGAAGATAATTTATTCACCTCTAGGCTCTACCCTAATACATTTTGCGGCAGTTAAAATTTAGAGAGTAACATTTGGGTCAAATCTCAAATTTAAATTAAATTATAATATAATAAGACCCAATACGTTATCTCAATAATATTTTTTTAGGTATCTTAATATATCACAAACTCACTCAAAATGTCATAATTGAAGGTATTAATGATAACAGCTTAAGTTCTTATATACACATTACAATATCTCACATGTTACGTGTGTGACTGTGGTATTACAAACTTTCCTATTTAAATATCTGACGTCCTCGTCAAGCCGAATAAAGCCCCTCAAGACTCAAAAACTTTGCATCTCTAGTTATTATGGAATAATATTAGTAGTCGACCAGGTCTGTTTATGTATCCTCACCTCCGATAACTCAATTCGAACATTTGAGAGTTGATTCTAATACTATATGTAACAACCAAATTCGAATCAAATTATAATATAATAAGATCTAATACGTTGTCTCAATGAAATAATAGATAAATTTAGATTGAACATCTACACAACTAATTATATAATAAAATTTCATATGAATTATGATAATATTATTTAGAAAATAGGTTTTTTCAATTATTTTGTTATATCTTTTTCTTCTATATTGTCGACGTTATTTCCTTCTCCTATGGTACTAAAATATACACTAAGCAAAATACGACAATGAAGAAGATATATCATCCAGTTTTGATAAAGAATTAAATTGATGAAACTATTCTCATATTCAATGTAAATCTATATATTAAACTAGGAAAAGATAAAGCCAAAAACGTCGACTTATATTATTTTCATCGTCTGTAGTATAATACTGTCGAACGTAAAAATTGCAGATTGAGGGAAAGCCAAAGCCAAAAACGTTAACGTATACTATTTTTATCGTCCACAGCATAATACTTCAGACGGTAGAAATTACAAAAATGTCATCAACTATTTAATATTGCAAATGATATTTTCGCAATTTTCATCGTCCGCAAGATAATTTTGCATCGCAGTATAATGCTGCGGACGGTAGAAATTGCGGATTAGAGGAAAGCCAAAGCCAAAATCAAAAATATCGATGTATACTATTTCTGTCGTCCATAGTATAATACTGCAGACGGTAAAAATTACAAAAATATAATCAACTGTTTAATATTACGAATGATATTTTTGTAATTTTTATTGTCTGCAGTAAAATACTGCACATATTCACGATGCCCACTCGTGACTGCAATGCAATTTGGGTCTATGGTAACATTTTTGAGTGTTTTCCTATGGTTGTGGTGGTTCCTGAGAGAAGACCGATCGAGGTGTGGACAGTGATTAATAATTGAAACGATGATTGCTGAGGAAGGATGCTTAAGGTACCTTCATTTTTATCTACCTTGAAGGCAAGGTAGTTTTTGAAGAGAGAGGTATTGTTATGAATCATGATCTTGGTGCAACTAGAAGGTATATTGGCTAAATTAGTATTAGAAAAATAAAGGGTTGAGATTAAACCAGTAATAAAGAAGAATGGAAGGTTATGATCCATTAGGAAAAACAATATAAGCCTATAAATATTATTCTTAAATTTATTTATATTTAGACATCATCAAGAATATATATATACAGATATATATTAAATAAGACTCTCATTTTATATTAAGAAAGTACTATTCTCTTCTCCTATTTTCTTACCAAATGTACAAAGATAAGGTATCGACAATAGTTATAAAGAATTCCTAGTATATGATTAAAAAAAAGGACTAGTGATTTCTTCACATAAGTCATATAAAAAATAATGTAATCGTGTTCGTTATTTACTTGAAATATATTTTGCTTTTTTCAAATTAAATAAGAAAAGGTATATACTTTCGATTTTACTTTCTAAAATATCTTTCTAGTTGTGAAATAAAGAGTAAAGTTAAGAATATAGAAGCTGGCAACTCTCTTCTCTTTTTAAGTTCTAAAGATATAGGTTTATTTTAATTATATATATATATATATATATATATGCTGCCAGAAACAATGGCTATTAGATGATGAGTGCGTGGACCTAAGTCAGTCCCAACTATGCCATCACGGAGATAAGAATTATCGGTTCCAATATATATTAAGCATCTTTAGTCTAATTTTGAATGTTCAAATACAGCCGAATTGGCCTGAACAAAGAAAAATTATTCAATGAACTTAAGATAAAAAATTTATTAAATACTCTTAAAATATCTGTCACGTAATATTTTATACTATTTATATGTTATTATTTTAGTATTTAAAGTGAGTTATTTTACTTTAAATATTAAAATAACAACACATAAATAATATAAAATATCACGTGACAAATACGCATCAAAATTACCGAATAATTACTCTTTTAAAATACCGTCACATAATTTCTAGACTAATCACACTTCTCTCTATTTTAATGATGACTTGTGCAAGTGTACGTCACCCATAAAGTTGAATGTATTGCCTGGCCTAGTGGCCACTAGACATAATTGAGTCCATTTCCTTATTCAACAAATGTCGAACTTACCAATACTATATAAGGCAATAAGGCCTGATAATAACTATCAATTAAAGAAATCAATTACTTTATTTTAAATTGTAAAATTAATATTAATTTCTAAAAAATAAATTTAAATTTTTTTAAATTTAAAATTAATATAAATTTAATTAATTTATATTAATATAATTATAAATATTATAAATTATTTTAAAAAATTATTAATTATAAAATTTATTATTTTAAAAAATTAAATGAATTATATCAATTTTAAATTTAAAAATAAGTTACATTAACTTTTAAAAAATTAATAGTAATTTTATAATTTGAAATAGAAGGAGTGAATAGTAACAAATAAATAAATAAATAGAGAACTTTTTTATAAAAACAAAAATTCGTGAACGGAAAATACTCTGTTCACCACCTTTAACATGCTGCACTTCGTAGAAGAAGAAAACAAATTATTCACCTTGAAGATAATTTATTTACCTCTAGGCTCTACCCTTATACATTTTGCAGCAGGTAAAATTTAGAGCGTAACATTTGGGTCAAATCTCAAATTCAAATTAAATTAGAATATAATAAGACTTAATATATTGTCTTAATAATAATTTTTTTAAATATTTTAATTCACTACAAACTCACTGAAAATATCATGATTGTATTAATGATAACAGCTTAAGTTCTTCTATATAAATTATAATATCTCACATGTTATATGTGACACTAGAATATTACAAACTCTCCTATTTAAATACTTGAAGTCCTCATCAGGTCGACTAAAGCCACTAAATGCCTAAAAACTTTGCATCTCTAGTTATTATGGAATAATAGTACCAGGCGATCAGGTCTGTCTTCGTATCCTCACTCTTATAACTCAATTTGAATTTTTGAGAGTCGATTTTAATACTGTATGTAATAATTTGGATCAAATTTTAAGTCCAAATCAAATTATAGTATAATAAAACTGAATACATTGTGTCAGTAAAATATTTTTGGGTCATTTTAGTGTCTTCCAAGCTCATTCCAAAAGTTACTACTAAAAATATTAATATTAACAACTTGTATCTTACGATATGAGATTGAGTTATTACGCGAAGAGCAGCGTGACTAAGAACATGCGACGAATAAATTTGCCAACTAAGTAAAACAACACAGATTCTCTAAATAGAGCTCTTGTTGAAAGCTTATTTCATTAATTAAAAGTTCCTAACCGAATGGTACAACAAAAACTACTACCATCCAGCTCTGCAGGCCGCGTTCTATAATTTGTATTTGCTTAGTTGGCATTTTATACTCTGACCTTCATTATACCTAATTAAGTCCTGCATTTTATATATATATATATATATATATATATATATATATATATATATATATATATATATATATATATATATATATACGTTCAAAATATATACAAAATCAAATTCAACTTTTTAATATCAGTATGAGACATCTTTAAACTACTTATTGTGTGTATTGACTCAAATTAAATAAGTTAATGCATATATTATATAGTTTACAATAGTTATTGACTCATTAGTCATTATTATATATTTTGACTTAAATTAAATGAATTATTTTAATTATAAATTTAAAAATATCATATATTAACTTTAAAAAATACGGATTAATGGAGACCGGAGAGATGAAATCCAAGCTAGTCGCTGGTTTTTGATGAAGTTGGTACACCAGAAATTAAATGAATTGGTTTGCGAAATTTAATGACTACTTGTTAGTAATAACTTGGGAGACGTGCTCCATAAGCTTATTAACAAGCAAGTATTGCATTCATACGCGTTTTGTCTCTGTCACTATTCTTGCATATTAATAGCTATATATATTTTTTTATATTTATACTTTTTTTTACCAACACCTGTCGAGAAAAAGAAATAGAAATAAACCAATATATATTAATTTAAAAAATTATAAAAAAAAAACTTCATGTATCTTACAGGGGTGTTTATTCGGTTAATACTGAACCGGACCGATACTGAATTCAGTATAACTTCGGTACCGAAATTGGTACCGATTGGACCGGTATACTGAACCGGTTTACTGGTTTGATACTGATTTTTACCAAAAATTATTATTATTATTATTATTGATTAAAAAAAATAGGATAACCGGTACGGTCCGAGATATATCGGATCACCAAATTTCCGAACCAGTCACTATTTGTACTAAACATTTCCAATTCGGACCTGTTCGATATACATTAAATATCGATTGAATCGATTTTTTTTAACACCCCTAATCCTAACGTAATTCTAGTATTTTCATATAAGAACAAAACAAAAATACAAAATAGGGTCGATTAACAATAATCTTGTATCTTGTGTATAAACAAATATACATACAATTTTTATTTTTTTTGTACTTGGTATTAGTCGAGTACCAATCTTCTCATGCTTGTGATGGGCTAAGGCAGCGATGGAACTGAAAATACCTAAAACTTCTAAAAATCCTAAAAGTGTTGCCTTAATATTGACATAATAGAAGTCTCTAGAATTACAATCAAAAGAAATCAAAACTTCAAACCCAAAAAACAATGGAAGATAAAGGACAATAATCTACCATACATCAAAACCTCCTCTCACGTATGTGATTGAGTATCAGGTTGTGCATGCAGTCATCCATGCAAATTGGCAAGTTAAGTTTTGATGGGAAAATATAATGTAAGTATATTGACGCCTATAATCATCAAGTTATTCCTATGTGGGGTTATTTGTTTTGAATAACAAAATTATTTTGTCTTTTACAAAATTATAATCGTCAAGTTATTTCTTTGTTTCATAATTTTTCTTCTCGATCTGTAATTGATTTTTAATAAACATTGTATTGAATATTAATTTATCAACATGTAACACCTTAATACAAATATATGACATTTGACGAAAACTCTAACTAGCATCTAAGGCATGAAACACTGGATTTTCAGCAAGTTCAATTGCACTTTGATTGTTACATTGAATCGGAACAGCATACTCAACACTTGCATAAATATCACCAACTAGTGACTTCAACCAAACACACTCCTGCGTTGCTTTAGAAGCTACCACATACTCAGCCTCTGTGCTAGAAAGAGCAACACAAGGTTGCTTTTTACTGCACCACGAGACTGCTGCAGATCGAGTGCTAAAGCAGTATCCCATAGTCAAATGTTGATCATTTGCATCCCCAGCCTAATCTACATCAGTAAACCCATGTACCAGAAAATTTTCTCCTTTCTTGTTCTTGAGACCATACTCAAAAGTTCATTTCACATAGCATAGAACCCGTTTTGCAGCTTCCAAATGAGGACTACACGGATTCTGCATAAATTGAGAAATTACACCAACAGAATATGCAATATGTGGCCTTGTGATAGTTAAATAAATTAAACTACCAACGAGTTGTCGAAATTTGATTGAATTTTTCAAGATTTTTCCTTCATCCTTCTTTAATTTCAAATTAGGCTCCATTGGAGGTGACATTGTTTTCGACTCCCCCATGCCAAAAATTTCAATCAACCTTTTAGCATAGTTCTTTTGTGACACAAAATAGCTATCTTCTAGCCTCTGGACTTCCAAGCCAAGAAAACATCCTATTTCACCAAGATCTTTCATATTAAATCGAATTGATAAGTCATCCTATAAACGTGATATTTCAATATCATTGTCTCTGGTGATAATCATATCATCTACATACAACAATACCACCACTCGCCTTCCTGATTTGAGCTTTACAAACATACTAGAATCTGAATTTGATACTGTAAAACCACAAAATGTAAGATACTGAGAAATCTTACCATACCAAGTGTGTGGAGCTTGTTTCAAACCGTATAACACTTTCTTTAGTCGACAAACATAATAAGGGAACTGCTTAGAAATAAAACCTTGTGGCTGCTCCATGTACACATCACGATCTAGTTCACCATAAAGGAACGCATTCTTTACATCAAGTTGCCATAATTTCTAATTTTTGTACGTTGCCAAGGAGATGAGTGTTGTCAACGTCACCATCTTTGCAACTAGACTTAATGTTTCCTCGTAGTCTAGTCCATAACATTGTGAAAATCCACGAGCAACTAGACGAGCCTTGTGCCTATCGATGCTGCCATCTGAACTCTTTTTCAACTTGTAAACCCATTTACAAGTTACTACTTCACTGTCTTTAGGCTTAGACACAAGTTCCCAGGTTTCATTCTTCATCAATGCTTCAACTTCTTCTTGCATAGCGGATTCTCATTTAGTACTACCTTTTGCTTCATCATAGCATGATGGTTCGTTGTTGTTCATTTCAGAAAGAAACATGAACTCATAGAAATCTGGTTTGCAGAAATGTCATAGTCTTTCAAGTAATCAGGCTGCCTTCGTGCTCTAGTTGATCTTTTTAAATCAACTTGTAATTTCCCATCGTCTCTTTCTGCTGATTTGAGTGTTTCTTCTGTGGTTTCAACATTCCCCTTTGATCTAGAATCATCAGGTGACTCGAGCTGAGATAAATATTCTTCTGATTCAAGTTGCTCATCATCTACAATAGTTGGTGTGACTGCCCTTGATGAATTGTAGTATAGAGATACTTCATCAAACACCATATTTCGTGATGTGATATATTTCTTAGTGTTTGGATACATACACCTCCAAATACACCTCCAACCTCTCTTGTTTGAGTCATAACCTATAAACAAACATTTTTTTGCCTTACAATCTAATTTAGTTCTATTGCTTTTTAGAACATGAACATAGCAAATAGAACCAAAAACACAAAAATAACTAACATCTGGTCTTACATTGTATAACAACGCAAAAGGAGATTTAGTACCTAACCAATAAGGTAAACGATTTGTGACATGGCAAGCACATTACATAGCTTCAACCCACAATTCCCGCCGAAGATTTTTGTCATGTAACCAAGATAAGCTTACACTCAAAAGATGCGCGATTTTCCTTTCAACAACGCCATTTTGCTGTGGAGTGTTTGGACAAGACATTTGTCGCTTTATCCCTTTAACATTACAATGTTGAAAAAATTCTTTGAACATAAATTCCCCTCCATTATTGGTTCTTAAGCATCCAATCTTTGAGCCAAACTCCCTCTCGATAGTGCTTTCGAATTCCAAGAACTTTATGAAGGCCACACTTTTCTCATGCAAGAAATACACCCAAGAATACCTTGAGAAATCATCAATAATCACCATTAAGTAATGAAATCCACTATAACTTGGAGTTTTAGTTGGTCCCATCAAATCCACGTGAACTAATTCATTTGGATTCTTCCTTCGATTTTTTGAATTGTTAAATGAAAGGACATGTGATTTGCCATATTGACAGTCTTGGCAAACCACGCCTTTGTTGACACCTTTCATAACTGGAACACCATTAAGAAGATTCTTTGAACAGATTTGTTGCAACATTTGATAGCCCATGTGGCCCAATCGTGCATGCCAGATTGATGTATTGTCACTTCGACTTATTTTCTACACATATGCTTCTACCGCAGACATGACATATAAGGATTCTTTCTTCTCTCCAACAAGAACAACATCAGCAGCTATATTCTTCACATTATCTAGAACTTTCACATCATTTAGACCGAAAAGAACATATTTTTCCAGAATCTGTTATTTGAGGAACAGAAACTAGATTTTTCTTCAAGCTTGGCACATGATAAACACTGTCAAGAACAAAATTACCTTCCTTTAGAATCCCTTCTTTTATGACTGGATGCATAGAGTTATCAGCCGTAACAATTGTTCGATCTTCATTATGTTGATGCAACTTTGAGAATAACGAATCATTTTCACATACATAATGTGAGCAGCCAGAGTCCATGATCCACTCATTCTCATAATTGATGGAGGCCATATACACTCCAAGATTGCTCTCTAACACTACAGTTGAGAAACATTGTTCCCATTTTGGTTCATCAACAATTTGTGAAACCATGTTTGCATTTTCGTTATCGAGCTTTACACGACAAAACTTCTTGACGTGACCTAAGTTTCCACATCAATGACATTTGACATTTTTCCATTTTTCAGCATTCTCCCTTTTCGAAGTCGAAGTCTCTCCAAGATTCTTATTGTTAGAAGAAGTCCCCTTTGAACCATGTTTCTCCTTGGGCTTTTCTTTTGAAAAGAAAGCATTGTTGGATTCATACACGGATTTTAGAGACATCTGCTTTACCAAGGCTTTTTGATTGGCAAGCAAGTTCTTTAATTCTTCAATTGATGGTTGAACTAGCCACCCTTGAATGGAGGTAATGTAAGGTGTGTATTCTTTCTTCAATCCGCGAATTAGAAACCTCCTTAATCTTGCCTCACAAATTTTCTTTTCAGCGTCTAATTCTAAAATTTCAGAACATATATTTTTAATCTTTAAAAAATATTCTGAAATTGACATACCTTCTTGTGTTTTCATTGCAAGGTCATTCTCAAGCAACTGCAACCAAGTCGTGTTCTTCTTGCTGAAAAGTGTTGCCAAAGTGTCCAACACCTTCTTCGATGAATCCTCATTTCGAACATGATCAATATAATCCTTACTAATCAATGTTCGAATTGCAAACAGAGCTTTACCGCACTTGATCCTCCATTTTTCGACACTGTTAAGCATTCTCCGGAGTCTCTTTCAGTTCTGAATCGGCACCGGAAACAATATCCCACAAGTCCTGACCTTGAAGGTAAGCTTCCGTGCACAATCGTCAATACTTGTAGTTTGTGCTTCCAAGTTTCTCAATACTATATTGAGTGGAACTACTGCCACTGTTGTTGAACTCCATCTTAGTTGTCACGAGACTACGACACAAACAAAAAGCACCTTGTCTACAAAAAAAAAACTCACCCTCTAGCCTTAGGCTTTGATACTATATAAACAGAAAAGAGATTTTGTAGAGAAGAAATACACCACTCAAACACTAGATAACTAAGAAGAGAAAAAAGAATAGTAAAGATGGAAACTTGGTTTCTTATTTCTTGCCAACTGCTGATTACCACTTACAAATTTATAGAAAACATAAATCACAAAACTACTGATCCCACTCCTACCACTATCCACAGCTACAGCAAAATAGCTAATAGCATTACTAACTTTAGCAAAAATAGACTCCTAAAAGACCTAGTTAGCTGCATAAATTTAGATAACAAAATAACTACTATTACACCTCAGCAACCAAAAGCTTGACTTATTCAAACAAAGCAAACTAACAACTAAATGGCAGAGCTAAAACTAAAAAATAAGATGCACTAATTTGTTACAAAGCCCTTCCATTTGAATCGAGTTCAATATCTATAAATAATACATTCAACTTGTAAGAAAAGTAGCTATTGTAATTCGGTCTTGGCGACATGGCATGGTAAAATACATGTTGGCTGAAAATGAATTTAAATGGTTCGAGATCTATTCAAAAAATTCAATTCGAAATTCAGTTCGAGATCTATTCAAAAAATTCGAGTGATATTCGAATTTGATACATGAATGAATCGAATTCAAATCTATTTCGATGTTCGAATCACTACAAGAAAATCGGTTAAGCCCAACGGAATTATTTCTAACTAACTAAATTCTGTCGAACATAAGATAAAATTAACGGAATAGTTTGTCGAAATTGGTTATGTCTGAAGTATATTATGCTCAACGGAATTTTGTCGGGGCTATGAAAAGGCACATACCATGAAAAATTCTCGCTCGTATCAAAGTTATGGTCGACGAAATGATATATTTTCGACGGAATGTCCGTCAAAAATATGTTTAATTTCGACGAAACTAACTTTGATGGAATTTCGTCGGAAATAGAGAAATTAAAATGCCTAAATCACTTCCCCTCCTTAGATCAGTTTCATTTCTTTTTTTTCTTCTTAAAACCCTCATCGATCGTCTCTCAAGCCTCGTCTCTCTCTACTCTCCTCTCATGTTGTCATTCGTCTCATTCGTCCATTCGACGTTGTCCGCTACTCACGTCGTCGTTCATTATCTCCTCCATCCATCTGAACTACACCAATTTAAACAAATCACTTGTACATGTAGTTTGGTTAAGAGCTTAGAAACTCATTCAACATTCACTCACTAGGAGTGAATGCTGAATAGTTCCCAGTCTAGGACTGTTGTTAAATGTTATGTCTCGCACTTAGGCTCATGCCAACAACTTGAATACATTTTTTTTATGTTTTGAGGACTTTTTGGCTGATATCTCTAAATGTTCTCCGAGTGCATACTTAGATTACGTTAATGTGGTCTATTTTGTATACTTTCAGACCATAAGAATGTGCTATCGAAATTTTCTTAAAATAGACGAAATGTGTTCAATGTGTTAGCACTAGTGAGGAGACGCATCTAGGAACGAGATAGAAGTCTAACCCTCTTTAGAGTAGAGATGAAGATATATAGGATTCATATATAGAGTTCACGCAATAACCCTGCTTTGATACTGCCCTTTGTTCAATATTTAAAAATGTCAGATGACCGGAGTTGGATGTACCATAAGATACCGCTTGATGGGAGGGGATTACTACTTGAGTACCGTGATGGGGTCTACAGATTTTTAAATTTTGCAAATGAACATGTTGACGATCCAAACGAAAAGATGAGATGCTCGTGTGTCAAGTGTAAGAACCTAATTTGGAAGAAAGCAAACGATATTAAGTTTGACTTATTTTCACGTAGGTATGTGGATGGGTATTCCAAATGGATTCACCATGGTGAATTAGTTGAAGATAGTGTAAAGCAAGTAGTGTACGAGAAATCAAATGGAGATAGTTATGATGTTATGGAGATGTTGGTCGATGCTTATGGTTCTAACACTTTTGATTGGGTTACAAATAAGCAACCGTCAAGTAGTGCACAACAAGAGCCAAATAAGACGATAACTTCCATTTATAAGATGTTATCTGAATCTGAGGTTCCACTGCACGGTGGGAATGAGAAGCACACCATACTTTATGCAGTCACGAAACTTTTACACTTCAAGAATAAGCATGACTGCAGTGAGAAAGGGTTCAATAATTTTCTTGCTATTATCAGCGACTTCTTACCGAAGGATCATACATTTCCCTCGAATTACTATGAGGTGAAGAAGATGGTAAAGGGGTTGAATATGGATTATCAGAAGATCGATACTTATGAGCAAGATTGCATGTTCATTACAAAAATAATGGTCTTTTGTGATGGCTCAAATCCAACACATAAATTTAAAAAATCATCAAAAAAAGGTTTTTTGTGATGACTTTTTAGCCGTCACAGAGGCCATCTTGTATACCTCCATCATGAAAGTCTTTTTGTGATGGTAATTTTGATAATCATGCAAAAGCTTTGTACTTTTATGATGATTAATACAATCACATTAATACATAATCTATTATGATTATCAAAGCCATCAAAAAAAAAACACATGACTACATGAATTTAGGGATCAAAGGTAACGAGTATTACCACTACTCCAAAGCCCAGATCTTGATTATAATTTTAAAACAAAATATTAAAAAAAACATATATGAGTTAACTTACTAAACAAAATTTGTCCCACATAAGATTTGGTGATTGCAACGACACTTACCAATACTCTATAATGATGGTAAAATTAGTCATTACTAGCCATCATATATTTTATTGTTTTGTGGTGGCTTAAAAATTCCATCAAAAAATAACTTCCCTTTTATAATTATAAATAAAAGTCGTCACAAAAATTTATCTTTTTTAATGATTGTCATGGTCGTCATAAAATATTGTTTCGATTATTTCTTTCATTAAAATATTGGTGATAGCTTAAATAAAATCATAAAAAGGGTATATCCATAGGTGATGGCTTAGTGCGTCACCAAATATATATATATATATATATATATATATATATATATATTGAGTGAAATTTTTGGTGATTAGCATAGCCATCACAATTATAATACATTGATAACAAAATTAATCATCACTAAGAGCTATCATATATATTATTATTTTATGACTGCTCAAAAAGTCTATCACAAATTAATATCTTTTTTATTGTTTTTAAAAACTGTCACAAAATTTCGTCACATATTTTTATTTTTCTAATAATGGTTATATTACGGGGAGAACAGCGAAAAAGTGCAGTGTGATATCTGCAAGTTGCCTCAGTATAAGAGGACAAAATGTGAGGGGAAGGAGAAGCATGTGGCCACTAAGATATTACGTTACTTTTCTCTTGCTCCGAAGCTTCAACATTTATTCATGTCCTCATACACTGCTGAACATATGAATTGGCACAAAATAAGGGACGTCATGCTTAGTCAGCTGACTCACCCTGCAAATGGTGATGAGTGGAAGAGATTTAATGAAAATTTTTCAAAATTTGTAGAGGAGGTTCGGAATGTCAGGAATAACATGACTACAGATGGCTTTTGCCCGTCTAACAATTTTAGCCAACCTTACTATGTTTGGCTAGTGAACATGGTTACTTACAATTTGCCACCCTCTATATGTATAAGGGATCCTTATATATTCATAACTTTAATCATACTGGGGGATACGAGTCTTACAAAAGACATAAACGTGTATCCCAGGCCTTTGGTCAATAAAGTTAAGATGTTGTGGGAGACATGGGTTAGACCTACGATAAATCAGTGAATGAAAATTTTATGATGAAGGCAACTTTGTTGTGGACTATCACTGACTTCCCGGCACTTGGGATGATCAGTGGATGGTTGACTCATGGGAAGCTATCATGTCCCGTCTGCATGAGGGATGTTCAAAGAGCACAGTTGTCAATTGTAGAAGCCCTTGGTACATAGTTGTCACAACGAAAACTCGAGCATTTGATGGTATTAATCTATCTGAGACTGATAAGTTGTTGCAACAAAATGTTATTAATCTCAGCCAGATAGAGCTTACTGATGACGATGTGCTGGTGAATGATGTTGTTGAACTGCCCGATGCTGAGGAAGATGAAGAAGATGTAGTCAGGATTGACTATGTCGTCGTTGAAGATGAAAACAACGAAGACACCGATGAAGAGGAAGATACATAATCAAAGGATAATAATGTCGTTAATTTTAATGGTTTTGATGATGTAATTTAGAATATCAATGCAGTAAGTGTGAACATATGTGTGAATTAATTAAATTCATACTATTAATAACAGTTAATTAAATTTATTCTAATCAAGTAATTTCATTTTGTTATATCAGTATACATATATATTTGGCTACACATAGCGGAGGTGGTAGTCGCGGTGGTGGCCGTACGGGATCCGCTAAGGGGTCATCGGCATCATCTAGTAAGTTTTGTCGTCTTCCTTGATTATTTCATTTTGTTATATTAATATACACATAATATATGTATGTATTACAGATATAGGGCGTCGACGTCACCAAGGCACTAATCTCGGTTTATTTGGCCATCTGTCGGCAGTTCCACAGACGTGCGTTATAGATGTCGACGCTGCACAGTATGTGACTTCAATGACTTACTAATTTTTTTATTTATTTGATGAAACAATGTATAACACCTTGGTTATATTTTATTGTAGTATACTAGACCCTGTAGCTAAGTCCACTTTGCACGCCATCTATAGTATACTAGACCTTTTAGCTAAGTCCACTTTGCACGACATCTACTTGACACGCCTTGTTGTCCGATTTAGATATATGGAATTCTCACGCAAGTATACGCGGTCAATCAAGTAATATAGTAGAAAGAAGGTTGTCGTACCCACGAGGAACAATTACTAACAATTATGCTAACTATTAATTCTTTATTAATTCAATTCTAATTAAACTTTGCAAACTTAGATTATGAACTACTAAAAACTGAAATTGAATTTAAACTAAGTAACTAATGAGAATGATTTATCAGATAATAAAAGGCTTTAAGATTACAATTTCCCCGTTGAATCACAATAATGTCATTATCTTAATTCCAATTACTTGATCATATGGATTGTTAACTGAGATCACTTATCTATTTACTAATCTCTGTCGATAACTAGTAAAAATATCCACTCCAACTTATAATGCTATAATTCTATGCAAAATTCATTAAAGCAGACTCATTAAGATCAAACTCTCAATATGTTACGTGTGGTCTACAGGTATTCGCATCCTATATACTATCATGATACTCTTCCAATGAAAAGTAAACAAAGTCACACGTTATTATACCCAGATCTATTCCTAGATTTTCTTCATCAATTCCATCTAAGAAATCACATAACTGTTGATCAGACAATTATAAATTAATACAAGATATAATAACCAATCCAACAATTAATCAAATAATTGAAACTAAGATAATTAAATTAAAATTCAACCAACGGTTCCATTGCAATCCTAAAGATAAATTAGTTACACATCGTCATGAAAACCAAAATCAAACCATTATAAAAATTCATCAAGATCCAGAAGATAAAAGAAAGGGAATTAGAGGAAACTCTATTTTCTCTTGCTTCTTCTTCCTGCTGCGTTACTGCTCCAAAAAATCCTTCAAAAGCTTAAAAACCATCTCCCATCCTATCCTTGCGTTTCTACCTTTTATTATGTTCCTTCTTGGCTAACTGGAGTCCTAGAATCCTTCCTCTACTCGACTGCAACAATCGGTTTCCTATCCAGACGCGAACTGCTCAACGCGAAATTAAACAACTGATTTTGCCGACCTGCGCCCCGGCGCCATCTTCCTGCCTTGTCACTGCGCCCCGGCGCCAAGCACTGTTCAAAATTACCAAATTGCCCTTATCAACTTGTTTTCCTGTTTTGACCTCTCGAAACCGTTTTCTGCAAATTAAACATAAAAACCAGTAAAAGTACTTAAAGATAGCAAGTAATTAAGCCTAAAAGTACCTAAATCGTAGGTATAACACCCACTCATCAAATACCCCCAAACTCAAGACTTTGCGTGTCCTCAAGCAAAAATACTACTGACAAAATAAGAATTACTAACTAACTGAACTACATGAATGCAATGCAACATAACTAATGTCTCAAACACAAATCAACATAATCCATGAATATCAAGCCTCAAAGATCTTAAATAATAACTTAGCCAAACTTCAGATTCTCGTTTTAGTCTAAAATCTAACATATCACCGATTTCATTTCACCTTCAACCCTTTCGTGTGTGTGTGAATTCAACATACCAAATCAGCTATCATTCTAACACAACTTATGAATATCAATGCTCAAATAAAGATAATTACTCATATAACATTTTATTACCCCTCTATACACTTGTTTTACATTTTTTTCTATTCATCCTTTTTATTTACGAGTGCGTCTTACGCTCCATCTCGTATATGACTAACTTAGCATGTGCAATACCCATTTTCCTTAGGCTTTTCAAAATTACCCACGTAACGAACTTTCCACCAGTGACTCCCAAACCAAATGGCTTTAGGGCACTAAGTGTAGAGACACTCCTAAGGGCTTACTTGTTTGAGTAATAGAGGCCACGAAAACAGATTAGCTAAGTGTTGCTCATATCTGTCAAAAACTTCTTTTCATTGTTCCTTTATTTCATTTCTATAAGACAGACATTGAAGCAAATGATCATTTTTTTTTCTTCATATAATTTTTGTTCCAACAAATGATAGAGGTTATCTAAATCTTTCTCAAGCACCTAAATCCATAAAGTTTGAATCAAAACTCAACTAACTTAATACATTGAATACGTGTAATTAAGAACCAAGGGTATCAAGCTCAACAAAATCAGTAGAATATGAAAGACTTCGACTTTAACAATCTAAATCCATCTTGCTAAGATTATTAAATAAAGACTCACAATTTCATCATTGGCTATCCTTAAATTTCATACATTAATTCAATGCCCAAGTGTTCCTACATGCAAGTACTAAATGATCCTATACGCAAATATTTTTGTGATTTTTAATTTTTTAATACTTTTTTTTTTCCATAAAATATTTTTTTTTTCCATAAAATATCTGAAATAATTAACAAAAACCTAGAAATAACATGCAATGCAATGCACATAAGCAGAAAGCCGGCTGAAAGTATACCCCCAAACTCGGGAGAAACAATGTCCTCATTGGAAAATAACTAAATAAAGACATGAAACAAAAATAAGAACAAGAAGACTCCCCTAGTAAATCAGGCATCATGGTCGGGATGGTCTTCCTCGTCCTCCGAATCTGAATCATGCGGTGGGTATTCTGGTAACATCGGCGGACCAGGAATCGAGAAGGCTTGTGAGGATCCGAATTTCCAGGATTTCTTTAATAATATTAAATGAGAATTTAATTGATAAAATTATCAAAATTGTTTAAATTATTTATGATATAAGTAATTTAAAGTGTGTGAAGGAATTTAATTGTTAAATTAAATATGTATCAAGATGGTGATGAATTGTGGATTTAAAATAATTGAAAAAGTAAATAAATTGTTTAAAAATAATTTATGATGAATAAAAGAAATTCCATGTAATGGTACAGTAAATTGTACAATAAAATTATTGTGAAGGTGCAGGAATTATTATTTAAATAATATTATTAGATATGAAATGAATATATATACATTTGTATATATATGTGTGTGCATGTTTAATTGTGATAATGTGAAAATCATGAATTAAATATGTATATATTTATATATATACATTTTTATATATAAATGTATCTGTTTATGTGATAATTATAAATGTTATTAATTATGAAAATTAAGGGATTAATAATTAAATTAATCCAAAGTAAGATAAAAGTTAATGAGGAAATTAAGAAAAGTTGAAATTATTGAATTTTTAGATTTATCAAGAATTTTGGAAGAAATTTAGAAATTAATTAAGAAGAAATGTAATTATATAAATTATATAATAATAAATTATATAATTTATATAAGGAAAATTAAAGTGATGTTTAAAGGAAATTATAATTATATAAATTATATCAGGATAATTATATAATTGATATAAGAAAATTAAAAGAATGAGAGAGTTAATAAATGTGAAATTAGTGAATAATTGATATTATGGAAGAATTTAAGAAATTATTTAAGAAAGGAAAATGTAAATATATAAATTATATAATATTAAATTATATAATTTATATATAAAGAAATTATTGGAAATATTAAAGAAATTGAATAATAAATAAGAAGAAAGAATGTTTTAAGTTATTAAAAATTATATTTATGTATAATGGAATTATTATGACTTTTATGAAAGATAATATTTCGGAAATGTGAACATGTTAATGTAACATGTTGTCCAAGTAACGAAGTGAAAAATTACGAAAAATAATTTTTATATGTTATATGAATTATTTTATGATTTTTGGAAGTATAAATTACCTCACGTAATTACATGCATGTCATTATGCGTGTACAAAATTTGTCAAGTAAGGTACCCAAAAAGGGTATTAATATTATTTATAAATCGTATAATGAATTTTGGTGAATTAAAATAAATATTTTATATTTATTATATAAAATATTTATTACACGAAATAATTACGTAATGTATTAAATAGATAATTAAGCATGACTTTTGTGGCTTATCCGAAATAAGTCGGTGGTGGCATGCCTTGGATAAGTCGGTGGACTTATTAAGTTAGTAAAAATTAGTTAAATGTTTTTGGTTATAAAGGCAAGAGAGATAAAAAGAAAAGAAACAAAAACAAAAGCAACAAAATAAAAACAAACTTTTGTTCTCTCCATTTCATGCCACCGAACTCCACCACCACCTTCGCCGGGAAACGCCATAGCTGACAAGGGAGAGAGAAGTAAAGGTGTTAACAAGGAATTTAACAAGCCAAAGAAGGTATATAATTTAAATTATTTGGTGTATTTTGTTATTTTGGTAGTAAAATGATTTTGTGAAAGAAAATTGTAAATATTTAGAATAATTGTTCCAAATAATTTTTGGATATTTACATATGAATTATATGATTTTTAGAGTATTTATGTAGTGAAAGTTTGGATCAAAAATGTTATTTTGTTAGTTAATTTGCTTTCTGCCGGAAGAAGAAGATGAACAGTGAACAGTGACGACCGCGCCTTGCGCGCGGTCAAATTTTTTTTCTAAGCCGCCAGGTTAAACGACGGCGTATGGGGGGACGTAGAAGAGGCCGCGCAATGCGCGACCAAGATTTCAGAAACCAACCCAGCCAAACGACGTCGTTTGGCTGGCAAGGGGACGCCGCGCGCAATGCGCGGCGGTCGGTCACGTAGTGAAATGACCGGCGTGCCCCTGGGCTTCTCAGGTTATACCGAACGTGTCCCTAGCTTTGTAAAATGACCGGAATGCCCCTGAACTTTTCGGATAATGACCAGCGTGTCCCTGACCCTCGGTTAATTACGGAAATGGCCCTGGACTTTCCGGAAAATTCCGGATTTGTCCCTAACGTTGCCGAAATGACGGAAATGCCCCTGGTCTTTCCGAAAAATGCCAGTTTTGTCCCTTTGACCGCGGAAATTACCAAAATGCCCCCAGAATCAGTTTTTAATGAAATAAATGTTTAAAAATTGTTTAAAAATAATAGAAAATTATAGAAAAATACTAAAAATATAGAAATGATATTTGAGCATTAAATTTAATATTTTTGTAAAAATATTAAATTTTAGAGATTAATATTTAAATATTAATCTATTAAGTTTAAAAGCTAGAAAATGATTAAATGAAAATTCGGACAACCAGATATGTTAAATTTTATCCGATGAGCCGGGTTGTCCGTATTAGAGGTATTGGATATTAAGTTAAACGAATATTTTAAGGAACGAGGTTAATATAATTGGCCATATAAATTAATAATTGGCCTAGAGATGATATTAATTAATTAAATTAATATCATAAGGAGTTAAATAATTATTATTTGATTATTTTATGATCATAGGTTGATCGAGTTAAGGGTTTGAGCTATCAAATTAATTAACTGGACTTCAGGCAAGTTCTTCAGTCCCTTTTATGTTAAATGTTGGAATGTTATGATATGTAATTCTTATTTTAAATGCATAAAAATTACGTGCTATGTGATACGTGATTAATGTGACCACAATGTGTATTTTGTGCAACGATATGAATATATATGAGATATATGGCTATAGTAGAAGCACAAACACATGATGTATGACACACACCAAGCATGTTAAGGTATGTGCTACGTGAATTATAACTGTTGAACTTGCGGAGCCGTTGTGCTCATTACTTGCATAATATAAACTTTTGCAGGTTAAGAAATGAATTTCAAGAATATCCGATTATATAGAGACGAAATTTTCTAAAAGGCTGTGAAGTTATTATGAAATGTTTATATTATGATTCAATGTGAAAAATTGTCAATGTTACATTAATATTTTTATGTACATATATGTTGGATCTGGACAGAGCGAATATTGTTAAATTATGAATTGTGATTGTTCTTGATGATGGTCAGGATAGAAATTATTATGAATTATGAAACAAAGAAAATTGTATGGATATGACCAATACTAAATTGTGAATGTTGAGCTGTATGACACTAGTAAAAGAAAAGAAAAAGGTTAAGGTTGCGATCCAGGGACTAGGATCCAGATGTAAAGATTTTAAATATCCAAATATTTTAATACAATGATTGAATTGAGAAAAAGAAATAAAAAAAAAATTATACCGAAAATTTGGTAATTAATGATTTTTGAAATCAGCTAATGGATCAATTAAGGTGATTAAAGATTTATTAACGGACCGAAATTTGGACGTAAAGAAAATAATGTTTAATAAATACAAGATTTAAGGGAATGAAGTAGGTCGAATTTCGGGGTCGTTACAGTTGGTATCAGAGCTAGAGGTTATAAAACCTTAGGTAAATGATACCTTAGGCTATAACCTGAGTAAGGAAGAGTAAAGATAGTTGCGTGTTCTGAAAACCCAAGCGTACAGTAAGCTCGTGACTCATGATTGTATGGTGGAGCCCCTTTAGCGAATGGGCGACTATGGCCTGACTAGGACAAGCTCCTCAACCATATGATTGTGGTAAGTTCCTGAGTCCAAATACGTGATACGTTTGATGAACACGGTGGGATTGAAATAGAAAGATGTAAGTTAAGAAATGTGGATTTCAGGTATTGATTAAAGTAAAGGAAATATTAAATAGATAAGATTATAAGGAAGAGATAAAGATGTTAAGAAAGAGCTGAACGAAGGCAGGGAATTGAGAAAATTTATAAGTTTAATTGAGAATTTATTTGAAGGAATAATTGAAATAATTCAAAGATGAATCTCAAAGATAATCAGGGGACACCTGATTTAAGTAATAAAGATGACAAGATAATCCAAAACGTATAGGAAGAGATCATAATAATATGATCAAGAACAACGAAAGGATCGTACTACGATACGATCATGAGGTAAGGGAAACGAGTAAAGAATAAATTGTAAAGCAAGGCCATGATGGGATCAAGTGAGAATGTGAAATAACAGAAAGACCTGTTAATGGTCAACAAGGTATAGCTTGATGATATAAAGAGATATGGTACTATGAAATAGTACAAGAAGAATTCAGAGAATGATGAGACATGAATGACAGAAAGGTTATGAGAAGGGGGTAGAAAACTTGGGTACGAAATTTCATTTGAGGACTCATGTGGTGACTGAGTTGCACAATCCTTTGTATGGGCAGAGGATCTGTGTTTACTTAGTTACTGTGTGATAATCATTGAAATGTTAGAGTCGCGCTAGCAGGTTTGATAGATAGATAATATTAAGTTAGGCACGAGTTCTTAAAACTCATGCATATGGTAAGTCCATGACTCATATTGGTATGGTATGTTTTGAGCCCCTCAGCATATGGATAGTCTTTGATTTGTTCTTAGACTACATATTGCTAGGACAAGCTCCTAAACTCATATTCTTGTGGTAAGTTCCTGGACTCACAATGTGTGGTAAGTTTGATGAACTATACGGGGGTATAGAAAAGTTGGAGTAGATAGAAATTTTAAAATGATAAATGAAAATAGTCCTAGCAATAAAGTTAATAACTAAGTAAAGAAACTGAAGGTGAATGTTAGGGAATTTAGGATATTCCCACTCATCTAGCTTTGCTAGATTTCGAAATTTTTGGCCTCAAGTTGATTGGGCACGTGTGTGCTTTGAAAAATATAAATGAAATTTTTAAGCGATTTAAAAAGTGTCTATGCTACTTGTTTCGGCTAGACGAAAATATTTTAACATCAAAATGTATTTTAAAAGAATCATCCACGCACCTTTTAGCCGGTGCAAATGTGATGAATGACGGAATGCTCAACGTGTTGTTGAGACGGTGCGGTACTATTTCGTCATATGATGATTCAACGCCATAAAGTATGGTTTATGGTGTAGGAATTATTGACGACGAAATTCTCAACGGACTGTCAAAATGACGCGGTGACATGAAGTCATAAATGATTTTGATTTTTGAAGGTATGTCAGAACTATAAGTCATTGCCATTAGACTCGGCTAGACGTTTTGAAAAGTTTTGACATGATGAATGTTTTGAAAATTTTCGCGAGTTATAAATTGTTAAACGTAAGTCTATGCTAATTGATCTGGCTAGACAAGCGTTGAAGAAATAGAAGTCTGAGCTATTGATTCAGCTAGACGAATTTTTGAAATAAATGCATTGAATTCATATTCTTTGAAAGCTAGACCAAATCAAATTTCTTTTGAATGAATTATAAGGCTGAGATGAACAAAAAGATTAAGAATATTGCAGGTTGATCGAATGGTCACCTGGCATAGCAAGACACGGGCATTGCAGACTGATCATCTGGCATGCCAATGTATGGTGAAACATCCATCACTTTAATGACAGATTGATCCACTGTCAGGGTTTGCAGTATGAAGTACTCGGGGAGCGAAGTACTGTTAAACCGGGATAAATGTTCATTCAGCATAGCATGAAAGTTTTTCCTAAATAAAATTTTGAATTCCTCTATTCTTATGAAGATTGGATGGTAGGATGGGATATTATTATTTAAGTGTGAATGATAATGAAAGAAATAATTGTGAAGTAAGGAAAGTAAGAAATGTGGTGGATTAGAAAATTGCAATGTGCAATAACTACGAGAAAGGAAAGAAATAAAGAGATGGGGTATAAATGTAAAGAAATTGTGTAAGTTACAAATGAATGAGGTACGAGTACATAGAAATTTCGAGGACGAAATTTTATGAAGGAGGGGTGAATGTGACACCCAGGATTTTTGAAATAATAAGGATTATGATGAATTAAGTAAATGTTGGTACTTAAAACCTAGTGTTGAATAAGGAATGAATTATGAAATGTGAAGAAGATTTATATAAATTAAGAAGAGGAGGATGAAGGTGCAAAATATGAAATAAGTAGATTGAGTAAGGTTACGTATGATTAAAGAAATGACATTTTTCTGAAAATGAGAAACTATCTTGATAAGTATATCAAGAAATGAATTAAAGTATTACTAATAAAATTTTAGAAAATTGTGAAATGCAATATTACAAAGGAATTATGAATAAGAATGGAATATTCTGACAGTTATGACAATTATGATTCCGAGGACGGAATCCTGTTAAGGGGGGAAGAATGTGAGGATCCGAATTTCCAGGATTTCTTTAATAATATTAAATGAGAATTTAATTGATAAAATTATCAAAATTGTTTAAATTATTTATGATATAAGTAATTTAAAGTGTGTGAAGGAATTTAATTGTTAAATTAAATATGTATCAAGATGGTGATGAATTGTGGATTTAAAATAATTGAAAAAGTAAATAAATTGTTTAAAAATAATTTATGATGAATAAAAGAAATTCCATGTAATGGTACAGTAAATTGTACAATAAAATTATTGTGAAGGTGCAGGAATTATTATTTAAATAATATTATTAGATATGAAATGAATATATATACATTTGTATATATATGTGTGTGCATGTTTAATTGTGATAATGTGAAAAGCATGAATTAAATATGTATATATTTATATATATACATTTTTATATATAAATGTATCTGTTTATGTGATAATTATAAATGTTATTAAT
The DNA here is from genome assembly GCA_947179155.2 of Hedera helix. Lineage (NCBI taxonomy): Eukaryota > Viridiplantae > Streptophyta > Magnoliopsida > Apiales > Araliaceae > Hedera > Hedera helix. Next base: position 7,290,788 of record OX359271.1, read on the forward strand.
TATGAAAATTAAGGGATTAATAATTAAATTAATCCAAAGTAAGATAAAAGTTAATGAGGAAATTAAGAAAAGTTGAAATTATTGAATTTTTAGATTTATCAAGAATTTTGGAAGAAATTTAGAAATTAATTAAGAAGAAATGTAATTATATAAATTATATAATAATAAATTATATAATTTATATAAGGAAAATTAAAGTGATGTTTAAAGGAAATTATAATTATATAAATTATATCAGGATAATTATATAATTGATATAAGAAAATTAAAAGAATGAGAGAGTTAATAAATGTGAAATTAGTGAATAATTGATATTATGGAAGAATTTAAGAAATTATTTAAGAAAGGAAAATGTAAATATATAAATTATATAATATTAAATTATATAATTTATATATAAAGAAATTATTGGAAATATTAAAAAAATTGAATAATAAATAAGAAGAAAGAATGTTTTAAGTTATTAAAAATTATATTTATGTATAATGGAATTATTATGACTTTTATGAAAGATAATATTTCGGAAATGTGAACATGTTAATGTAACATGTTGTCCAAGTAACGAAGTGAAAAATTACGAAAAATAATTTTTATATGTTATATGAATTATTTTATGATTTTTGGAAGTATAAATTACCTCACGTAATTACATGCATGTCATTATGCGTGTACAAAATTTGTCAAGTAAGGTACCCAAAAAGATTATTAATATTATTTATAAATCGTATAATGAATTTTGGTGAATTAAAATAAATATTTTATATTTATTATATAAAATATTTATTACACGAAATAATTACGTAATGTATTAAATAGATAATTAAGCATGACTTTTGTGGCTTATCCGAAATAAGTCGGTGGTGGCATGCCTTGGATAAGTCGGTGGACTTATTAAGTTAGTAAAAATTAGTTAAATGTTTTTGGTTATAAAGGCAAGAGAGATAAAAAGAAAAGAAACAAAAACAAAAGCAACAAAATAAAAACAAACTTTTGTTCTCTCCATTTCATGCCACCGAACTCCACCACCACCTTCGCCGGGAAACGCCATAGCTGACAAGGGAGAGAGAAGTAAAGGTGTTAACAAGGAATTTAACAAGCCAAAGAAGGTATATAATTTAAATTATTTGGTGTATTTTGTTATTTTGGTAGTAAAATGATTTTGTGAAAGAAAATTGTAAATATTTAGAATAATTGTTCCAAATAATTTTTGGATATTTACATATGAATTATATGATTTTTAGAGTATTTATGTAGTGAAAGTTTGGATCAAAAATGTTATTTTGTTAGTTAATTTGCTTTCTGCCGGAAGAAGAAGATGAACAGTGAACAGTGACGACCGCGCCTTGCGCGCGGTCAAATTTTTTTTCTAAGCCGCCAGGTTAAACGACGGCGTATGGGGGGACGTAGAAGAGGCCGCGCAATGCGCGGCCAAGATTTCAGAAACCAACCCAGCCAAACGACGTCGTTTGGCTGGCAAGGGGACGCCGCGCGCAATGCGCGGCGGTCGGTCACGTAGTGAAATGACCGGCGTGCCCCTGGGCTTCTCAGGTTATACCGAACGTGTCCCTAGCTTTGTAAAATGACCGGAATGCCCCTGAACTTTTCGGATAATGACCAGCGTGTCCCTGACCCTCGGTTAATTACGGAAATGGCCCTGGACTTTCCGGAAAATTCCGGATTTGTCCCTAACGTTGCCGAAATGACGGAAATGCCCCTGGGCTTTCCGAAAAATGCCAGTTTTGTCCCTTTGACCGCGGAAATTACCAAAATGCCCCCAGAATCAGTTTTTAATGAAATAAATGTTTAAAAATTGTTTAAAAATAATAGAAAATTATAGAAAAATACTAAAAATATAGAAATGATATTTGAGCATTAAATTTAATATTTTTGTAAAAATATTAAATTTTAGAGATTAATATTTAAATATTAATCTATTAAGTTTAAAAGCTAGAAAATGATTAAATGAAAATTCGGACAACCAGATATGTTAAATTTTATCCGATGAGCCGGGTTGTCCGTATTAGAGGTATTGGATATTAAGTTAAACGAATATTTTAAGGAACGAGGTTAATATAATTGGCCATATAAATTAATAATTGGCCTAGAGATGATATTAATTAATTAAATTAATATCATAAGGAGTTAAATAATTATTATTTGATTATTTTATGATCATAGGTTGATCGAGTTAAGGGTTTGAGCTATCAAATTAATTAACTGGACTTCAGGCAAGTTCTTCAGTCCCTTTTATGTTAAATGTTGGAATGTTATGATATGTAATTCTTATTTTAAATGCATAAAAATTACGTGCTATGTGATACGTGATTAATGTGACCACAATGTGTATTTTGTGCAACGATATGAATATATATGAGATATATGGCTATAGTAGAAGCACAAACACATGATGTATGACACACACCAAGCATGTTAAGGTATGTGCTACGTGAATTATAACTGTTGAACTTGCGGAGCCGTTGTGCTCATTACTTGCATAATATAAACTTTTGCAGGTTAAGAAATGAATTTCAAGAATATCCGATTATATAGAGACGAAATTTTCTAAAAGGCTGTGAAGTTATTATGAAATGTTTATATTATGATTCAATGTGAAAAATTGTCAATGTTACATTAATATTTTTATGTACATATATGTTGGATCTGGACAGAGCGAATATTGTTAAATTATGAATTGTGATTGTTCTTGATGATGGTCAGGATAGAAATTATTATGAATTATGAAACAAAGAAAATTGTATGGATATGACCAATACTAAATTGTGAATGTTGAGCTGTATGACACTAGTAAAAGAAAAGAAAAAGGTTAAGGTTGCGATCCAGGGACTAGGATCCAGATGTAAAGATTTTAAATATCCAAATATTTTAATACAATGATTGAATTGAGAAAAAGAAATAAAAAAAAAATTATACCGAAAATTTGGTAATTAATGATTTTTGAAATCAGCTAATGGATCAATTAAGGTGATTAAAGATTTATTAACGGACCGAAATTTGGACGTAAAGAAAATAATGTTTAATAAATACAAGATTTAAGGGAATGAAGTAGGTCGAATTTCGGGGTCGTTACAAGGCTGGGGCATTCGGATTCATCTAGGATAACATGGCAGCCAAAGCGGAAGTGCACGTATAAGTGTATGCGTGCATAGCATCCTGACGTTCCGCTAGGCGCTCATGCTGTCGAAACACCTCCTCAAACTGAATATATGTCCGCCTCTGGAGTCGTCTGACTGCTCGGTTAGGAACTGGCTCAGCCACCTCATCATCGGGGCTATCATGAGCAGCATCATCATGAGGTGGCTGTTGAGGATCCATAATAAAGCCTAATCCTCGTGGGTGAGACTATCCCCCTTCCCATACTTTGTAACGAGCGATCAAGTTATGATCGAGGAGAGTCGTGGGTGGCTGCACCGATTCAGTAGCTCCCCACTTGACACCGGATTGTTGACATAATGCGGTGATCAACGACGGGTGTGGTAATCCTCCAGATGTTGCTCCTTTCAACTGTTTCTTAATCGAAGATACGATTACACTCCCTACGTCAATCGACAACCCTGTTATGATGGCATATAGCAGAACGGCTCGCTCCCGTGTCACGTCGCTCACATGCGTACATGGCATTAATTTGGCACACAGGAAGGCGTACCAAATCTTGCCATATCTACTCAAAGCGTTGAACGGAAATGTCGATATCTGACCCGTGTGTTTGTTTATTTTCCATTCTGTGCCCGGTCGACAAAGTTCACGAACAATTTGTGCAAAATCGGGAGGTCCCATTGTTGAATACTGACACACATCCGGAGCCCGCAAATTATAATATTCATTGATCCGGTCGCGGCTGAACGACACCACCTGGCTCCGAACCAACACTTCACACTCAGGTGTGTCAAGTGCATTAGCATAAAACTCCTTAACCACGGCCGTTACCGCCGCATCCGGGTGTTCTGTAAACACCTGCCATCCACGTTCAACTAACATTCCGCGCATGTCCCCGTCCTCTAAAATATCCGGACGCAACCCTCTCTCCGCAATCAACGCGCGTCCGGCTAACAAATTGTTATATTTATCCTCGGCCTCAACGCTTACAAATTTTCTCCGATTATACGGCCGAGGTTTGGCTGACGACCCTTCTCCCCTTTGCCGTTTCGGAGGCATACTATCTCAATACCAATGTGCAAGCAACACAAATCAAACCCTCCTTTGTGGCAAATTATCAAACAAGTTATGTGCAAGAACTTTCCCCCAAACTCTTGTGAATTTTGTTACTAACAGACACTCGTTACGTCGCGCCGTTTACCACTTCCAAACGACCAAGTCTCCTCCAGTGGCCAACACAAACCACTGGGCAATCCCAACACAAGTCAAAGTACCAAATACACCAATTAAACTTGAAAATTTGTAATGCTCAAAATATAGAATAGAAAGTGCTATCTTTGGTACCTCAAAGTGGGTGATTGAATACTGCTGAACCAACTTTTTCCCAAACCCTAACTTGTAAAATCGATCCGTGCGATAGGAGTAGCACTCCGAGGATGAGGCTAGATGGAGGTGAGGGGTTGCAGCCGATGTAGGTGGAATTTGGCTGTAAGAAGAAGGTTGTAGACGAAGAAGATGAAGGATACTTACGAGAAAAACGGAGAGGGGAGCTTAGATTCAGTAATGGAGGCGTACGAGAGAGAGGGATTAGAAGGTGCTTGGGGCTGGCGAGAGAAAGAGAGATGAATGTTTTGTTGTGAAGGATTCGGTTTGGGTATTGGGGGTATTGGGGTTTTAAGGGTTTAAGTCCGATCGGGCGTGGGAATTAGAAATTTTAAAAAACTGAATTACGACTGTAGCGCCGGGGCGCTGTGTTTTGGTCTTGGAATCGCGCCGGGGCGCTGTGGAACTGAGAGCTTCTCGCTGGGGGCGCTGAATTTTTCGCCGGGGCGCCTTACTAGCTGCAAGCTTTTCGCTGGGGGCGCTGAATTTTCCGCCGGGGCGCCTTACTGCGCCGGGGCGCCTTACTGCGCCGGGGCGCTATACTGAATTCTGCAGAATTTGTTTTTTCTGCTACAGTTTCTGACATTGAAGCTCCACAATGAACATCAGTAACTGCGAGGATATGCAAATATGCAAGAATTAGTAGAGCTACTCATAAGAAACTTAACCTAAGCTAGAAATTTAATAAATCCTATAATTTGGCTAAATTAACGTAAAAATGCTAAAAATTGAAAAATCAAATTCAAAACGATACGACGGTTGGGTTGCCTCCCAACAAGCGCTTGGTTTAGAGTCTTTCAGCCTGACTTTCTCCCTTTTGCTTAAGTTGGCTCGGAAAGGGTTACGGAGGTCCGTTGACGATCCACTGTGCCGCCCCAATAATGCTTAAGTCTTTGCCCATTAACCTTAAACGTTTCCTAAGTACGAGGGTCGAGCACTTCAATTGCCCCGTATGGGAAAACGGTCGTGATTGTAAACGGTCCTGACCATCTGGATTTCAACTTGCCCGGGAAAAGCTTGAGCTTTGAATTGAATAGTAGCACCGATTGACCCGGTTCAAAAGTCCGCTCAACAATACGCTTGTCATGCCACTTTTTCACTTTCTCCTTGTATATTTTAGCATTTTCATAGGCGTTCATCCGGAATTCATCTAATTCATGTAATTGCAAGAGCCTCCTTTCTCCTACGGCCTGTGACTCAAAATTTAGCCTCTTAATCGCCCAATATGCGTTATGCTCCAATTCGACTGGGAGATGACATGCTTTTCCATAGACGAGTCTATAAGGAGACATCCCTATAGGAGTTTTGTATGCAGTGCGGTATGCCCAAAGAGCCTCATCAAGCTTGCTAGACCAGTCTTTGCGGGACGGGTTGACTATTTTTTCCAAAATCCGCTTGACTTCTCTATTTGAAATCTCAGCTTGTCCACTCGTCTGCGGATGATATGCTGTCGCAACTTTATGCCGTACACCATACTTTGTGAGAAGAGCGGCAAAATATCTGTTGCAGAAATGTGACCCCCCATCACTGATTATCGCCCTTGGTGTCCCAAATCTTGTAAATATGTTCTTGCGCAAGAAATTTAGAACAACCTTGGCATCATTGGTCGGTAACGCCACTGCTTCCACCCATTTGGAGACATAATCCACCCCTACTAAAATATACCTGTTATTGAGTGACGACTGGAACGGTCCCATGAAATCAATCCCCCATACATCGAATATTTCCACTTCCAAGATTGAATTCAATGGCATTTCTTGCCAATTTGATATGTTTCCAACCCGTTGACAACGATCACATCTCTTTCCGAATTCATGAGCATCTTTGAACATTGTTGGCCAATAGAATCCCGATTGGAGAATCTTTGCAGCTGTCCTATCACCTCCATAATGGCCTCCATATAAAGATGAATGGCAATGTTGTAAAATGCTTTCGACTTCCTCCTTAGCCACACATCGTCTTAGCATCTGGTCAGCACATTGTCTGAAAAGAAAAGGTTCGTCCCAAAAGTATTGCTTGACATCATGTATGAACCTCTTTTTCTGCTGATAACTCAGGTCATATGGAAATACACCACTGACGATGTAATTGACGTAATCCGCATACCAAGGAGCTTCATTTGCTATATAGAATAATTGCTCATCGGGAAAGGACTCATTTATCAATACCTGATCTCTTTGGTCTTGCTGCGAATTTTCCAGTCGAGAGATATGATCTGCTACTTGGTTCTCGAATCCCTTCCTATCTCGAATCTCAAGATCAAATTCCTGAAGTAGAAGAATCCAACGGATCAACCTTGGTTTGGCATCCTTCTTAGAAATGAGATATTTTATTGCAGAGTGGTCTGTAAACACGATCACCTTTGTCCCAATCAAATAGGCTCGGAATTTGTCGAATGCAAATACCACTGCAAGTAACTCCTTTTCTGTCGTGGTGTAATTCAATTGAGCATCTGTCAACGTTTTGCTAGCGTAGTAAATTACATGAAATATCTTCTCTTTACGCTGGCCCAAGACTGCCCCAACTGCGTAGTCACTAGCATCACACATGAGTTCGAACGGTAAAATCCAATCTGGAGCGACAATTATTGGTGCAGTTATCAACTTTGTCTTTAAATTCTGAAATGCCTCATGACAATCTGTAGTGAACTTGAAAGGAACATCTTTTTCCAATAATGCACACAATGGCTTTGTAATCTTGGAAAAATCCTTGATAAATCGTTGATAAAATCCTGCGTGTCCCAAGAAACTTCGAATTCCTTTCACAGAATTTGGTGGTGGCAGATTTTCAATCGTCTCGATCTTTGCCTTGTCCACCTCTATACCACTAGCCGACACCTTATGTCCCAAGATGATTCCTTCTTGCACCATGAAGTGACACTTCTCCCAATTAAGCACCAAATTTGTTTCTACGCATCTCTTTAGAACCGCAATCAGATTTTCTAAACATAGATCAAAACTATCACCAAAGACCGAAAAATCGTCCATAAATATTTCTAAATTCTGCTCTACCATATCAGAGAAGATTGCCATCATACATCTCTGAAATGTCGCCGGTGCATTGCAGAGCCCAAAAGACATCCTCCGGAAGGCAAATGTTCCATACGGGCATGTGAACGTCGTTTTTTCTTGATCCTCGGGGGCTATGACAATTTGATTGTAACCCGAATAGCCATCCAACAGACAATAAAATGGATGTCCTGCCAATCTATCTAACATCTGATCAATAAAAGGCAGCGGAAAATGGTCTTTGCGAGTTACCTTGTTTAATTTCCGATAATCCATGCAGACTCGCCAACCCGTCACCGTCCTTGTTGGAATTAGTTCGTTATTCTCATTGGCTACTACTGTCATGCCGCCTTTCTTCGGTACACATTGCACCGGACTAACCCACGAACTATCTGATATGGGGTATATTATTCCCGCATCCAGCCATTTGAGGATCTCTTTCTTTACGACTTCCTTCATGATTGGGTTTAGTCGTCGTTGCTGCTCTACAACTGGTTTGGCCTCCTCTTCAAGCAAGATTTTGTGCATACATAGTGATGGGCTAATTCCCTTGATGTCTGCTATGGTCCATCCAATGGCAGTTTTGAATTCCCGCAATACCCTTAGCAACTTTGTCTCTTGTAACTCATCAAGTGAAGCGGAAATAATTACTGGCAGTGTAGAAGAATTTCCCAAATAAGAATACCTCAAATGGGTTGGCAACTGTTTCAACTCCAGAATTGGTGGTTCTTCTATAGATGTCTTGTCAAGGGTCTTTGCTTTCACAAAGTGACTTAACGGCTCAAATTTCTTGCCAGTCTGTAAGAGCGGTATATATGCATTCAACAGCTGCACGAACTCAAATGGGGCTGGAAAATCTACAGCTATAGGATTTACTAATGCCGTTACAAGTGGATCTGCATTACAATTCACCTCAGAAACTTCGTCCACCGCTACCTCTAACCAATCGATTTTGAAACATTCTTCTGTTTCCTTTGGGAATCTCATAGCTTTGAAAACATTAAAAGTGACCTCTTGATCATGTACCCTCATAGTCAGCTCCCCTTTTTGCACATCTATCAAAGTTCTACCAGTAGCCAAAAATGGACGCCCCAGTATAATTGGAATTTCTTTGTCCTCTTCGAAGTCCAATACTATGAAGTCTGCCGGAAAGATGAATTTCTCTACTTTCACCAATATGTCCTCCACTATTCCTCTTGGATGCGCCAATGACCTGTCTGCCAGCTGTAAAGTAACATTGGTCGGTTTTACTTCTTTCAGGCCTAACTGCTGATATATGGAGAGTGGCATCAGATTAATACTGGCCCCCAGATCACACAAAGCTTTCCCAAAGAACTTATCGCCAATTGTGCATGGTATTGTGAAACTACCTGGATCTCTTAGTTTGGGCGGCAGTTTATTCTGTAGAATGGCACTACATTCCTCTGTCAGTGCGACTGTCTCAAAATCTTCCATCTTTCTCTTTCTTGACAAGATATCCTTCATGAACTTCACATAGTTTGGCATTTGTTCTAGAGCTTCCGCAAAGGGTATGTTGATTTGAAGCTTTTTGAATACCTCTAGAAACTTTGAGAATTGTTTGTCTGCTTTTGCCTTTTTGAGTCGCTGAGGGAATGGTACTGGTGGAACATAGGGATTCAGCTTGACTCCTTCAGGTTTTTCCGCGGGTTTCTCCGTTTTCTTAGATAAGTCTGCATCCTCACTTGCTTCGACATCTTGTGGTTGCTTTGAGTTCTCCTTGACTGTTTCTGATAATTCTGTCCCACTTCTCAATGTAATTGCCTTACAGTGTGCATTACCTTCTCCTTTTGGGTTTTTCTCAGTATCACTTGGTAAAGATCCTTGAGGTCGGTTGTTTAAAGCACTATGGATCTGACCAAGTTGAGTTTCAAGGTTCCTTATTGCAGCTGCCTGATTTTTTGAATTTACGTCAAATTGAATGAATTGATTTGACATTTTCGCTAGTACTTCTTCCATCAGTGATAGCTTATCGGGCTGTTGCGGTTGCTGTTGTTGTTGTGGGTATTGATGTCTTGGAGCTTGATTTTGAGTTTGCATCTGATTATTGCTCCACGCAAAATTCGGATGGTTCCTCCATCCAGGATTGTAATTATTTGCATTATTCCCATATTGCGGCTGTCTGTTTTGATTTCCAATATACTGCACAGACTCTGGATTAATAGCACAGTGTTCCGTTGAGTGATCTCCTGCACAAATCTCACAAACTGTCTCCAACTGATTCTGCTGCTTTCCCATAGCGTCTATTTTCTTTGACATGGCAGAAAGTTGTGCCGAGAAGGCTGTCATGTGATCCACCTCATAAATACCTGCTGCTCTTGGCTGATGAGTTCTAGCTGTAGGCCATTGATAGTTGTTTGCTGCCATATTCTCAAACAGGTTATACGCTTCTTCAATATTCTTTCCCATCAATGCTCCACCAGCTGCTGCATCTATGCTTGTCCTAATCTGACTGAATAGACCATTGTAGAAGGTTTGAACTTGCAGCCACTTAGGTATTCCATGATGTGGACATCTCCGTAGCAAATCTTTGAACCGCTCCCACGCTTCATACAGTGATTCCGAGTCGTGCTGAACGAAAGAAGTGATATCGTTCCGCATCTTTGCCGTCTTTGCTGGTGGAAAGAATTTGGCAAGAAATTTTTGTGCCAAATCATTCCACGTTGTAATGGATCCTGCCGGTAAGGAATGTAACCAGCTCTTGGCTTTGTCTCTCAGTGTGAATGGGAATAGCCTTAGTCTAATAGCATTCTCCGTCACCCCATTGTACTTGAATGTGTCGCATATCTCCAAGAAGCCGACAATGTGGTAGTTGGGATCATCATTCGGCAAACCCCCAAACTGAACCGAGTTTTGGATCATCTGAATAGTGCCGGGTTTGATCTCAAAATTTGATGCTGTGATGGCGGGCCTTGTGATGCTAGACTGAATTTCCGTCACTTGTGGCATAGCATACTCCCGCAGTGTTTTCTGATCTTCCTCAGCCATTCTTTCTTGATTTTCTAGAGTCGTTCGAATATAAGTGCGAATTCTACGGAACCTTCGTTCTATGTCGTCTTCATAAGGCTCTAGTTCCGGACCTTTAGATCTCGTGTGCATACACAAAATTCTAAAAGCAACTTTTTCCAGAAAGCACGAGAAAACTCTACCTGATGAAAACCAGAACAGAACAACGGTAAAACACAAGAATAAATCTTTGAAATTAAACAAATAAAAATTAATAATAAACTAATTATTAGAACCGTTCCCCGGCAACGGCGCCAAAAACTTGTTGTCCGATTTAGATATATAGAATTCTCACGCAAGTATACGCGGTCAATCAAGTAATATAGTAGAAAGAAGGTTGTCGTACCCACGAGGAACAATTACTAACAATTATGCTAACTATTAATTCTTTATTAATTCAATTCTAATTAAACTTTGCAAACTTAGATTATGAACTACTAAAAACTGAAATTGAATTTAAACTAAGTAACTAATGAGAATGATTTATCAGATAATAAAAGGCTTTAAGATTATAATTTCCCCGTTGAATCACAATAATGTCATTATCTTAATTCCAATTACTTGATCATATGGATTGTTAACTGAGATCACTTATCTATTTACTAATCTCCGTCGATAACTAGTAAAAATATCCACTCCAACTTATAATGCTATAATTCTATGCAAAATTCATTAAAGCAGACTCATTAAGATCAAACTCTCAATATGTTACGTGTGGTCTACAGGTATTCGCATCCTATATATTATCATGATACTCTTCCAATGAAAAGTAAACAAAGTCACACGTTATTATACCTAGATCTATTCCTAGATTTTCTTCATCAATTCCATCTAAGAAATCACATAACTGTTGATCAGACAATTATAAATTAATACAAGATATAATAACCAATCCAACAATTAATCAAATAATTGAAACTAAGATAATTAAATTAAAATTCAACCAACGGTTCCATTGCAATCCTAAAGATAAATTTAGTTACACATCGTCATGAAAACCAAAATCAAACCATTATAAAAATTCATCAAGATCCAGAAGATAAAAGAAAGGGAATTAGAGGAAACTCTATTTTCTCTTGCTTCTTCTTCCTGCTGCGTTACTGCTCCAAAAAATCCTTCAAAAGCTTAAAAACCATCTCCCATCCTATCCTTGCGTTTCTACCTTTTATTATGTTCCTTCTTGGCTAACTGGAGTCCTAGAATCCTTCCTCTACTCGACTGCAACAATCGGTTTCCTATCCAGACGCGAACTGCTCAACGCGGAATTAAACAACTGATTTTGCCGACCTGCGCCCCGGCGCCATCTTCCTGCCTTGTCACTGCGCCCCGGCGCCAAGCACTGTTCAAAATTACCAAATTGCCCTTATCAACTTGTTTTCCTGTTTTGACCTCTCGAAACCGTTTTCTGCAAATTAAACATAAAAACCAGTAAAAGTACTTAAAGATAGCAAGTAATTAAGCCTAAAAGTACCTAAATCGTAGGTATAACACCCACTCATCACGCCTCCAAACTGGTTGTATGTGATACACTCAGTATGTCCAGTACGATGTCTCCTTTATGGAGAGCGTATTGCGTGACTTTCACTCAAGTTAAATTTACACAAGTTAAATCATATACATAAGTAGGAGTTGTATAATGTTCTAGTTATTTTGATATACTATAATTTTCATACATATATATTATAGATAGAAGGAGGGTGTGTCTGAGGAAACTGGAGACTCGGTCATTATAGCCCACATCGTGAAGAATTACACTGACTGGTTGTATGAGATTAGGAATAGAGCTTTACCGTATGTTGATGACCAGCCCGGTACTATTATCCGCGATCATCAGCCTCAGATCATATTTGATGTCGCATGGGAAGCCATGTGTGCACACTGATATATTGAGGATTTCAAGAAGAAGTTTGAGCAGAAAAAAAAGAATATAAGGAAGCTGTAAGTAGTACATGTTATTGGGTCGCAGTCATTTGATGAGTTCAAGTTCGTACGTATATGTTTTCATTTATGTAGTTTAATATATATTTTAATAAACAAACTAAATATAATACATGTTATATTAATGTATTTATTAGGCTTTGCGAAGGAGTTTGGGTCGACCTCCCAATATGTTGGAGTTTTGGGATGGAGTCCATACACCTAAGAACTCTACTATGTCTCCCGCGGTATTAGCTATACGGGTAATATTTCTTATTATTATAAAGAATTTTTAATATTAGAAAGTTAATAAAATGATTTAATTAACTAACATATATTAATTACAGGACCAATTTTAGAATCTCTAGGATCAGTGTAGAGCTAAGTTGTGGGCTTCTAGAGGAGATCCTGATATGCTAGATTCTAGCATCCCTCAACTCGAGATTACCTTATCTCGGGATAAGGAGATGGTTCTTTGAGTGGCATCTCAAGATCCCCCTAGTAGCAGTACCAGTAGGTATCGAGTGCTGAGGATGCCGAAGGTACCAGTGTATACATTGTTTGGAGGTAATCAGCTTCCACAGTTGCTCGTTATTTCATAATTTATACATCTTCAAAAATTAGTTGCATAAGGTTATTTTTATTTTCGCAGGCTCTAGCCAGCGTTTGAGCAGGTTTGTTGGATTATCATCTCATACAGGCGCTAGTTTGGACAACCAGTTATTCCAAAGAGTCTTGACAGTGATGTCAGAGACGTTTCGTATGAATTCGATTTTTCGTCGTCAGGACTTGCCAAGTCATGTGCACCTTCATCAGCTTACGCAAGATAATTTGGAGCTACCGCCGAGAGTGTGGGTATCACTCGGTGGTCCGGATGGTGGTTACCCTACTTACGGAGGCTTTTGATCTGATGTTGAGTCAACCCCCAATAACTTAGGTATATTTTATTCAATTTAAGTTGTACTACCTGCATTTCATGTAAATTCAGCCGTATTTAGTTGTTTCTGTAATTCTCAATGATTTTCTTACATTATACATAATTTTTATGTATTAACAGGATGACAATGTCGAGTAGAGCCTTTATGTCGAGCTCAATGGTGATGGCGTTGATATGTAGTCATAGATAGTTATAGGCATGCTTTTATAAATTTGTAGTTGTATTTTGTACATTTTGTAGTGATCAAAGTTATTGTAAATGTAAAACTTATTGTTCGATTGAAAATAGTTTTAGTTTATATATTCGTAGTTGTAATTTGTACTAGTTTATAATCGAATATGTTATTGTTGGGAGTGAAAATAGTTTGTGGGATTGAACGTTAGTTTATAAATGTGTTATTGGGATTGAAAACAGGTATAGGTATATCCCCGACGAAAATTCCGTCAGATATAATACATTTTAAAATTTCTAGCAACTGAAACGTGTCATCTAATCATGATGGAATTGTGGTATTACCGACAAAAAATTCGTCGAAAATAATAAGTGTCCCCATCACCAGAACATGTCACGCGTTAATAGTATTTCGACGGATTTGCTCGTTGGAAATAAGGTCCATCAGATATGATATAAATCCGACAGAAAGGTCGTCGAAAATAAAGTTTGTTGTCAGATTTTAGATACTGACAATTACGCGCAAGTATACACGATCAACAAGTAATATAGAGAGTAAATATAGAGTGTCAAACCCACAGAGATCTATTCCTACTAAATTCCAATTACTAATTTTACGCCAATATGATTCTATTTAAACAAACCCACTTTTAAGTATGATGAAAATTAAATTAAAACTAAAACTAAAATTTAACGCAAAAGTTGAAAACTAGATATTAAGAGTTAGGTTCACAACTTCCCCTAATGTATCACATGAATCTACTCACTATTTTCCTAATTATAAAATCCAATTGAGGTATAACTTGAAATTCATGAATATTTATTTAATCTTTTCCAATGATTAATAAAAATATTTACTTTAATTATATTGCTATATTCCTATGTAATATAAAAGAAATAAACTCATTAAGACTCAATCCCAATCAAAGAACATGAGGCATATGGATATATTCATATTTTGCACACAGCCTTGGTTAATCAATTATATTTAGATCTAATACTAGACTGCATCTTCCAAATTCATCTAGAGTATCACATCAATTGTTGGTCAAACAATCAAACAATAAATACATAATATGACAGACAACTCTTATGGATCAATAATTGAAAATAAGAACAATTCAATTAATGTTAGCGTTAAGTTTTGTTGCAATCCTAAATAAAAATATAGTTCATACTACGATAATTAAAAACCAAATTCATCAAGTTACAAAACATCATGAAGTATCAAAGATAAAAGAAAAAAGAAGAAACTATTTTCACCATCTCCTGATTCTCTAATCTCCTCCTTCAATCTCCTTGTGTTGTTGTACTTGACTCCTTTTAGCCTCCAAGTTGCTCTCCAATCCTTCTTCTAACCAAAAAGTCCCTCCATTAATTTACAAAAGATATATTTATAAACTGGCCAAGTAACCCTAATTAGCCCAGCAAATAAAATCCCAAGCCCACTTAAACTCTGCAAAAATTTGCCAAAATAGCAACTGAATATGCCATGGCACTCCTCTTGCCCCCTTTTTGCCTTGCACTGGCGCGTCCCGCACCACTTTGACAGATTTTTTCAATTTCAACTGGCGCGCCCCGCGCCAGTGTAACAAAAACTCACATTGCTCCCCTTTTTTATCCAAGTTATCCATTTTTGTCACTCCTTTAGCCTTTCCTACAAAAGAACATTAAAACATCAAAAGTAACATGAAAATACTTAAGAATAAACAACATTTTCACGTAAAGATCACATGACTTATAGGTATAAAACTCACTCATCAAAGTTCGTCGAACTTAGTTATTTTCGACCAACTTCTCGACGATCTTATTTCTGACCAGGTAATATTCGACATAATTTTCGACGATGAAATCTGTCAAAAATATCTCATGGCTGACGGAATAAGCCTATATCCGACGAAAAGTTTCGTCAGAATTATGTTTTTTTTCTTGTAGTGAATATTTATATGAGTCGAATATTCATTCATTTAGAATATCAATTTTTTCTTAATCACTAATCCCGACTCGATATATATTCATTGATCTCAGCATATTCAATTTATTTAATATATAGTATTCCGGAATTAAAATTTTCACATACTTTGAGAAGTAGTAGTTTAATGTTTCTCGTACTTGTCTGTCAATTAATTGAAGAATAACAATATCATCTCATTATTATTTTTACAAGACTCGAGATCTAATTTGAAGAGTACAAATTTAAATTATTCCAAATAGTTGACTAAGTTAATTATATCTACATTATCATAATTTAAATGATATGATTCTAATTTGTATATATCTTAAATACTCGCAAGTAGCTCGATCAAAAAATAAGTCGAGCTCGAGTATAATAAAACGAATCCGAGTAAAGATTGTAAAATTATATTCAAATTCAAATAACTTTACAAAAAATTCGAATAAAATTTGAATAAAATATTATTCAACTAAACTTGAAACTATTTTCACCTCTAAATACATACAATAAAATATTAATAATATTCAGGAAATATTAGGGTGGTGCCCGAAATAGTGGAGAAGTGGTCCACTGTTTTAGTGTATAGGAAGCATAACTCTGCACGCGTTATTTGGGCTGATGAAGAGCACGGCCCTTTTTTTTTCTTTTTTCTTTTTTTTTTTCTGCTGATAATATATTAAGCATCCTTAGTTTAATTTTGAATGTTCAAATACAGCATAATTGACCTAAATGAATAATTATTCAATGATCTTAGAACAATAGCCATATTCTCATATTATTTATATGTTATTATTTTAATATTTAAAATAAATTATTTTATTTTAAATATTAAAATAATAATACATAAATAATATATAATATTACTCTAAAAATATTTAATAATTTTTCACCTAACAAATGCAAATCAACGTCACCCGTAAAGTTGGAAGTATTGCCTGGCCATCAAGATAGCAAGTATATATAATTGTTGCTCAAGCTAAGACAGTCACCATTATCATGTCAAGTTTAAATATAAAAGGTATAATATTTAAGATTAAAAAAAATGTTATTTTCCTTATAGCCGGTTTAAGATTTTTTATTTTATTTTAAACGTTCACATGACACTACATGAATGATGTGAGACATCACATGACAAATATCTAAAAAATATCTAATAATTTTTTGGAGAAATATGTTGGCTCGCAATATTTATGACTTAAACTAGATAATTAAGTTTAAAATCAGCACCATCTTACGGTCATACCATCAATTCATTCGCGGCTTCGAATATGTAAAATTATTACCTTTTAAATAATTTTACAAACTTCATAACTTATGGTTTATGAATTTCAAATATTATTTTTCAATTTTTTTTTAACTCTTATTATTCTTCTGTGGAGGGAGGGAATATAAATCAGAATAACTTGTATTATTAGGAATTTCTTTTTCCCTTGTAAATGACCTAAAAATGCTTTAAAGTCCCAGGAAAAACCTAAAGAAAAAAAATTAAAAAAAAAAACATCTTTAATTATACATAACTTTAAAACAATATTTTCAAATTCGGATCGATCATCGAACCAGAAAAGGTACCTAGTAAATGGATCACTGGTTCCACCAGTGGTCGAACCGTTATTGAACCGGTAACGTCATAAATACATAAAAATATATATTATTAATAAATTTTTAAAACATTTAAATTTTTTTAAGTTAAAATATAATGAAATTATATTATAATATTAGTAAAAATATGTAAGACCCCGAATTTTATGAAATACAAAATTTAATTTTTCTTCATATATATATATTTTTTGAAACAGTAAGTGGTTAAATCGATAAAGTTAAAAGTTAAGGATGTTATGTGCAAATTTTATTTTGTCGGACAATATTCGCTTTGTCGGGGAATATTCGTTTGGTCGGGGAATATTCGTGTCGTACGACGGCGCCGAAATAACAAATTATTGGTGGACCCCACAACGGAATATTTGTCGGATATAGAAAACGACAGAAATAACCTTTTTAAATAAAAATAGTCAACGGAACTGTTAAAATACCGGTGATAAAAGAATAGTAGCATACGGTAGTTTTTGGTATTTTCTGTAGCACACGGTACTCTACAGTAACACACGGTATTGCATAGTGTCTCATATTATTGGTCTGATAATTGACACCGTAACTGTTACGCATCATTTCATCGATAATTGTCACTGCATAATATTTTATATTATCAATTCAATAATTGTTGTTACACAGTATTTTGCATTATTGATTTAATAATTGTCATTACACTGTATTTTATATCATTGAGTCAATAATTGTTGCTGCACTGTTTTTAAAATTATTGAACCTAATAATTGTCACTGTGACGCCCCCAAATCTGGGTCCACACAGCCCATACTTGAGTCGTCAAAAGACTACAACAAAATTATTACAACAAAGCACAACGTACAACAATACAGTGTATAATAATACACAACTAAGTCTTCACTATTATTGCCACACTATTTTACAAAACGTGAAGACTATGATAACTATTCCTCGGACCCTCACTCCATTCCCCGGCTAGACCCTGTTATGTTTTCATCTCCTGTTGAAAAACAATGGAACAAAAGAAAGGGTGAGCTCAAATAGCCCAGTAAAGAATATCATAACTAAGATAATGACGAATAAATTATCATTAGTCTTCAACAGTTGAGTTCTTGATAGAATACAATAGACTACAAGGTTTATATCAAAAACTGCAGTTAAATTCTTAAACAACGTTCAGATCAATAATAGCAGCGGAATGAGTAATCTATTAGAAGAATAATGCAGACTATAATGTCCACTCGGTTCTCTTTTTAGGAAAAACACCATCAACTTTTATCATCTGAAATATCATTAGTCAAGATAATACAAATTCACAGTTCCTGATCATAATCATGCACATCAGTAGTTCATCTTTGTACTACGGGCCAAAGATATTCAATATAGCACCAACGGTCATGATTATACCAGATTCAGCCTTTGGTCATAATCATACCAAACAACAGTTCATCTTTGCACTACGGGCCAAAGAGAACATTCACCACGTGCCATAAAAGACACCGAACAGATGTATCGCCTTTAACCTATTATATCGCCTTTAACCTATCATCTGTTCAACAAATATATCACATCTGTGCCCCCGGCCACAGATATTCACAACAGCTTGATTTTTTGATGATTAGAATGATATAAATGATGAACAGAAGAAATAGGATAACAATAAGTATCGGAAGTTTACTTTGTACAGATTCAAATAATGTCCAAATTGTCAACATGATATGGAGTGAAATTTAAAAATGATATTCAAGATCCACAGTTCAGAATAACGGTTACAATTCAATAGAAAGGTTCACGTAAATAGGAAGGTTCAGTTGAAATAATGAAGTTCAACTATTATGGAACATATAATATTTTCAGGAATTATAGAAGCAATAGTTCCATAATAAATTTCGATTTAGGAGTATGAAAGAAAATAATATCCCTTACCGTAGCAGGTTTGATTAACAAAAGGTGAAGGAAATTAATACAAAGGGTTATTCACCAACAGGCGGCAATCCGCTCCGTAAGGTTATTCCCACAATTTAATAGAATTTGAGTACAAAGAGTTATTCACCAAACAGGCGGCAATCCGCTCCGTAAGGTTATTCTCAGAGATTAATAATGAATGAATACGAAAGGTTATTCACCAACAGGCGGCAATCCGCTCCGTAAGGTTATTCCCACAATTTAATACATGGAAATAAAAGGCACGTCTTATGAGTAAGGAAGAAACAATATTATTATCGAGAATCAAATAATGATAATCCCTTACCATAGTACGTTTGAATAATGGAAGATGAAAAAGATGGTATCCCTTACCGTAACACGTGACTGGATATTGATTTAAATGAGGTTGATTAACTTGAACAGTACACGTATACTTATAGATCTTCACAAATACTCAAGATGACTTAAGCACACTTAGAGAGAACTTTCACAAGAAGTATTTAGAGAGAGAAAGAAAGAACAAGTAAGGAAGTTTATGAAAAATCCTTAAGTTAAGGCTTCTATTTATAGCCAAAAATCTTATCATTCATTTAATCTAAACCATTAAAGACCATCTTTTAATCTACACCATCCATTTCAAATATTATATTATCTTTAATCTACACCATTCATTTCATATCACCTAATAATCACCTAACTTTATATTATAAACAAATCAATTTAATTATTCAACAATAATTCACACTTTAATCTACACCATTCATTTCATATCACCTAATAATCACCTAACTTTATATTATAAACAAATCAATTCAATTATTCAACAATAATTCACACTTTAATCTACACCATTCATTTCATATCACCTAATAATCACCTAACTTTATATTATAAACAAATAACTTTATCAATTCAATTATTATGACTAATTGTTATAAATACAGTATAGTTAGCTCTTAGATATCAAGTCAATAAATTAATGAAATACAACTGTTTAAATAACATCATAATAGAGATAACAATAATGTAAAATAAAGCATACGTTACTGTGTAATGACAATTATTGATTCAATAATGTGAATTACTGTGCATATGTTACTGTGACAATTATTAGGTTCAATAATTTTAAAAACAGTGCAACAATAATTATTGACTTGATAATATAAAATATTATGCAGTGGCAATTATCGATGAAATGATGCGTAACAATTACGGTGTCAATTATCAGACCAAAAATATGAGACACTATGCAATACCGTGTGTTACTGTAGAGTACCGTGTGCTACAGAAAATACCATAAACTACCGTATGCTACTATTCTTTTATCACCGGTATTTTAACAGTTCTGTTGACTATTTTTATTTAAAAAGGTTACTTCTGTCGTTTTCTATATCCGACAAATATTCCGTTGTGGGGTCCACCAATAATTTATTATTTCGGCGCCGTCGTACGGCACGAATATTCCCCGACCAAACGAATATTCCCCGACAAAGCGAATATTGTCCGACAAAATAAAATTTGCACATAACATCCTTAACTTTCAATTTTGTTAATTTAACCACTTACTGTTTCAAAAAAATATATATATATATGAAGAAAAATTAAATTTTGTATTTCATAAAATTCGGGGTCTTACAGTCACAGTAACATATGCACAGTAATTCACATTATTGAATCAATAATTGTCATTACACAGTAACGTATGCTTTCTTTTACATTATTGTTATCTCTATTATGATGTTTTTTTAAACAGTTGTATTTCATTAATTTATTGACTTGATATCTAAGAGCTAACTATACTGTATTTATAACAATTAGTCATAATAATTGAATTGATAAAGTTATTTGTTTATAATATAAAGTTAGGTGATTATTAGGTGATATGAAATGAATGGTGTAGATTAAAGTGTGAAATATTGTTGAATAATTGAATTGATTTGTTTATAATATAAAGTTAGGTGATTATTAGGTGATATGAAATGAATGGTGTAGATTAAAGTGTGAAATATTGTTGAATAATTGAATTGATTTGTTTATAATATAAAGTTAGGTGATTATTAGGTAATATGAAATGAATGGTGTAGATTAAAGATAATATAAAATTTGAAATGGATGGTGTAGATTAAAAGATGATATTTAAATGAATGGTTTAGATTAAAGGAATGATAAGATTTTTGGCTATAAATAGAAGCCTTAACTTAAGGATTTTTCATAAACTTCCTTACTTGTTCTTTCTTTCTCTCTCTAAATACTTCTTGTTAAAATTCTCTCTAAGTGTGCTTAAGTCATCTTGAGTATTTGTGAAGATCTATAAGTATACGTGTACTGTTCAAGTTAATCAACCTCATTTAAATCAATATTCAGTCACGTGTTGAGGTAAGGGATACCATCTTTTTCATCTTCCATTATTCAAACGTACTATGGTAAGGGATTATCATTATTTGATTCTCGAAAATAATATTGTTTCTTTCTTACTCATAAGATGTGTCATTTATTTCCATGTATTAAATTGTGGGAATAACCTTACGGAGTGGATTGCCGCCTGTTGGTGAATAACCTTTCGTATTCATTCATTATTAATCTCTGAGAATAACCTTACGGAGCGGATTGCCGCCTGTTTGGTGAATAACTCTTTGTACTCAAATTCTATTAAATTGTGGGAATAACCTTACGGAGCGGATTGCCGCCTGTTGGTGAATAACCCTTTGTATTAATTTCCTTCACCTTTTGTTAATCAAACCTGCTACGGTAAGGGATATTATTTTCTTTCATACTCCTAAATCGAAATTTATTATGGAACTATTGCTTCTATAATTCCTGAAAATATTATATGTTCCATAATAGTTGAACTTCATTATTTCAACTGAACCTTCCTATTTACGTGGACCTTTCTATTGAATTGTAACCGTTATTCTGAACTGTGGATCTTGAATATCATTTTTAAATTTCACTCCACATCATGTTGACAATTTGGACATTATTTGAATCTGTACAAAGTAAACTTCCGATACTTATTGTTATCCTATTTCTTCTGTTCATCATTTATATCATTCTAATCATCCAAAAATCAAGCTGTTATGAATATCTGTGGCCGGGGGCACAGATGTGATATATTTGTTGAACAGATGATAGGTTAAAGGCGATATAATAGGTTAAAGGCGATACATCTGTTCGGTGTCTTTTATGGCACGTGGTGAAAGTTCTCTTTGGCCCGTAGTGCATAGATGAACTGTTGTTTGGTATGATTATCACCAAAGGCTGAATCTGGTATAATCATGACCGCTGGTACTATATTAAATATCTTTGGCCCGTAATGCAAAGATGAACTGTTGATTTGCATGATTATGATCAGGAACTGTGAATTTTTATTATCATGACTAATGGTATTTCAGATGATAAAAGTTGATGATGTTTTTACGAAAAAGAGAAGCGAGTGGACATTATAATCTGCATTATTCTTCTAATAGATTGCTCATTCCGCTGCTATTATTGATCTGAACATTGTTTAAGAATTTAACTGCAGTTTTTGATATAAACCTTGTATTCTATTGTATTCTATCAAGAACTCAACTGTTGAAGGCTAATGATAATTTATTCGTCATTATCTTAGTCATGATATTTCTTACTGGGCTATTTGAGCTCACCCTTTCTTTTGTTCCATTGTTTTTCAACAGGAAATGAAAACATAACAGGGTCTAGCCGGGGAATGGAGTGAGGGTCCGAGGAAATAGTTATCATAGTCTTCACGTTTTGTAAAATAGTGTGGCAATAATAGTGAAGACTTAGTTGTGTATTATTATACACTGTATTGTAGTACGTTGTACTTTGTTGTAATAATTTTGTTGTAGTCTTTTGACGACTCAAGTTTGGACTGTGTGGGCCCAGATTTGGGGGCGTCACAAAATATCTAATTTTAAAAATAAAAATATTTGTATACAAAAAAAATATTAAAAAATATTTTAAAACCGGGTCGACTAACCGGTTGAACCACCAATTCGATCGGTGATCAATCAGGTTTTGACCGGGTCAATAAAAAATTGGTTTAATGGGCTAAATCGGATCAACGTGCAGATCGATTTCGATTTTTATTAGTCGAATCGTTGATTCGGGTCAAGTTTGTTATTATTTTAAAACATTCAATTTCATTTACGTTGAAAATAAGAGTTTTACTCTTTCTTCTTCTTTTTTTTTGGACAACTTTTTAATAACTAATAAAATTTAAATTTGAAAAAATTAAGCATAAAATAATAATAATACTCTCACTTAGTGCTTGCATAATTATTTTAAATTCAATTTATTCTCGCCAAATTCAACAAAAGGCCAAACCCTAGTAATTGGGTAGGTGTTTGTTGAAGAAAATGCCGCGTGGCAGTTAAATTCTACATTTTTCCACAACGAAACGCTGTATCGAAACGCTCCCTTTTTCTTCTCTCTTGACTGTTTCTAACTAATTGGAGTAGTACAGTAGTGAAGAATTTTTCTACTCCCTCCTGCAACGGCTCTTTCAATTCCAGATCCTCTCTTTCTCTCTCCTCTCTCTAAAAGAGTTACGATCAAATTCATTCATTCCTTTAAATTCAAGCAAAAGAATAAAAAAACCCCATTTCTCTCTCTCTCCCACTGGAACAAAAAAGCTTCCATCATTAGGCCATTATCACATTAAAGGCTCGAGCTTTTTTAGCTTTTCACTGTAGATAATTACGTACATATATATATTGGAGTATTAAAAAAGCATGTCGGCAGCAACAATGTCGTATACCTTCAAGAACACAACACCACCAGCAAAATCCAACGCCATGGTATCAACAGCTGATACTAATAATATCAATAGCCGCCAAATTTATTCCTTCGATTCGGACCTATCCAACCCGTTTGGGGAATTGGGTGTGGATTTGTCGGATGCGGAGCTCCGAGAAACTGCCTACGAGATCTTCATCGGGGCTTGCCGGAGCTCCGGGGGCAGCAGACCGTTGACTTATGTTTCTTCGTCTGAGAGGACCATGGAGAGGCTTCCGTCGATGTCGCCGTCGTTGCAGAGGGCGGCGGGGTCGGCGGCGGCGAGCAAGGTGAAGAAGGGGTTGGGATTGAAATCGTCCAAGAAATCGGTGGTGAGTCAACAGAACTCAGTGGGTTCCAAGCGAGCTGTGACGATTGGAGAGCTGATGAGGGTTCAGATGAGGATTTCAGAGCAAATTGATTCCAGGGTTAGACGTGCTTTGTTGAGAATTTCAGCTGGCCAGGTAATTTTAGACCATCGCTTGCAATTTCTTCTTCTTCTTCTTCTTTATTTTTTCCTTATTTATTTATTTTTTATTCTGTTGAGGGAAATTCTATAGTCTAGGCACTGCTTGGTGGCTGAGAAAATAGAGGTATTTTATTTTTGGCAAAAAAAGTTGAATCTTTAACTCAATTATACTGCACATTTGCATATAAGCTCAGAATAATCATTTGAAGCATTATATAAAGACTACATTTCCTACATTGTTTGAGCTGACAAAAGTTGTGGTATAGTAATTTAAGGATTAGTTTCTCTGAAAGATTTTCTATTTTCAATATGTCAATTTCTGATTTTTATCCTGTGCCTTCTTGACTCTTCTTTTAGGTATATGGTCCTTATCTATCATGTGCAGTTTTAATCTCTTAATTGCAAATAAGAAATCTAAAGAATTCAGGGTCTTAGCTTCACTTCAAAGTATCCCCTTTTCTTTTTTGAACAATTTGTTGTTTCCTTTAACATTTCCATAAAAAATGTTGAAATTTGTTGTGGTTGTGCTCAAGACTTCTATACTTCTCTCATTTTGAAATTTCATTGGGTTTCATACTTATTTTACTTTGCTAAATGAGAGGAATGCAAATTAAGATGGCATGGGAAGAGCTTTCCGTATTTGTTTTCAGCTACAGCACTTAACTAACGGGAAACATAACTGCACAGAGTTCATATATGACTGATATAACACCAAACAATATCTTAATTATGGGAATTTAAATTTTATTCTTGTTTTCAGCTTGGAAAACGCATTGAGTCACTCGTTCTACCATTAGAGCTATTACAACAATTTAAGTCTTCAGATTTTCACACTCAGAGAGAATATGAAGCATGGCAAAAAAGAAATTTGAAGGTTCTTGAAGCTGGACTTCTCCAGCATCCTCATTTGCCTCTGGATAAAGCTGACGCTGCTTCTCAACAACTTCGGCAAATTGTACGTGGGGCCTCAGAGAGGCCCATTGAGACCGGAAAGCACAGTGAAACAATGAAAGCCCTCCGTAACATTGTAATGTCACTTGCCTGCAGATCATTTGATGGGTCCATCTCTGAGGTATGTCATTGGGCAGATGGGGTTCCATTAAATCTCCGACTCTACCAAACTCTTCTAGAAGCTTGCTTTGATGTAAATGAGGCAACATCCGTTATTGAAGAGGTTGATGAGGTATTAGAGCTCATAAAGAAGACTTGGGTCATCCTCGGAATAAACCAAACATTTCATAATATTTGTTTTTCATGGGTCTTATTCCATCGTTATGTTGCCATTGGCCAAATTGAGAATGACCTGCTGTTTGCTGCTGATAATCTGTTGTTGGAAGTTGAAAAAGATGCAAAGGCAACAAAGGATCCTGCTTACTCCAAGATCTTGAGCTCCACATTGAGCTCAATATTGGATTGGACAGATAAAAAGCTTATTGTTTACCATGACACCTTTTACAGAGGTAATATTGATGTAATGCAAAGTGTCCTATCCCTCAGTGTGTCAACAGCCAAAATATTGGTGGAAGACATCTCTCATGAATATTGTAGGGAGAGGAAAGAAGTTGACATAGCAAATAGCAGAGTTGAAACTTACATTAGGTCATCCATACGCAATGCATTCTCTCAGGCAAGTTTTCACTTTGTTTTGGTTTCATTTCCGTTTTTTTGTTTCATCTCCGTTTTAAGATACAAATTCACATCACTAACCAAGTATGTAGCTGCTGCTAAACCTGCTATTGATTCTGAATTGTCAAAACGAAAAATTGCATTGAGAGGAAGAGTACTTTTAATAGGCATATAGCTCAAATCACAGTGCAAAATTCTATCTTTTTGTTGATTAGAACTTAGAAGTTTCAAGCACACATGCAAGGCTTTCTTATTTTGTAAGAAGGACTCAATTTTATCATGAACATTCTATGATCTAAATGGATTTATCCAATTATCCTCCTAAGAAAACTTACTCCCTGATTATTTTAGTAATATCTTTCCCCTCCAAATCATCTTATAAGTTCTTCATTCTGCTATTGTTACGGGTAACTGATAGCTATCTGCTATTTTCAAATCCTGAATATCTCCCTGTTTTTCTCTCATCTTCTCTTAGATCTTGAATATTTGTTATATGTAAATTTAGGATCAGCTATCTGCTATTTGCTGATGATATGTTATCTTTCATTTTATTTTGTTTTCATTAAACTTTCCTGTTGCATTAAGATTCATATATAACTTTAATAAGCTAGAGTATGACTTGAATCTTCTATCTGATTTACCTCAAGGCAGGAAAGGGAGAAATTATACGTAAGCAAGCAACAAGCTAGACATCAGCAAAACCCTCTTCCTGTCCTTTCCATCCTTGCACAAGACATTAGTGACCTGGCTTTTAATGAGAAGGAAATTTATAGTCCAATACTGAAGAAATGGCACCCTCTTGCTACGGGTGTAGCTGTAGCCACCCTGCATGCTTGCTATGGAAATGAACTGAAGCAATTTGTTTTGGGTATTAGTGAGCTGACTCCTGATGGTATACAAGTGTTGATAGCTGCTGACAAGCTGGAAAAAGATCTTGTGCAGATGGCAGTTGAAGATTCAGTGGACAGTGAAGATGGTGGGAAGTCAATAATTCAGGAGATGACTCCTTATGAGGCTGAAAGTGTGATTGCGAATCTAGTGAAATCATGGATAACCACAAGAATAGACAGACTGAAGGAATGGGTTGACAGGAATCTGCAACAAGAGGTATATTATCCGTCTTAACTTGTTTCTTTATTCTTTTGACTTGCTTCCCAATTGTACAGCACTTTTGATTTGATGGATTTGGCTAAAATTATTTTGAATGGATTCTAGTCAAACTGACATCAGGATCTAGTCACAGACCTGCTGATTTGGATTGTTTTAAATAAGAAACAATGTATCAGAGACTCGGAAGATTCTCATCCTAAATACCGAATGGCTCTAGAGAAGACTTCTAGCGCATTCAAGTCATTTACATGTATTATAGGAACTGCCGTTTTGCAATGGATCTTTCCTTGTCAGTGTGAACAAGTTCATGCATACATCATATATTTCTTCTCCTTCTGCCTTCGTTATTGCTTCTCGTTTTCTTCTTTTCGTTTTTTGAAGTAAACTGGTTATTCCTGTGATCATGGTTTAATTTTTCTCCTTTGGATATTCTTTTCACTTTTAATGTCAAACTCAATCAACCAATGATTGTCAGTCCGCACTCCTCAACTGCAGAATGATTAAATAATTAAGAAAGCCAAAAAGTATCTTCTTCAACAATCCTATGTAAAATATTTTAATGACTTTTCATACTAGCTGTGAAAGTGCAAGGAAGTTTATCCTGAATAATTGAGCAACCCAAGTGTTGTTATGATATAAATTGCATCTTTCTAGTGAGCTTCGGTTGACAAGAACTAGAAGTATGAGTTCATAAAATTCATCTCATTTTTCATTTGTTTGACAAATACCAGAGGACGTAACTTGAGCGAACCCAAAATTTATTTATTAACAATTTATATGATTAACCTTATCAATCTCTTCTTTGTAGCTCTGGAATCCACAAGCAAACAAAGAGCGATTTGCTCCATCAGCGGTAGAGGTTCTACGGATAGTAGACGAAACTTTGGAGGCATTCTTTTTGTTGCCAATACCGATGCATACTGTTTTACTCCCTGAATTGATGAGTGGTTTTGATAGATGCCTTCAACATTACATATTAAATGCA
Source organism: Hedera helix (assembly GCA_947179155.2). NCBI lineage: Eukaryota > Viridiplantae > Streptophyta > Magnoliopsida > Apiales > Araliaceae > Hedera > Hedera helix. Next base: position 7,318,751 of record OX359271.1, read on the forward strand.
AGATCTGGCTGTGGTAAATATTACATTGGCAGCAAAAGCACATGCATTTTTGATCAAAAGATTTCATTCTTCACAGTAACTCATTCTCTTATGTTGTGATCTGCAGGATCTCGAAGTGATTTTATTCCTGCCATTCCTGCTTTGACCAGATGTACAGCTGGATCAAAGCTCCATGGTGTCTTCAGGAAGAAAGATAAGTTGGTTCAGAAGAGGAAACCTCTAGTTGGGATTACAAATGAGGCTAACTCCTCTGGAATACCACAGCTATGTGTTCGCATCAATACTTTGCACCACATCCGGAAAGATTTGGAAGTTTTGGAAAATAGGACAATCACTTATTTGAAGGATACTGGATCCACTCATTTGGATAATGTTATGGGGAAAAAGTTTGAGCTTTCACAAAGTGCATGTTTGGAAGGGGTCCAACAACTCTGTGTGGCAACTGCATACAAGGTCATATTTGATGATTTAAGTCATGTGCTTTGGGATGGTCTATATCTGGGGGAAGTTTCTTCTTCCAGGATTGAACCTTTTCTTCAGGAGCTAGATCAATACTTGGAGATTATATCATCCACTGTTCATGACAGAGTTCGGACGCGTCTAATTACTGATGTTATGAAAGCTTCTTTTGACGGCTTTTTGTTGGTTTTGCTTGCTGGAGGCCCTTCTCGTGCTTATACTCTGGAAGATTCTGCAATAATAGAAGAGGATTTTAAGTTTCTTACAGATCTGTTCTGGTCTAACGGGGATGGATTGCCGGCTGAGTTGATAGATAAGTTTGCAACCACTGTGAAACATGTTCTTCCTCTATTCAGTACCGATACAGAGAGTCTTATTGAACAACTCAGGTGTTCAACATTGGATGAATATGGCTCTTCTGCAAAATCCAGGCTTCCACTGCCTCCAACTTCTGGTAAATGGAATCCAGCTGAACCTAATACAATTTTGCGGGCTTTGTGTCATCGAAATGATAAGCTGGCTACGAACTTTCTTAAAAAGACCTACAACTTACCAAAGAAACTTTGAGCGACTTTAGGTCATTATTATACCCGACATAACTTGTTACTAGCAAAATACAGTTAGTGTACATAATATTTATGGCTATTATTTTTGGTTCAACCCATCATCCTTGGCTTTCTCAAGAGCATGGTGAAGTCATCCTCGGCATTTTGTATAGATCAACATGAGGCTTAAAGGGTTTGGTTGTGTTAAAGACATTTGAAGGTATGTGGTGTTGTTTTGTAGTTTGGAAATGTACATTGGAATTTTGTGCTGCTCAATGGCTGGGCCATCATCTTGTATATTGTAAAGTTTATACTTCCTGAGATTCTAAAGCTAAAAAATTCATATGCCTATTGCTGAATAAAATTGCAGTTTGGTTGCTTATCAGTCTCTAACTTGATTTTTCTTTTTGTTAAACGGAGGGGGGAGGGGCTAGGCTGAATGTGTACCTTCTAAGATTTATTCCTAAATACTCCTTCCGTTTCAAATTAAAAGTTCATTTTTGACTTTTTAAAATTAAATTGACCATTTTTAAAATTAATTTTTGTACCATTTTTGCCACAAATATAGATGAAAAGATTATAGCCAAAAGAAAATATATACAATTTATTACTAACACCAATTTTTATAATTTTAAATATATATATATATATGCTTAATTATTAATTTTAAAAATAATAAATTTAACTTTAAAAAGTTAAAATTAGACTTTTAATTCGAGGCGAATGGGGTAGTTTGGACAAATGTTTGTATCAGTTGGTAGGGGTGTCCATCGGTAAAAAACCGAACCGGTACCGAAAAAACCGAACCGGTACCGAACCGAAATTACCGCTAAAACACGAACCGAAAACCGAACCGAATTATCGGTTTCGGTACCGGTTCGGTACAAATTCGGTTCGGTTTTTTCGGTTCGGTTTTTACCGATTAGCAATATATATAATAATTATTAATTATATATATTATTATATATATAATAATATATATAATTATTATTAATTATATAATAATTAATATAAATTTATTATTAAATTACGTAATTCGGTTTTTTCGGTATACCGAATAGAACCGAAATGCAAAATTACCCGTACCGCTACCGATACCGAAAAATATAAAAAACCGAAAAAACCGAAACCGAAAAAACCGGTACCGAAAAAAACCGGTACCGAAAAAACCGATACCGATCGGTTCGGTAAAAAACCGAAAAAACCGAAAATTTTGAACACCCCTATCAGTTGGGACGATCCCTGGGGGTTTCGGTTCGGTTATAACCGAAAATCGAATTTTAAAAAAAATCATTATCCGAATTAGTAACCGAATTGGCAAATAACCGAATTACCGAAAATCGAATAACCGAATTTCTTATTCAGTTATTACCCGAATTTAATTCTATTTTTTCAACAAAAAAAAATTTTCAAGTTAGAATATAAAATCATTTCATCATTTCAGAATTAAAGGATGAGTCATGCAACCATGCAAGTACTATTTTAATTTTTAATTGCAAAACCTTTGGAAGTTGGAATATAATAGTAATTTTAATTTAATATTTTATTTTATTTTTACTATTCGGTTAATCGGTTAACCGAATAGTACAATTTTCCTATCCAAAACTGAACCCGAATATCGAAATAAATTTCGATTTATGGAAATAAATTTCGATTTATCGAAATTACCCACATAACCGAAATATTTCGGTTTTAAAATTTCAGTTCGATTTTTCGGTTATAACCGAAGTTTGGTCAATCCTAATGGTCCCCGACAATTTAAAATTTGTGGCCGACAGACCTTGCACTACACCTAGATTTGGTAGCCAGTTAAGGATCCATAACCATCATTTACTTGTATATATATTATTATAAATCTTGAAAGAGCTACACCTTAAAAACTAGTTATTAAGGGTGAAAAACCCAAAACTTATAAATATCCTATATTAAAATTTCATTCCATTGATGTGTGATACAAGTCTCATACCTTGAAATTATGATCATAACATATATATATATATATATATATATATATATATATATATATATATAGCTAAATGTCAGTTTATCAGTGAAGTGGAAAGGTAAATTACAGTAAAGATTGGACATATTTGGGAGATTTCTAAAGAATCTCAAATTTACGGGTGGTAAGATAATTTGGAAGGGAAAATAAATTGTGGGAAAACTAAACAAACATACACTAGTTATTCTAATGCTGGTAGCAGCCCAAGACAGTTTCTAATGCATGCATGCATGCATAATCCAGAGATTGGCTTCATTTACATGAATTGAATTGGGCTTGGACAACTGAGATGTCTCATGAAATTCCCCTTCCCACTACAACAAAAGCTTCTTTCTATATTATTTGGAATTGTTCCTATGCATCCACCAGTTGACAGATATCACTGAAGACAAGTACTTACAGATGTAAAATTAAAAAAGAACCAAACAAAAGAAAATGAACAACTCCGCAGATATTATGAAAATGATCCTGTATATTGCAAGTCATAAGTTGTGCATACACAACATTTGGCATTAAACTATTCGTTACAGAAGAAGGAACTGGTTCAAAATTGCTTGATTTTGTTCCTCTAGAGTAGAAACAATACGTCACCATTAAAAACGCAAGAGAAATTACATATCAGAACAGACTGCAAAATCTTGGATTAATCATGTTCATTTCTATAAGAAAGGTGACTAACTTCTCCCACAGAATCCCTCTCAAGAGACTGCATACAAAATCTATATCTATTACAGATAACTGACCTCAGATAATGCCTATAAATTTATGTATTTATTGCCAAGGATTTTTCTTTCTTGCACCAATTCTTTTTGAGCTTGTTGTGGAGCTACTAGTTTTCTGAAAAAATGAAAACAGTATGCTGATGTTAGTAACCAATTTTCAGGAAGTATATACTACAGATTATATGAAGGGAACATCTTTCATATGTACTGATTTGGATTTCTTTCTGGATCGGATCCTGTTCCTTGGAGGTTTTAGTTTGTATATTCGAACCATCCAGTGGTGAGTTGTGAATACCTGGAATTGTTGCAATCATTTATTAGTAATGAGTACATCTAGACATATGTGAATATAATAGAAAAACAAACAAAAGAAAAGAAATATAAAAAAAAGTTTCGACAGTGTGTAAAGACAATTATGGACGGTTGTGATGGTATTATCCACACTGAAGTCTGAGCATATTTGCAGAAATCATCTGAAGCTGGGTTAGCTTCAGATGATTTCAGATTTTTGTTTTGGAGTTTGTTGTACTTTTGGTTAAACGAGGTTTAAGAGGGTTCCATCGTCTCTTTCATTGATTTTTTTAGGGAGTTTAGTTTAGGGTCTCATCGAGAGTTGTTCCTAACAAGTTTCTGCGTCTTACAGTATTACCTCCTCAAAATGGGTTAGCTTGAAATATTTCTTTCCAATTTCAGTCTGCCTTACTCTGTCATACGCTTTACCACCATCTGTTTCCACAAACCTGGAAAAAAGAAACTTAATCATGAATGTGAACATGCAAAGAAGCACAACTTTCATACATAAACACCCATTTTCTTGGGGAAAGCAGCAGCATACCTGTAATATGATAGTTTGTACATGAGACAGTTTAACATGGTTGGAGTGGCCTGGGAATCAATCCGGTACTGACCATCTCTCTTAAAGAAAGAACGAGAATGTAGGTGTTAGTTATATAATATTCTAATAAAATAAACAATTAGATGGCCACCAAGATCAAATAAACAATTAGTCATATGATATTCCAATAGATAATTAAAATATATTATTCCTGCCAACAAGATCAAATAGAATGATAGATACACATGTATTCTAATTTGAGTGAAAAAAAATGTTCACAATGAAAATCAATAGACTACCCCACAGAAAATAATAATAATAACAGGATTAAGTAGGCACAAAAGTAAATAAATAAATAATGACTGTTTCAAAATATGCAGCTGCTTTTCAAGTCCATCTATAACTACCAGTATAAGCAGATAATGAATATTACATTTCCATCTGAAAACGTCTCAGAATCACTGAAAATATTCTCTTTAGAAGTAATTTATTCTGCTGAAGTAAGTCCATAATTACAACTAAAACAAATTTTGATACTTCCAGAAGAACAATGGATACAAAAGATCCTTTTCCGATATATAGCATCAAAAAAAAAATCTTCATCGAGTACCTTCACTCATAAAAATCTATTTTTAAAATCATTTTCCCTCTTAGAGAGAGAATATGACTGCCCCAATTTCCTAAAGTTGGCAGAAAAACTATGCGAGTATTTGGTAAATGGAACTTCATGATGAATATAACAAATAATACTATTTTACAAAGTCCATTAAACTTCTTATTACTGTATTATAGTAATAGATACAAAATGTACTCCAACGTTCAATATCTGGTAACATTGTTATAAACTTTCTTCAATTGGATTGAATGCAAACTGAAAATTTTCCATCTAAACCCACATGTACTTACCAGATAATCAGGTTCCTTGATGTGAGGGAATACACCGCCTCCTATACGAACCATCCATAGGAACTTATTTATATCATCACTAGGATAGCCAATAAGACCTGCAATGTAGAAGTCAGCTAAGAATAGAGCTATTTCTCTTTTTAATTTTTTTCGTTCTTCTTTATCTAGGAATCAAGCTCGGGCACCAACCTCCAAAAACAACAAGAACATATTTTACATCGAAAGAGTTGAAAATTTCCCAAGCTGCCTTTTCAGGAGAAGACATAGCAGTACCAACAGTTGCAATATGTGTGTTGTTCCAGGTATTATTGTCAACAATAACAGTGCGATTTGCCATGGCAGTAGTTTGGTAACCATAGTCCCACCAAGATGCAACCTGAAAGAAGTTTACAGCAAAAATCACTGTCGCGTGATTCTTCAGTTTTGCAAATATGTCACATAGTTTAATAAATGAGACAAAAATAGATCATGGGGGAGTCTAAAATAACACCCAACATCATGGCAATACTGAGTTAATTCACCAGATAGCCATTATCTCGGTTTCGTCAACAAATACAACGCCAATACTATCACATGATGTGCATATTGATATCAGTTCGACAAGGCTTCTCAAATTTCAGCTAAACAACATGATGAATCCTAGGCTAAAACATGATACTCTGAACCAAATAGAGAGTGAGAGAGATCTAAAATCTGAGGAAGTCAAAAAGACCCTCAGCTCAAGACCCAAAAATAAATATGCAAAAAACCTTTTGCCCAGATCATCTGAACCATATGCTTTTAGGTCTCGTGTTGATAACTTACTTCTATTATTATAGGACTCCAAAATTTGTGATTAATTCAAGCAGCTGAGAGTGCAAGAGGGCAAATGGAAACTTTAAAAGGGTTTTTATTCAAGCAAAACACTAAAATTCTCAAAAGAACTCAACGCCAAGGGATATACTCCCACTGTTCTAAGATCATTATTGACTTTTGAAAGTTAATTTGAGATAATTTTATACTAAAAATTGATATGATTTATTTAATAATTACAAAACAACAAATATTATAATTAGTAGTACTTTTTACATAGTTTACAATATTATTAACTAAAATTAAATGAATTTATGTCAAATTTGAGTTTATAAATGTAATATCCGGGGGAAAAAAAATTAATTAATAATAAAATAATAGTGAACTTTATCTTAAAATATTTTAATTGGACTTTATTTTACGTTTGGGTCAAATCTATGTGGACTAAAAATAAATAATGGATATCATTAATTTGGTCTAATTGGGCCTTAAAATTAATTGGATTTAATTTATATTTTTATAATTTTGAATTCTATTAAAATTTGGAGATTTAATAAAATAAATAAATAAATAAATAAAATATGGACTTTAAATAGATGACCCTACCTTTGTGATCGTCTGATAAAGAAAAGGGCCGCCGCTTCTATTAACCGAGAGAGAGAGAGAGAGAAAGAGAATTGCGATTGTGGGAGTAAATTAGTTCACGGAACAAATAAAGGAATCAGGTTTGTTTTCTTTGATTATTGCTTTTCTTTATATCATTAGCTATTGGGAATATGTAATACATATGTCTATAATATTATGTATGTAAGAATCCTGTAAAGCAAATAATTTGATTGATTTCAATGTATAGGTATAATATACTATTGCAGATTATAAAGGTATTGTAAAGGCCATGTCTGAATTTTAATTAATAAAATAAAGGAGTTATCAACGTGAGCAGTAGTTTGATTTATAATTATTAATACTAGATAATATATATATATATATATATATATATATATATATATATATATATATATATATATTTCATCAAGTTTTGATATATATATATTCCATCAAGTTTTGATTGGAGCGAAGGCGGAAGATTGCACTTGAATTTGCATTAAACTCTGCTACCTGGCAATTCTTTTAAACATATTTATTTTAGACAAGAAGGCATTGTAAATATGAGCGTATGGTCAGTACATGCTGGAATAATAAAAGTTCAAAATGTAATAATAATAATAATAATAATAATAACAATAATAATAATAATAATAATAATTCACTAATTGTACTTACTTATTATTTTGTTTAATTAGCTCGGACGGAAGGAATTTAGCGAACTATTTTGAGATTATAATTTGGGTATTACATTGCTGACTTCAGGTACGGATTCCGTACTCCTTCAGCGAAAATTCTTTTAAATTTCGATTTGTTCATTTTGATTCTCATTTAGAAGTTAGTTATTGTTTCACCTAATTGTTCCTTTTCTAATTCATGTGAGAATTTCATCTTGGTATTGATACTTAGAACTCATATTTGTACTCTTTGAACTAGTTAGTATTTATTTTGATATTTGTAGAAATGTACATGTCAATATATTTTGGAGACTTTGTGTGTTGATGATTCGTTTCGATTTGACATGTACACAGTAGAACCCCTTTGTGTTGATATTGTGTCGCATGTGTTGTGACATAGTATTTTGTTAGATTATACCATAGGGTATACCTGAGCTATAACTACCTGTGGGGGTACCACAGGCATGACCTCTTAGCACTGAGGCATGACACCTTCCGTGGCGGTGTGATCAGTCCACGGCGTCTCCATTTTATGCTCCGGTGGGAGTTGGCCATTTGGTGTTTTGTTGTGGGAGGCGTATGGGTCGGCCCTAGTTTCTGTTCTGTTATGCGGATTGGTGATGTTTGTGCCGAACACACCTTTCCGATTTTGCATACATTTGGATCTGCAGTCTAATGTGTGTCTGTCTGTGTGACAGTATTTTGACTTGCCTTTGTGGCAAGGTATATTTCTGTTCTGTTTTGAGCTCGGTATGAAATAACACCCAGCCATTTGATTCAGCCTATTATTTTATTGTGTTAGTTTTGTTCGTTTCAGTTCAGTTCAGTTCAGTTATTTGCACTATTTATTTCAGTTCATTATTTTTGTACTCTATATCCGTACTGGGCATTTGGCTCATGCTGTGTTTTTCTTCCGGCAGGTAATCAGGGGGATCAAGGACAAGTGTGATGAGAGCTCCCTTCTTTTCAGTGGTTTAGATATATTCTGTTAGGTTATGATACGTTAATTTGTTTGGAGTTGTAATAATTATGTTAGATCGTGATTTGAACTAGTTTGGTTTTATTAACATTTGATTTGTGGCATTTATTAGTTTTTGGAGTTATTCATTTTGGTGGCATAAAACTCTTCATTTATTTAGTAGCTTTGTTATGTTTTGTCCGTAACCTTCCTTTCTATTTTGGAAAAGGGGTGTTACAGAGTTGGTATCAGAGCTTAGGTTCTTTCTTGTAGAAAACCTATTTAGGTTTGACCTGTGAGTTTTGGGTAGACTTCTGGGTTAGGTTTTTGTTTCATTTTCTGTCCTGCTATCATATCAACCACATTCGAATCCGTCTTAAATCCGTTTTGCTTCTATTCGTTGATTTTTCTTCTTAGATGGATCGTAGATCTATCACAGTTGCTAAAAGGCGAGGTAACAATGGGGGAAGTGGTGAGGGTCACCCCAATGAGCAACTTAATAATCAAGTTAATGCTCAATTGGCTGCCTTGGTGAATCAAGCTGTTAATCAGGCTTTGCCGCAAGTGGTGGCACAGGTTGTTCTGGCAATGCAGCAGCCGCCAGAAAATCCTAAACAGGGGAACCTGGAAAATAATGGTCCACACACAAATGAAGGGGAAGGGAATGTAGATGGTCTCGACCAACCTGTGGTTTCGATGTATGTATGGTTGGAAAGGTTTCAGAAGCAGAAACCACTTTCATTTAGTTCAGCTCCGACTCCTATTGATGCAGAGAATTGGATTGCCCATCTGGAGAAGATCTTTGATGTGTTAGGGTGCTCAGATAATCAAAAGGTGTTGCTTGCAGCTTATAAGTTAGAGGGAGATGCACAGAGGTGGTGGAAGGCGATAAAAACAGCAAAAGGTGATAGATATACTGAGATACTTAGTTGGGTAGAATTTTGTGAGGTCTTTTATCAGCAGTACTTTTCTGCTGCAGATAGAGAGGCCTATGGCAGAGAGTATCTATCTATTCGGCAGAAAGATGATGAATCCATCACAGATTTTATGACGAGATTCACCAGGTTGGCAAGTTTTGCGGGAACTTCAGCAGGAACTTCAGCAGAGCAGGCAGAGAAATTTAAGTGGAAAATTCAATACAAGTATCGCCAACATCTCATTAACACCAAGTTTGAGGATGTGTCAGCAGTGGCTAATGCAGCCAAGAATATTGAAATGGAACAACAAGACTTCCAGGCTTCTAAACCGGAAGGAAGTCGAAAGAGGGATAGAGGTGACCAACAAGGTCAAGTTTTGGGTCAACAATGGAGGAATCATGGTGGTCAATGGAATAGGAACCGAGGTGGTCAGCAAAGACAGAATCAGGGTCGTTACCTAGGGTCAGCTGGTGGGGGTAACCCTAATTTTATTCCGATAGCTCCTTGCGCTACTTGTGGGGCTAATCATCCAGGGAGGCAATGCTATAGAGTTACCGGTGCATGCTTCTTGTGTGGACAGATGGGTCATATTGCTAGAGATTGTACAGGGCCACGTGGTAATGGTGGAGGCGGTGATAATGATGGCAATGGAGGTCAGCGTCAGGGAGGTCGGGTGTTTGCCTTAGCATATAATCAGGCGGCATGTGCACCAGGTACTGTTTCTGGCACTCTTTTAGTTGGTAGTCGTGAAACGTCTATTTAATTTGATATCGGTTTTACTCATTCTATAGTGGCATTTTCATTTGTTCGTCATGTTAGAGTGTCTTTTGATATATTTGATCCTCCTTTATTTATTGCTATCCCGATTGGAAATTCTATGATTATTTCAGAGCAATTTCACGAGTGTCATGTGAAGTTAGGGAAAATGGTGTATGCGGTTAACCTACTTCCGATGGTGATGCATGATTTTGACGTGAGATTTGAGTTAAAAGTTAAACTTAGTTCGTTCGACAAGATTTAGGAAGATCTTCTTGTGAAGAGCAAGCTGATGTGATTTTATATCGTTAAGAGTGGATTATGAAGAGGAAGACGTTTCCATTTGTTATGATTTTGTGAAAGAATCATTCGAAGTGGGAGGTTACTCTAAAGTATCGTTAAGGTTCTGTTCGAGTATAGTATCCACATCTTTTTTTATGATTAGATTCATTCCATTCTTTTGATTCCGAGGACGGAATCTTTTTTAAGGGGGAGATAATGTAATATCCGGGAAAAAAAAATTAATTAATAATAAAATAATAGTGAACTTTATCTTAAAATATTTTAATTGAACTTTATTTTACGTTTGGGTCAAATCTATGTGGACTAAAAATAAATAATGGATATCATTAATTTGGTCTAATTGGGCCTTAAAATTAATTGGATTTAATTTATATTTTTATAATTTTGAATTCTATTAAAATTTGGAGATTTAATAAAATAAATAAATAAATAAATAAAATATGGACTTTAAATAGATGACCCTACCTTTGTGATCGTCTGATAAAGAAAACAAAACGGCCGCCGCTTCTATTAACCGAGAGAGAGAGAGAGAGAAAGAGAATTGCGATTGTGGGAGTAAATTAGTTCACGGAACAAATAAAGGAATCAGGTTTGTTTTCTTTGATTATTGCTTTTCTTTATATCATTAGCTATTGGGAATATGTAATACATATGTCTATAATATTATGTATGTAAGAATCCTGTAAAGCAAATAATTTGATTGATTTCAATGTATAGGTATAATATATTATTGCAGATTATAAAGGTATTGTAAAGGCCATGTCTGAATTTTAATTAATAAAATAAAGGAGTTATCAACGTGAGCAGTAGTTTGATTTATAATTATTAATACTAGATAATATATATATATATATATATATTCCATCAAGTTTTGATATATATATATTCCATCAAGTTTTGATTGGAGCGAAGGCGGAAGATTGCACTTGAATTTGCATTAAACTCTGCTGCCTGGCAATTCTTTTAAACATATTTATTTTAGACAAGAAGGCATTGTAAATATGAGCATATGGTCAGTACATGCTGGAATAATAAAAGTTCAAAATGTAATAATAATAATAATAATAACAATAATAATAATAATTCACTAATTGTACTTATTTATTATTTTGTTTAATTAGCTCGGACGGAAGGAATTTAGCGAACTATTTTGAGATTATAATTTGGGTATTACATTGCTGACTTCAGGTACGGATTCCGTACTCCTTCAGCGAAAATTCTTTTAAATTTCGATTTGTTCATTTTGATTCTCATTTAGAAGTTAGTTATTGTTTCACCTAATTGTTCCTTTTCTAATTCATGTGAGAATTTCATCTTGGTATTGATACTTAGAACTCATATTTGTACTCTTTGAACTAGTTAGTATTTATTTTGATATTTGTAGAAATGTACATGTCAATATATTTTGGAGACTTTGTGTGTTGATGATTCGTTTCGATTTGACATGTACACAGTAGAACCCCTTTGTGTTGATATTGTGTCGCATGTGTTGTGACATAGTATTTTGTTAGATTATACCATAGGGTATACCTGAGCTATAACTACCTGTGGGGGTACCACAGACATGACCTCTTGGCACTGAGGCATGACACCTTCCGTGGCGGTGTGATCAGTCCACGGCGTCTCCATTTTATGCTCCGGTGGGAGTTGGCCATTTGGTGTTTTGTTGTGGGAGGCGTATGGGTCGGCCCTAGTTTCTGTTCTGTTATGCGGATTGGTGATGTTTGTGCCGAACACACCTTTCCGATTTTGCATACATTTGGATCTGCAGTCTAATGTGTGTCTGTCTGTGTGACAGTATTTTGACTTGCCTTTGTGGCAAGGTATATTTCTGTTCTGTTTTGAGCTCGGTATGAAATAACACTCAGCCATTTGATTCAGCCTATTATTTTATTGTGTTAGTTTTGTTCGTTTCAGTTCAGTTCAGTTCAGTTATTTGCACTATTTATTTCAGTTCATTATTTTTGTACTCTATATCCGTACTGGGCATTTGGCTCATGCTGTGTTTTTCTTCCGGCAGGTAAACACATCCAAATATCTCACATTAACTGATGTGGGACTGGGGTGTTACAAACTCCCCCACTTAAATACCTGACGTCCCCGTCAGGCCGAACACATAGTCACACAAGTCCTAGAAACTTTGCCTCTCTAGCCATTGTGGGATAATACCAGCGGCCTACTAGGCCCGCCTTCGTGTCCCCACCTCCGGCAACCCGATCGGATGACCCGACCCGAGCTTTCGAGAGTCGGCTCTGATACCATATATAACGACCCGTGTCAAATCCCGAGTCCGAATCAAATCACAGCAGAATAAGGCCCATTGAGCTGTCTCAATAATATTTTCTTGGGTCATCTTAGCCCACCACAGGCTCACCCAAAAGGTCATGACTGAAGGTATTAATGATAGCAACTTGGGTCCTTATAAACACATCCAAATATCTCACATTAACTGATGTGGGACTGGGATGTTACAATAAATGTCTCAAATTGACTTCAAAAAATTAATAATGGTCTTATATTTTCGAGAGAGTATTTTACTAAATAATCAAAAGATTCCTCACAGAACTGCCACACAACACCACAGTATACACCCGTAACATATTTAAATCCTACAAATCCATCATAAACTCAGGAAAATAAATAAACATATACATAAGCTAAAAAGCACCTAATTATTATAAATTACTGTACATGAACAGTAGCTTTGCCACAGAACCTGCTATAGTAACATTTGAATTTTTATGCTGCTCCTGCGGCACTATAAACCCTCCTCAATAATTGAAACACTCCGTGTTAAATGACAAATAAATCTTCAATAGATCTCTTTATTTTTCTCTTACAATACAAAATTAGAGTATTTAACTTTAGACTATTCATGTAACTTGGCCCGTACAGGTTCCTAAGGAAGCTTGTGTGTGTGTGTGTGTGTGTGTGTGTGTGTGTGTGTGTGTGTGTGTGTGAGAGAGAGAGAGAGAGAGAGAGTGAGTAACTGAGTGAGTGTGTGTGACTGACTGAGTGAGTGCGTGCATATTTAGTGTTTTTAGAGTTCTTGCTAGTAACTTTGTCTATTGAAAAGAAAACATCCTAGGATTTCAAGAATGGAATGGAGAAACTCCATCCGCCTAGTTTTGAGTTCAAATCCCAGGTCGTTAATGAGTTGACTAGGCCGATACATTATACCATGCTACAAAGTCGGTAATAAAACCACAAAATGCAATCAGAATTAATATGATGCATTTAGCATTTTCCATCAACGCTTGTCCTTTATGTTGATATTTAAAGGCATTTGAAACACCAGTACATTAAAAGAAAAGTTTTTTTCTTTGATAAGTTACATTGAAACAAAGAGATTCAAGTCTTACTCCATAGCTATCACCACCACTTATACCAAAGCTATGATTTAACTCAACATGTTCTTCTGTTTGTTAGATACTCAATTAGCTACCTTTTAAAAGAACTAAAGATTTATTGTGAATAGAGTTTGAACTTTTGACAATTAAGAACTGAAAGAAAAGTAAAACAGACTAGCCACTATCATCGTTGCATTGATTCTTACAATAAGATATAATACAAAATTACAGCAAACAATCATATCATGTACCATACATGAAAAATGTAATACAATTCACCTTATCATCCACCTCGGTGTTGTGGCTTAGCCATGCATAAGCCTCTCTAAAATCATCAAACACATGAAGACCATCATGTGAATGAGTCGTTAGCACAATAGAAGGGGCTGAATATGCTTCTGCCCAGACGCAGTGGACCTACAAGGAGATATATAATTAGATATGGAGGGATCAAAGAAAAAAATCACATAAGACAAGAAAAATGATCAGTCATCCTCCATTGTACATAAAAGAAAACCTTTAAGACATGCAAGTGGATACATGCTCGCAGCCAATCATTTGATCCCATACAAAGCTATTGATATGGCAATAGAATGCAGACATGTCATGAGATGGCCATGAAAACTCAGTAAAACTTGAAAAAAAAACCACAAGGACATCAATAGTACATTTCTTTTTCCTAGAGCATTATATTTTTTTACACAAGTATTTTCTATTGCCTAATATTACATTTGAACCAGGTGTTTGAGGTCGGCTGTAGCTATTTTTGATTTCTTGAAGTGACAAGAAAGTCTCTAATTTCTGCTTATTTTTCTAGGAAAGTAGCTAAAAGATTTGATATATCCACCGTTTACAAAAATATTTATTAAATATGTCAAGATGATCAAGTATAGAAGGAAATAAAACATTGATACAACTGTCAATCAATTTAAGCAAGTAAAGACAAATAACCATTGAGGAATTGAGGATACAAGAAAGTATACTTACTACATAAAAGGCACCCAGCAACACCAGCAAGAGAAGAGCAATGATTGAAGACTCCAGAGGTAAAACCAGGAGCCTCTTCTCAATCTTTGACTTAATAGAAGGCTTAGAAGCCTTTTCCACATTCTCCTTTTCCTTCTTCTTGTTCCTCTTTGAAGATCGTTCCTTTGCTGGCTCATCACTTCTATCAGTTTTCACAACATCCTTTTGGATACTATCATCCCCAGAACCAAGATCTCCTGTCTTAATTGTCAATGCCATACAAGGAATCTTACTCTAATAGCTGAATTTGGCAATTTGCTCACCTTGAATTGTTGGGTTAATATGTTAAGTAAAACTCTTGAGTAGACTTACATCAATCTGGTGAGTTTGTGACACTCCAGGTAACTGAAATTTGATTGATCATGTAAAAACACTGAATGCTTCAGAGAGAGCAATACCAGACATTATGCATGCTGCAGGAGCAAGTACAAGCATTAGGCGCACCTGTAAACAATGATGGAAAAGATTAGGGTAGTTGATAGACAATGAAACATTATGTAGTTGGCTGAGCTTATATTGTACTTACCATCACACCAGAGAAATATACTGATGTGACAATGTAAAGGACCACAAAGGAGCTTGCATCAGATAGTGGCATAAAGCATGCCTGGAAAGCACCAAAGGTGATGTAGAAACAGAAAACAATGACAAATAAATACATAATTAACATATTCAAAGTTATAGGGAATAAAGACACCAACAAGCAGAATCAGTCGAACATCAAGGACTTACAATAATGCCAGCTGGTACCAAGAATGCCAAAACATTAATGTCCATAAAATAAGAAGGCCAAGTAGGTGGTTGATGTTCACTAACACTGGCAATGATTAGTATGTACTTGCTTGCATAAGTTCTGCAGAATTCGGAAGATAAACGAGGGGGGAGGGATGTTAGGGGCCGTTCAGGAATGACTTTTTTTTTTTTTTTTGACTTAAAGTTAAAATTTTAGTAGATTTACAAGTTAAAATTTTAGTAGATTTATAAGTAAAAGTGTTCGGCATCATTTTTACTTATAAGTCGGGAATTATAAGTAATAGTTGTGGAGGTGTTCGGCTAATAATGACTTATAAGTTAAGTAAAATGTAAAGATTACTAAAATGTCCTTTAGTAAGAAGAATGTTAAAAAAATAAGGAGGGGCAGTTTTGTCATTTCATTAGAGTTGACCAGCTTTAAAAAAATAACTTATAAGTCATTTTTTTAAGTTCCAAAAACCTACTTTTTTTTTACTTTTCTTTCGACTTATAAGTTAAAAAAAAAGTAACAACCGAACACTAATAATGACTTACCAACTTATAAGTTGGGTTGACCAACTTATAAGTTGGCGCCGAACACCCCCTTAGAAAGCAACCTCGAGACAGCAAGAAACAGACCAAAGGCAAAGGCAAAGAAAATCAAATTATGATAACTAGTCATTGCTGTTATGCATACGATAACTATCCTTCATTCTAGAGAAACGACATGATAATCTGCTAGTTTTCCTGTGAAAATTTCAAACTAAATAGACTCAAAAAGAGACGGACATTGAAAGCAAAAGAAGGAACCAAAAATCAATTTGGAAATAGGTCCCAATCTTAAAATTTGTTGCAATGTGTAAGAATATGAAGTTGATTTATGAAATTTAAGTACACAATTTCAAAATTTTAAAATTATTATTGTGCTTCTCACTTAGTTCTGGCATTAACCAGAACAAACAGATCAAGTGATCTAGATGGCTGTGTCCTTGTTCTACACATACCCGAAACTGACTCCTTTTAAGTATCCGTGTATAAAACAAAATTACTTGTAGACATCGACATGTCCAAAAAATTGAAACATGATATTATTTTAACATGTTAAGGAAGTATAATTGTTAGAAGAAATAAAGAAAAAATTGTATTGTACCAAAAGTAAGATAAGGGAAAATAAGAAAATGTTATAAAATGAAAGAACTGGCAATCATAATCATACATGTATGTTTCATAACATTTGGTGGCTTACTTTCTTTCTTGAGAAAAAAGGATTAATATTTTCTACCACTTAAAATTTGGGATTTTATATTCATTATATAATTAGAACAAGTCTAGAAATTATATATTTAAATATATAGGGCTTAGGATGATTGTGGTCACCACAACTATCTAGCTAGCCCAAGTATATAAACAGGGGTAATTGTGTCATTTAATCAATTTCATTAATGGCATTGTTGTCCTTTCACCATTTTATTGATCAAAATTACGTCGTTTTGGGGTAGTTGTTACACCCAACTAGCTATGGAAATCATAGTTACACCATCGTCATATATATATATATATATATATATATATATATATATATATATATATAAATGTAAGTCCCCCGTGTGTAGCTGTCCAACATTTATTAAAATATCGTCTTTATATCCAAGTCCAACTCATGTCATGTCAGTGTGTCCAAATAGTTGCAACATAGGAACCTATTAACAAATAAATAAACTACCATGTCATTGACCATATTTCACTGATACACTTCAGAGGATTTATTCCTCAATTGCATAAGTTCATCTGGCTATAAACAAGAAGTTTCTTGTACCAATTCTAGTAACTCAACCAAATGCAATATCCAGCAGAAGCTAAACAAGAAAACCCTAGCAGGGCACTCATAGCTTCGGTAAAAGCTAGCAAACTTGCAATTAAACATATCACATCTATACCTTAGTCAACATAACACATACATTTCACTAAAAAATTATGAAAGATAATGACATGAATAATGCATAAGAATCTCACGGATCAAGTAAGCTTAAACTTCGTCCACTCCAACCCTTTGTTGGACTAGAAGCTACCAATGTCACAAGTACAGCTATCACAGCACAACATACAACCCTGGAATCATAAATACATAATAAGTCAAAGAAGAAGGTCTATTTGTTTGCCATATATGTCAGCCAAGATATGGTTAGGCAATCGTCCTCTTCTTGCAGAGTAGTGCTAAATTCAAACTGTGATTTTATTATATGGATAAAGC
The DNA here is from genome assembly GCA_947179155.2 of Hedera helix. NCBI lineage: Eukaryota > Viridiplantae > Streptophyta > Magnoliopsida > Apiales > Araliaceae > Hedera > Hedera helix. Next base: position 7,336,588 of record OX359271.1, read on the forward strand.
AAATGCAAATATGCATTCCTACAGCTTGAAAGAGTGCAAAAACAAAATTCAGAAGGAACATGAATTAGCTTTATCTTTCTCTTCTTCCTTTCCTTTTAGTTATAATTGTGATCTTCTAAATTTTTTCCACTGATCCAAGTTACTAACACTTGCAGATAAAATAAGCTTACAGTCCAACAGATACAACAAGAGTAACTGCTACTTTGAACATTTTTGGTGAGAGAATTCCTTTGATGTAATACGCAAGAGCCACCACATGGATAATAATGAAAACCTGTATTTGAAATTTTCCCAAAGAGGAAACTTGGTATTAGTTAAGTTGGAATAACACTAAAATTATCTGATTGACATTAGTGTTCATGGCCTTAAGAGCAATGTATATCAAGTGATTGGGCAAAGTAACCAAGTAAACATGGGGTCATATGACAGGTAAAAGCATACAGATCTCTTCTTTTGAAGTTGGCGCACTACCAACATTCTCTAGCCTATAGACCTCTCTTCATTTGAAGTTGATCAAGACTTTCAGTATCTAGGTTTTAAGTAACTGTAACAAAATATGTATCGCACCAACAGTTGCTGCACAAAATACACTGACATGACTATATTCAACAGTATATTGAGAATATGTCCAAATTAAAGGATATAGAATCTCACATAAAGAGTTAGATTTTTAACGAAGAAAAAGAAGTTGATGCAATGCAAATTGAATACAACTGAGTTATTCTGTTGTGGAATACTGAGCAACAACAGTGTCCATCTGAAGTGTGCTGTTGAGCCATATATACCTTGGTCATTTTTTTCTTTCTATATTTTTCAGGTTTGACTGATATATATTAAGCTGATTTATATCTTTTGCACATCTTTTCCACAAAGGAAATGTTTGTAGCAAGTATGATTTTATTAGTACGTGTGTAAAAAAGTATAATTTAATTTGCTATAAAAGCTCCATAAGATCCTTGTGACAGCTAATTTGCATAAAATTCCATGAACTAACTCTTTAGGCAAATGAACATATACATATGTGGACACATCAGAGCCATTAGTCTGCACCGACTTACCATAAATGATGCAAAGTGTTCTGATGTCAGGACTGAATTGAAACCAACAACAGGAACCAATGCAGCTAACAGTGTTCCCAAAACAACCTGCACATGAAAGAGAAAGATATATGGTACTGAGAACTAGAAAATGACCAGTGAACAGGGTATCAAGCAGGAAAAAAATTGTCCAAGAGACGTAAATTTTTAGCACTCAACTAAATGAAGTTGATGTAAAAATATTAGTCAAAAGCCATACATTTACTATTTCTAAGAATAGCAGCACAGAACTGTCAGACTTATTTTAAAGGGAAAAAAAAGCACAGAACTTGTAACAGGATCAAATTGCTCAAAAGCTAGCAGCTAATAGTTACATAAACTGGATGGGTATTTCCTGCATTCTATGAGCTAGCATTTCTTATGATTTACATTAATAGTGTGCCACATAGAGAAAATAAGAAGAAGACATAGCCACTTATCACTACGTCAAACTTGCTGATAGCACCTTCTATCTCTTCTTCTTCTTCTTTTTGATAAGTACCCTTTATCTCATTTTAAAAAGCCTCCTATATTATCTTAGCTTGAAAGGCTTCACTCATTAATCATCACTTTTGCTGCAAGTTGAAAGACTTTGTGTATGACTTTTCGTGTAGCATGCTCTGTCTCATTTATTTCAGATCTTTAAAGAAATGGAAAGAAGTATTCGCTTATCTAATTTTCCACTAGCTAACATGCATGAACAAATAGGTTTAGAATATGAACCAGTCTTCCTAAAGCAACAGTACTTACAAGTGGAGCATATGCTATGTATAACCGAGAAGAATAGCGACCAGTTACAATACAAAGAAGTGAATGCATCGGTATGAGGTTGATAATAAAGGTGTATCCTCCCCAAGAACAGACCTGAAAGTGAAAATCATACATTGAGTATTGAAAAATAAAAGGCTGCAGGAAAAAATTGTTATGTGGACACAAGTATGATCATAGGCATTAGCAGCACCAAGAAGATTAAAAGGCAAAGCTCACCATGTAAAAGTATGCAATGGCATTCAATGTAGCATAGAAGAGAGATCCAGTGTTCAATGTCTGGAAATAATGAATTAAAACTGTCATGACATTGTACATTATACAGATCATACCCAGTGTGGAGAATCCCAATAACAACCACGAGAAAGAAAGTACAAAATGATCAAACTGTTATTTAATAAAAAAGAAATTAAAAGTGCAATAAACACAGCACAATTAGCACAACTTTGATCTGAATCCAACCTTTATATAAAGATAGAAAGTGAAGATCAAAGCGAATATAGCGACAGCTTCATTATCAAAGCTGCCAGCCACAGATCGGGATATATAGGATGGAACCTGCAAACAATGACATAATAGTTAAACAAAAGTTTAGAGGAAGTAAACACATATAGCACATCAATATATACATTTTAGATCTAAAAAGTTATTGACAAGAAACATCCAAGTTTACTGCTAACTGTCAAGACCTCTTAAACTATCGCTGATTGTCATCCCTGCTGTTCCCGTAATATAAGCATTAGCTCTACTAAGAACTAACATCACATGAATCACCATGCAAAATGGCAGTACTGCTGCATATCACAGCACATTAACCTTAAAGCTTACCAAGTACAAATCTGATCATACAATATTCGAAATATGAATATCAATTGATTTTTATAAAAAACCTGTAAAGCTCATTTGGCATCAGCAATATTTGACTACACTGGCGGCAGCCGGCAGCAACACAAGGCTGTGCTCTATTTCTGTTTTTCCTCTTTTAGAAATAAAAAACATCTGAAAGCCTATTAAAATGTTTCAACACTTAAATTCATTAATAAATCCAAAAAGTATGCAATGCACGTATGATTCAAACCCAGAAGTATGTGTTTAAGTTTTACTGAGAAAATGGTTGTAGTTCGATTAAAATTAACAAATTATTTAAAGAACATGTTGACATAATTAATAATTATTAACGTAGAGCATGATAATATAATTATACTGATCAACCATGTTTATATATTTTTAAAGAACAAAATAGCAAAAAGGTTACATGAGAAAGTTCTGCACTCAGTCTGAACTAGAGGAACAAAATAATAAAGTTACGGATACCCACTACACAATTTTACCATGGCCAATAGAGCTGCTGCAGTGAGTCCTACACCTGTGCCCTTAACCTCCTATATAAAGGTCATAAAACATGCAGGGAAGATCTCAGTTTGCAGAAATATAACTTGAAAATATAGGAGCTTACAACGTACAATCCAGAAAATAGGTTAATCCAGCCACAAACAAACCTTTGTCAAAAGGTAGGTTGCCCATGCAGCAATAGCAGAGAATAAGGGAGCAGTGAAGACACAAACAGTTTCCACAGATAGAGGAATATTCAAAGAATTCAATATCCTGAAATTATTTAGGCTCAAAATAATAAGTTGATTGAGGGCACTGACTGCTATAATTTTTGAATTTTTTTAAAAACAGACATGAAATTTTTTTATGTGGGCATAACATTAATCCCAAACACATACCACCATAAGGTTCCTGCTGTCGATGTTAATCCCGGGTAAACAGTTCCACCAATCACATGACCAAGAGGATACCTTGAGACAAGAATAGGTATGGCGTCATGATAGATATACAAAATAACAGCATGGAAAGGATAATAGCGACTCTTCTCTAAAACTACAAGAATAATAGCAATTACCAGGTCCGGTCATCAAACCAGTTCCAAAAGTCATATATTCCATTCTTTGTGAGAAACTGAAATCAAAAAAATATTTTTGTTACAATCTATATACATTAACATGTAAATATAAAAAAAGTTAATTCAGAGAGACACGCATGCAGTACATCAGAGACTTCTCATCAGTTACGAAAGAAAAAAGAAGTATTTGCAAGATGTGAGAAAAGGGGGGCTATGAACCAAATTAAGGATCGATTCCCAGTATCCAAATACCTAAATCATAGAATCGGTATCCCAACAGTTCTCATGTATGCATAGACATGCACATATGCAGTACATCAGAAACTTTTCATCAGAACATCAGCTCAGCAACTTCGGTGGGAATGGAACTGATTATTATTGTTATCTGGTTCTAATGTTATTTTAATTACTGTTCCCCAATGATCAGGAAACATAACAATATGAAATAATCTTCTTACGTCATAGTTTTAGTCTGTAGATATCTAATTATTTACAACATTACTCTTGTGATCTATCAAAAGAATCAAATTAATAAATAAAAAGAAAGAGCAAACAGGCTCTTAACCAACTTCCAGGAAGGATAGTTGCTCCAATAATAATTATTAACAACCAGTGAGGCTATCTATTAGAGCTAAATGAGCAATGAGGTTAAATGGTTAATATTACAAAACAAATTGAACAACCAACTAGAGAGGATATAATATATTGTCAGGATACAGTGACCAAGTTGAACGGAACTCTTTGAGGTGGAGCAACTACTTACACAGAAGAAATAACAGGAAAGATCTTCTGGAATTTATTTCCTGCATCTGCCAGTTCTCCCTATCAACTAAAGCGTAATATCCAAGTTACCCTACCAAAGGTGATGCTATTTCTAATCGTACCAAAAAAAATAGTATAGGGAATTATTACCAAACAGTATCCTTTTAAAAGGATGGATTAGGACGTTAGGTCATATGCACAGAAATGATTGCAGGTATTTCCCAGGGTTAGGCAAGATATCTGAAACAGCATAGACTTACTAATCATTTGTATTCCATCTTATCCTACGTTTGCATCACAGCTTACATATAAAGTTGACTTTTATATAGAGTTGACTTGACAATGACTAAGCAGTCGGGTATTAAAGTGATGTATGTCCTACAGTCTAAATGTAGTTCATTCACTTCAAATGGATAAAACTCCCATCTGACAACAATAAAAACATCAACATTTCAACTCGAAGCAAAGCAACTTTTAAACTTTTCTTCGGCCATTATTGACTGAAATACAGAAAATCATACACTCCAATACTCAATAACTGAATATAGCCACTACATTGATTGATGAGTAAAAAAATTGATCAAAACAAATTTACAGTCCCAAGGGGTCAGGTCCTGCTTTGAGATTATAGAGTATAAGTATTCAACATTGGACCATTATTTAATAAGTGATCCTAATTCGGTCCTATAAATGCTTTAGGTAGTTCAAAAATATTACACTAAGATAATTACAATATTGGAATTCATTTAGCTATTTTAGAGCGCCAGTAGCATCAAACTTATGGAATAGCTAAAGAAGACTGTTGTAACAGCAAGTGTGAGTCAGGGGTATATGTGACATTAGACAAATTCGAGCAGGGATATTCTTGTAAATCATCAATATATTAGTTGTGAGGTTATAACAGGAGAACAGGAGTGTAACGGAAGATTGTAAAAATCAGTTTTCTTTCTATCTCTAAAGTCTTCTATTTCTCTCTCTCTCTGTTCTTCTCTTAATATTTGGTATCAGAGCAGTACCTTCCTGGAGGCCATTAATGGCGGAGGGAACTCGTTTGGCACAAATGGAAAAATCTCACAAAATTGTCGAAGACAAGTTGCAGGATTTGGCTCGAGGACATGATAGTTTGGGAGCTACTGTTACAGCTATGGGGGAACAATTTGTGGGATTTGATGATAGATTGAAAGCTATGGGACTCGGTGTGGATGAACTTAAAGGGGAAATGCAGAGGAATTTCCAAACAATCATGGTCGCCATCAATAATGTTGCCAACGAAGGATCTCGTAAGGATGTCATGGGTTCTGATTCAGAGGAAGAAGACGGAGCAATTCCAAAGAGAAATTATAGGGCTGAATCTAGTACAAAGCTCTCTGATCTACCTAAGAATTTTAAAATTGAATTTTCTAGATTTGATGGTACTGAACCTAGGGCTTGGATAAGGAAGTGTAACAAGTTCTTTAATTTTAGTCCAATGAATGATGAAAGTAAAGTAGCCCTAGCCCAGATTTATTTGGATGGTAAAGTGGATTCTTGGTTTCAAGAATTCCAAGATGAGGTGGGAATTATTGGGTGGCCAAGATTTGTGGAAGAAATATTGATTAGGTATGAATCACCTAATGCTAAGGATCCATTTGAGGAATTTAAGAATTTAAAACAAACTGGTACTATGAGTGCATATCAAGAAGAGTTTGAACGGTTGAAGTCTGTTTTGAAGTCCAAAAGTAAGCATTATACAGAGGAATTTTTTGTTTCAAATTTTGTTAGTGGGTTGCAGAAGGAGATCAGACATGTGCTTAAATTGTTGAAACCTCCTACTTTGTCTGAAGCTATAAGTCTGGCAAAATATCAAGAATCTGCACTAGTAGAACTTGATACTCCCAATCACAGTAATATTTCTTTCTTGCCAACCAACACTTTATCCCCTTTATTGCCAAGACCAAATACTTCACTGATTCCTTTCAAATCCCAGAACCAACAAACAAAACCATATAGCTCCAGTTCCAATTATACCATATCACAATTTTCCAGTTCCAACAATTCAAATACCAAATATACTAGACCTATCACAAATTCTACTTCATATCCTTCAACCAGTTCAACAAACTCAAACCCATATATCATTAAAAGGTTGTCACCTGCAGAGATGCAACAAAGAAGAGAGAAGGGGTTATGTTATAACTGCGATGAAAAGTTTTATGCTGGCCATCAATGTAAGAGACAACAAATTTACATGTTAAAACTTGACTCAGAGGAGGAGCAACAGGAGGAAATTCAAGTCATTGATGAAATTGAGGAATTAGATTATTCAGAGGAAATTCCTAGTGACATGGAAATTTCTGTAAGGGCCTTAAATGGGGAAGTGAACCACAATACTTTGCGAGTTAAAGGAATGGTAAAGAAAAAACCATTGACAATTTTGATTGACAGTGGAAGCACTCACAGTTTTCTTGATTCAAAAACAGCAGAAATTCTAGGGTGTACTTTGGAGCCAACAGCTAAGTTACTTGTTACAGTGGCGGATGGAAGTAAAGTCATAAGTGACGCCAAATGTCCTATGTTGAAATGGTTCATGCAAGGGCAGGAGTATGAACATGAAGTTAGGGTGTTACCACTTGGGGGTTATGATGCAGTGTTAGGAGTGGACTGGATGGGAAAATACAATCCAGTTACATTTGATTTCCACAAATTAAAATTAACTTTTCAGAGGAATGGGAAACAAGTTACAATAAGGGGAATTACTGAACAAGCTATGTTACAGCCTATCACGGTGAAGGGAATTAAAAGACTGGTTAAGAAGTCTTTAGGTTTGATTGGGCACTTGTTTTCACTAACAACATCAGTGGTAGCCCAGGACAGCAGTGCACAACCAGCTACAGAAATTCAAAACCAACTTAAGCCTTTACTTGAAGAGTTTTCGGTTGTGTTTCAAGAGTCCAAGCAGTTACCTCCACACAGATCTTGTGACCACAATATTAAGTTGAAGGAAGGTGCACAGCCAGTAAATGTCAGACCCTACAGATACCCTTTTGCACAAAAGAATGAAATTGAGAAAATGATTAAAGAGATGTTAGATAGTGGAATCATACAGCACAGTACCAGCTCTTTTGCTTCACCAGTCTTATTGGTTAAGAAAAAAGATGAAAGTTGGAGGTTTTGTATAGATTACAGAGCCCTTAACAACATTACCATAAAAGATAAGTTTCCTATACCTGTGGTGGAAGAACTTTTAGATGAGCTCAATGGGGCTATGTATTTTTCTAAAATTGACTTGAAGGCTGCTTACATGCAAATACAGATGAATGAGGGTGACGTGCAAAAAACAGCTTTCAAAACCCATAGTGGACACTACGAATTTCTAGTCATGCCTTTTAGGCTAACTAATGCCCCAGCGACATTCCAAGCCTTGATGAATACCATTTTTGCTGCATACTTAAGGAAATCTGTTTTGGTTTTCTTTGATGATATTTTGGTCTATAGTAAGAATTTCCAATCTCATTTGTATCATCTTAAACAAGTATTCATGATTCTTAGAGATAACCAACTCTATGCAAAAATATCAAAGTGCTCGTTTGCTCAGAAAAAGATTGAATACTTAGGACACATTGTAACTAGAGAAGGGGTAACAGTGGATCCAACCAAAATAGTTGCGGTGGTTAATTGGCCTGCACCGAAAACAGTTAAAAATTTAAGGGGATTTTTGGGATTGGCTGGTTACTACAGAAAATTTGTGAAGTCCTATGGGGAAGTGAGCAAACCATTGACAACTCTATTATAAAAGGATAAATTTCAATGGAGTGATGCAGCTGAAGAAGCATTTCATCGCTTAAAGTTCGCATTGTCTAGTACATCAGTTTTAGCACTACCTAATTTCACCAAACCTTTTGTGCTGGAAACAGATGCAAGTAATAAGGGAGTAGGAGCAGTTCTTATGCAAAATGATAGACCAATAGCATTCCTGAGTAAAGCTTTGGGTCCAAGAGCTTTGGGTCTATCTACTTATGAGAAAGAACTCCTAGCAATTGTGATAGCAGTGGACAAATGGAGACCTTATTTGTCATCTGGGCAGTTTATTATCAGAACGGACCATCAATCTTTAAGATACTTCATGGAACAAAGGATTACTGCTCTGATTCAGCAAAAATGGTTATGCAAACTCTTGAGATTGGACTATGTTATTGAATATAGAAGGGGCAAGGAAAATGTTGCAGCAGATGCACTTTCAAGAGTTGGTATGGATGATGCCGATTGTTCTATGATTTCAGTTGCTATTCCTACATGGATGGAGGACTTGACAAATAGTTATGTTGGAGATGTTAAAGCTCAACAATTGATAACACAATGCCTATTGGATCCAGGCAACAAGATCAACAGTTATAATCAGGGGGTATTAAGGTGTAATGGGGTTCATTATGTGGGAGAAAATGGTGAATTGCAGAAAAGACTAATTACTGAGGTTCATACTTCAGCCAATGGAGGACATTCAGGAATCAATGTAACTCTTAAGAAATTGACGCAATTGTTTTATTGGCCAAATATGACGACACAAGTCAAGGAGTATGTTAGGCAGTGTCATATTTGTCAACAGATGAAGAGTGAATCAGTTGCTTCCCCAGGGTTGTTACAACCTTTGCAGATTCCAACTCAGGTATGGACTGATATAGCTATGGATTTCATTGATGGGTTGCCTAAATCAGAAGGTAAGGACAGTATTTTGGTGGTTATTGATAGATTGACAAAATCTTGTCATTTCATTTCTCTCACACACCCTTATTCAGCTCAAACAGTAGCACACGAGTTTTTTAATCAGGTGTACAGACTTCATGGGTGCCCAACTTCTATTGTAACCGATAGGGACAAAATTTTCTTGAGTAATTTTTGGAGAGAGCTATTTAAAATGTTGGGAACAAAATTGCGTTACAGCTCATCTTATCACCCTCAAAGTGAGAGATTAAATAGATGCTTGGAGCAGTATCTTCGGTGTATGGTTGGACAAAAGCCCAATCAATGGGTAAAATGGCTTCCAGCTGCTGATTTTTGGTATAACACTAGCTATCACTCTGCTATCAAGTTGACACCATTCCAAGCGCTCTATGGATATTCACCCCCTCAGCTTCCTAGTTACCATAGTCAAACTTCTAACGTTGCAGCAGTAGATGCTTTCTTGAAAACTCATGAGGATATGTTGAAATTACTCAAAGAAAATCTGCACATTGCTCAGCACAGGATGAAACAGAATGCAGATAAGAAGAGGTCAGAACGAGTTTTTCAAAAGGGAGATTGGGTATATTTGAGGCTACAATCCTACAGACAATCTTCAGTAGTAATGAGGAAGTCACAGAAGCTTGCACCCAGATTTTACGGACCCTTTCCAATTATTGAAAAGATTGGTTCAGTAGCCTATAAATTGGAACTACCTCATACTTCAAAAATTCATCCTGTGTTCCATGTTTCATTATTGAAAAAGAAACTGGGAAACACTGCAGTTCCTCAAACTATTTTACCCCCAGTTGGGGAGGACGGGCAATTGAGGATGGAACCTGAGAAAATCGTAGAAAGAAGAATGGTTAAGAGAGGTAACAAAGTTGTGGTACAGGTATTGGTGCAATGGATTTCTTCAGCTCCAGAAGATTCTACATGGGAGGATGCGGCTGAGATTAAAAAGAAGTTTCCCTCTTTCCAGTTTTAAAGTTTTCAATTTCCTTTCAGTTTAGTTGCTGTTGACATTTATATAGTTGTAGGATAGTTCTTTCCTAGTTTCAGTTCAGTTGGTTGTTGAATGTACTTCTGTTGTGATTGAATTTTTGATCCTTGAGGACAAGGATCTCATAAGAGGGAGGCAATGTTGTAACAGCAAGTGTGAGACAGGGGTATATGTGACATTAGACAAATTCAAGCAGGGATATTCTTGTAAATCATCAATGTATTAGTTGTGAGGTTATAACAGGAGAACAGGAGTGTAACGGAAGATTTATGACAGTAAAAATCAGTTTTCTTTCTATCTCTAAAGTCTTCTATTTCTCTCTCTCTCTGTTCTTCTCTTAATAAAGACAAAATCCAAACCTGGGTGACTCTGTAATTGAAATAAGGATCAAACTCATGAATAACGCTCTCGTATTTAATAACCTGCAAACACAAGTAAAAAATTATATCCACTCAAATTCACAAACCAAGCTCCGAATCCCTAGAAAGCTCAAATTTTAGAAACATTTCACGGATCAGACCTAAATTTTACGTGTTTAAATCCATTCTACGTGTAATTGCATAAGAAGGTTGAAAATCAGGAGTCTTTACCGAGAAAAGACGGATCGAAAATGCGAGAACGCCAATCAGGAGGAGGATGAAGAATGATAGCACATTTCCGAATGCGTATCGTAGAGCTGAATCTTTTGCGTTCTCTAAGGCCGCCATTTACGGCCAACACAAGCTCTGGAAGTGGATAGAGTACCGAGTCTTTGTAGGTCTCCAGTTTCCAGTTATGTAAAGAGGAAGAGAAGAGACTTGGAAATGGAACCAAAGGGAAGAGGAGACTACTAAACTACCAGTTTACCCCTATTGTTCTACAGCGGTAGTAAGGTAATTTAGGAGTAACTGTAACTAATCCTCTGGTGGGGTTAAGAAAATTAGGTATTGAAAGTGATTATAATTATTTATGGGAATTGATATTTTCACATTATTTTTTATATTTTTACACGATAGACCTCACATGTATAACTTATAACGACGGATAATCATTTTTATACATTTATAATAATACTTTTTGTGAGATCTACTTTGTTAAAATATCAAAAAATAATGTGAAAATATCAATTTTCCTATTTATTTATAATTATATTGGGTAAGATTGTATCAAGAATTTTTTCCCATAGATAAAAGATAATAAAAAGATGAATTTGCCCTTAGGAGTTAGCAAATCCTATAAATTATTGTTCTAGTATATTATGAAAAAAAATAAAAAAAATAAAAAAATCTGTGATAGGCCAATATATCTCTCATGTCCTCTCAAATAAATTCTTATTTTTAGTTTCCAAGGATATGTTCTTAAATTGCCTTGAAAGGAGCATATCAATCCTCTGAATCCGGTACCAAAGGTATAATTTCTCCACGAACAACAACGTTGTTTTTCAAGCCTTTTAACCAATTGATATCGGATATAATATGTGCTTAGAACGAATTGGGTTTAGTTAATTAAGTTCAAAATGAAAAAATAAATGATTTATTGACATCAATAAAATGATTAATAAACGTTGTTAGTAAAATAAATTAAAATACGCAGTATAGTAGTTGAATTAGAGCTTAGTTGTAATTTGTGATATATAGGCTACGTTTATTTGTAAGGATTATAATCCTAATACATGAATTATAATCTCAAAATTATAAGATAAAATTATTAATCTAAAAAATATCTCATTTGTTTTTAAATTTGGATTAAATCATTTTATAATATCTGGACTAATAATCCCAAGTCCAAATTTAAAAACAAACAAGACAAATATGGGATTAATAGTGTTATCTCAAGTATAATCCTTGCAAATAAATATAATATTGGGATTATAATCCTGGAATTATAATCATTACAAACAAATAAAATATTTATTGAAATACATATTGCACTTCAAAATTTACATATTAGAGTACTATTACACCCCAAACTTTAAAAGATATCTACTTGCACCCTATAACTTTAGTTGGTGTGTTAAATTGCACACTCCAAACTTTTATCTGACCAAATGTGATCAAAAGCGTCGATTTTTTAAGATAAAATTAATAAATAATAAAATATATAAATAAAAAAAACTAAAATTCGAACATTTCTCGTTAAAGATTGAAATACAAATTTCTTTATTTACTAAAGGTTAAAATAGTTAAATCATAAAAAATAAAAGAAACAAAGAAGAAAAGAAAATTAAAATAAGATAAAATTAAATCCTAACCTATTCCTAGTCTAGAAAAAGTATTAAAAATCACCAAAAGTCAATTAGATCAAATCAAACTCTCCTTGTCGTTTCAGTTACCTTTACCGATCATACCTCCACCGTCCTCATGGCTACCCTTGACATGTTCATCCAATCGCAAAATATCCGGTCTATTATTCGAGGGTCGGTCCAACAGCATAATTAAAAAAGATTGAATTTTAAATCTCATTTTTAAAAAATATTCCAAAAGGTCTTATAAAAATATAAGCCTAATTAAACTTTTAGAGTTTATAATCCAATTCAAATACTAAATACCTAAAAAAAATTAACAGTATTAAAAAAATAAATATAAAAAGACCTGAAACTCTGAAAAGTCATGTCAAATAAAAAAAAATCAAAAAGTCAAATAATGACTTTTTAACTCCCTCTCTCTCTCTCTCTCTCTCTCGGTAAACTCACACAAAAACAATTCAGACCACTTTCTCATTAAATTAAAAAAATTATAAAAAAACTCTTCTTCTTCTCTCTCTTTTTCACAGTGAGTCGGTGACGGTGACTCACTGACTCGGTCTCCTTCCTTTATCATCAACTCGAGTTTTCATTGCAACATAAGGGACATGGTTCAAATTCTTTAGAACTAAAAGCCAGCATTCTTCAGAACTCAAGTTTGTGTTTGTTTGGTTGTTATATAATTATAATATGACTCTTACAAGACAACCAAGTAAATATGAAAAATTAAAAAAAAAAAAAAAAAAAAAAAATAGATCTCAAAAAGGGTCTTGATAAATTTGTTACAAGTAATAAAAATAATTTAACAAAAAAATTAAATTAAAATTTTGAAAATGAACAAGTAGATAATGAAATAGAAGAGAATAAAATAGAAAATATTGAAATAGAAAATATTGAAAAAAAAGATAATGAAATAGAAGATAATGAAATAAAAAATATTGAAGTAAAAAATATTGAAATAAAAGATAATAAAATAGAGGATGATGAAATAGAAAATAATGAAATAAAAGATAATGAAATAGAAGACAATCAACATCTTAATGAAACAAGTGATTATAGTCATAGAAATATTTATGATCCAAATCAATGGAAAAATATTGATACAAAATTAAGAGATTTATTAGTAGAAAATGGTCCAATTAGATATAATAATTTAATTTTTTCTCGGGATGAACTCTTTAGACATTTTTTCACTACACATTATATTTGCAAATTAACAAATGGAAAACACTTGATAGAATGTGGCTAGTATATTCAAAAGATTTTGATTAAGTATTTTGTTTTTATTGCAAGTTATTCAATATGAATCATTTTACAAGTAAACTAGCTAATGAAGGAACAAAAGATTGGAGAAATATTGGTGTTAAGATTAAAAATCATGAAATAACTAATGAACACATAACTAATATGAATACTTGGATTGAATTAGAAACAAGATTGCAACTAAATAAAACAATTGATTAAAGTATTCAAGAACAAATTACTAGAGAGAAAGAATATTGGCAAAATGTATTAGTAAGAATTATTGTCGTTGTAAAGAATATTGGTAAACATAATTTAGGCTTTTGGGAACAAATGAAAAGATATATCAAAAAAATAATGGCAATTTTTTAAGTTTAATCGAAATGATTGCGGAATTTGATATAATAATGCAAAAACACGTCCGTCGTATTCAACAAGATAGAATTCATAACCATTATCTTGGACATAACATACAAAATGAATTGATAAGTTTGTTAGGAAATGAAGTAAGAAGCAATATTGTAAGACCCCGAATTTTATGAAATATAAAATTTAATTTTCTTCATATATATTTTTTCATGAAACAGTAAGTGGTTAAATTGACAAAGTTAAAAGTTAAGGATGTTTCGTGCAAATTATACCTTGTTGGACAATATTCGTTTTGTCGGGGAATATTCGGGCCGTACGACGGCGCCGAAATAACAAATTATTGGTGGACCCCACAACGGAATAATTGTCGGATATAGAAAACGACAGAAGTAACCTTTTTATATAAAAATAGTCAACGATCTTAACTGTTAAAATACCGGTGATAAAAGAATAGTAGCATACGGTAATTTATGGTATTCTACAGTAGCATGCGGTACTCTACAGTAGCACACGGTATTGCACAGTGTCTTATATTATTGATCTGAAATTGACACCCTAACTGTTGCACATCATTTCATCAATAATTGTTGTTGTATAATATTTTATGTTATCAATTCAATTATTGTTGCTACACAGTATTTTGCATTATTGATTTAATAATTGTCATTACACTGCATTTTATATCATTGAGTCAATAATTGCTGGTGCGTTGTATTTTAAAATTATTGAACCAAATAATTGTCACAGTAGCAAATACACAGTAATTTATATTATTTAAATTAATAATAATCTGTAACATGTTTATTACATTATTGTTATTATTGTTGTAGCATTATTTTATATGTTGGATCCACAGGTAGAATAAATAAAATAAAATAAAATAAAATAAATATTATTATTTTTCAAAAGTTACTATTCACTGACGGAAGTTACTGTTCACATCGGAAAAGTTACTCCGGAGTCACTGTTCACTCCCGGAAATCACTATTCATCGACTGACAAAAGTTACTGTTCATTACTGTTCACTTTTTGAAAATTTTAAAGTTACTGTGCAAAGTTACTGTGCAAGTATTGAAATTTTTTAAAAAAAAACGTTTGCGCAGCCTCTCTCACCTACCAAATGCACAGTGCCCACCTACCACGCATAGTACCCCATTTTCCCCTATAAATAGCTTGTTCAGCTGAATAGAAAAATCACACCTAAAACATAAAATTTTTCTATAAGAATTTTATGAGTTTTCTCTGAGAATAGTAAGGTTATTTTGAGAGTTTGAAAGCCAAAAGGAGTGCAGAAATTTTTCAAGTAAGTCTTTTATTAAAGAGTAGTAATTTTATAAATTCCTATTTTTCACGGTATTCACAAATCTTCCTTTAGAAGACTCTTCTATTAGAAGATTCATTTTTAAAAGCTTTCTTTAGAAGATTTATTTTGAAATATTATTTTAAAAACTATTCTAAAGTTATTATATTATACTACAAAAATTATGTTAAATATATATAATTTTGATAGTTCATAATATACGAGTTATCATACACTTTGAAATTTATATGTGGTAATTACTAATTTATATTATAAATATATAGGTTGATCAACCTCATTTAAAACAATATCCAGTCACGTGTTAAGGTAAGGAATATCAATCTTTTCACACTCTTAAACTTACTACGGTAAGGGGTATCATTCTTTTCATCATCATAAATGGATATTATTTTCTTTCTTACTTGAAGGGATTATCATTCTTTGATTCTCGAAAATAATATCGTTTCTTTCTTGTGCCATTTACTTCCATGTATTCAAATTGTGGGAATAACCTTACGGCGCGGTTTACCGCCTGTTGGTGAATAACCTTTTGTATTCATTCCTTATTAATCTTTGAGAATAACCTTACGGTGCGGATTATCGCCTGTTTGGTGAATAACTCTTCGTGTTCAAATTCTATTAAATTGTGGGAATAACCTTACGGTGCGGATTACGCCTGTTTGGTGAATAACTCTTCGTGTTCAAATTCTATTAAATTGTGGGAATAACCTTACGGTGCGGATTACGCCTGTTTGGTGAATAACTCTTCGTATTCAAATTGATGGGAATAACCTTACGGTGCGGATTATCGCCTGTTGGTGAATAACCCTTGTTATTTGTCTCGTATGGAAATAATTTGTCTACACGAATTATCACATGACACTTTTATTCCATATTCGTAAGTGATATCATTTTCCTTTATACTCATAAGGGATACCATCTTTTTCATCTTCCATTATTCAAACTTACTATGGTAAGGGATATTAATTCCCTTCACCTTTTGTTAATCAAACCTGCTACGGTAAGGGATATTATTTTCTTCCATACACCTAAATCGAAACTTATTATGGAACTATTGCTTCTATAATTCCTGAAAATATTATATGTTCCATAATAGTTGAATTTCATTAGTTCAACTGAACCTTCCTATTTTCTGAACATTTCTATTGAACTGTAATCGTTATTCTGAACTGTGGATCTTGAATATCATTTTTAAATTTCACTCCACATCATGTTGGCAATTTGGACATTATTTGAATCTGCACAAAGTAAACTTCCGACACTTATTGTTTATCCTGTTCTTCTGTTCATCATTTGTATCACTGTTATTTGTATTAATCATCAAGAATCAAGCTGTTGTGAATATCTGTGGCCGGGGGCACAGATGTGATATAATTGTTGAACAGATGATAGGTTAAAGGCGATATACTAGGTTAAAGGCGATACATCTGTTCGGTGTCTTTTATGGCACGTGGTGAATGTTCTCTTTGGCCCGTAGTGCAAAGATGAACTGTTGGTTGGTATGATTATGACCAAAGGCTGAATCTGGTATAATCATGACCGTTGGTGCTTTATTGAATATCTTTGGCCCGTAGTGTAAAGATGAACTGTTGATTGGTATGATTATTACCAAAGGCTGAATCTGGTATAATCATGACCGTTGGTGTTATATTAAATGTCTTTGGCCCGTAGTGCAAATATGAACTGTTGATCTGCATGATTATGATCAGGAACTGTGAATTTTTATTATCATGACTAATGGTATTTCAGATGATAAAAGTTGATGATATTTTTACAAAAAAGAGAAGCGAGTGGACATTATAGTCTGCATTATTCTTCTAATAGATTGCTCATTCTGCTGCTATTATTGATCTGAACATTGTTTAAGAATTTAACTACAGTTTTTGATATAAACCTTGTAGTCTATTGTATTCTATCAAGAACTCAACTGTTGAAGGCTAATGATAATTTATTCGTCATTATCTTAGTCATGATATTTCTTACTGGGCTATTTAAGCTCACCCTTTCTTTTGTTCCATTGTTTTTCAACAGGAGATAAAAACGTAACAGGGTCTAGCCGGGGGATGGAGTGAGAGTCTGAGGAATAGCTGTCGTAGTCTTCACGTGTTGTAAAATAGTGTGGCAATAATAGTGAAGACTTAGTTGTGTATTATTATACACTGTATTGTTGTACGTTGTGATTTGTTGTAATAATTTTGTTGTAGTCTTTTGACGACTCAAGTTTGGGCTGTATGGGCCTAGATTTGGGGGCGTCACAGTTGGTATCAGAGCTTAGGGATATGGTCTTTAATGGAGATCTGGGGTTAGAACTAGGAGGGGAGAGACGAATAGAATCAGTCACTAGTGTGTCCTACCTAAATTAGATTTTATTATCTAATGAGTTGATTTGAATATAGGGACATGAAGTGATGAGTCAGTTTATTTGAACTAACAATTATTTTGTGACCACAGTTTAGTATGACATCTGGAAATCAGGAGGATAACTATGAAATGTCCGGTACGTCAATTTCGGGGACGAAATTTCATAAGGAGGGGAGGTTGTAAGACCCCGAATTTTATGAAATATAAAATTTAATTTTCTTCATATATATTTTTTCATGAAACAGTAAGTGGTTAAATTGACAAAGTTAAAAGTTAAGGATGTTTCGTGCAAATTATACCTTGTTGGACAATATTCGTTTTGTCGGGGAATATTCGGGCCGTACGACGGCGCCGAAATAACAAATTATTGGTGGACCCCACAACGGAATAATTGTCGGATATAGAAAACGACAGAAGTAACCTTTTTATATAAAAATAGTCAACGATCTTAACTGTTAAAATACCGGTGATAAAAGAATAGTAGCATACGGTAATTTATGGTATTCTACAGTATCATGCGGTACTCTACAGTAGCACACGGTATTGCACAGTGTCTTATATTATTGATCTGAAATTGACACCCTAACTGTTGCACATCATTTCATCAATAATTGTTGTTGTATAATATTTTATGTTATCAATTCAATTATTGTTGCTACACAGTATTTTGCATTATTGATTTAATAATTGTCATTACACTGCATTTTATATCATTGAGTCAATAATTGCTGGTGCGTTGTATTTTAAAATTATTGAACCAAATAATTGTCACAGTAGCAAATACACAGTAATTTATATTATTTAAATTAATAATAATCTGTAACATGTTTATTACATTATTGTTATTATTGTTGTAGCATTATTTTATATGTTGGATCCACAGGTAGAATAAATAAAATAAAATAAAATAAAATAAATATTATTATTTTTCAAAAGTTACTATTCACTGACGGAAGTTACTGTTCACATCGGAAAAGTTACTCCGGAGTCACTGTTCACTCCCGGAAATCACTATTCATCGACTGACAAAAGTTACTGTTCATTACTGTTCACTTTTTGAAAATTTTAAAGTTACTGTGCAAAGTTACTGTGCAAGTATTGAAATTTTTTAAAAAAAAACGTTTGCGCAGCCTCTCTCACCTACCAAATGCACAGTGCCCACCTACCACGCATAGTACCCCATTTTCCCCTATAAATAGCTTGTTCAGCTGAATAGAAAAATCACACCTAAAACATAAAATTTTTCTATAAGAATTTTATGAGTTTTCTCTGAGAATAGTAAGGTTATTTTGAGAGTTTGAAAGCCAAAAGGAGTGCAGAAATTTTTCAAGTAAGTCTTTTATTAAAGAGTAGTAATTTTATAAATTCCTATTTTTCACGGTATTCACAAATCTTCCTTTAGAAGACTCTTCTATTAGAAGATTCATTTTTAAAAGCTTTCTTTAGAAGATTTATTTTGAAATATTATTTTAAAAACTATTCTAAAGTTATTATATTATACTACAAAAATTATGTTAAATATATATAATTTTGATAGTTCATAATATACGAGTTATCATACACTTTGAAATTTATATGTGGTAATTACTAATTTATATTATAAATATATAGGTTGATCAACCTCATTTAAAACAATATCCAGTCACGTGTTAAGGTAAGGAATATCAATCTTTTCACACTCTTAAACTTACTACGGTAAGGGGTATCATTCTTTTCATCATCATAAATGGATATTATTTTCTTTCTTACTTGAAGGGATTATCATTCTTTGATTCTCGAAAATAATATCGTTTCTTTCTTGTGCCATTTACTTCCATGTATTCAAATTGTGGGAATAACCTTACGGCGCGGTTTACCGCCTGTTGGTGAATAACCTTTTGTATTCATTCCTTATTAATCTTTGAGAATAACCTTACGGTGCGGATTATCGCCTGTTTGGTGAATAACTCTTCGTGTTCAAATTCTATTAAATTGTGGGAATAACCTTACGGTGCGGATTACGCCTGTTTGGTGAATAACTCTTCGTGTTCAAATTCTATTAAATTGTGGGAATAACCTTACGGTGCGGATTACGCCTGTTTGGTGAATAACTCTTCGTATTCAAATTGATGGGAATAACCTTACGGTGCGGATTATCGCCTGTTGGTGAATAACCCTTGTTATTTGTCTCGTATGGAAATAATTTGTCTACACGAATTATCACATGACACTTTTATTCCATATTCGTAAGTGATATCATTTTCCTTTATACTCATAAGGGATACCATCTTTTTCATCTTCCATTATTCAAACTTACTATGGTAAGGGATATTAATTCCCTTCACCTTTTGTTAATCAAACCTGCTACGGTAAGGGATATTATTTTCTTCCATACACCTAAATCGAAACTTATTATGGAACTATTGCTTCTATAATTCCTGAAAATATTATATGTTCCATAATAGTTGAATTTCATTAGTTCAACTGAACCTTCCTATTTTCTGAACATTTCTATTGAACTGTAATCGTTATTCTGAACTGTGGATCTTGAATATCATTTTTAAATTTCACTCCACATCATGTTGGCAATTTGGACATTATTTGAATCTGCACAAAGTAAACTTCCGACACTTATTGTTTATCCTGTTCTTCTGTTCATCATTTGTATCACTGTTATTTGTATTAATCATCAAGAATCAAGCTGTTGTGAATATCTGTGGCCGGGGGCACAGATGTGATATAATTGTTGAACAGATGATAGGTTAAAGGCGATATACTAGGTTAAAGGCGATACATCTGTTCGGTGTCTTTTATGGCACGTGGTGAATGTTCTCTTTGGCCCGTAGTGCAAAGATGAACTGTTGGTTGGTATGATTATGACCAAAGGCTGAATCTGGTATAATCATGACCGTTGGTGCTTTATTGAATATCTTTGGCCCGTAGTGTAAAGATGAACTGTTGATTGGTATGATTATTACCAAAGGCTGAATCTGGTATAATCATGACCGTTGGTGTTATATTAAATGTCTTTGGCCCGTAGTGCAAATATGAACTGTTGATCTGCATGATTATGATCAGGAACTGTGAATTTTTATTATCATGACTAATGGTATTTCAGATGATAAAAGTTGATGATATTTTTACAAAAAAGAGAAGCGAGTGGACATTATAGTCTGCATTATTCTTCTAATAGATTGCTCATTCTGCTGCTATTATTGATCTGAACATTGTTTAAGAATTTAACTACAGTTTTTGATATAAACCTTGTAGTCTATTGTATTCTATCAAGAACTCAACTGTTGAAGGCTAATGATAATTTATTCGTCATTATCTTAGTCATGATATTTCTTACTGGGCTATTTAAGCTCACCCTTTCTTTTGTTCCATTGTTTTTCAACAGGAGATAAAAACGTAACAGGGTCTAGCCGGGGGATGGAGTGAGAGTCTGAGGAATAGCTGTCGTAGTCTTCACGTGTTGTAAAATAGTGTGGCAATAATAGTGAAGACTTAGTTGTGTATTATTATACACTGTATTGTTGTACGTTGTGATTTGTTGTAATAATTTTGTTGTAGTCTTTTGACGACTCAAGTTTGGGCTGTATGGGCCTAGATTTGGGGGCGTCACAAATATTATTAAAAAAGTTAAAGAAGTAAAATATTATTCAATCATACTTGATTGTACCCTTGACGCAAGTCGACAAGAACAATTGTCTCTCATATTATGATGCGTAGATATTACAATAAGTCTAATACAAATAAAATAATATTTTTTAGAGTTTATTAAAGTATATGGTACGAATGGAAATTTTTTATTTGATAAACTTATAGATGTAATGAGTAATCTTTAACTAAATATTAATGATGTACGAGGACAAAGATATGATAATGAGCCTAATATGACAGGAAAACATTAAGGTGCACAAAAAAAAGGCTACTCAATATAAATTCTTGAACATTTAATACACCATATGGTTGTCATAATTTAAATCTAGTACTTTGTGATATGGCCAACTCTTGTCCCATGACTATATCATTTTTTGGAATAGTAGTATAACGTATATATTTATTATTTTCCTCTTCCACAAAATAATGGAAAATTTTACAAGATAATATTCAAGGTTTAACTCTTAAGCCATTGTCAACACGTTGGGAAAGTCATGTTGAAAGTATTAAAGCAATAAGATTTCAAGCTCCAAGAATAAGAGATGCATTATTGTAATTAGCGGAAACTAGTGAAAATCCTAAAACAATAAGTGAAGCTAATTGTTTAGCAACATGAGATTGAGAAATTTGAGTTCTTATTGGGCATGATTATTTCACATTATATTTTATTTTCCATCAACTTAGTTAGTAAATATTTACAATCAAAAGACATGCATATTGATATTGCTATAGATCAATTAAAAGGTCTAATTTCTTTTTTTGAAAAATATAGGGAAAGTAAATTTACAAATGCTATGATTTCATCTAAAGAGATTGCATGTGAAATGGGTATAGAACCTATATTTCGTGAAAAGTGTTGAGTTCATAGAAAAAAAATAATGTGATGAAAATGTTGATGATGAGGTAACACAATCTATTGAAGAGTCTTTTAGAATCGATTATTTTACATATATAATTGATCAAGCTATTTCTTCACTAAAGAGTAGATTTGAACAATTTCAAAATGATGAAAATATTTTTTATTTTTTATTTAACTTAGAAAAATTAAAATCATTGACAATGATAGTTTAAAATAATATTGTTTGGATCTCGAATGTTTCTTAAAACACGAATTTTTTTCCGATATTGATGGCTTAGATTTATTTTTAGAACTAAATATTTTAAAAGAAATTTTACAAACAAAAGAAAATATTCCAATTGAGATACTAAATTATATATAAAAAAAGTTAGATTCTTTTTCAAATGCAGGCATTGCTTATAGAATATTATTAATAATTCCTGTAACAATTGTTTTTACAGAAAGAAGCTTTTCAAAATTAAAATTGATAAAATCTTACTTAAAAACGACTATTTCACAAGAAAAATTAAGTGGATTAGCAATACTATCAATTGAAAAAGATATAATATCAAAACTTGAATATAAAAATTTAATTAATACTTTTGCAACTCAAAAATCAAGAAAAAATAATTTTAAATAAAAAATATTAATACCAAACATAAAAACCTCATTTATAAATATGACTTTAGATCTCAAATTATCTTTAGCCACCTCAATCGTTGGTATACTACACTACATACACGCAACTCACCCATCGGCGTTAATTTTAGAGTCATGATCGTGGAGGTGGTTCATAGTGATTTGGTAATGACAGTTGATCCAATCACATTACCATCGTCAACACTGCTTAGATCTTATCATCAAAAAAGGAGGAAACGAAAAGAATATAAGCCTACGGCTAAGAGAGAGAATTGGGTGAATCACCAACAATACAAATGAAAAAAATAAAAATAAAAAATCCTTCCTAAAGAAACACCGATCATTGAGGCCTAAAGTTAAATCAGTAGAGTGAGGGGATCCAACCAATACCTGGTGAAATATGAGACCTACAACATTAAACAAGATAATCCCCATCACGTCAGCGGTGATCTATTTGGGTTACACAATCTGTTTTCTTCGTTTTATTATTGAGGATGGATTTGTACGTTAAGGGAAGAAATGGAGACCTGCACTCTGTTTTTTGAGTTTGGGATGAAAAAGAAAATAATGGAAACTTAATGTTTAATAAAAAAGAAAAAAATATATAAAACTTATATGTTTTCTTTCATGTTGTTATTGAGAGAAAACAAACAAACAAATTTAAGTTTCACATTTAAATTACCGAGTTACTCTTATATTAGTTTTATTATGTTTATATTCTAGAGTGAGAGTATAATAGAAATTATAAAAGATGATATTATGTTATTTAGTTTTTTTTATCTAAATTCGTCCATTTTTTTACGGAAAAGTATAGCTAAAAAAAGTGATTAAGTTTTTTGTCAATTTCTTTACTTTTCTATTCATTAAAAAAATCAATAACAAAATAATTAGACACAAAATTTAAGTCTTCCATCTATTTTTATTTTTGTATATTTTAAAACTCAGTAATAAATTGTTATGAATAATACTAAATTATGATTTGAGAGATCTCGTGAGTGTGAAGTTAATTTTATGGTAAGTTAGACAATGTATTAATACACGCAGAGAGATAACATTCCTGACCTACGTGTTAGTACTGTATTGATCTCTTGTTTAACTTATCATGAAGTTAATTTCATGTTAACAGGATCCTAATTTGAGGACTAGTCAAAGGAATAGGCCTGTTGGATTTGAGGTGGCAGAAGCTGATGTATTTGGTTTGGATATGTTTTTTTGTGCGGTTAAGAAAACATCGGCAGCAGTGTGACAATGAAGTCAGTGCAGTCTCATCTATTATGCAGAGATGGGTATGAATCCATTCTTCCAATGATGCGTGAATTCTTTAATAAATTTTCAGTTTGATGTTTTTAAGATATTTAACGTGGAAGTTTACGATTAATTAGCTTGTTTTGGTGTTTATATAGATAGATATATACCTACCTTCAAGGTCGAAGTATCCGAAGAATCTAAACACCTTTGGAGTTGGTCCCTTGGAAACTCACCATCTTTAGACAAAGACGATAAACAGTCAAGAATGAAATCCATGCTTAAACCTGACCTCAAGACTCCAGTAGCATGAACAAACTGCTATAATAATCGACTCTTATTCAGTGATGGTCATATATATGCCCCGGGACAATCCAAAGTTATTTATCCTAATCACCTAATTAATTAGAAACAACTAATTTTCTTGAAAACAATTGTTTGATGAAATGCAAAAAAAATCAGCAAAATGTGTTCTGAGAAAATCAGAATATATATATATAATGAAAACAAAATCAAGCAAAGAAATATCAAATGCCAAAAGCCTCTTTAATATGCTAGCATCAGGAATTTTCTTTAGCTGATTATACCCGAGCACTAGTTCCTGCAAAAGCAGCAACTGCATCTTAATGCAAGAAAACCAAAGACCAATAACAGAAATAAAATGCATAAATTCACCCTTTTTCCTTGGGCAATCAGCAAAAATATATATCAATTCCCTATGCTCTTCTTCTTCTTCCATCCATTAGATATGCCTAGCCACCTAACTTTATCAATTAAACTTGGAACACACACACACACACATATATATATATATATATGCATTCATTGAATTATTGCATGAGTATTCTGGCATCATAAGGAATAATATATACTCGGCTTAGTTTGGAGCTCGAATATATTTCTTTTATGGCAAATTATATTAATTAATTACTCATTTGGAAACAAATAATTACTTCTTCCCAGTAATATGGAAGTATTTTTTGTGCGCATCAAAATTTAAAAAATAGAATGAATTTTCTATTTTTTATTTTTGAAAAATGCATTTTGTTTTGGATATGTAACTCTCACACCAGGACGTATAGTATGACTATATTACAACTGCTGTGGCCAATACAAACTAGGGACTTACTCGCAGGCCTGCTAAATTAACACTTTGGGTAGACTTTGTTTGGCGAAATTAATGTATATATGTATGTATGTATATATATATATATATATAAAAAAAGGACAAGTTGTCTTGAAATTGTAATAGAAAATTTTAAATTAAAATAGAAAAAAATATAAAAATTTGTAAATTTAATTTGACTTTATAAAATGGAAAAATGAAGAAGAAAACTTGAATATGATATCCTATGTTACTCATATACTATTTTCTTTCAAAATTTAATACCATTATTGACTTTCTGAAGTCAATTAGAGACATTTTTAAAGACATAAATTCACTTAATTTTAGTCATTATAATGACAAATATATTATATTCTATTTAAAAAGCACTATTAACTATAAAGATTTATTGTTTCATAATTGTTAATATCAATTTTAAATTTAAAAATATTTTAAATTAAATTTTAAAAGTTAATAATAATCTTATAACTTGGAATGGAATGAAGGGAGGACTAATTTTGTTGCATTTTTATGTTGATGGTATAATTGGTTTTTATGTTGATGTATCTCAACACTTTTTTGCTGTTGGTAATTCTTCTGTACAGCTCAAGCAATTCAGTGTTGCTTAAATAGGCCACATCCAAGTGTTAGTATGATATTTGGAATGAATCCAAAAGTGTAACAGAATTAGAATGCACACTTAATTATGGGGAAAAATAAAAAAAGGAAAAGGGATAAGACCAGCAAATCACTATAAACCATATTTTTTCATATATATAGTTATGTATATTGCATTCATGTACTGTGTAGCAGATACTAAAGCCTGAAATGGCAAATCGAGCTGAAAATGTACAATGTCGTAGAAGAGATGACAGAGCCTCTTGTATGTATATATTCATTCTGCCACTACTTTTAGCTGAAGACTATCATTTGCTTATCTTTATGAGCATGTGGAAACATGCCTATATTGTTAACTTCCTCTAGTTCTTACCAAGAAGAAATAGTATGATAATCTTCAGACCTTATTTTCCTGTACTTTCTTTTAAGGTTTCTGAATCAGTAACACCTTTAATCTCATTTTTCGAATCTTGTATGGTAACAAGTCTGTCCTCCTTTGATTCAACTTCTCCTCCTACAACTTCCTTCCTTTCAACCATTCTACTCTGATTTTTTGAAGTAGAGATGGTTGAACGATGTAGATTTATTTTCTGATAAGCACTTTCTAAATCTTGCGGAATTCCATTCTCATCATGAAAGCTATGATGCACTGCACTTCTGGACCCCTTTTCTGTAGAGACTTCATCTTCATGATTTTCCTTAACTGCCTCATACTTGTCCAGCACTAAGCTGTGGTCATGCATTTCTGTCTCATCATGAGCCGCAATTTCTTTCTTCTCTTGGTAAGATTTGACTTTAAGATCTTTCTTTTTGTTTCCGGTATCACCATCATCTTTCTTTTCAATTTCTCCAGCAAAGTTTGCACCTTCTGATTCAGAGACACTTCTGTCAGTAGACCACGCTACATTCCCCTTGCGCCCCAAAATGACAGTTCTGCTTTCTTCGTTGAGTTTGCTTTTTGCATTCCCACCTTGGTTTTTCTTCTCATTATGCAAAGGCTTGATCTGGTACATCAACCAGATGCAAACGGCCAGAAGAAGTGTGAACTGAACGGCCTGCTTAACCTTAAATCCTTTGGGTCTCTGGTTCCGGCTGGTGGACTGGTAATTTGTCATATTCTCAGATTCAAGAATTACTCTGGAGCAAGTAATTTCCTCTGGAAATAAAATGCAAAGACAAATCAGATAAACAAATATCATATATATGCAAAATACTATCACATATAGGGATTTAGTGCTTGCAATACACACGGCTTTTACTGGAAAAATATGAACTTCGTCATATATATGGATTTGGAACATGCATCACACGTCTTTTACTGGTTAAGAACATGTATTCTTTGGCTGGTAAACTATGGACATGTGGTATGTCAGTAATTGGAAGTTACTCATATAATCAGTTAACTGAAATGAAAAGGAGCTGTGGACAAATTACTTTTTTTGTGTGTATGAATATAATTCCGCTCGAGTAATCATGCAAGAAGACAGACTTACAAGGAAAAATGATCTCTAACAATTACATAAGTAGAAGGAAAAAAATTAAACTATCGTTCAATATCATGTATCTTTTTTCTCTATCTGATCCTTTCCTCTACTTAAGATACAGAGAAAAAAACTAACCAATATATTCTTCCTAGACGGAAATTTCTAGCCTTAGACTTCACTATGCACTAAAAAAATCAATAACATAGAAAAACACTTTCAAAAAGTATTTAAATTTTAATAACCAAAAGAAACATAAGATACAGGACAAAAGAAAAGAGATGGAATCCAAGGCAGAGAAAATCATAAAGACAAACATAAGCACCTGATTTAATTCCTGCAGGGGAAAGGGGGTAATCATGTTTAGAACTTTGGTTGGTAAGCCTCAATATAGTGCTTAATTTAAATTTAAAAAAAAAATCATTCAAGAAAAGGTTTCCAAGGATTTTTTTTTTTTAAAGACGAACTATAAAAACTGGTGGAAAAGAAAAGAATTACTGATCAATAAGTGCAAAATAATGGGGGCTTCTTGAGCCTCGACTAGAAGAACTAGAGCTAAAAACATTAGTTGATCCAGTTGGTTGATCAGTACCACTCATTTACTGCAGCCAGGCTTTATGGGAAAATATACATAAAAGCTACTTCTCTTTGATTTAAGTACCATACAAATTCTTACATTCCTCTTCTATTGATTTTGCTACTTCTTTTCCATCCAGGTTGTTATTTCCTCAACAAAAATTGAGACATTCTAAACTTCTTTTGGTTAGTTGTTCTTTTATTCTTTGTATAATCACTTTCTGCAGGTAACAAGCAAAGGAAAGGCTTTTCTTTCCTTATGTTTTCCCCGGATTCCTTTTCTTTTTCTAATTATTTCCCTGGATTCCATGCTTCCTGCTTTATATAACTAAACAGTGTAAATAATACTCCCTCCGTCCCAAATAAAAGTCTTGTTTGACTTTTTGCGAAAAGGATAAAATGACAAAATTGTCCATATTTAAATTCTCATTTAATTGTATAGTTTTCTGCACATGACTAATGATATTTCATAAATATGCATAGAGAATAGAAATATGACAATTAATACTAAAGATATTATAGGCAAATTATTGTAAAAAATAAATTATTTAAGATAAGTAGATATTTAACTTGGGACTACATAAAATAGTAATAAGGACTTGTATCTTGGGACGGAGAGAGTAACGTTAATTTTCTTCTGTTTTCCAAAATTGTATTAGTGACCCAATACTGCTATAGCTTGTTGTGGGATATGGGAATTCATAGTTTGTTTGCTTGTTTTTTTTTTTGTAAATAATAATATAAAAAAAACTATGAATTCCCATATCCCACAACAAGCTATAGCAGTATTGGGTCACTAATACAATGTTGGAAAACAGAAGAAAATTAATAAAAATCAATTCTTGGAATTTCCATAATTAGAGACATGAGAATTGGGACACACCACTAGGAAAGAAGAATAAGGAGAAGAAAACAAAACATTTACCAATCACTTCACTCTCTTTTCTTTCAATTCATTTCCTTAGAAAGCAAACAGAGCATGCAGTTCCTTATGTTTGGATCACAGCAAAACCCTAGACACAATTTCAGTCTCTCAGTTTCATAATCCACCCAAATTCATTTAAAGAAACCAAGAAATGAATTTTAATCAGAAGTTCACATCACAATCGTATACACCACCACAATTCAAACAACAATTAAGATACGCAAATTAAAATAAAAGGACAAAAAACCTTACTTTTTTACCTTTCTTGGTGAATCTAGTGGAGAGATAATCTGTAATTCAGGTATGGAGTGAGTATTAAAAGAGTACCCAAAAACCCTAAATTTGGGAAATATTGAAGACTTGAAATGCAAAGTTTGCGTTCACTTTGACTCTGATATTCTTTCCTCTCCTTTAGCCTCCGGAAAATGTTTGAATCTTCCAAGTCAATTGATAAATGGTTGGGAACTCCAAAGTAGCAGTTTTTTTAATATCCCATTCCCAGATTACCCCTCTCTTTTAATGAGTCTCGACTCTCTAGCCAAAGATTGGCCAATTTTAGTAAGGTAATAAAACTAATATTGAGGGTAAATCGGGAAGTTTAAATGTTTTGCCGCCGGTTATAGCAGCCCACGAAAACGGATTTGAGAGTATGATGACGTGGTTCAGACTTTAGTTCTTTTTTATACTTTTAGCCGGTCGTATCTCGACACGTAGCATTATGCCGGCCAAGTTTAGCCAGTGTACGATTGGGGCCTTTAACTGAGTTGAAATGCTTTGGGCTGAGCTAGATAATTCTTGTTTGAGCCCAAATTAGTGACAGTTTATGGCCCGGATACCTACTTCATCTTTCTTGGGTAGATGTTCTGTAGCCTTTTAATCATTAACATTTTGCCTAAATTCGGAAGAGTTTGTTGTTCAATGATAGCGACTTAGCGAGTGATGTGTGATTATCATATTTTATTAAGTTAAGAGATTTAAATTTTGAAAAAGAAATAAATTTCTCGTAGGATATTTTCATATAGTGAATTGATATTTTCACATACTTTTATTTATTTATTAATATTTGTATATGATACTCTCTCATATAAAAATAAAATTAGTCCACTTTCATATAAGGAAAAATCGTGTAAAAATATTAAAAATTCATGTAAAATTAGTGTTCCCCTTAAATATAACTAGCAACTCAGGCACACCGCACACGCGATACGTGTGTATAATTTACAGTTGAATTTTACAGTTATTATAATTTCGGATTAATAAATTTGGATAAAAAGTTTTGAAATTGATATAAATGAATTATGCAAGAGAATATGGGAGATGAGAGAGGGCACAAGAGAGAGGAGGGAGTTAAAAAATAAAAGAGAATAAAATGTAACTATTGTTGAAAAATATTATTAAAAAAAAAGTACTTTAAATTATGAGCCAGAATCATAAAAAAAACACAGTTACTAAAGTCACACACTTTATTAATAGAGATATACTATAAATTTCTTTTATACCATTTATTGATTTGTAAAGTGCTACATATAGTCAGTAACTTATTTGTGTATCTGAAAATAATAATTGCAATTTTAACTATTATAAAAAACATGAGAGATAAATTTTGTCGAACTTTCTC
This sequence comes from Hedera helix, assembly GCA_947179155.2. Lineage (NCBI taxonomy): Eukaryota > Viridiplantae > Streptophyta > Magnoliopsida > Apiales > Araliaceae > Hedera > Hedera helix. Next base: position 7,366,999 of record OX359271.1, read on the forward strand.
TTGATAACCTTCTTTTGTAATTGTGCGTTACTGAGTTAAGCATTAGTTTAAACTTGATAATCAAACATGACACTTAATGATCAGGTACCTTAATCTTACAATTTTGACTAAGATTGGGATTAATAGAACTCGTTAATTTCTTAATATTAGTGTTACAAAACTATATTTGACTGTATTTGGTGAGTGTAAACAAGAAAAAAAAAAAGGAGGGAAAAATAATTATACAATAAAATCATGAGCTGATAAATTCTTCTCCCAAGTTAGAATTGTTTTCTTGGTTGAACATGTGTTCCCCTTCAAACATGTCAAACTCATCTTAATTGCATTGGATCTCGATGAAACAATCTTATAGATTAGAAAGGGCATGTAACACAAAAGTGTGTGACCAAAGTTTTAATCAAGAAATTCAAATTGATTAATTAAGGAAACTGATAAATTTACACTTTTTTTTGATAAATTCACACGGTGGACCTCACAAAAGTGTTGCTATAGATGTATAACGACAGTTAAACCGTCGCTATAAGTATTTTTGTGAGATCCACCGTGTAAATTTATCAAAAAATCGTGTGAAAATATCAATTCCCATTGAGGAAGAAGCTTCAAAGTCTTGGCACAATATCTCAATCCTTGGAATCCCGGGAGATAATAAGGCACTTAATTAATTAAGAAAACTTTGCCAAGAAATTTTAGAAACAAATTAGACAATGACTATGTCCTTAGCCGGACCACCACTAATTTGGGATTTAAATATGTTAATTAAAAATTAATTAGCTTTATTCAGAGTCAACTAAATTAAATCATCAAAGTGCTAGGGAGAATAGAAATTGGTGCTTTGCTGTGGGCTCAGTTAGGCATGCTTCCATTAATTTGATTTTTAATACACAACTAGATTATCAATTCAACACTCAGATCATTTTCTTTCTTTTTCCGTGTTTAGAAAGCGCTACATTTAGAATTAATCGATATGTTTATCTCAATTTTTTATGCGAATTTTATATTTAACTCATCTTTATTGAAGTTATCGTCCGATAATTAATTATTATAAAATTTTAATTTCGCATTAAAATATGTAAGGCGATAAAACCATAAAACTATAAAGATCTTAAATTTATTACTAGGGTAGGGTATCAATAACATATCATCGTCACTTATGAATAATTTTGTTTAGTCGGTATAATTTACGAGTTTATTTAAACAATGGATTGAGTCTAGGGTTTAACTTTGGGCCTCGGGTTTTGTGCATGGAATGAGAGAATTTTTTGATATTCTTTAGTCATCTCCTAGGATCTATCCTCTTATATGAAAAGGAGTCCATGGTACCCATAATTCTAACCAGACCTACCGCATGAATGCATTTCAAAATTAAATAAATCAGGAATTGCACATAATTAAATCAAAAAGACGAAAGAAAAGCCACACCCTAAGCATAAATAATTAAAAGGCACCTTAATGTAAACATCAAAGCCCTACTGATGTTAATGGAGGCATACTTTTCTTTATTTTGCAGCTTGCTTTTTAACTAGATAATTACAAATTATTATTTGAATAGAAATGGCCGGATTTATTGAGTTCATCTGTTTTTTTTTTCCTAAATAGATTGAATATTTATATAAGCCAGTCTTCGATCATTTAAATCAAGCAATTGATATCTAACTCAGGCCTATATGACATGATCGACAGATAGAAACACTTCCACCTTTATACATAGACCTGACAAACTGGTTCGGGACCCGTGGACCGGTCCAAAAAAATCGGACTTTGAGCTTTAAAAATACAGCCAAAAAAAGTTGAATCATTTTTGGCCCGACCTGACCCGTTTTGGCCCGGCCCAGCCCACGGGCTATTTTTTTTAAATTTATATTGCTTGACATTGTTGACAAAAAAAAAACTTAGAAAATGAATCAAATAGAGAATTATGAAGAATATAAAAAATAATGTGTTATAATTGTAAATAATTAGTGTTAATATGTATTCCAAATATAAAAAGTTAATCAGTTATGTATGCTTTTTCATGAATTGAAAAAAGAAATCATGACACACATGAAGAATATTTTATGCCTTACTTAATATTTTAAATTACAAGTCATAATAAATGAAATTTTAAAAAAAAAAATTACATAAATGGCCCGCGGGCCGGCCCGGCCCACACGAGCCACAGACCAAATGTTTTGTAGCCCGCAAAAAATGGGCCATTTTTGGCCTGGCCCTTTCTGGCCCAACCCGCCCGTTTGTCAGGTCTATTTATACATATAATAATAATGATTCATTTATGTTTCGTATTAATTCTCTAAAATATTAAGTTGCTAGTTTTATAATTGTAATTTATTAATAAAATTATAATGATAAACTTAATAATATTATATTATTTTATATGGGAATTTTTTTTGTTGAACAAATGATTTTTTTTTCTTTCGGAACATAACAAATAATCAGCTCACAATACTTTAGATTTTAGATGTTGAAGGAAAAGAGTCATAGGAGTGTACGATTCATTGTACGCCTCAAGAAGATTGAAAGATGTACTAAATTAAAGAGTAGTTGATGCACATTTCATTCCTGCCAACCTACTAGAGCTGGCTGGTGACCTATATTCTCTCTCTATATATCTGCAACAAATGAAGGTGGAGGAACATAACATTTGATTACATTACAACATGTCCACTCTTCTACCTATACAGTATTCATTAATGTACGCACCATGGGACATGCATGCTATATATATATATATATATATATATAGAGAGAGAGAGAGAGAGAGAGAGTTTGCATTCACAGCAATCGATTATTGAGAGCACTATTGTAACTATCAATATAGGAAACAAATTGACTGTGAAAATTCTTGCTGCTAGAGACTCTGATTGATTAATATGAGTATAAAATCTCAATATATATTACCTTTCAAAATTCATTGAAAATGATGAAAGATAAACAAATTAAAAATTATTAAAGTCAGAAATGGTTAACTTGGACATGGGTCGCATGTTTCAGGGCGAAACCATTTCTTAGGCGGAGCCTGTGCGCAAAGCCTGGCCCGAGGTGAGAAGACTTAGTCCGACTACGGTTGAGATACTCTACATTATCAAAAAAATTAAAAATTAAAAATTAATGCAGGGATAGTAAAATAAGTCGTTAATACTTCCTTGAAATAAACAACAAATAAAAATAAATAAATCTTACTTTCTACAAAGAAAAACAAAAAGGAACAGAGGGAGTACTTTAAAAAATATTTAAAATTATAAGTGACCCTCAATTTTGGATGGAATTGAATCTTTGTTGCACGCTTAAATGCATGTAGGGAATTTGTGATGGCTTGAAATTAACTAGACTAGCTATTGTTCTTCACAAGTTAATTATATAACATGAAACCTTGGAAAACTATTTTTGACCTTCAAATGTTAATTATTTGTCACTCGATTAAGTTAAACAAATAATTTGACTTGTCATCAAGCTAATCAAATAAAGAAAACCCATTAAAAATCATTAGCATATCACTTTATAGCTGCTTAAGTGATTGTATATCCTCACTTTTGACTTTAATGTCCAAATGGTGTGCTATTTTTCAAATTTAATATATACCCACTCCCCCACTATATTTATTCATTAATTTTATTTTATTTTTTCCTATGTTAAGAATAAAATTCTTTTTATTTTCTGCAATCTTCTTCACCATACAGACCTATATATAGCTCTCACTTCTAAACCAACCAAACTCCTTCTCATCATCTCTTTCTGTTACAAATTAAGCTGTCACATTTTATTTCTCTAGATATGGAAATAGAACCAAGTCCACCAATGAAAGCTACAAAGCTGTGGAGTACAGTAAGAATAGTTTTCTACATGCTAAGAAAAGGCTTAACAAAGAGCAAACTAATGCTTGATCTTCATCTCATGCTTAAACAAGGCAAGATTGCTAGCAAAGCTCTAACCAACCTAATGCTTCACCATCCCTACTCCACCTTTAGTTGCCGGCCCAACGACGTTAATTCCTCCTTCATTTCGCCACGGGCCTACGAGTTTAGCTGCAGTAACACCCCATTAATCCGTCGTCGTAAATATCATTATCATCATGGTCGTCGTAACCAAAACCACCAGCATGATATAGATGTGTCACGAGAAGTGTTTGACATGTTTGATGAGTATGAAAGTGTGGAGGGGTCGCCAATGATCAATTTGCCGGGGTTTGGACGAAGTCCGATGGCCGTGAGGCAGCTGAGAGTGACGGATTCGCCTTTTTCGGTCAAAGACGTGGAGGAGAATACGAGTCAAGTGGACATGGCAGCTGAAGAATTTATTAAGAAGTTTTACAAGGAGTTAATGGAGCAACGAAAGATAACAGATTCGCCGTCACCGCGCCACAAATGGGGTCGGTGAACGGCTGGCCATGTCAACTTTCCGGTGGTGGAGATCGAATTTCGGCTAGGGTTTCATGGTTAATTTGCGTATTGTGCATACATGCATGATCTTAATTTCCACAAAGTAAAATTAAGTTGTTACATACCACGCATGTTTAGATGGCCTGAAGTCACGTGACTTGTGCATGATCATATTTGACATCCTAACTAATGTTCACAGTCAATGTAATTGGTTTACTGGTTTACTTGTGGAGTTGGCTTGGCTTAATTTGATGCCAAATGCCATTTTCTTCGTCTTGATCGAGTACTTCTAGCTGTTTTTAAGTATTTGTTGATAAATAAAAGGATTTCTTTTTATGAGTTTATTTATTGCTGATTTTCGTACAGTTTGTATCCACTGATCAAAAGGCCAGAATTGAAGGTGAAAGAGGGTCTTTGTGTTTGGCCACCACTATAGCTTTTAAATGTTTGCCTAATTGTCAAACTTGGTGGATTTAGAGATTTGGAGTTATTAGATGGAGTAATTTTTTTTTGAATTTTTTTGTACTTTTTGTCTTTGTAAGGGTCAGTTTTTCCTGCTTGTTAGTGTCTTCACTTCATTTAATTACCTACTCCCTCCGTTTCATTTTATGTCTTTTTTTATTTGTTATTTATAAATTTCAAAAAAATATTAATAACTTAATTTTTTATATTATTTTTACATTAAATACTAACTTATTTCCCTTTTATTTTTTTTAATAAATTTTAAAAAGATAATATGAAGATTTTATATTTATTTTGATCGATTAACCAAACAAAATATTTATTATATTCCTAATTTTTTTTTTTTTGTACCATCTGTTAAAACTTGAAGAATTCTCAATGTCCGGCGTATTCAGGTCTCCTCTAACAATCAAAACCATCAATAAACACACTAGCCGCTGATCACAAACACAAGCATATACAAAGACCATATGGACTGCACAAGAGAGACCTGAAAGATATGAAACACTCTCCCAACTTCATCCCCCTACCCCCACCATGATCCTTAATTCTGATGTCATTTTTTATATATGGAATATGTATCTATATTCTACTCTCTACGTTCAAAATTATTTAATTATTATTGATTTCTGTAAGTTAATTTAATATATTTTTAAATTTAAATTTGAGATAATTTATTAAAAAATATAAAATAGTAAAATCTTATAATAAGTAATATTTTTAGAAAGTTTATAATATTTTTATTATATTGAACTAAATTTAAAGACTCTATACCAATTTTGACTTTTAAAATATTTTAAATTGATTTTACAAAATCAATAATAATTTTATATTTTATAAGGGAGAGTATAATATACCAATCTTTGATAGGTGAAGAATATTCTAACTGAAGAAACTAATTAGGAAAGGAAGAAAAAAAGAAGAGAAAAGGACTAATAAGAATTGAAGAAACTTCTCTATATATTCTTCTTGACCAGAATACTGTCTTAGCAGGAGCTCGTAGCCTTTACAACAAGCAGTAGGTATTATAGTCTGGCATTTAATTTAATGTTATATCTTATGGATATCTTAAATATTACAGAGTACCAGACTTATTATATAGGTCGGTTATCATATCACGAAAAATGCATAACATCTGTTGTACACTTTATTCATTTAAATCGACAAGGACAGCATTTTGTTTTACCTTTTCCTTGAGAAAAATGATGAATTGGTTAAAAATAACGTGAGAGTAATTAAGTAACCAAGAAAAAATATATTAATTGTTACAAGTGATAAACTTGATTAGTATATATATATATATGTCACTTAATTAATTCTTAGAAAAGGGTTGTTGGTTATATAAAATCTATAGAATTAATAGTGCGCTTTCCTTTTTAATTAAAAAGAGAAAAAATAAAATAAAAAAATAGTCTCTTTAAGCTTTGAGCTTTCAAAAGTATTCTTGATCACTCTCTCAGTCAGACAGAAAGAAGCACATACCATACACACAATCAGCTTGAAATGATGATTATCCACCTCAAAACATGCAGCACAATTAATTAATACTGATTAATCATTGTCCCGATTGATAATTGCAACATGTACCGTACATTCAACTGCTTAATTTGTGCAAACTTTACGATTTTTTTTTTTTTTTTTTAATAATACGTGTTAGGACAGACACAATCAAATTAGGCCCGTTGTTAGTTCAGTCCCAAAGATGAATGTCAAGCTCATATGGGCTGGCCTAGGCCTTGAGATTGTCAAACCATGACCCAAGCTACGAGCACACCATTTAACAGAGGGGCCCACATGACCACCCCTCAGGCACACAATTGTATCTCGAGCGACACATTGTTAGGTAACGGTAGATTTTTCATTTGCCAATGAATTCTCCGATTCGGTCAATAATTGATTTCTTGGAATTGAATGATCTTTCGATCTTCGTTTGATTTCGATGGATAAATAGATTTCATGAGACCTGCCCACTATTGCTATGAAAGAAATACATCTGGAATTTTTATTACTCACTACGTCGAGATAGATTTGTTCTATCCGCGTTCATCTATCACAATGAGTTTGGATGACGCGCCCCAAGACATAAAACTCAAAAAAAAGAAAGAAAAATAGAATCAATTTTTTATTGCTCAACCCCTTTTATAAATTTCATTGTTCAAAAAGAGACTCGTATCCGCTCTTAGGTGTACTAGCCCAATGCCATTTTTGACTTGGAAAGAACAGGTTCAAAAAATTGTTCATACTATGAATGTCCCCGACCGAGCTCACTGTGCACGTGCTTGAGTAGATAGACTGATAGGATGTGAGGAAGGGTTATATATAAAAACAGATTAAGGTGGGTAAAAAGTTTTTTTAGACACAATTTTTACGCAAATTAAATCTATACACTTTTGATAAACTATCTCTTAATCTTATTTATCGAATATGAATATGTTAATGTTTGTGTAGATGTGGACAAAAAACTGTTATTAGAAACTACCCTAAAGACCAGGTAATCATCAATACCTTAAATTATCCATATCTAAGTGGGTGGAGCATGCATTAAGGTGCATCTTTCGGCAACTGTTGGATTTTTTTTTAGTGAATCATGTATAGTTTAATTTGGAAGATAGACATGATATTTTTGGATTTCGAAATTATCCACAACTTTGATTTAGAAATATGAAAAATAAAAAAACCATGTAACTATGGAATTAATGTTCAATTAATTATTGATTAAACTCGTATAACTAGCTGCAAATTAATTAGACTCGTCTCCTGGTTCGGAATGAAAGAATATTTGTTAAAACAACAAATTACAATTTTTGTAGAGCAAATTTATTAATATAATATAACCTACTTACAGTTCGACCTGTTCGTTCATAACTTATAAGTTGGTCAAATCACCATATAAGTTGGTTTTTATTAAAATGTTTAACTGTGACTTATTCTTTAACTCATAAGTAATTTTTGAGATGTAACAATTTCTTACTTCTCAAAAAATAACGTATAAATCATTCTAAAATAAGTACGTTTGACCAAATATAAATATTCTTTTACCCTTATTTTAATAGTACTCTTTACATCTTATTTTTACTTATAAGTTATTTTAGTCAAACAACTTCACATTTTATTTTAACTTAATTTATGAATTATAAATCAAAATTATGCCATATATTTTTATTTATAAATCACTACTTAAAATAACTGTTAAATTTTAATTTATAAATTATTTTAAAATAAGTTATGTCCGAACAAGTGCTTCCAAAAATAAGTTACCAAATCTCATTAGTACTATTATGTATTCATAAGTTATGATATTGGACCAGTGGTAGTTGATATGGTTAGCAACTTAGCATCAATTTTTCCTTCATAAAATTTGAATAATTAAAATTAAAATTGAACTCTGGTTTAGCACGAATGGATGGAGTATCACTTTGTAAAAAAAATTCTCTTTCAAAAGGTATTCTTTTGGTTGTATAAGTAGTTAAAATATGAATAAATTTATAGATACATCAATTTTACTTCTTTCTTCCTGATACACAAGTCCAAAAGTCATATTCACCAAATAAATAATTTTTTTTCTCCTATTACGTTCACTCGTTTGAGTTTGATTGTGCCAAAACGACATTTGAATTTGTATATCGGGAAGAAGTAAGTAGAGCAGTTGTATTTATAGATTTATTTGTTAAAATAAACTTATTTTTAAGTCTAATTAGACAGCATGGGCCATCATTTGTAATTATGAAGTGTTGTGAAAAAACACTTGAAATTACAAAGACTTGTTGTCACGTTACTTGGGCTGGTTTAGTTTGAACCTACTTTAACCTCACCACAATGAAGCCCAAAACAAAATGAAGACAATGTCTCAAGGGCAGATTGTTTGAGTTTGGCTTATATATATTAGACTTTGCCTTGTGTCTTTGAGTTTTGGAAAGAAAAAAAAAATAAAGATTTATTTATAAGTTTTGGAGACAAAAATAAAATAAAAACTCAAAAACTAAAAGTAGGTTTAAAAGAAGTTTTTATTATTTTTAATTTTTTCCCCTATAGTTTGTGAATTTATATTAAAAAATAGAAGGAAACTTAATTTTTACATTTAGATTACTTCCTTATCCTTACAGTTCATCCGTTTCAATTTATAAAATCACTATTAACTTTTTAAAAGTCAATTTAAGATATTTTTAAATTTAAAGTTGACATAATTCATTTTAGTAGTATTTTTTAGGTAGTTTATAATATTCATAATTGTATTAATATAAATTAAATAAATTTATCTCAATTTCTAGTTTAATAAATACTTAAAATTAACTTTTTTAAAAATAAATATTAATTTTATAATTTAGGACGTATAAAGGATTAAATTTTGTTAAGTTTATAGGTAGATACATTATAAAAAGTTAAGTTTATATTGTTTTCATCCAAATCCGTTTATTTATCAGTAATAAAAGTAATTAGATTTTTTATTTTTTATAAATATTTTTATATTAACAGAAAAAATTTATTTGTAAGTCGTTAATATACTAAAATTTACTTACGGGGAGTGATATTTTTACATAAATTTTTTATATTTTTATATATTTTTCTTTCACATAAAAATATGGCTCATTTTATTCTCTTATAAAAAAATATTATGTGAAAATATTAAAATTGAAAATATCCCTTTCTTTACTCAATATAAACGATAAAACTCATAAATACTACAGGCCTATTTTGATGTTTTGCCAAACAGACCCTTTGCTATTTCGTTTTTAAGACACTGCTCCTCTTTCTTTCCATCCTAAACTAAGGATCGCCTGAGACATTACAACAAACAACTTAAGTTTATAGATTTGTCTGTTCAATCAATACCAAAACCGCAAAATTAAAGATTCATTTTTTCCATTTCCAGTTCGTTCAATTAACCAAATTATTCCACTTCGGTTCAGACGCCATTGATCTTTCGATCTCCATCGAGATCAATAAAAACTCTAAAATCAGCATTCAATTCATCAAATCAGGCACCGGCAGTTTAATTTGTGAATTCAATGGCGTATAATTGGCTCAAAGCGGCTGAAGGTACGAGTTTTAAACCACTATCTATATATTTTACTTGTATATATGTATGTTTAGATACAAGTTTATGCACCTAACCTGATCAATTTTTATTGGAGAGCGTTTCGAATCTGATCCGGGATTAATATTTTTAATTTCGTTTAATATTGTGCGGTTTCGTTGTGATCTTGCTGCATTGTGTTTGGGCTTATTTAAAAATTTAACTAATCATCTGATGGTTAGTCTTTAGGTAAGTCTGAATAGAGAAGGTTCAATGTAGTAGCTCTTGCCAGGTTTATTAGCTCATTTAGCTCTCGAGTGCTTTTGAAGGAATTGGTATTGGTTTAAAGTCATGTATTTGCTTGCTCTTGGATGTTGTATTGGGTTGTTTGAATGGTTACTGCCCGGGGTTTTGCCGCAAATAACAAATAAGAAAATATTTATGATTTTTACGAGAATAAGAGGAGTAGCTTATTACGTCTATTGATTAACATAAAGGCTTTTCCTTTTCCATTCTATTTAATTTTTAATATGCTATCATGATTCATGAAAGAACAAGAAAGGAAAATATATGGATTTCAATGTAGTTCTGCGTTGTGACCACTGATTTTGAGGATTTGGAAGCAAGAGGGATGCCAATCTTTTCTCAAAGTGTGCTTTTCAATTTGAGGGGGAATTTGGAATGTGCATAAACTAGATTGTTTGGGGAGTTCCTTATAATTTAAGGGATAGGGTTATTCTTCTTTATTCACCTTAATATTTTGCTATGGGGGCCTCTAGGCTCTAGGGGTACTTCTTTGACTGATTTATTTGGAAATTAAAGAACTGCACTTTTTGAAGTGCTTCTTTGGTCTTGTTTTTCCCAAGTTTGGTGAGGGTGTTTTTTTGTACACACATTGTGTTATTGTTTATGTATTCCTTTAATAATATTTGGCCTTTTATCAAAAAATAAGATAAAATTGTCCTGGTAATTCAATTGAATATCAGAACTTTTGGCAAGTGATATTGGTGTGTGCGAACTTTACTTTGTATTTAATAATCTATAAATTGATGCAAGACCAAATGTGCTATATAAGAGAAATTTGTGGAGCTAAATGAATAATACTCTTCTTTTCTTTGTATTTTGCAAATAAACTAAAAATGAACATGGTAAAATAATTAATAATAAAAACTATTGCTGCTGCAATTGGGGGCAAACTTACCTATCAAAAGATGAAAATAACAAATGAACATTGTCGAAAGGAAACAGAAGTAGCTAAAATGTTGATAAATTGAGAAAGAGTCGATGGAAATTGCATCAGGGTGAGCAGCAGAAACTAAATTGCACTGTTGACAAATTTATAGTCACCATTGATAATTCCAGTGTATTCGTGGAAGGGAATCCAAATTTACTATGACTCTACTCTCTAGCGAGTCTAGAATGCTGTAGCTTCATTCAGATAACAGGTCTAAGTAGTTAAGAGTTGGAATAAAGTTGTTGGGTTGAATTGATATATTGACCAATATTTTAAAAATCCTTCTAGCCCCTCACCTAGGTCCTAGGCAGTCCTCTACTGCCTCCATTTGACTTGGTGCTAGCCCCAAGAAGGTGGAATTAGTCTTCTACCGCATCAGTTTAATGAAGGCTTTGAAACTCTATGATACGCTTCATATAATATACTAGCGGCCACCCGTGCCTACGGCACTGCACCGGTGTCTGTTACCTATGACCTAGTAAGTGTGTTGCGGAGAAGGAGAAGGAGAAGGAGAAGGAGAACGAAGAATGAAGAAGACAGTCTAAGCCGGGATACATGAGATATAAAGGTAATGAACGGTGAGATTTATCTTATTTTTTGAACGGTCTGGATCAATAAATAAGATGAGCGGGAGTTTCAAAAACCATTCTGTTTTATTATTATAGATACAATAGAAAGATTATTAAACAAGGTTGACTAGGAAATATCTAGGCACCACCTAGGAAAACACCAGTGCGCCGCCTAGGCACCCGCCTCCTATGTCTGCCTAGCGATTTTTAGAAAATTGATATTAACCAAAGCTTAAGGAACTTTTACTGTCCAATTAAATGTTCTTCAGCACAGCTTGGGTCCTTTTCCTAATCAATAAAAAGAATGTAGTAAAGAGTCTAGATAACTGAGTCCTTATGAACCTTGGTGTTCCATTATTAATATTATTTAATGGCTAAAATTAATGAATAGAATCCACTAACAAGTAATCAGATACCTGAGTCCTTTACATCCTTTGATTTTCTAGTATCTTATTTAATGGTTCGCACTATTGCCTATGCAAGATTGCAGAATACCACATTGTACTACTCAACTTTCTGGTTTGAAGACAAAATTTGTTTATGTCAAGTCTATTTTATGTATTTTCGGAAAGGTGATATCAAATCCATTTTGCTTTGGCAATAAGCATAACCTATTCATTTAGATCTTTATGTTTTTTATTTGAATCCAAAACTTTGTACTATGGTTAGCAAGTCGGTGAACAAATGATGGGTCTTTACTCACCAAACCCTTCCTCTTGCAATATTTTTAATATATGTTTGAAGTTTTTTGGCTACTTGTAGGTAAGGATGTTTATTGGGCTACTATAATTTGTTGGTGGTAATTTAAGATCTGGATCTCAGTCATATTATTGCTGCATAATTTCTGTGTTTGAGTTCACATTTTGATGAAGCAGTTTTATTTTAAGATAGTTTTTATTCACCACCTTCTGGTATGTGGCATTGGACATACAGAGATGTTTGGTATGTAATCATATGAAGTCATTATTTGAAAAAAAATTGAAATCTTTTGGGGTTGTGTTGCCTTCAGATTTGTTTGAAGTAGTAGATCGAAGGGCAAAGCTTGTTGTTGGTGACAAACCAGAGGAGTCTAATATTCAGTTGCCAGGTAAGGATCTGAAATTCCAGTTGCGTCGTTTACAAAATAAAAATAAAAATAAAAAATTAAACTTCGGAGGACATGCTATTATCCTTAATTATTGACCTACTTTAGCTGTTCGCTCCGTTGTAGGGGAGGGGAAGTTTGGGCTTGACAGTTGTGTATATACTCTGAAAGTCAGCGTATTTAGACATAATGCTACCTGACTTGCATGACTTGTATATCGGTGGCACTGGATTCAAATTGTGGTGAAAGGTTTCTATCACTTTGTTATACAAGCATAATTGTCAAATCGTGAATCGTATCATGTCTCAAAAACCCCCGTATCGTGTTTCATGTATTGTATCGTGAGATACGGAAACAAAAAAAATAATGTAGTAATATATATTTAAACATATAAAACACAGCTTGACTATATATAGAAGTAGTCAAATAAATATTATTATAGACTAAAAATAAATTTTAAAGTTAAACAGTAGTAAAAATACTCTAAATTGATTTATTATATATTATTTTAGAAATCTTTTTATAGTAACAAGAGAAAACGAAAATTCAGATTCACCTTTAATCTATAAAACAAAAGAAAATAATTTAAATTAACAAGTGGGGATTTATATATCTACTTATAGAAAGTGACGTGGAAAAAATAGAGCGATATTTTCAATTAGATATAATACTTTTAAAAAGTGATTAAAGGCTTATGAAGCGATATAGAATATGTTTATGCTAGAACACCTCTTCAATTGAAATGCTAAAAGGCTTAAAAGTTTTGTTTTTTAGTTTTTTGGATCTATATGAAAACTTTTTCAAGTTGGTTACTTTTAAAAAGTATCGTGCATTATATCGTATCGTAAGAATTGTAATTGAATCGCAAGATACGGTATCATTTTAGATTTTTCCTACGATACGTATCGAAATATCTCTGTATCGTATCGTAAGATACGTATCGCGTATCGTAAGATTCTGACAACTATGTATACAAGCTCTCTACTTGGACAACGAAATCCATAAATTAATGAATATATCTAATTATCAATTGATAAGAATTAGACTTGTCAAAAAAAAATTAAAATTTAGTAGATATGAATTAGCCGATCTCTAGAAGTTCATTCTTCTTTAAAAACGACTGTTTCATAGAATTAATCTCTCCTCTCCGTTTCTTTTTTTTGTCAATTATGAAGCCTCTAATGGACAAGGATCTCAAGTAAAGAGAACGAGGTCAAAAGCACAGGTATTTTTGGTTCTTATCTTTCCTATATGGCACAAAAATTGTATTGTATCTTATTTGTCTAACAAAATGCTATTTTCAGCCTAAAAAACAGCCCCCCTCCATTGAGTTTCCTACTACATCAGATACTAGAGTGGAGCAAACTAGCTCTGAAACATCTCAATTAGATGTGGCACTTGATAAAGATAGAGCTACTCTATCAATTGACAATAATGAGATTAGTCCAGTTAGTTCCAATACCCTTATTAGCAATGAGGAGCAACAACAGAATGTAGATGAAGCCGGTTCTGTAGTTGGTGCTTCTTCTGGTACAATCTCTAACAATGAGGTGAGGCATGCTGCTGATCATGAGGAAGTCTCAGGAACTGTTGCTGATATTGAGACCGTACCTCAAACTTATGATGCTGATCTTGTCAATGAGACTTCTTCAGATGGTCAAGAAGGAATACCTTCTTTACCAGTTGCTGCTAGAAGTATTGATATTGTTGGGGAAGATCATCCAATTGATTCTGGTCAAAATGTCATCGATACAGAAACTTCTACAAAGATTGACCAGGAGGAATCTCAACCTGTCAGTGGGGATGCAGCTAGAGATGTTATCACACCATTGAAAGATGCTGATGTCAAGGTTGAACCTCATCTGGATCAAAAGAACCATCAAGAAAATCAAGCTGTTGTTTCTCCTGTAAAAGTGCAAGACCAACTTGATGAGGTAAAGTATGTAAATAATAAGGAAAAATTGTATTGCTCTGAGATGCTACTCTCTGGCCTTTAAACCATTAATAGATGTTTGACATAGGATGTTTTATTGACTATCCTGTTTAGTTCTACAGGCTCAAGGACTGCTCAAAAGTGCAATTTCTACTGGTCAATCTAAAGAGGCAAGATTAGCACGGGTAAAGATCCTACTTTGTTGTCACCTTACTAACTATTAGTGAATATATAAACTGCTGGAAGCATCCAATATTTCCTTGTGCTGATGTTTCATTGTACAACACTATTTTTCTCCACTTATTTTCTGAGAACATGTAATAGATCAGCCGAATAGAAGTAAGTAGCTGATGTTGGAATGCACTCTATATACATACATACATATATATATACATACATATTATATGCATACATATATACTTATACATACATACATACATACATACATACATACATACATGCATACATACATACATACATACATACATACATACATACATACATATAAAATATTTTAAACAAGCTGTACAAGCAGCTTTTTATCTCGAGGTCTCATACTTACTCTCTCTTCCTTGATGTATATAATCTTTGAGATGCACATTTAGACCATATTATTGTACACATAATATATAGTAATATCCAGAGTGCAGAAAACGCCAAGGTTATGACATTATAAAAATTTAACAATCCCTATGACAATATTTGACATATGCATAATTCTTTCTTGTTCATCTACAAATTCTGACCATATTAAGCTTATTCCACGCTCAATTTGACTCAAAAATTGGTTTAGTTTCTTTGCTGAATGAATAAGACTATTTACATAACCAAGAAAAATCATTTTCTTTGTGGCTCTCCGTATGCTCTGCGTTTTTCATGCTCTAATAACTTCATCTTAATGATGTTCAGGTTTGTGCTGGACTTTCATCACGTCTTCAAGAATACAAATCTGAAAATTCTCAGTTAGAGGAGCTTCTCATTGCGGAGGTGAAGCTGACAGCCTTTATATTTGGGTTTTAGTAAAGCTTTAAATTGGTCTTATACCGTGTATGTTCCTGAAAAAATGGTATGATACTAATCAAGATTCTGATGTAACAGAGAGAACTGAGTAAATCGTATGAAATGCACATACAGCAGCTACAAAATGAATTATTTTCCTATAAAGGTGAGGTGACGAGAGTTGAGTCAAATATGGCTGAGGCTTTGGCTGCAAAGAACTCTGAAATTGAGTCACTTATTAGTTCAATGGATGCAATCAAGAAGCAGGCTGCTCTGTCTGAAGGAAATTTGGCATCATTGCAGGTGCATACATTCCCATGTCGAACTAGCAGTACATGATTTTCTACTCTGGTTTACTTTATGCGAAATGACTGTTGGGTTATTTAACCTTCCCTCTTAAAGTTATACAATATATATCCATGCAGTCTTTGTGACTATTATTAGTTAAATTTGAAAGCTTAATTGACAATATTTTATTACTTTTTCACCAGGCAAACATGGAGTCTATAATGAGAAATCGAGAACTAACTGAAACAAGGATGATGCAAGTAGGTTGACTCGTTCTCTCATACATTGAACATCGTTTATATATTTAAAGACATTTTTGCTTCGGTTGTTTCTATCATGAAATTTTGAGTTCAGCGAGAATGCTCTTATATCAGGCTCTAAGGGAGGAGTTGTCTTCTGCAGAACGGAGAGCAGAAGAAGAGCGTTCTGCACACAATGCTACCAAGATGGTCTGTGTCCATGCAATTCTCTTTCTTTTTTTTGGCTACGTTTTCTGATTGTTTTTATCACTTCTATTGTAATTTGTCTGAATTAATAGGCTGCTATGGAAAGAGAAGTTGAATTGGAACACCGAGCTCTTGATGCATCCACAGCCCTGGCCAGGATTCAGGTTCTTAAAATATCTATAGCTTGAAGCAAATCACTTCAACTTTTAAAAAGTTGTTGTATATCAAATATAAGTAGCAAATCCTTTATTTATTTATTTATTTTCATTTTTTTTGTGTGGATGAATATATGATGTTTGCAAAAAGGAAATTTCATGCATTTTCCAGATGAGATTTTCCCCCTTTTATAAATTTCTTACAAAAGCATTCATGTAACTAAATTAAGGGAGTTCTGTGGAATGTGGTTGCACATATGCATAATTGTACAATCTCAAGACTGCGAATAGTACAATACCTGCTCTGTTATACAAAGTAGTAGCACTTCAGCAGCCAAGTTCTCATTTTGAAGTTGTCTGCAGTTTCTTTTGGGAGAAAAAATTTATTATGTTCCGTATTGGTGATGCTATAATCTTTTCAAATCATCTCCTTGCTGGCCCCTGCTGCTATGGAGTGGTAGAGAAGATGAAAACAACAAATGCAGTAGCAACCTGAATTTGAATCTTGGGAGGCATATGCTATTTTAAAATTTCAGTAGGCTAAATGTCATTATTTGGACTGTCTACTTTTTATTAAAGCTGTGAGGGAGATTCCTATATTATCCTAATATACCCTGTGGATGAGGTCAATGTCTTTAGTTCCACCACTATATTATCTTCTATGTTGTTTATAACTTGCATCGCTCCCCCCCCCCCCCCCCCCCCCAACCCAAAAAAAAAAAAACCCTTCACCCCCCGTGATTAATGTTTACGAGGGAGTATGTAAATTTGTCTATATAATTTGAATGCGAGAAAACAATGCAACAGCCTGTTGTACAGACAGTAGTGTGCTTTTCTTTATGTAGGGAAGATTTCAAGGTTTTTCTTTGATTCTTCAATCTTGACTGATCTACGACTACTTGTTCAGAGAACAGCAGATGAGAGGGCCACAAAGACAGTAGAGCTTGAGCAGAAGGTCGCTCTGCTTGAGGTATATAATAACATTTGTATTTTCTTCTTTTATGCCCCCCCCCCACGCGTATGATAGAAACATAAAACCTTCTAATAAAAATTACCATTTACCATCAGGTTGAGTGTGCTTCTCTAAATCAAGAACTGCAAGACATGGAAGTTCGTCATCGTCGCGGACAAAAAAAGTCTCCTGAAGAGGCTAATCAAGTGATTCAGGTATGAAAATATTGTATATCTAGGCTACTGATGTACATAGATACAAAATATTAATGATTTTTAAAGGTGTCCTTGGTTCAGCAGTCTTTATGATTTATGCTCTGATGTTAGATGGAAAATAACATTCTGAAGTTGTGTGCATAGGTGTAAAGAAACAAAATTGCAATTTTATATGTATATTGCATGTATTATCACTAATTATTTAAGGCTAAAGTGGCATTCATGAAGTCTGTTATAGAATCTTTTAGTTCTGAAACCCACTCACGGTAAATTTATATAAGGTTCTCATTTCCCACTCACAGTAAAGTTATTTAAGGTTCTCATTTCATAAGTTCAGCTCAACGTTAATCTGATTGTTCACATAATATATTCAATGTGAAATAGATAACTATGAGAACAGATCACTCATATACTAGAGCTGTTGTGGTCCTTCTTTTTCTATTATATCTTTGAATGCAAATACTTTATTATGTCTTTGCATGACATTTACTTTAGTGTGGGCTGGTCTCTCGATTCATCAATCATACTTTTTATATCCAAGGATGTACTCCTTTTGTTTGTCGTTTGAGCTATGGGGTTGAGGATGGCAATCACATTCGATTTTGAGAGGATACTCGGGTGGAAGATAATCATTTATCTCTAGCGTTTAATCATTTATATTGATTTTCCCTGGTGCATGACACTTCCATTTCTAGTTTTATAAAGCGTGACGGGAACTCTATTTCTGGTGATTTCCCCTGTTAAGGAATTTCACAGATCTAGAGTCCAATGAGATGGTATCTCCACTTTAACTGCTTTATTTTGTGGAGTTATGTTCTTCCTTTGATAAGCATTTGAATTTTTGGACTTCAGATCTAACTGTCTCTCAATTGTGCCTACTCATTTCTGTTGCTTCGTACATTTGTATAGCCAAGGTCCCTTCCAAAGAAGACTTTTGTGTGGTCTCGGGTTTTACAAAAATTGAATTCTTATAATCTTTACTAGAATTGCAGACCATATGAGGTACTATAGCTGAAGCAGAGTTACCAAATATTCCCATTTACCTAACGAACTGCGTATTGGTAATTGCGTACCCAAACATAGTACTCTTACATACCAATACTTTAAATTTAGTGTACCAAAAAAACTCCTATGTTATTTTACCTATAATTGCACAAATTTCAATATTCTACATTAGGATTGGATGCTTAAACACACAATCAACTTACATTTATTATATTTAGATTCTAAAAGAATTTCTAACTATAATATTTATATAAATATACCCTAGCGTACTACATTTTTACTATGTAGCATACCGCATTTTTACTATGTAGCATACCGCGTACCCGTATTCGTACCACATACCGAAACGAACCACGTTTCAGGTAACACTGCATTTGTTTATGTGCAGGCAGTGTAGCACAACGAATGTTCATTTATTTTTGCATAATTCTCTTGCATAGGCTTGTCGAACTTTGAATGTTGACGGAGGATCGGTTGTGCCCTGTTTTGGTGGAATATATGTTGTTAACTCGCTTTCAAGTGTTTGAAAGGAAGAGGGACATTAAAATTCTATGAAAGTGTGCTTTCTTCTGAGTTTTACAGGAAATTCAGAATTGAGCATAGTGATAGATTGTTTAGACTCTTTTAATTTGTTCAGATTTTTTTGTCTTTGGGTTTCTACCATAGGACCTTAAGGTTAAGGGTTATCACTGTTCTGTGTAGATATTTGTAAGGGTGGACATCTTATCCCTCTGTTTTAGTGTATTGTTTTCTATTAATAAAAAAATTTATCATAGAAAAGTTTTGCTGTTATTCTTGCATTCTTTTAATCTCTTATTTCTGGTGTCACGTTTTATCTTTATGCTCGATTTCTTTAGATAACTATAGCATGACTTGGTCCTTATCAGTAGTTAGACAAACAATTGCTTTTTGTACTTTGTAGTTTTAATATCCTCTTTGACTACTTCAAGTTTAAAAATGTTTAAATATGTAGCTACAAGCATGGCAGGATGAAGTCGATCGTGCACGGCAATGTCAGCGAGATGCCGAGAGCAAGCTTTCTTCTTTGGAGGCAAGTTTTTGCTATTTTATGCATAGACGCATTCATAAACAATCACTAAAGGCACAGATACACGTTTGCATGTGTTTTTCATCTGTATCATTAACTATAAAAGTAGTATAATGCAGATTGAGCTGCTTTTTAGACGTTTTAATAGGAAGTCCGGGCCTCGATTTTTTGTCTTTAGAAATTATGTATATGTTCTGATGTTGTAAATTGATTTCTCAAGGTTATGTAAGAATCTATTTCTATTATATAACTGAATGCAGGCTGAAGTTCAAAAGATGAGAGTCGAAATGGCTTCCATGAAAAGGGACGCTGAGCATTATTCACGGCAGGTATTACCCTCTTGCTTATTGGCCCATTTCATATTCTGATACTTCTATTCCGTATGTAACATTATACTACTCCATCCATCTCAAATTAGATGTCTTCGTTTGATCTCCACACTCTCAAGGAATTAATGTGATTCATAATGTTATTACGAGTTTCAAAATTTTCCTATAGAAAAATAATTTTTATTAGAAATATGAGTACAATAAAGTAGAACAAGGATCATCCTGCAAGATCGGAAAGAGCAACAAAGTGCTCAAATAAGGGCCGTCCGCCAATATCAAATTATGACTTATGCTACTCCTTCCGTCCCAAATTAAATGTCTTCAATTTTCTCCCACAAACTTTAAAGAAAATAATGGGAAATATATAACTTTATTAAGCGTTTCGAAATTGTATCTAAGAAAACAAATATTAGTACAGAAGAGTGCAATAAAGAAGAGCAAGGAGTCCTCCTAGAATAAAGGAAAGGGCAACAAAGTGCTCAAAGAAGGATGCCAATATCAACAAACATCAGAGACCAAAATCCCTGAAAAGCCCCAAGAGTGAAAGTGCAAAGAGAAGCTGAAAAGATCTCCCCCTTAAGAACCAAACTTAAAGATATGTGCTCAAGGACCTCAAGAATCTAAGCTTTCCTCAGAGCATAAGGGCTTTCTTATACTAGTCAGACCCCAAGCGCCTTTAAGCAGTTACTTATGCATAAAAAGATAAAAATAATTAAAAAATTAAATTCACACTATATAAATTGTTATTGTCATTTTACATTAATTACATATGATAAAATGTGGAACAAATATCGAAAGTAACCACACCACCACGAACTTGGCCTTTTGAAAACCTCATGAGAAAAATCCTCCAAGGCCCTGGGGAAACCGAAGCCACAAAAGAAAATCTCAAACAAGTAATTCTGCAAGCCATTTTTTGCTCCTAATATCCTTAAGATAAGTTCTCAAGTAAGATTATAACTTTTCTATTTAGGATGTAGTCAATAATAAGTTTATAACCCACATGAGTTTTGTCTTCTATTAAACAGGAGCATTTGGAGCTGGAGAAACGGTACCGCGAACTAACTGATTTGTTGGTATGGGAAACTTGCCATAGTTATTACATTCATTCCGTTATATTTTTTTTATGAATAACTTCTGATGATCGTACAAATGATCTTTATGCATAATTTAGTATTACAAGCAAACACAGTTAGAAGCAATGTCTAGTGAAAAATCTGCTGCAGAATTTCAGTTGGAGAAGGAGATGAAGCGTATTCAAGAGGCTCAGGTCTGGATTCAACTGTTTCCTGCATCTTCGTAAATTCACTTATCTAAATGCGGAGGTGTATTCTTTTGTATCTTTCCTAATCTATATTTTATTAGTTTCTTATGTAATTTGTTGTTTAATTAAACAGGTAGAAATAGAAAGGAGCAGAGTTCCTCGCCGAGCGTCATCATCTTGGGAAGAAGACACTGACATGAAAGCCCTTGAGTATGTAGCTTGTCTTGCGTCATATAACTTTTCTAATCAAATTGGGGCAGCTGTCATACTCTTTTTTTTTTCTGATGGCTAAAGCATATTATTGAGGATATCAGATTCTTACCCAAGTCTCCCAAACATTATGAAAACAACATGTTATAACAAGATGTAATTGCCCAGATACGCACACATTAGGCACATATTTCTGATTTTTCTCCTGTTGCCTTGACTTTTCTTCCAATTCCTGAATTAAGGCCATATTATGTGGGATTGGTAGTTAGTAGGGATCATATAGATTTTAACTAGCATTTTGCAGAATAATGAAGGGGACTGACAAACAAGAACACCTTTGCTTTTGCAATCTTTTAATTTATGATATGATGTCATTTTAGTGAAATCAAAGATGAGAACGGAGTAGCTGAGTTCAGGAAGAATGTAGATTATATTACTGTTGTTATTTTTAATCAATATGAGAGCTGTTCAATGTTATTTGCATCTATCTTTTAATTATGTTTTGAAACTATGTAAAAACAATTAATTTCAGGCCTCTCCCCTTGCATCACCGCCACATGGTTGGGGCTAGCATACAGGTTTCCTTGGTTGTACTTCTTTGATTCATTCCTGCTTTGCTTCTGTTCAGTAGATGTTGATAATATAGACTTGCTTAATGCAGTTGCAGAAGGCAGCGAAACTTTTGGATTCTGGTGCTGTAAGGGCCACAAGATTTCTTTGGCGTTACCCAGTTGCTCGAGTTCTACTACTATTTTATTTGGTGAGGGAAAGTTAAAAATCTAATATTTAGAATTATTATTATACAGAAGTTTAATTTGTAAAATGTTGTTTCCTAATCATTGAAATGCATGATGACCATATGAAACCATTTGCAGGTTTTTGTGCACCTTTTTTTGATGTATTTGCTGCATCGCCTTCAGGTACGGGTCATCTACATTATTTAATAGTAGTAAAATCATTTGCAAAAATTTAAACATTATTTGAAACAGAAGCATTTGATTTGTTTAAAAGGAACCCTGAACATTATTTCCTAAGCATGAGGAATGACTTTTAATTTGTTACTCATACTTATTAGGAACTCTTTGTAATAGATGATGAGCAAGCTAAGCATTTTATTAACAGGAAATAATTAATAAAAGGAATCGTAAATTCAATGGAAAGTGTAATAAAACTGGATTTATCAGGTAAAGAAATAAAAAGTAAACTTAATGCTGAGACACACACACAAACATGCACATGGTTGCTATTAAATCAGGTGCTACGTATAAGTTATTAATTTCAGACTATCTATGTCTTCACCTATGTTATATGGACTCTTCTCTTTGCCTAAAGTACTCGTGTCTTACACTTAACACTTGAAAAAAGGTATGGGTACAAGACACTTCATTTTAGTGTAAAAAATTGGCACAATTGAGGAGTACCTGCGTCAGACTCTTCAAAATACCGTGTTTAACTGGACACTCCATTCAAGTCCGTGTAACATAGGTCTTCACCAATTCTAGGAGTTCCTAAGCATTTATTTGGAAGAATAATTTCTACAGGGAAGTATGATATTTTTACAAGGTTTGTCTCACTTGAATGTGGATCCCATTTTTTATTCATGTGAGGTTAGCTTTACAGAAAATATCAATTTCCTTTATATAATCATGGTACGCAGTTGCTAGATTTCCTTTTCCATATTCTTATTATTATAGCGGTGAAAAGACTATTCTTAAACTGTGAATTAAACACATAAAAGTCCGCTGTGACCTTGGCTAATATCATTTTCCTTTTTTCTTTTGGCAATGAGCAGGAGCAAGCTGATACCTTTGCCTCTAGAGAAGTTGCGGAATCTATGGGACTTGCTAACAATACCTTATTACCATGATTGTCTTGGTGCTACGGTCTTCCAAAGTTCTCCCAACAACGCTGAATCGCTGCTGGCGGACACTGCAATAAGATCAAATCTGTAGCAGAATTGACCAATTACAAGGAAAACACATTATCAATCTTCCTAATTGTAAATTTCTTGATTCCATTGCAGAAACTGAACTCAGCAGACCGACAATATAAAGTGGAGATTTGTTTCCTCGTGCAGCAATCAGATATCATAGCATATGTAATTAATTTTTGACTATAGTACAGATTGCACCCTAAGGTTTTACATGTCAGAGTAGTGACACATCCCAAACTTCAAAACATGTCTTCTTGCCTTCTAATTATGGTAGACGTGTTAAGTTGTACACTCCGAATTTTTAGTCAATCAAATGTGATTAGAATAACCAATTTCCCTTTTTTTTAAGGGTAAAATAGTCAAATCATTAACAATAAAAGTAAAACAAAATAAATTATAATTAAACAAGACTAAAATTTAACATTAATTCCAATTTTAATCATTAGACTTGAACCCTAATTCCTAAATCAAGAACATCAGTCTGGAAAAAAATACAAATCATTATTGCCGTGGTTAATCTGTTACCCTTCATTCTAACATCACAGTCGGCCAATCATACCTCTGTCATCGCCATTGCTATCCTTGACATGCTCATCATCGGAGTGCTCAATTGCAAAATATCCTAAACTTGTCATTTGTGAACAAAACACAGCTTACCTGTTGTTATCGAGTTATATATAGATCTCAACCTAGCGGTATTGACCAATAATCACAATGGTGGTTGGTGTTGATTTGGTAATAACGATATATGGATCAAAAATCATACATCATCAAAAATGAAAAACAAGGAGGTGTCGATATAGGGATAGAGAAAAAAGAATTGGGTCTATCAAAATAGGTCAATGATCACCACCACCAACAAAAAAATTCATTAACAAACCCCAATCATCCCATGAGACTATTAATAACCAAAATGAGGAGATGATAATATCCAAATATGTTTTCCGTTTGATTAGGATATGAGATAGCTGATATGAGCTACCTATATCGATGCTAGCAATGATCTGTTAATAATGTTGAAATCAATGGAATCTGAAATCTAGAGTTTTGATGATGAACATGAATAAGTTGAGATTTCAAAACGAGGACATATATTTGACATTAATTCCAGTAATTTATTTGGTTAGATATTTATTTTTTATATATATATTTGAATAATGTTGTGTTTGATTTGATTTGTTTAGTTTTTTTTTAATGTAGTGACACTTTTATCCTTAAAAATTTGAGACACTGGTGCTTCCAGTCACATTTGATTGGTTAAAAGTTTTTGTGCAATTTACCACGTCAATCATAATTAAATGGTGCAAGAAGATACGTTTTAAAGTTAAAAATGTGACAATTCTCTGACGTGTAAACTTTAAGATATAATCTGTAGTTTAGTCTTAATTTTTTTAATTTCTGGACCATCAATGAGAGAGTTAATATATGAAACATATGCTACCATGCATTTGCTTATACAAATTCCAACATTCTCCCAACACTTGATGCTCACTGCTAACCTCGGAGATTCTCGTAGCAAAATTAGGATTCCAACTTGGGAAAGTCCGAAAATTCATTTACTACACGAACTGCATGAGATTTCTTATAGAGATTGAAAGTTTCAGAGGAAAATGGTATGAGTTTTATTTCGGATAATTGTTATTTTTTAAAATAAAAATTAATATTTTTATTCACCTAAGTGTGAGATTATATATCCGTACATTTCAATTTCTATCCTCGTCGTCCATTTTTCACTTGGTGATTAAGGAACATATTGTCAACCCTTAGATCTAAAGGTCCCTTGTCCCCGTGAAGCTACTACCTGAGCCAGATAAGATATAAGATGCTTTCTGTGCCCTTTAAATCCCTACAAGGCCTAAGGGTCCAGGCCCTACCATCTTAGGTTAACTTTTGGACGACCGGTCTATTTTTTTATTTTTTTTAACTCATAAAATATTTATTTTGGTAATTCTTTTTACGAAATTCAGTAATTTAAATATATATAAATAACAGTATTATATTTATATTCAAATTCCACTTAAATTATTAAATTTTATAAAAAAAATTATCAAAATAAATATTTAAAAAAAAAAAAGACCCGTCGCTAACACCAACCTTTAGGACCGGTTTCCCTAGAATCACTCGCCATCTTATTTTCCAAAAGAGATCCCCCGCCCAAAAGTTATATATCCGTACATTTCAATTTATACCCTCGCCGTCCATTTTTCTCTTGGTGATTAAGGAACATATTGTCAACCCTTAGATCTAAAGGTCCCTTTCCCCCGTGAAGCCACTACTTGAGCCAGATAAGATATAAGATGCTTTCTGTGCCCTTTACACGCCTACAAGGGCCAAGGGTCCAGTCCATGACCCTACCACCATTCACCACGACAATATTATTATTTTGTGAAAAGCTCACGTTTTGGTTTGTAGTGTCTGGAAACTGAACATGCGAGCACATATTTTAAATACAATTTATATAATTGGCAAATGGACTAAAAAAATAACATGATGCGTTTATAGGTTTTAATTGATTTGAAACAGTAATTAAAAGCCAAAATTCTATACGCAATAAACCAAACAATGACTAAATAATGTAAACGTATTATTTCTATATATATATATATATATATATAAAGGATAATTTTAAATGTTTCTATAAGATTGGTCAATGTTATAAATAATAGTAAAAAATAATAACAAATAAAGAATATCATATTAATTTATAATTTTAAAATAAAAGTATGTATCTTTTATCAAATAATTAAAAAGTATATTTTTAATTTTAACAAGGATAAATATTTGTTTAAATCAATGAGAAATATCCGTTGATCAAGGTGAAAAGGCCCTTTTTATTTGTTAATTGCTAGGTAAATACTCTATTATGGGTAAAGCTGTAAATCGAACCAAACGATTCTAACTTAACTTCTAAAAAATATGAGCGAGACTCGAGTTTGTTAATAATATGATCTAAATTTGAGTACAAACAACAATAATTCAAATAAAATACGAGTAAAGTCTAAGTATGGTTATCGCCTCGTTTATGATTTAAATTACTCGAATTTTTAATCATGATTCGATACATACTCGATTGATACATATTCGAATAAATACTCAATACATTTTCTTATAATATATGCACAATTAAACAAATTTTGAATAATTAGTTAATATTTTTTTTTTTTACTTTTTTTGCAATTTTTACCTTAATTTTATATTTATAAGGAACAATTATAATTCTATTTTCTCATTCCTATGTAAAATAATAAGTTCAATTAGTAATTATATATATTATAAAATTAGTTACTATGTAAAAATATGAATTTGAATTTGAATCTGAATTTAAAATTTACGAATAATTTGAATATAATTTGATCTGAATCAGATCGAATATAAATAAAAAAAATCAAATTAACTTGAATTTGAGTAATTTATTTTAAATATAATTCAAATTCAAGACAAATTTGACTAAGAATTTAAAGTACCTCTCTT
This sequence comes from Hedera helix, assembly GCA_947179155.2. Classification (NCBI taxonomy): domain Eukaryota; kingdom Viridiplantae; phylum Streptophyta; class Magnoliopsida; order Apiales; family Araliaceae; genus Hedera; species Hedera helix. Next base: position 7,393,983 of record OX359271.1, read on the forward strand.
TCACACCTTTATACCCTTAATTATGGGTGGGTTAAAATTTTAATTTTTAAGTCCAGATGTATCTGACCCTTCCATTATAGCATAGTAAGGGTAACCAAACTAGATGATCCCATTCCTTAGTTATGGCGGGAAATTTCATACATACTACCAGAACAAACTCTATAAAACCCCAGCTGCTCAGTAGTATCTAATATTCTTCGACTTCTTGTCATCCCCCTTGAGTCCGCTAAACAGATTCTTCTTTTTTCTTGAAATTAAAATTGAGAGAATTAACAAAATGGAAGCTAATCGTCTGCCTCCGTCAGTTGAAGAAATGATTTCCAGAATCTGCAGGGAGCGTGCTCAGCCACCGCCGGAAATTGAAGCTCGGGAAAAGCTTTTTACACTCGGCGAACAAGCTTCACTCCAAATTCTCTCCACTATCTACTCGGCCACAGAAATCAGAACCTTTTCCGGTTTCATCATTTTCCTGTCCAAAAAATTCAGTAGCGATCACAATTTTCTCTCTCCTCAAAAACGCCCGGGTAATTTCATAGGTTTGGATTTATCGAACCCAATTATTAATCTCATCTCTCTTTCTCAACAAATTAATTCCCTATGTAAAAAATTAGGGTGTATATATCCTTTTAATGCTATATATTGTTAAAATAAATAATAAATAGTCCCTCTGTCGTACATTTTTTTAGTCCTAAAATTATCGTTAAAAGTCTGTCGCTTTACGAATGTATTTTTAGATTTAGAATGGAGGAGTAACAATAATGCTAGTGTTAACTCTCTTGTTTCTTGATTAAACATGATCAGTGTATCTGATATTGTTATATACAGTATATATGTGGAGTATGGAATATATAGGTGTGCTTAACTTTGGGGATTTGCTATATTTTAGTACTCACTCTGTCCCGAAATATGAGTCTTAGCCAAACCCTGATATGCATAAAAATGAGTGAGGATAACTTAAATAGGATTTTTCTCATTTCGGGACTGAAGCTGTATGTTTTAAGGGTGTATCGGGGGAACTCAACTCGACTCGAAAAGCTTGTCCTAATTACTAGGGGTTGTTTGAATCTTGTTAGGCTGTTCTGCTGTATTTGGGACATTATCTTCTGTTAAACACAAATTATCAGTTAATATCTTCAACAGTTATTCAGGTTCTTTTGTCTCCCCCCTTTGCAAATTTCAGTTGGTTCTTTCGTCCCAAGTTGACTGTCGAATTGAGTTTCACACATTTTAAGAAAGAAAGGAATTAGACTTGTATAAAAGAGTTTGAGTAAACTTCTAAGTTATTTTTTGTAAGATATCATCCCAAATTTGTGACACGGTTATGAGAGTTCAGCTAAATTGTGGCGGGATTAACTGATTTATGTATCGGATTCCATACGCCCCATTGTTGGGAACTAACTAGTGGCTCCGTCTACTAAGATTTTGGATTGCATTAATGACTTGTTCTTTTGTGCCATCAGATGATGATGATTACTCTCCCAAACCAAAGTATCCAAGGTATACACCCAAGTACAATGCAGAGAGGGTAGGCACTCCAACAACAACTAATGCGCTATTATATCCCACTTCCCCTTCAGAGAAAGCAAGGGAAATATTGACCCTTCTTAGTGAACTTGAGTTTAGGAAAGCTTTCTTAGTTCTCAGTTACATTGGGAGGTTAGTTTGCGTCTTCAATCTAGTGGTTGTTGTGGCTTTGCGATATGATTGAGTAGTGAATTAGAGCTAATTTTATCTTGCAGGAGTAAGGTTGAGGATGTTATGTCTATTCATGATGCTCGTGAACTTCTAAGATTGAAAGATCTCCCTATGGAAAATTTTGAGTCAAAAGCTTGGAGTACTTATGGCCAGCATTATCTTGGAAAGGAGTCACCAAACAGGAGAAAGGTGAATTTCACTTCTTAATTATCTCTTTATTATAATGAATTCGGTAGGTACTTGTTCTATTACGTTGCTAGTGGCCACATTACCCAGCAACTAAAATCAAATTTAATTCTTATGATTTGGTGTTTAAATATGTAAACTTCCTAGCTAATAGCCATAAACATCTTTGACTTCAATTTAATACATTTGGGAATTCTCAAGTATAACATTTCTTCTAATTATTAAATATTTCAGGTCTCTAATTATGTTCGTTAGTATATTTTTTGCTGTAAGGTGTGTGAAAGAAATGTAGTCGTAGTTGTTGACTACTTAAGTCCTAATTTTACTTAGCTTCTTAAAAAGAGTATAACCAAATTCCTAGTACCATCCTGTTATCTAATGCAACAGCTACTCTCTTTTTCCCTTGTCTCTTGCAGTATCTTGATTGGGACTCTGGGAGAACACATGTATATTATTGTCATGTTTGTCAAGATGGAAATGTTAGTTTCAAGGTTCGTGTGCTATTCTTAGTTTTGGAGAGAATTGTAATCCATTTGGCACTTCTGTATGTCGAATCCGTGTCCTTGTTTGTATCTGTGCTTCCTAGCATATATTAATTCCAAGATTGTTGTACCCATTGCCTATATATAATGCAGGGTCCATGTCTGGACACAACAAAAACTCACCTACAGAGGGCATTAGGAGATGAAAACATATTGATAGTAAAGTTTGAAGTGGAGGAAAAGAACTCTACCAATTTCGCTATCAGTTCTAGTAATTGCAATGCTGTGTATATCAAGATTGCTGAAGAAGGAATTCTTGTTGGATTGAGGCGTTATCGTCTCTTTGGTATTTTCCTTATGAAGCTCTGTATACCGTCTTACATTATGAATCATCTTTCTTGCTTTGTTGTTATTGTTGTTATTCTTTTTCTAAAAGTTCATAACTTATGCTTCATTGATCTCCCTTGATGATTATTTGAGTGAATAATCCTGTAATGCTAATAAATCTGAGGCACCATCTGATGAAGAAAACTATATGTTGTACTCATTCTGTATGTCTGATCATGTGTCAATGCTTCCCCTCTCTTATTTTCTTTTTCTTTTTATTAAAATTACCTTATTACTGCTCTGTCCCATTCTGTTTCCCCTTCTTATTATGTGGCATGCATTTAAGATGTGCCAAAAACACATGTTTATAATATATAATTGATATATATATATATCATATTCACACTTCTATTAAACATGTCTTTAGTTAGTGGCTTGTATCTTTGAAGAAAGGTGGTGACTTTAATAGGATGGAGGGAGTATTTAGGTTTATTCTATTTTTCGTTACTTGTAGAATAATTTTCAAGATATATAGCAACTCTATAATTGTTTCTTGCATCCTGTTTTTCATTTGTATCAAGAATTATGTACGTTGTCATCTTTTTGGTTTATATACTTGATTCTCTTGTATATGGAGTCGTTACTACTTGCATTTTGATATATAACTGAATCTTTGACAGATAGTTGGTTATGTTACTATGTTAAATTCGATTGATTTGTTCTCTAAATTATGATATTGCCAGCATATCATCCAAGTGAAATGTTTACTATGTAATCAGTAAACATCATTGAAACTTTTACTTTTTTTCATGAAAAATGAACTTTGAAGGATTTGAAAGTGAGATCTATTATCTATTTTATAATGGTGATCAGGTTTCAAAGATGGGGGTAAAGAGGAAAAGAAGAAAAACCCATTTTCCTCGGCTGTAAAATTCTATTTTGTTCGGATGGAATCTATTGCTCCTTGTGATGAGAGTAAACCTTATATCTTGGCCAGCAAGACACTGCATGAAGCAAGGTGTCTTTTCATGCATCTGCATATGACCTCCAGCATGGCCAAATATGCCTCTAGGTTCGTACTTTGAGATTGTTTGGGTAGTTTCATTTGCAAAGCATGGAAATTCTGTAATCTGCTAGAATTGCAGGTTTTCACTGATTCTATCGAAGACAATAAAGCTTCAAGTTGATCTTGATTCTGTGGTTGTTGAAGTAATTGAAGATATACCTTGCCGTGTAAAGTCTTTTCCTTCATCACTCCACTATTCACATGCACTTTCTTTTACAACATTTTTGTTTTGTTTTATCAAAATAGACAAACTCAAATTGCAGGATCAAAATGGTACTGATGTCTATGAAGATGGAGAACTTCTTATTCATACTGATGGAACTGGTTATATATCGGAAGATTTGGCAATGAAATGCCCCAAGGACTTTTCCATTGCCAAGTTTACGAAGGATGAACATTTTGAGGTCAGTCTTTTGACTTTGTTTTTGCAAAATGTATCTTTTAGTAATAGTTATTCATCATTAATAGGGTGATTTTTATCCACTTTTTAAATTTTATAATATTATAATAAATCTAGAGCTTTTGGTTGATAGACATAATTGTCCAGCATTATAAGCATTATAGGGCATCTTCTTCTTGATAATTAGTTTCGGAGCCTGCCTGCATCAATTTATATTTTCTTAATCCAGTTTTCTATATTTGGTGAAAAGTTTTATTGGGGTTAAATACTTTAACTAGTATTTGACAGAAGAACAATTTTTTGAGCTAACAGGTTGGACATTGTAAAATCTGACATTTAAAGAATTTAAGTAATCATTCTCATTAACACACTCTTGGCTCAACTTGTAGTTGCTTCTAGTAAATTACACTATTATGTCTATGAAATATTTGGGCTAGTTTTCATCTTAGTTTCGAAAATCAATCTGGTAATACCTTAATGGAGCCAAATTTTGCCTCTAAATGGTGCAGTTCATCTTAAACTAGTTGAAATTATCAGATGGCAGATATAAAAATTTTAGGGAGGTCATCTCAAGATATTTATCCTGCAACTGTATAAGCTATGTCATTCCCACTTCCTTTACATTATGTTATCCATTTTTGACCTGATAGTCTTGCATGATCTTCTATCAGTCAAGTTTTCCCCCCATCTAGAACAACAACGCGCCCCCCCCCCCCCCCCCCCCCCCGGGTTTGATAGTTGTATGCTTTGAGCTAAGCCTATGTAACGATTTATCAATGTCTGACAAAGAGAAGTGTAGGTAACAATTGCTCCAATTGTGCAGGGTTTTAAAAGGAAAACGGTTGGCTATATTTCAATAGGATCCATAATCCATAAGGGATTTATTCAATAGGATCCATAAGGGAAAGCTCACTTACACACTTACATATGTTATCATGATAGGATCCATAAGAGAAGGTCACGTGCAAATGTTATTTGAAAAAATCACCAGAAGGACCACATACATATCTGTAAATTTTCCCATATACTTTGGCCTTTCGTGCTTTCTTGTACTTCACCTGACATTTTTTTCCTTCGGAATTTCCTCCTCTTTCTTGCTGTTAGTGTATTTTCCTTGTCAATTTCTTGATAGCTGCATGCCTTTCACTTCTACTTCTGATTTTTTGCCATCATTAAAAAAAATTTATCATGTCAAAGTTTGTGGGGAAGACTTCAGATGGGAGTGGGAAAGAAGCTCATCGTAAAGAACCGGTAAAGGCTTTTAATATTTTCCCCCCTATGCTTTTCTATAGCTAGCGATAATCATTTGTTGATGTGCAGTTTTTATTGTACTTTTAAATTAATTTCATTTCCATTTTCTTCTAGCCTTTGCTAATCCAGTGCCGCTTGTTTAAAAATGGTTGTGCAGTTAAGGGAACTCTTCTTGTCAACAAAAAGGTTAAGTTTTTCTGCTATGTTTAACTATATCTTACTGTTTGTTTGCAAACTACTTCCATCATTTCAAATACAAGATCAAATTTGACTTTTCAATGTCAGCGTGAGATATTATCAAATTTAAAATTAATGTGATTCATTGAACTTTTGAAAACACTAAATCTTGTAGTACTATTCATTCACATAGTTTACATTTTTCATAATTGCATTCTCTATAGTTAAGTGAATTCATATCAATTTTGAATTTAAAATATCTGAATTTGACTTCAAAAAGTCAATATTTATCTTATATTTTGGAACGGAAGGAGTATTTAAATATGGTGGGGTAATTATTTTTCAAGTGTCTTAGATGCGATCTTGGCATATCTTGATGGCTAAAAGGTCCCAATATATCTATAGCCTTTTGGTTTTAGTTTCATGAACTCTTGCTTTTCATTGGTTTATGTACATCAAGAATTGTGGTTATTAAAATTTGTCTTTCTTCGAATATTTCTAGCTTGGGAGTGGAAGAATACAAATTAGAAGTTCAATGATAAAAGTCAAAACAGATCCAACAATTCCAAATGAGCAATCGTTTAATTCTTTGGAAGTAGTTGCAATAAGGTATTCCTCATTTGGTAAAATTTTGTTTTATTTACATGTTTTCTTACTGCATGTGGTAATAACAGTTGTTCACTAATTTATTGTCAATCCGCTGTATAGATTTATGCTGAGCCATGATCAGAGTGTCACTTGACATAGATAATTAACTGAGGATAGTATTAATTAAAAGTGATATAACCAGTTAACAATTATAAAATTTGGATGCCTATTGTATAGGTCCATGCTTCTGACTTGTATCTTTTATCTTTCAGTCATAAACCGAGGAGATGTACTCTATCAAAGAATTTGATTGCACTTCTAAGCTTTGGTGGGGTGCCAAAAGAATTTTTTTTGGATGTATTGGCAAATGCATTGGAAGAGGCTCAGAGTGTTTTCTCCAATAAGCGTGCAGCACTACGATGTACTTTTCAGAATCATATATTGTTAATCTTTATTGTATGGTTGCTATTATTGTTGTCTGCTTGCTATTATTGTTGTCTACTTGCCTTTTAGTCCCTTTTAGAGCCGTGTCAGTCTTTGTTATGTTGGCTGATTTTAATTGTGTTCTTAAATACGAAGTGATGATATTGCTAGTTTATTCCCTTGTTCTTCCTATTATAATGTTAACCCAGTTACCATTATGGTTCTATCTTCAGAGTCATCCACTCAGATCAAACCTTTTCTTTTCTCACTACTACTACCCCTTCGCACCAACCCTTTCCCTCTTTGCACAATTAATTCCTTATAAGTAGCATTCCTTATATCTGTTTCTTCCTGCAGTTCTCTTAAACCATGGAGACAGAGATGATGTTTTTATAGCGACCAGCATGATTTTGTCCGGGGTTCCCCTTAATGAACCATGTCTTCAAAAATTTTTATCTCGTCTAGCAAGTGAAGAAAGAAAGGGACTTCAAGGAGGAAAGCTTCCAATTAGTGAAAGCTTCTATCTAATGGGGACGGCTGATCCCACTGGAGTGTTAAAAAATAATCAAGTTTGTGTCATTCTGTAAGTATGCTGATTTATTCAAAAATTAATTGACGCATTGCTTCAAGTCTTCAAAGACTTGAGTTACTTGGGTATTATATTATGGTTTAACTTTGTGTAGTTCTATTCAAGTGCGAGTCTGGATCCAAATGAATGAATATTTGAATAATATGTACCTACAAATTTCTCTTCTATTGAATTCTGCAGTGACAATGGCCAACTTTCAGGGGATGTGTTAGTTTACCGGAATCCGGGTCTTCACTTTGGGGACATACATGTTTTAAAAGCTACATATGTAGAGGCCTTGAAAGATGTTGTTGGAAATGCCAAATATGCTATATTCTTCTCCACCAAAGGCCAGAGATCTATGGCTAGCGAAATTGGTGATGGTGATCTGGATGGGGACATGTACTGGGTCTCACATAACCCTCAGGTTGATATCATAATTTCAATTCTTTTATTTTCTTGTTTTAAATAACATGAATATGTTTTGTTAAGATTGTTTCTTCAAATTGGTACAAAATATAATATTAATTTGTCCTGCCGATGCATTTTTGGAATTTAAGGAGGCTGAAATAGTGTCTTGCTGATTTGTTTTGTTGGGTATGGGGATAGTCATGAGCTATAATTGTTTATCGCTATCATTTGAAAATCTTTCAAATACTTTTTTTCCCCTTTTAATTCAGCGTCTGCATTATATTTCTGTATATGTTGACGTGCCTTTAATGAAGTGACTGCTTTGAAGCTGAAACCTTCTAACCTGAGAGGTTATTGCCACTAAATGAATTTGGTTTCTGTACAGATATTTAAGTCACAAGCCGAGCTAAAATGTTCCATACCTGTACTGTGGGAGGTAGGTTTATTTCAACTAGATATATGTCTGAGAAGTTGCTCCCCGGTTGCTATGAAGGGCTCAAATCGAACTACTTATGTGAAGCATGGAGCATAATGCATTATATAAAACTATAGATATGTCATATGATTGTTTGATTTTGCATTTGTTGGATACCACCATATTTACAAATGTATTACTCATTAATCCAAATTGCATCATTTTAATGGTCCTCAAGATAATTTATCTAGTGTGCCACACTAGATGTTATATCCCCTATATATTTATCATTTTCTATCAACTTGAAACTGCGAGTCAAATTTACATAAAGATCATTTATAATATTTATTATAAGATATTTTACGAACATGCTTTTGGCCCTTGTTGAGACACAATTCTTGTTCTGCCATCAAGTTCAATTGTGTATATATATTTATACACTTGTATTTCCATAATTCAGTTATCATGATTTTGCATTTATATGGCTACATGAAAAGAGAGTGACGTTCTTCTTTCGTGACATCCTTATATTTTACATATTGGCAATATTTTAATTTGGTAAACCTATGCTTGTGTTTGACTTGGATTACCATCTCCCACCAGATTAGTCTTCTCCCTTCTATTTACTATAATCCACTACTGATTCCAGATAATTGTTACTGACCTATGTCCATATAGGTTTACTTGTGGTTGTCTTCTCCCTTGTTTCCTGCCTATTGCTCCTGACCTAAGATTGTGAGTGCTGGCCAGCCTTGAATGATGGCCCATTGGAACTTACAGTACTGACAATTCATATTCTCTTTAGACCTAATGGGAATTTAGAGCTTCAATTTCCATAGGAATTTTTGCATTGTACCTTTTCAAGATTTGTAATTTCTTGATGTGCTTTCCAGCTGTTAGCTTATTACAAAGCGAGTCCACCATGGAAACGTACCTTTTCCACACCAGATGCATTACAGAAAAAGCCCAGTGATCTTTCTTCTGAGCAGCTGGAGCAAGAGCTGTTTAGGCAGTATTTAAGTACAAGAAAGCACAGGTATGCTGTTACACCTCTTTGATGCATCATCCCCTATAGGAACAAGAACCAAGATTTTTGTTGAACATCTTTTACTTGGATAGATATTAGTAATGTTGAGATGTGCTGGTAGAGCAGGTTTAGTTAAACAACTTATGAAAATCCTATGGCGTAACACAAGTGTTTGTTCCAAGTGCTTGTTTTAAAAAGGCATCCCGAGCACACTGCACACATGAAATGTTTATTAGAAATATGATATTATATCCCTGTTGCTAATGTTTATACTCCCTTCCAGTAACATTATGGGGATGGCAGCTGATAGCTGGCTGGCATTTATGGATCGGCTTCTTATATTGGGAGATGATAGTTCTTATGAGAAGGAACAACTGAAGAAAAGAATGCTCCACTTAGTTGACATCTACTATGACGCTTTAGATGCGGCGAAGAGTGGAAAAAAGGTTAGTTTGTGCATCTTATGTCTTTGTTGACAATGCGCTCAAAATCTAGATATGTTAGTTACATGGTTGTGAAAGGGCAGTGTAATGACTAGTTGTGTTCTCTTACCTCTTGTTTGCCTCGTGAAACAGGTGGAATTTCCAAACGAACTGAAAGCTGAAATGTATCCTCATTATATGGAAAGATGGAACAGTTACGACTCTAAATCTGTACTGGGACTAATTTATGATAGGGTAAAGTCGAGTCAAACTGAAACGGTATCAGCGGAAGGTGTGCATTCTTCTATTTATTGCTTTTTAACATAAATTTATTTGCTCTATTATTCTTTCCCAATAATAGCTATGCAATGAAAAGAGATATAACATGTAGTATATATAGCCATTAACTATAAGACGTGCATGTGTTTGATAATTCTTGCAGCCGTCATATTTCATTTCAAGTATTACATGGTGATTGATAAAGAAAGTTTTCTTATTATATATAGATATCTGGAAATTGCCCTACTTTGTGCATGCTGAAATCCCAGATTCCTGCTTGACATTGTGGAAAGGAAGATACAAAGACTACAAAAAGGAGATGTTTGAAGCCCTGTTGTCAAATGATGAATCGAAAAATAGTTGTGCAGATGATATAGTAAAGAAATATAAGCAGGTAAACCTCAGTTTATGTGAAATATTGTTGCTACTTGTCTTGCAAGAAATCACAAACGATTTCATTGCTCTGATCTTCAAAATATGCATCTGTAGATGTTGTATGGTGCTCCGGAGTTTGAAGCAAGTGACAGGAAGGTAGGTGATATTTATAATGAAGCTCTGGCTCTTTATCACGCAGTTTACGACTATGCGAAGAGTGTACCGGATGCCGGAAAATGCTTGTTTGCATGGAAAGTTGCAGGCTCAGCCCTTTGCAAGTTGCATGCCATGAAAGAAACTGAAACTGAAAATGTCATGGTGTGTGTACCTTCTGTTCTGCGGGAGGTGATGTCCTATAAGAGAGTCGTGTAGATATTGAATAGAATTTGCATCGTATGCTGCGTTTGTATTATTATGTATTAGCTTTATGTCAAATGTTCTTATGTGAAAACAAGTGTCATATATGACGAGTTTTTATATCCTTAAGTTAATGTACACTCTCTGTTCTAAAATGATTGTCGTGACCCACTTTTTAAATTGTATAAATGTATATAGTGTTTGGTTATTATGTGTGTCCCTACAAAAATGTATGATATTCTTAATTTTTATTATCATTTTTTACCATTTACACCAACGCTATTAAAATTTTAGTTAATGTTAGTGTACAAGTGAGAACATAAAATTATTTCTAAAAATTATCATTTTAAAAATCTATAATTTTTGAACGGATTGAGTATTTAAAGAAAATTACTTTGCAAATTGCAAGCATGAAGTAACTAGTTTGATCAGTTACCATTTATATCACATACTCTCTCAATTATAAATTATAAAATCAATATCGATATTTGAAAAGTTAATTTAAAATATTTTTAAATTTAAAATTGACATGATTTATTTTAAATTTTAAAATAATAAATATTAATATTCATAATTGTATTGATATAAATTAATTGAATTGATGTTAATTTAAAATTTAAAAATATTTCAAATTAATTTTTTAAAAGTATCATCTATACCATGTAAATGTGAACCCTTGGATTTGTATCGAGATCTGTGCCTGTAGTTCATGATACACTTGAAGCGAAAAGTTATTTAGTGATCCTGAAGCACTACATGATCATGGCCAAGGAACATAGAATAATTTTTCTGAAGCAGCATTGTCTTTCAAAAGAATTCAAAAGAAACCAAGTAGAGAAGAGGTTGAACCCAAAAAGAAAAAAAAAGTCATATCCAAAACATGATTTTGATGTATGTATATTAGTATAAATATTTTTAAAATATTCTTTTTCTTGTTTTTTTTTTTTTTTTTTTTTAATATTTGAGAACTCCACAAAGAGGTTGATCTTTGTTCCAACTTAAAAAATAATGGACAAGTCTACACACAAAATAATCAAATATTACATTTATCTACAACATTAAAAAATAAGACATGACACGAATTTCAATATCATGCATCACTTACAGATATCTACAATATTAAAAAATAAAGTATGACATGAATTTTAATGTCATATCTTATTTTTTAATAGTATAAAAAGATATAGTATTTGATTGTTATGTATTTATATTTATTCAAAAACAATTCCTCAACTAAAAAAGAGAGTGCATGCAGAATAAAAAATGGTTTTGACAAATCATTACTTCAACCAACTAACCTTCAATTGAAATTATTTTTTAATTATTTTTTAGTCATTCTTAATTTCTTAAAAAATATTTTCAAAATAATTACACACGCAGAATTTTAGATAGGCTTCCACAATATTACATACTTCAAATTAGGATTTTAATGTATCTAATCAAATCATTCATACTTCTAGAATTAATAATAATAAACAGTAATTATAATTTTATTTATTTTCATAAAATTTAGCTACAAAAAAAAAAAAGAATAGTGTTATTGTGCCATGTGTCTAAGACACTTAACGAGCGGGTATGTTGCGAAAGTCAGGAAACGGAGAATTTATCGTTTGTCCAATCTCTCTCTCATCTAAGCACTGCTTCAAATTCAAGTGATAGAACCCTTGAATACATACATACCACTGAATTTTGAAACATTGCCCTAAAAAAAAAGGGCGATTCAGCTTTTGCTGAAGTTCTTCCGCCACTGTCGGTGGAGTGACTGATCGGAAAATTTTGTTTCAACCAAGCTCAGCCACCACAAACGATTCTAGCTTCAGTCGGAGAGAATTCGTCTATTCACTTGTGTTAGAATTCAATCTGGCTAGTCCTGTTTGTTTGATATATTCATTAGATGTCTCACACGTTCTACAATAATTTACACACTAAATAGTTATTTTTATAGTAATTTATACCCTTGCGCTTGACTTCCAGGGGCGTTGCCCCCTTGCAACTCCTGCCAGCTTACCAGCAACTACCCTATTATAATAGCCATTAGTCGAACCCGCAGAAGTATGAACCAATCTCAATAACTTGCTTAGGAAAATCTCCCAAACAAGAATAAAAAACCTTTCCGATTTTATTAAGTATCTGGCCAAAGACTACCCTCCCGTCACCGCTACTGCTTCCAAATTTGCTGAAAGCATTTTTCCCTCTCTTCACAAACGCACTTCTATTTCTTCCATAGGTAAAAAAAACCCCATCCTGCTCTCTGCTCAACAAATTTGAATTCTTTTATATACTCCCTCCCGGTGCCATTTGCAAAATTTTGAAAAATTAAAGATGTATGTATTTATGCTCTATGTTTAACCCTAGAAGAATACTCCCTCCCCTTCAAACAAAAAATGTCCCATTTAACCTTGATCTAGTTAATTTGCGAAATCATAAAATTTTAATCTGTGAAGTAAATTTGTTATACTTTTCAAATACAGTTCAATTTTGAAATTTAGAATTTCATACGGAACTCTTTTTTTGTGATAATGTTGATTTTGTTTTTTTCTTGATGAATTATTTTCAAGAGTGCAGTTCTTTAAAATTTATTTCAGTACTGCTACTATGTTCCTGCCAAAACGGCTACTTTGTCCCAGCTAGCAAGAATTAAATGATGTCGTTTTAGTTAGTTTTAGTCGCTACTCTTTCTAGAGACATGTATCGAAATGGCGCCGTTTTGCGTGCCACTACTTTGTGCAATGACTTGACCAATTTAAAATCTATTGCAGATCTACAAAAACAGCTAATGCTTGCTGTTAGCCAAAAAGAAGAACGAGAAGGGAAAATTGGGAGCATTCCATCTACACCAAAATCAATTTCTTAACCGGTTTTTTCACTCGAAGTCCAAATTAAAAAAATTGTACCGAATACTTTTTTTTTGTAAATCTTGTTTTATAGAAAATTTTAATGAATTTTATGTTAAAGAATTATAGAAGTAAATTTAGTGAGAATTAACTATATATTGTTAATTTATTGAAAATTAATTGGGATATATATATATGCATGAAGTGTGAATGAAAAAATTCCTTGATTTGATTTCATACGAAAGTTTATGAAAAATAAAAATGGAATAATTTAAATGTAGGCGGTTTTGTATCTCACTCCCTCCTTCCCTTTAAAGAACGTCATTTTCGCACTTTCAAATAGCACGGATTCTTAAATATATTCAATTTTATCCTTGTGCTACAATGTCTTAATATTGTGGTTTGCTTTATATGATTAATTATGAAAGAAGAATTTAGAATTAAGTCAACTTTTCCGAAATGGGCTGTTTGGTCTTTCAAGTTAGCCATCTTGCTCGTGGTTATTTTTTATTCCTATTTCCACTTTGGTCTTTCAAGTTAAATATCAGTTTATTTTAAAGATGAGGGTTTTCTTTGAATTTATATTTTTTTCCATACTCATGGTTTAACAATTTGTGACTTATTCTTGCAGCTGTTGCATTATTTTAAAGTGAGTATAACATGGACGCGTATTCATTCATGACCAAAGGTCTTTTAGAGAAAGCCCAGTGAATTCTCTTCTGATGAATTGGAGAATGAGCTTTTTGAGCTATTTTTGAACACAAAGAAGCAAAAGTAAGCAATTGCACTTGTAAACTTGAAATATTTTTGTTATATTTCATGAAAATTTGGTCATAGTGTGCCTGCAAAATTATACCACCATGAATTTGAATTCAGTTACAGTATTGTATGTTTGAGCTCGTGGTTGGTTCTTACCAACTCATCATTAGATGAAATTTCATTATTTGTATGTTATTAAACTCATGACTAGTTATGCAGCTGTTTGGATAGGCACTCTTCCTTCTACTTTTAGCTTGAGTTTTGATGCTTGAACTATCTTTCAATGATCCAACTTTCTTTTAACTTCTCTATCTGGTTTCTGAGTGTGATTTATAATTTGCACCAGCCTTATCTTTGTTCCTTTTACGTCCATCTTTTTTGTGTAAAGCATTGCTAGCTAGTAGCTAGCACCAGGCTGTCAACATATGTTGCCATTCTTGTTCATCTGCATGTGTTTCCTGATTAATACCATCTGCATCCCATTTTTTGAGTCTGATTACCATTCTGGAAATGTTCCAAAATGTTTCCACGTCTTAAAGCAACTCTCTTTTAGAATAGTAGCATAGAATGGATTATATCACAGTTTTGAAAATGTAGAAAGATATATGCTGACCCACCCACCATTTGAGATAATTTTGCGTGGTCAAGGGGAACTGTATATTATAAGAAATTGATCAACATCCCCCCCAAACTGATAGTAATGATTAATAAGATTAATAAATCTATTTAGTTTAATGTTTATCTCTTTTGATTACTATCTTGCTTCTTTGCTTTGGCTGGGTAATAGTATTGCTGAGGCTCTTACAGTACAAGTTGTGATACAAAAGACAATAATTTATCAACATGACTGCCATGTTTTCTGCATCTACAACGTAATTGTCTCAAGTACCTGTTTATGTAGATTTCTCGAGCACGTCTGTGATATTTCCCGAGCTCTTTTATTAAAAGACGTAGTTAGATTACAAATATCTCAAGTGTTGCTGATGTTTGAATGCACCTGTGCTCTTCCAGTATCAGTATGGGTGTGGCAGCTGATAGCTGGTTGGCATTTATGGATCGGCTTCTGACACTGGGAGATGACTGTGCCAATGAAAAGAATGAGCTAACGAAAAAGATGCTCAATTTAATTGACATCTACTATGATGCTTTAGATGCTCCTAAAACTGGGAAAAAGGTTCTTCTTCTACTTCGATCTCTTTGTAAACACACTCAAGGTTTTAGTACAGAAATGTATTACTTGTAGTTTCTTTTATTTGTCATTGTCTTAAAGCAGAATGTCACTTTAAAATTCAGGAAGTCTTTCTTTGGTTTTAATGTCGCTGAATCTTCTCATTCCTGGTTTCTGTCCCTCTTGAAACAGGTGGTTGTTCCGAATCATTTGAAGGCAGATATCTATCCGCATCATATGTATAGGATGAAAGAGTATCACTCTACCTCTGATCTAGGACAAATTTATGATACGATACTGTTAAATCAAACTGAAAAATTGTAAGCAGAAGCTAGGTGAGCATTCTTCAATAATTTTTTGCACTTAGATTAATTGACCAAGTCAATCTCAAGACTATCCATGCATGTAAAGACTTAAGATACATAAAATATTAAATGTACATAAGAAAAACATTATATGTGTATGTGTGTGTGTGTGTGTGTATATATATATATATATATATATATATAAAATGATCAATAGCAAATAGTTGATATGTGCATTATTCTAACAAATGCATTTTACACCCTCTATAAGTAGATCTAACGATCCAAAATATGGACTTTTTCCCCTAGCTGCTACTCCCACTACTACAAAACAGTAAAAAGATAACACCTAAAAAACGTTGTAATTTTCTACCAGAAACGTCGAGGTTAAGGGTGTCATCTATTTGACACATTTTATACAACGTTTTTAAAACGTTGTAGTTGGCTCATAATACAACGTTTTTTTACTAAAAAACGTTGTACATTGTCTTTAAATAAATAATAAGATGCTTGAAAACGTTATAGATGGTATCATTCCACAATATTTTTTGGTATAAAACGTTGTAGTTTAATACATCACACAACCTTTAGACTAATTTATACAACGTTTATAAGATGTCATCTATTGTAGTACCTTTAGACAACGTTGTACCTGTAATGTTGTACTTGTAGAACTGCTAATATTAATGCAATGACATATAGGTAAAAATACTCTAAATTCTCATTTAAAGCTAAAATGTATCAATCATTCTCAGTTTCAAAATACATTTAATAATACCATACGTTTACAGTTTCAAATTACTACATCCACAAAATATACAACTATCCACAAAAAATATATAAAGCAGCAGCAGCAGGGCAAAGGATAAAACATCCTATAAATTAATTATATCATTCTGTAGCTACTACACATCATGTAGCTAGATTTCAAGTACTAACGAAATTCTCAAGGCCGCTAAAGTCTCCAAGTCTGCTACATTTCCTTCGAATGGTTTCCTCCTGCAAGACATGGTCTGCCATCAGTTTTCTTATTATGTTTGAAACAAAATGTAGTCTATATATACATGAAAAAAATAATTGTTTTAATTTATACTCGGGGACTAAGGTTATAGAACATTCAATTTTCTTAACATACATGAAAAAGATAAGATTGAGTATTTGACATGAGTATATACCTTTTGAATTTAAATGTAAATAAATAAATAAAAGTAATATTAGTTATGAAGTTAAACTAACATATACAAAGCATGAAAAGGACCTGCTGCTTTGTAGGTTTTCGGAAGCTAAGAAGTAAGCAGTATAAGTTCACAAGACTCCAGCAGACATTCCATCAACCTCATCCACAATTAGTATAGTTTTTTGATGCTTCGAGCTGATATAAAAAAAATTGACTGTGTTAATAAAAGACCTTGCATAAAATAAATAACTACAAAATCTAATTTACGTAAAAATAAGAAAATAAAAATAGTAAAAATAACTTCACAAATCAAACACATTTACGTAGTAACCTTTTACAGAAATTGAGCTGTGTGTGTAAATAATGGGTGTGTAGTAATTTATTTTCTTTTATTACTTACTATATGGGGAGCAGGGTCAGAAGAGTAGTAATAGACTAGTATGTGGGTGAAAGTCACTCAAAACTCTTCCCTAGATTCAGTGGTGAGTGAAGGAAAGTTGCACCCCACTGGCCTAGTCAGTAGTAAAGTCCACCAAATGACTGTCGAAGTGATAATCAATGCTTATAGTATAGGAGACATAAATGCAGTAATCAACTGTGAAAATATATTGTTGCCACTGTGCATATGTCTATATCTATAACACAACAATGATAATGAAATATCAACCATCAATGACATGAAAAGAGTCTGAGATTTTTTATTTATTTACTCATCAACTAGGAGTACAGTTGGCAGTACAAGCTGCTTGTGCAAAATTAGAGGCATGAAAGCATTTATTGCTATATTGGGAAAGAACAGTAAAGAAAAGAACAAGGCAATAGTGCAAGTGTAGAAACCCAGACACTGAAAGATACTCAACAATATACCAATATCTTATCTCATTAGCATTTCTAATACAATGTCATCAATTTAAAGAAAACTATTCGTTCATAATTTCACTGGTAAAGAAGTTACATGGGGGGTGGGAATTGTCGAAAAATTACCTTTCCATAAGCCGTGATTAAGAGAGACATTCTGAGTAGCCGAAGAATCAGCTCTAGGATGAACAACACCCGGCTGTTTTTGGTTGCCCACCTGCTTCTTGGTTCTCATCGGCATTTAAAACAACAGTCTTTCCATTGTCCATCCACAACTCCTGTTTCTTGAGGTCTCGAGATTGAATAACTTTCCAGCTCAAGATGTTGTAGATCTCTCTCACTACAGTCTGAAATGCAGCTGTCACGTTGGAGGAATCAAGAGCTGAAGTTTCCATGAAAAACAGACTCTGCATCTCGGCCAAGCTTTTGCCTTCAGCCGTGGAAACCTCCCTGGCATCTTTGAGATCAGACTTTGTTGCCAACAAGTATCGTAACAACATTCATGTCGGAATGAGCTGTTCATAAGTAAACAAGAAAATAAAATGTTAATTATGAATTCCACAATAGAAAGAAGCATAACATAAAATGGACCAAATGATGCTTACTGTGAAGTTCGTTAAGCCATCTGCCAATGCTATCAAAAGTTTGTCGTCTACTGATGTCATAAACCAAAAGAGCTCCAACTGCACCTCTGTAATATGCAGATGTAACAGCCCTGAACCGCTCTTAACCAGCTGTGTCCCAGATCTGTGCCTTAACTTCCTTTCCGTTAATTTTCATCTTCTGGGTATAAAAGGAATCAATCACGGCGTCCACCGCCTCCACCTCCACCGCCTCCGCGAGACTGTGCCTCGTTGACGGTGACCAGATCTGCACATCAAACAATAAATTTCCATCAGATCTGACCAGATCTACACCAAACAAACAGTATACACAAACAAATATACATATAAAGACCGAAATTCGTAACATTAGTAGCAATAGTAGTAAAGAACAGAATCAGGAGGAGGTCAGATCTGGCGTCCATCGCCGTATTGAGAGAAAGCCTCCTCTAGTGATTGATCAGTGGTAGCCATAGAGACGTATAGAGAGAGAAGCAGACGTCGGAGGAGGAGGATAGTTACCATAGATGGCTTTTGAGCGAGGATATCTAGATTGAGTGAGAAGGGGAGAGAGTTAAGTCAAGGATGAGTGAGGTAGATGACTTCGATGGAAAATGAGAGAGAGTTGTTTCACTTGTGAGGATGAGTGAGTTCCGTGTTTTAATTTCAAGTTTTCACTTCCGCGCTATTTTTTTAAGCTCTGTGTTTTTTAGATAGATAACGTTTTTTTTAAAAAAACGTTATAACTTTAAAACTAAATATTACTTCTTATAAATACATAACGTTTTTGCATATATATCTATAACGTTTTTTGAAAAAACGTTATGAAAAAAAATACTACAACGTTTTTTATAAAAACTTTGTTGTTTAAGTGTTATCTTTTTACTATTTTGTAGTAGTGTCCTTTTGGTGGCAACTGTCAGCAAACATCGACAGACATCAACAGTCATCACTGTTGATGCTTGTCAATGATTGCCTCCAGAAGGTGTAGCGGTTGAGTTTTTTTTTCTTATGTCAATATACAAAAATACCCCTCTTTTAATAATATTAACTGTCCGCATAACTATTTAGCGGATGGGAGAAATCTTGCGACTTCTTCAATTCCTCAACTCTTTAGTCCCATGTGTTGCATAAGAATTCATCACACTCTCTTACCAATTTTCCAATGCACGATACAGATTAAATGTTTCTCCTAGTCCATTAATTATGCGGGACCCTTCTCTCCACTTCATATGCCAATTAGATTTATACGTGCACATGTTCATCGGATTTCACTGTTCAATCAATTAGAAATATACTGGCACAAAATCTGCAACTAAACAAGGAGATGTCATCAGAGTAATATCTTCGGTCAAGGATGAATGGGACATGCTTCAATTTCTTTTGCTCCACAACATGTCACCCCCCAGTTGAAGATATGATGCAATTACAATAAGGCATAAAAATGTCTTGAATTCTCTCTCTTCCTCTTCTCAATTATTAATTTTTTTTATTGTCTTCATTAAGTTTGTTTGGATATGGTGAAATTATGGGCGAACTTGGTGCTGATTGTCGGAGATTGGTGAAGAGAACATGTGAGGAAGAGAGAGAGTGAGAGAGAGAGAGAGAGAGAGAGAGAGAGAGAGAGTGGGTCTTCATGAAGAGAAATTGATGTAATAAAAAAAATAACTCTAAATGCACAATGTCAAATTGAAGAGCTGATAAGTACAGATCGAATAAGAGAGACTAGATTAATTTTAAGGTATCCTTAATATGTATTTTAGGCGAATTGAAAATAAAGTTTGAAAATTGATCAACTACAATTAAAATAATTAGAATATGAAAATTAATAATAAGGAAACAATCTAGGAATCCAAATCTAGTAAATAATAAATATAAGAAATAATCCAATTTCTTTTATTTTTATAACTTAAATTACGCTATTGGTTTGGTGTACATAATTTGAAAGATAAATCAATTAAATTCCAAACAAAAATTAACTATAGTTTTGGTCTCAGTTCTCTTTTATGTAGTAAATTTATAATTAACTTGGGCAAGCATAGACTATAAAAATTTAAGGATAAATTATAACTCATCAAAACTTTTTTAAGTAATAATGGATTAAGAAAAACTCATATTTTAACAATAATCTATCAAAACATCTTCATTAATTTAAAATTACATAAGAATTATAAAACAAATATATTTTAATAAGAAACATGAAGGCAAAATCAAGTAAACATTAAAGCACAATTAATAGTAGAGATGGTGAAATATTGTCATGAATAATTATTTAATTTCATCTTCATCCGAAATCAAAATAATTAAGGTAAAGAAGAAAAAGATTAGACATAAAATAAGAAAATCCCCTTTTATTTAAGATTTTTCAATGACCGTACAATTAAGAAATAATTTAATCTACTCCTACTCCTAACCTAAATTAATATATAAAACTAATCTAATACATAATTAATCCATAATTCTCTCTGGGTACCCCTTTATTTATATATATAAGCCTTGAATTAATTTTCTAGTAGAAATTAACTTTTTAGTGGCAATCAACTTTTTAAAGAGATTTTCTAGATGAACTTTACTTTTCTTCATTAGATATGACTTGTACACCAAGATTATTTCACCTCCTTCCTTCTTCTTGTAGGAATCTTCTCAGCTCTTTCCTTACATGAATTGGAATATTAAATATTATTTGATTATCAAGATTTTGACTTTATTGCAACAAAATATTAAATCTTACAAAATAAAATAAAACATATTAATTAAATAAATTAACATAATAAAATGACAAAATTAGAGATAATAAAATACAAGAATTATGTATCTATAAGAAATTAATCTGTGTGAATAAAATATCATCCTCACAACAATATAGCAGACAGTTTGAATAAATCAAGTCACAAGTGGTATTAGACACGTGGGTCCATTGTCTGTAGTTTAGTTTGTCATCGTCTCCCATATTAAATTGTGAACGGTGGCCTAATCTCTAGTCATTGGATTAAACTTTAAACAGTGAGAGATGTGTTGTTAGATTATAGTTATAGTTATCCTCACGACATTTACTATGATATATATGTATATATATATATATATATATATATATATATATATATTCCTTATTTCCTTTGCCTTCATAAATTTTATCATATCCCTGAGGCGTCATATGAAATGAAGCATTATATTTTGACTGAGATTGTTTACTCTACTGATTAATTAGTTTTGAAATTCTTTAGCATGTAGAAATCTGGAAACTTCCTTGTTTTGAGCATGTTCATAGCCCTGATGCCTTGTTGAAGTTGTGGAAGGAAAGATATGATACCTATAGACAAGAGATGGTTGACTCCTTATCTTCTAACGATGAATCAAAGAATAGCGCCACAGGCCCACAGATGATGTTATCAATAAATACAAGCAGGTAAGATCGTCACTAAACACAAATATGGCTGCATTTTTTGCAAGGAATCTACGAGTCCATCGGCTACTTTTACCAAGCAAACGAGTAACATTTTATTTTTTTGTAGATGTTGTATGATGCTGCAGACTTATATGGAGGTTCAAGGAACTTGGAAGACATCTATAAGGATGCCCTGGCACTGTATCATGTATGTTATGATTATGCAAAGCTCAGACGAGATGCCACTAAATGCAACTTTGCATGGAAAGTTGCAGGTTCCGCCCGCTGCAAGTTTCTTGGTTCGAAGGCATCTGACAAGTCCATGTTTTTATGTTTACCGTCTGTTCTTGGCAAGTTGTTAAACTAGTGCAAGTTTTAAAAGAAAAGAGTACTGAGAAAGTTCCCAAATGACATCAATTTGGTTAACAAAATTTGAGATTTTATTTGGACCATAGCAGTGTTATTTTTAGAAGAATTGAGTCGCATACTGTAAATGTGTATTATATGTAATGTTATATTATTGTGGAAGTGTAGCACAATGACTACTTTGCATTTTCCACAAGTTTTCGTTTTTTCAAAAAAAAATTGTGATTCACACCCGCCCCCGGTACCACCAAACAAGGACACACTCGTCCCCATTGCAATGACTTCCACACAAGCCATTGCTATACAATAATATATATATATATATATATATATATATAGGGGATCGATCCATTGACAACGTTGTAAAAATAGAATTATCTTTACAACAGATCTAGTCGTTTAGGCTGAGATCTGATGGTTGTAATGACTCTCGTAATTAAACGTCCAAAATATCCCAAGTATGCATTTAATACAATCACCGTTCGCAAAATAATACTGCGGACGAAGAAAACTAGGCCTTACTCGAGAAACGACGACGTTTTGAAATTCCACCGTCCGTAGTATCATACTGAGGATGGGGTAATTTACCATTCGCAGGTTAATACTGTGGACGCTAGTTTAATTATAAAACTACATTCGTCTTTGTTTATAGTAATTATTTTGTATCTTATCTCATTTTCACAATAACGATGTAGGTAGTTTTAATTTAGGTTATTAAATTCTCTATTTCTTCTGGACAGATAACATGAATTTGCAACAAAGATATGCAGGAGAAATAGAAATTTAATAGACTTAATTATAAAATTGCATTCGTCATTAGTCATAGCAATAATTTTGGATCTCATTTTAATTTCACATAAACGATTTGGGTAATTATAATTATTGTAAGATCCCGAATTTTATGAAATATAAAATTTAATTTTTCTTCATATATATTTTTTCATGAAACAGTAAGTGGTTAAATTGACGAAATTGAAAGTTAAGGACGTTATGTGCAAATTTTTATTTTGTCGGGGAATATTCGTTTTGTCGGGGAATATTCGGGCCGTACGACGGCGCCGAAATAACTAATTATTGGTGGACCCCACAACGGAATATTTGTCGGATATAGAAAACGACAAAAGTAACATTTTTATATAAAAATAGTCAACGGTGTTAACTGTTAAAATACCGGTGATAAAAGAATAGTAGCATACGGTAATTTATGGTATTTTTCTGTAGCACACGGTGTTACACAGTATCTCATATTATTGATCTGATAATTGACACCGTAACTGCTGCACATCATTTCATCAATAATTGTCACTGCATAATATTTTATGTTATCAATTCAATAATTGTTATTACACAGTATTTTGCATTATTGATTCAATAAATGTCATTACACTGTATTTTATATCATTGAGTCAATAATTGTTGCTGCACTGTAGTTTAAAATTATTAAACCTAATAATTGTCACAGTAGCAAATATACTGTAATTTATATTATTAAATTAATAATAATCTGTAACGTGTTTATTACATTATTGTTGAATTATTGTTGTAGCATTATTTTATATGCAGGACTCACAAGAAGAATAAATAAATAAATAAATAAAAATTAATTAATTTTACTATTTGAAATAGTAACGTGAATAGTAACGTGTGGGCCCCTGTAGGACCCACCTGAGAAAATTTGCACAAAAATGTGCTGGGAGAAAAAATATTCAAAAGGGTGTGGGCGGCTGCGCTGCTGAATTTCAGCACTGGCGTGCGCAGCCAGTCACCTACCAACCCGCATAGTAACTTCTTTTCTCCTATAAATAGCTTGTTCAGCTGAATAGAAAAATCACACCTAAAACATGAAAATTTTCTATAAGAATTTTATAAGTTTTCTCTGAGAATAGTAAGGTTATTTTGAGAGTTTGAAAGCCAAAAGGAGTGCAGAAATTTTTCAAGTAAGTCTTTTATTAAAGAGTAGTAATTTCATAAATTCCTATTTTTCACGGTATTCACAAATCTTCCCTTAGAAGACTCTTCTTTGAAAAGATTCATTTTTAAAAGCTTTCTTTGGAAGATTTATTTTGGAATATTATTTTAAAAACTATTTTAAAGTAGTTATATTATACTACAAAAATTATGTTAAATATATATAATTTTGATAGTTCACATTATACGAATTATCATACACTTTGAAATTTATATGTGGTAATTACTAATTATATTAAAAATATATAGGTTGATCAACCTCATTTAAATCAATATCCAGTCACGTGTTAAGGTAAGGGGTATCATTCTTTTCATCATCCTAAATGGATATTATTTTCTTTCTTACTGGAAGGGATTATCATTATTTGATTCTCGAAAATAATATCGTTTCTTTCTTGTGCCATTTATTTCCATGTATTAATTTGTGGGAATAACCTTACGGCGCGGATTACCGCCTGTTGGTGAATAACCTTTTGTATTCATTCCTTATTAATCTCTGAGAATAACCTTACGACGCGGATTACCGCCTGTTTGGTGAATAACTCTTCGTATTCAAATTGATGGGAATAACCTTACGGCGCGGATTACCGTCTGTTGGTGAATAACCCTTTTTATTTGTCTCGTGTGAAAATAAATTGTCTACACGAATTATCACATGACACTTTTATCTCATATTCGTAAGTGATATCATTTTCCTTTATACTCATAAGGGATACCATCTTTTTCATCTTCCATTATTCAAACTTACTATGGTAAGGGATATTAATTTCCTTCACCTTTTGTTAATCAAACCTGCTACGGTAAGGAATATTATTTTTTTCATACTCCTAAATCGAAACTTATTATGGAACTATTGCTTCTATAATTCCTGAAAATATTATATGTTCCATAATAGTTGAACTTCATTATTTCAACTGAATCTTCCTATTCTCTGAACCTTTCTATTGGACTATAATCGTTATTCTGAACTGTGGATCTTGAATATCATTTTTAAATTTCACTCCACATCATGTTGGCAATTTGGACATTGTTTGAATCTGCACAAAGTAAACTTCTGATACTTATTGTTTATCCTGTTCTTCTGTTCATCATTTGTATCACTGTTATTCATATTAATCATCAAGAATCAAGCTGTTGTGAATATTTGTGGCCGGGGGCACAGATGTGATATAATTGTTGAACAGATGATAGGTTAAAGGCGATATGCTAGGTTAAAGGCGATCATCTGTTCGGTGTCTTTTATGGCACGTGGTGAATGTTCTCTTTGGCCCGTAGTGCAAAGATGAACTGTTGATTGGTATGATTATGACCAAAGGCTGAATCTGGTATAATCATGACCGTTGGTGTTATATTGAATGTCTTTGGCCCGTAGTGCAAAGATGAACTGTTGATCTGCATGATTATGACCAGGAACTGTGAAGTTGTATTATCTTGACTAATGGTATTTCAGATGATAAAAGTTGATGATATTTTTACTAAAAAGAGAAGCGAGTGGACATTATAGTCTGCATTATTCTTCTAATAGATTGCTCATTCCGCTGCTATTATTGATCTGAACATTGTTTAAGAATTTAACTACAGTTTTTGATATAAACCTTGTAGTCTATTGTATTCAGAACTCAACTGTTGAAGGCTAATGATAATTTATTCGTCATTATCTTAGTCATGATATTTATTACTGGGCTATTTGAGCTCACCCTTTCTTTTCGTTCCATTGTTTTTCAACAGGAGATGAAAACGTAACGGGGTCTAGCCGGGGGATGGAGTGAGAGTCCGAGGAATAGCTATCATAGTCTTCACGTGTTGTAAAATAGTGTGACAATAATAGTGAAGACTTAGTTGTGTATTATTATACACTGTATTGTTGTACATTGTGCTTTGTTGTAATAATTTTGGTGTAGTCTTTTGACGACTCAAGTTTGGGCTGTGTGGGCCTAAATTTGGGGGTGTCACAGTTGGCATCAGAGCTTAGGGATATGGTCTTTAATGGAGATCTGGGGTTAGAACTAGGAGGGGAGAGACGAATAGAATCAATCACTAGTGTGTCTTACCTAAATTAGATTTTATTATCTAACGAATCGATTTGAAGTGATGAGTCAGTTTGTTTAAACTAACAATTATTTTGTGACCAGAGTAAAGTATGGCATCTGGAAATCAGGAGGTTAACTACGGAGTACCCGAAACGAATGTAGAGGCCACAAATAATTCTTCTACAAACTCGGAGTTGAATCTTTTGCCTAAGGCATAAATTATGCGTGTTCTATCCAGTAAGGATGAAAGTGAAAGCTCTACTGCAGTCGTTTCAGATCCTTTCTTAGAAGCAATTAAAGGAAGAAATGAACTTGCGGAAATTTTTGCCTTTAATCTACTCACTAATTGGGAGAGTCATATCATCTGGTTATGCTCGATAACAAAGGATCAGAATATATAGACGTTTCATATAAGTCTTTGGGATTTATGGTGTTCCAGCTATGATTTTCAAGATTATTTAAAAATGATGTTTCTATATTTTTGGGCGTTACAATTTAGACGAATTCAGGTTAAGTTAGTCACTATCATGGAAACTGCAGTATATCAAAAATATTATTCTTATAGAAATCAATGGTACGTTACTATTGATGAAGTTGAGGAATCCGAGAAACAGTTCGTTAGAGAATTATTTAGTGGTATTCACATGGTTGAAATACGTGAAGATCCGAATGAAGTACTCGGGATTCGATTTAACGATAACAGTCAAGAAACGGAATGAGGTGATAACCGGTAAGCTATTCATAAATCCTCGTAAAGTCTACGCCCTGTTAGATACTTGCTCTACCCATTCTTTTATCTCACATACATTTGCTCAACGTTTAAACTTGATCCTTGAAAACTTAGACCTTGTCTTATCAGTTGAAACCCCATTTGGAGAAATATCTATCACATCTACTGTCTATAAATCTTGCCTAGTTCAAATCAACAACCTCACATTATCTGTTGACCTTATTTCTTTGGAGATGTATGAATTTGATGTGATTTTAGGAATTAATTGGTTGACTATCCATCATGCTAAAATTGATTGTTTTCATAAGATTATTAGTTTTCATATTCCTAATCAACCTGTCATGCAAATTCAAGCAACTAAATCATTGAAATCTATAACTATTATTTCTAGCCATAAAGTCATTCGTTTATTGAAAAACGGATGTCAAGCCTTTTTAGCTCATGTTACTGATTTGAACAAAAACATGTCAAACTTGAATGATATTCCCATTGTTAATGAGTTTCCTGACGTTTTTCCTGAGGAACTTTCTGGCTTACCCCCAAATCGAGAAATTGAATTCTGTATCGATCTTGAACCCGGTACTAAGCCCATTTTTTAAAGTCTCATACCAAATGGCTCTCATAGAACGCCAAGAGATTGAAAGTTTAATTATTAGATATCGGTATCATTCGTTCTAGTACAAAACTTATATCGAGCGAGGAATGCGAGAGAAGTTTCCAAGAACTCAAGAGGAGACTGGTTTCAGCTCCCGTTCTGACCATTCCATCAGGATCAGGAGAATTCGTCATATATAGCGATGCTTCAGGCAAAGGTCTAGGCTGTGTCCTTATGCAACATGGAAATGTTATAGCCTATGCCTCTCGACAATTCAAAGATTATGAGAAAAATTATCCTACTCATGATCTAGAGTTGGCAGCAGTTGTTTTCGCGTTGAAGATCTGGAGACACTACTTGTACGGAGAGAAAGTGGATATCTATACGGATCATAAAAGTCTCAAGTATTTCTTCACCCAGAAGGAACTCAACATGCGACAACGACGTTGGCTTGAGCTGTTGAAGGATTATGACCACACAATCCAGTATCACCCGGGAAAGGCGAACGTTGTAGCTGACGCTTTGAGCAGAAGATCTTATGCAAGTACAAGTGCACTGCTGACAACACAAAAGTGTATTTTGTACGACTTGCAAAAGATGGAGATAGAGCTAAAGACACCAGGGACCCACTCGAAGATTGCTCACGTGCGAGTAGAACCGGCTTTAATCGATAAAATTAAAGCTGCTCAAGCTACCGATCCGGAACTGAAAAACATGAGGAAGAAAGTATAAGAAGGTGTCATTCTCGAAGCAAGAATCGACGAGAAAGGAATACTTCGAGTCAACTCTCGACTCTGTGTTCCTAACGATCTTGAATTAAAGCATAAAATCATGATGGAGGCACACAACACGCCGTTTGCAATCCACCTAGGAGGTACCAAGATGTATCGAGATCTTCGACATACATTTTGGTGGAACAATATGAAAAGGGAGATTGCAGAGTTTATCTCAAGGTGCCTAACTTGTCAACGTGTTAAGACAGAACATCAAGTACCTAAAGGTCCATTACAACCACTTGAAGTTCCCGAATGGAAGTGGGAACACATCAATATGGACTTTGTAACGGGTCTTCCCAAAGTTTCTCAAGGCTTAGATGCAATTTATCGTAGATAGATTGACCAAATCTGCTCATTTCTTGCCTATACGAGAAAACTTTTCACTTGAACGTCTTGCCGGTATGTACATAAATGAGATTGTGAGATTGCATGGCATGCCAGTTTCCATAGTTTCTGATCGAGATCCTAGATTCACTTCACGCTTTTGGATCAGTCTACAAAAAGCTATGGGCACTGAGCTACGATTCAGTTCTGCATACCATCCTCAAACGGACGGACAATCGGAAAGGACGATCCAGACCCTCGAAGATCTTTTGAGACTTTGCGTACTAGATTTCAAAGGAAGTTGGGATAAGTACTTGCCATTGGTTGAATTTTCCTACAACAACAGTTACCAAGCAAGTATAGGCATGGTTCCATTCGAGACTTTATATGGACGCAAGTGTTGCTCTCCAGTATGTTGGAATGAGGTAGGAGAAGCAAAACTGTTGGGACCCGAGTTGGTACGCTTGACAACAGAAAAGATCCAAATGATCCGACAACGAATACAGACCGCGCAAGAACGACAAAAGAGTTATGCTGATCTTTATCGGAGAAATGAGAGATTCAACGTTGGAGATCATGTATTCTTACGTATTTCTCCATGGAAAGGAGTTACGAGATTCGGAAAGAGAGGAAATCTCAACCCTCGATTTATTGGCCCATTTGAAATTCTCGATCGAGTAGGAACCGTAGCCTACAGACTAGCTTTACCACCAAGTATGTCTCGCATCCATAATGTTTTTTATATATCTATGTTACGTAAATATGTGAAGGGCCCAAACCACGTCATTGAGTTAGAACCGGACGTTAGAGAAGAGGATTTAACGTACGAGGAGGTACCTGTTAAGATCCTAGATAAGAAGGAGCAGATTCTACGCTCAAATGTTATACCTCAAGTTAAGGTTTTATGGAGGAACCAAGATATTGAGGAAATGACCTGGGAGCTAGAATCCGAGATGAAATCTAAATATCATTACCTCTTCGAAATGCCAGGTACGTCAATTTCGGGGACGAAATTTCATAAGGAGGGGAGGTTGTAAGACCCCAAATTTTATGAAATATAAAATTTAATTTTTCTTCATATATATTTTTTCATGAAACAGTAAGTGGTTAAATTGACGAAATTGAAAGTTAAGGACGTTATGTGCAAATATTCGTTTTGTCGGGGAATATTCGGGCCGTACGACGGCGCCGAAATAACTAATTATTGGTAGACCCCACAACGGAATATTTGTCGGATATAGAAAACGACAAAAGTAACATTTTTATATAAAAATAGTCAACGGTGTTAACTGTTAAAATACCGGTGATAAAAGAATAGTAGCATACGGTAATTTATGGTATTTTTCTGTAGCACACGGTGTTACACAGTATCTCATATTATTGATCTGATAATTGACACCGTAACTGTTGCACATCATTTCATCAATAATTGTCACTGCATAATATTTTATGTTATCAATTCAATAATTGTTATTACACAGTATTTTGCATTATTGATTCAATAAATGTCATTACACTGTATTTTATATCATTGAGTCAATAATTGTTGCTGCACTGTAGTTTAAAATTATTAAACCTAATAATTGTCACAGTAGCAAATATACTGTAATTTATATTATTAAATTAATAATAATCTGTAACGTGTTTATTACATTATTGTTGAATTATTGTTGTAGCATTATTTTATATGCAGGACTCACAAGAAGAATAAATAAATAAATAAATAAAAATTAATTAATTTTACTATTTGAAATAGTAACGTGAATAGTAACGTGTGGACCCCTGTAGGACCCACCTGAGAAAATTTGAACAAAAATGTGCTGGGAGAAAAAAATTTCAAAAGGGTGTGGGCGGCTGCGCTGCTGAATTTCAGCACTGGCGTGCGCAGCCAGTCACCTACCAACCCGCATAGTAACTTCTTTTCTCCTATAAATAGCTTGTTCAGCTGAATAGAAAAATCACACCTAAAACATAAAAATTTTCTATAAGAATTTTATAAGTTTTCTCTGAGAATAGTAAGGTTATTTTGAGAGTTTGAAAGTCAAAAGGAGTGCAGAAATTTTTCAAGTAAGTCTTTTATTAAAGAGTAGTAATTTCATAAATTCCTATTTTTCATGGTATTCACAAATCTTCCCTTAGAAGACTCTTCTTTGAAAAGATTCATTTTTAAAAGCTTTCTTTGGAAGATTTATTTTGGAATATTATTTTAAAAACTATTTTAAAGTAGTTATATTATACTACAAAAATTATGTTAAATATATATAATTTTGATAGTTCACATTATACGAATTATCATACACTTTGAAATTTATATGTGGTAATTACTAATTATATTAAAAATATATAGGTTGATCAACCTCATTTAAATCAATATCCAGTCACGTGTTAAGGTAAGGGGTATCATTCTTTTCATCATCCTAAATGGATATTATTTTCTTTCTTACTGGAAGGGATTATCATTATTTGATTCTCGAAAATAATATCGTTTCTTTCTTGTGCCATTTATTTCCATGTATTAATTTGTGGGAATAACCTTACGGCGCGGATTACCGCCTGTTGGTGAATAACCTTTTGTATTCATTCCTTATTAATCTCTGAGAATAACCTTA
The DNA here is from genome assembly GCA_947179155.2 of Hedera helix. Classification (NCBI taxonomy): domain Eukaryota; kingdom Viridiplantae; phylum Streptophyta; class Magnoliopsida; order Apiales; family Araliaceae; genus Hedera; species Hedera helix. The sequence goes on from OX359271.1 coordinate 7,424,918, forward strand.
CGGCGCGGATTACCGCCTGTTTGGTGAATAACTCTTCGTATTCAAATTGATGGGAATAACCTTACGGCGCGGATTACCGTCTGTTGGTGAATAACCCTTTTTATTTGTCTCGTGTGAAAATAAATTGTCTACACGAATTATCACATGACACTTTTATCTCATATTCGTAAGTGATATCATTTTCCTTTATACTCATAAGGGATACCATCTTTTTCATCTTCCATTATTCAAACTTACTATGGTAAGGGATATTAATTTCCTTCACCTTTTGTTAATCAAACCTGCTACGGTAAGGAATATTATTTTTTTCATACTCCTAAATCGAAACTTATTATGGAACTATTGCTTCTATAATTCCTGAAAATATTATATGTTCCATAATAGTTGAACTTCATTATTTCAACTGAATCTTCCTATTCTCTGAACCTTTCTATTGGACTATAATCGTTATTCTGAACTGTGGATCTTGAATATCATTTTTAAATTTCACTCCACATCATGTTGGCAATTTGGACATTGTTTGAATCTGCACAAAGTAAACTTCTGATACTTATTGTTTATCCTGTTCTTCTGTTCATCATTTGTATCACTGTTATTCATATTAATCATCAAGAATCAAGCTGTTGTGAATATCTGTGGCCGGGGGCACAGATGTGATATAATTGTTGAACAGATGATAGGTTAAAGGCGATATGCTAGGTTAAAGGCGATCATCTGTTCGGTGTCTTTTATGGCACGTGGTGAATGTTCTCTTTGGCCCGTAGTGCAAAGATGAACTGTTGATTGGTATGATTATGACCAAAGGCTGAATCTGGTATAATCATGACCGTTGGTGTTATATTGAATGTCTTTGGCCCGTAGTGCAAAGATGAACTGTTGATCTGCATGATTATGACCAGGAACTGTGAAGTTGTATTATCTTGACTAATGGTATTTCAGATGATAAAAGTTGATGATATTTTTACTAAAAAGAGAAGCGAGTGGACATTATAGTCTGCATTATTCTTCTAATAGATTGCTCATTCCGCTGCTATTATTGATCTGAACATTGTTTAAGAATTTAACTACAGTTTTTGATATAAACCTTGTAGTCTATTGTATTCAGAACTCAACTGTTGAAGGCTAATGATAATTTATTCGTCATTATCTTAGTCATGATATTTATTACTGGGCTATTTGAGCTCACCCTTTCTTTTCGTTCCATTATTTTTCAACAGGAGATGAAAACGTAACGGGGTCTAGCCGGGGGATGGAGTGAGAGTCCGAAGAATAGCTATCATAGTCTTCACGTGTTGTAAAATAGTGTGACAATAATAGTGAAGACTTAGTTGTGTATTATTATACACTGTATTGTTGTACATTGTGCTTTGTTGTAATAATTTTGTTGTAGTCTTTTGACGACTCAAGTTTGGGCTGTGTGGGCCTAAATTTGGGGGTGTCACAATTATGGCTGTCAAAATTTCTATTTCTTATTGCAGATAACATGAATTTGCAACGAGCATATGCATGAGAAATGGAAAATTGATAGCTTTAATTATAACGCTGCGATTGTCCTTGTTCACAGCAATCAACCATTTTGGATATCATCTCATTTTCACAATAGTGATTTGGGTAGTTATAATTAGCGCTATTAAATCTTTTATTTCTTCTCACGTATAACATGAATCTGCAACGTTGTAATGCAGAAAAAATAAAAGATTTATAGCCTTAATTAAAAAAATACATTCGTCATTGTTCATAACAATTATTTTGGATCTCATATCATTTTCACAGTAGCGATTTGAGTTGTTCGACTTAAGGCTATTAAATTTTCTTTTTCTTCTTGTGTTTTCTTATTCTTATTGATTCATGTGATCTGGGTAGGTAAAATGAATCTGCAACTAGAAGAAATTTTTAGTTTTTTAATCATTCGTCTGCAGTATAATACTACGGACGAGGGCAAATTAAACAACATCGTCCAAAACGATCGTTTAGGGATTGCCCTATGAATTTCCTCAGTCTACAGTTTAAATAAATTTCCTCGGTTCACATTTTAATATTGCGGACGCTGGGTTTGAATTTTTTTTTTGTTGCAATCAAATTTTGGGAATTTCAAGCGATTACGTTGGGGGATCAATCATTTCTACATTAATGGTGAGAAAATTATCTCGACTCTTTGAATCTGAGTAATCCAATCCACTATAAATAAGATGGATGATTGTTTACTGTTGTAACAATCATGAATTTTAAGTACATTATAATTATAATTATTGGATAATTATCAATGCATTAAATTTTTGTGTTAATTAATTAATTTTATGAGATTGAATAAATATGTTAATATAGTTGTATATTTGTTCAATTATTAAATTATAGCAAGTTAAATTAATGAATTAATTAAAGAAGAGATCAATTAATGAGATTAAATTACACTAGTTAACTTAGTAGTTTAATTGACTTTAATAAGACAAGTCTAATTGGATTATGTATTAACCCTAATGAATTTATTAACTAATGTCTAAGAGAATTAATATGGTAGCTCAAATAATTATTTAATGGGTAGTCCATATAGTGTGCATTTTAATGTATTTAATGTTAGCCCAATGAGTAGAATTAAATTGAGCCCAACCAAATAAATTGATGGAGCCCAATTGATTTAATCAAATCAACCCAAAGTGAAACCCAAACTAAGGTCAAAAGTTGGTCAATATATATATATATATATATATATATATATAAAGAGAAAAAATAAATCAAAAATGGGAGCCAAAAATGGGCCATTTGGGGGTAAAGTGTTGCTCATTATTGCTTGAAAAATCTTCTCAAGAACTAAGTGGTTCAACCACTCCAACAACCTTAGTCAATCACGTAGTTAAGCCAACAAATAGTAAGCATGAATTAGCTTCTAAGTTCACCAATGATAGTTAATTAAGGAATTAATGACGTGTTTCTAGAGTTCTATAAATAGAATTCACCAACACTTGTGCAATGTTAGTCATTTGTACATTTGCTAGCAAATTTTAGAGAGAAATAATTCTAATGAGAAGTGAAAGCATTGTTGGTGAGTTCTTGAGAGATATTACACTAGGAATGTATATCTAGTAGCCAAGGTGGAACATTCAAGCTTTGTGTTATACTTTGGAAGAAGGAGGAGAACATCCAAGCTTAGAAGGTTGAAAAGTTCTCTATACTTAAAACTCTTGTTATTTCTATGGTTAATATTTGTTGTTTGAAAGCTTTCCATGGTTGGTTGTAATGACCAAGAATTTTTAAACGTCATTATTAATTAAATAAAGTATTTAATTTCTAATGAGTTAGTTTTGTAAGGTTATTTAAACCTTTTGTGAATAATTGATTTTGTGATTAAATTCTAGATTAAATTAAAGGGAGTCACTAATAGACTAATTAAATTAGCGGATTAACCCTAATGTGTTAATATCAAGAGAATGGATAAATAATTATTAATTTAATATTCAATTAAATTGAATATAGTTAGTGAGTTAATTAATTACTATGGGTATTAATTAATGTGAACAATGTGTAATATTAACAATATTATTAGTAATTAATTACTAATTGACTAGCCCATGTAATTAATAAGCTAAGCCCTATCATTTTGATCATGGACTTAGTAATTAATAGTGTGACAAATTAAATAAACATCATAAGAACTATTTAGTATCACACTATACCTATATATTCTTTTAATAATATTAACTGTCCGCATAACTATTTAGCGGATGGGAGAAATCTTGCGACTTCTTCAATTCCTCAACTCTTCAGTCCCATGTGTTGCATAAGAATTCATCACACTCTCTTACCAATTTTCCAATGCACGATATAGATTAAATGTTTCTCGTAGTCCATTAATTATGCAGGACCCTTCTCTCCACTTCACATGCCAATTAGATTTATACGTGCACATGTTCATCGGATTTCACTGTTCAATCAATTAGAAATATACTGGCACAAAATCTGCAACTAAACAAGGAGATGTCATCAGAGTAATATCTCCGGTCAAGGATGAATGGGACATGCTTCAATTTCTTTTGCTCCACAAGATGTCATCCCCCAATTGAAGATATGATGCAATTACAATAAGGCATAAAAATGTCTTGAATTCTCTCTCTTCCTCTTTTCAATTATTAATTTTTTTTATTGTCTTCATTAAGTTTGTTTGGATATGGTGAAATTATGGGCGAACTTGGTGCTGATTGCCGGAGATTGGTGAAGAGAACATGTGAGGGAGAGAGAGAGAGAGAGAGAGAGAGAGAGTGGGTCTTCATGAAGAGAAATTGATGTAATAAAAAAAGTAACTGTAAATGCACGATGTCAAATTGAAGAGCTGATAAGTACAGATCGAACAAAAGAGACTAGATTAATTTTAAGGTATCCTTAATATGTATTTTAGGCGAATTGAAAATAAAGTTTGAAAATTGATCAACTACAATTAAAATAATTAGAATATGAAAATTAATAATAAGGAAACAATCTAGGAGTCCGAATCTAGTAAATAATAAATATAAGAAATAATCCAATTTCTTTTATTTTTATAACTCAAATTACGCTATTGGTTTGGTGTACATAATTCGAAAGATAAATCAATTAAATTCCAAACAAAAATTAACTATAGTTTTGATCTCACTTCTCTTTTATGTAGTAAATTTATAATTAACTTGGGCAAGCATAGACTATAAAAATTTAAGGATAAATTATAACTCATCAAAACTTTTTTAAGTAATAATGGATTATGAAAAACTCATATTTTAATAATAATCTATCAAAACATCTTCATTAATTTAAAATTACATAAGAATTATAAAACAAATATATTTTAATAACAAAACATGAAGGCCCAAATAAATTGATGGAGCCCAATTGATTTAATCAAATCAACCCAAAGTGGAGCTTAAACTAAGGTCAAAGCTTGGTCAATATATATATATATATATATATATATATATATATATATATATATGTGTGTGTGTGTGTGTGTGTGTGTGTGTGTGTGTGTGTGTGTGTGTGTGTGTGTGTGTGTGTGTGTGTGTAAAGAGAATAAATAAATAAATAATGGGAGCCAAAAATGGGCCATTTGGCCGACCAAAGTAAGGCCCCTTTGGGTGTGAAGTGTTGCTCATTATTGCTTGAAAAATTTTCTCAAGGACTAAGTAATTCAACCACTCCAACAACTTTAGTCAATCACCTAGTCAATCCAACAAATAGTAAGCATGAATTAACTTCTAAGTTCACCAATGATAGTTAATTAAGGAATTAATGATGTGTTTCTAGAGTTCTATAAATAGAATTCACCAACACTTGTGCAATGTTGGTCATTTGTACATTTACTAGCAAATTTTGGAGAGAAAAAGAATTAAAGTGAGAAGTGAAAGCATTGTTGATGAGTTCTTGAGAGATATTACACTAGGAATGTATATCTAGTAGCCAAGGTGGAGCATTCAAGCTTTGTGTTATACTTTGGAAGAAGAAGGAGGAGAGCATCCAAGCTTAGAAGGTTGAAAATTTCTCTATACTTAAAACCCTTGTTATTTCTATGGTTAATATTTGTTGTTTGAAAGTTTGCCATTATTGGTTGTAATGACCAAGAATTTTCAAACGTCATTATTAATTAAATAAAGTATTAAATTTCTAATGAGTTAGTTTTGTAAGGTTATTTAAACCTTTTTGTGAATAATTGATTTTGTGATTAAGTGAGTATGTGATTAAATTCTAGATTGAATTAAAGGGAGTCACTAATAGACTAATTAAATTAGGGGACTAACCCTAATGTGTTAATATCAAGAGAATGAATAAATAATTATTAATTTAATATTCAATTAAATTGAATATAGTTAGTGAGTTAATTAATTAATATGGGTATTAATTAATGTGAACAATGTGTAATATTAACAATATTATTAGTAATTAATTACTAATTGACTAGCCCATGTAATTAATAGGGTTAATTACATATTCTAGTATTTTTTATGAAAAAATTACAATAAAAGTGCATTAAAAACATATTTACAAAAAGAGTGCATTTTTAATCTTTTATTTACATAATAAATACAGTTAGTTTTAGTTTAAATTAATTGGAGTGATGATGTGGCCATGATCCCTTTAATTTAGTTAGGTAATTTCAAAATTTAAAATTCTAATTAAATTCACTTATCTTTCTCTTTCTTCCATTTTCTCTTCTTTCGTCATTTTCATCTTCTCCATCTTTCTCTTTCCTCTATTTTTTGCTTTCTCTTTCCTCCATTTTCATCTTCTTTATCTTCTTCCGCCATTTTTTCCGCCGTTTTTTTCCCTTCATCTTTCACGTTCATGGTGGTAGTTGTGGCGGAGGAAGAAGATGGTGGTGGTTGTGGCAAAGGAAGAAAATGGTGGTGGTTGTGGCGGAGGAAGAAGATGGTAGTAAAGGCGGAAGAGGTGGTGGTGGTGGTGGTGGCGGCGGAGGAAGAATATAGTGGTGGTGGTGGTGGTTGTGGCGGAGAAAGAATATGGTGGTGGTGGTGGTAGTGATTGTGGTGGAGGAATACCTTTGTATTAAAGGTTAGTTACTCCTGTATTAAGGTTTAATTAACTTTGTATTAAGGGTTGGTTACATTTGTATTAAAGTTTTTGTTTAGTAAATTTAGGTAACCAAACAATAGTATATAGGTAACCAAACACTAGTATGGAGGTAACTAATTCCTGAATGTGTAGTAACTAGTTTTGGTTACCTTTGTATTTAGGTTGGTTACCCCTGTATTAAGGTTTGATTACCTTTGTATTAAGGGTTGATTACCTTTATATTAAAGTTTGGTTACCTTTGTATTAAAAGTTGGTTACTGGTTACCTTTGTATTTAAGGTTGGTTACCTTTATATTAAAGTTTGGTTACCTTTGTATTAAAAGTTGGTTACTGATTATCTTTTGCAGACTTCGGCGAAGAAGAAGGTGGAGTTAAAGTAAGAGAGAGAGATGGAGAAATTGAATTGAAGTAATTTAATTTACTTATCCTTAATTTAAAGAATTTGTAGAATTTAATTTAATTTTCCTTGATTTAAGGGATTTGTATAATTTAATTTACTTCTCCTTAATTTAAGGGATTTGTAAAATTGAATAATTAATATAATTATTGTATTTGCACTCTTTTTGTAATTATTTTGTAAATGTATTATTCTTGTAATTATTTTTTAAAAGTTGTATACTTCTGTAAATGACCCTAATTAATAAGCTAAGCCCTATTATTTTGATCATGGACTTAGTAATTAATAGTGTGACAAATTAAATAAACATCATTGGATGAAATTATATAGTCCAATGTTAAATTTAATAGGCTTGACTAAATGTTAGTCCAAGTCATTTTATAGAAAACCCAAATGAATATTAATTGTGGTTCAAATTATTAGCCCACTTGGTATTTAAACTGTGTAGCTTATTTAATTATTAAAAGCAAAGTTTTTGGGACAAAAGTACTCCTCTTTTTGCCGACAATGAAGAAAGAAAAAGGGGCTAAAAAACTTTTCAAATGGTTATAATTACCTAGCTTGCTGGGAGCTTTGTGTGCACTAGACTCCTACATAGTTACTTAGCCACCCTAACCCTAACTTGTAAGTCCTAAAAATCTAGCTTAATTATGCTAAGATAGATAGATACATTTCTTATATCTAATAGCTACTGCAAGTATACTTGTATTAAGGGAGTTAAGTTAGCCATTTCATCATCTTCTTTTCAAAGTCTAGAGAGCTTTTGTGAGGAAGAGAGCTTGTGAGTTTTTTTTTCTTTCTTCTTGAGGGAAAAAGAAGAGAGTGCCGCCACCTTAAGAAAAAGGAAGAGAAGGAGTGTTGATGTCATCCTCATTGATCTCCTACTTTGGAAAAGAAAGAAGAAGAGCCACTAGATCAAGTATTAACCTTGTTAAAAATCCTAGCTTTGCTCTTCATGTTTTTATATGATAAAAATGTTATGTTAAAATTCTAAATGGCTAGATTCTTGCTAAATATGTGTATATAGGTTAACATATATTTAACCTGTGTATTAATATGTGCTTGTGTCAAAAATCTTGAAACAAAGCTCAAAAATACCTTTATCGAAAAAGTAAATAGGAGCAGCCCACTCCCGGAGTTACTGTTCAAATTCCGTAAGTCAGAATCATGATCCGTCAACTCTGGTTGATTGAGCTATTCGATATGAAGATTCTCCAAGTTGAATGACTAAAATCCGATTTAAAATGAGCAAGATATGGATTTTCTACCAAAACACCCCATTGACTTTAGGGTTGTGCATAACAGTCCAGTTTGGAGCTAGTTTTAGTAACCATAACAAATCCAAAAATAGTGTTTGAGCCCAGAAAATTGTAGTTCGGGAAGTGACAATTTCATCGATATCTAGTAGAGCTCCATCGGAGTTATAGAACTCAAGATATTCAAGTTTTCATGAAAGACCCCAAATCTAAAAATGTTCAAAAACATTATGTCTATTTTAATAAATAAACCGACCGGTTCGACCTTTTTCGATTTTTCATGATTTCTAGGTGGGGCCGGTTCAGACATTTTTAGGCCAGTTCTTGGGTTGGTTCCAAAAGAGAAAATGCTTGTAATTTTATAAAGAATATTATAAAATTTTAAAATCTAAAATTTTACGTCATTTGGAATTTATTAGAATTAATGGTTGATTAAACCTTACTAATTAAATTAAAAATGCTAAAATAGTATTTTTAATTTCTGAAAAATCATAAAACAACTAATTACTTATTATTTAAGTAATATTAAATAATAAGTATGATTAATTAAGAAATTAATTATTTTTAAAAGTATTTAAAGTGTAAAGATTACACTAATTAACTATTAATTACTTAGTAATTAGATAAAATTACTAATAAATTATTATTAAATAATAAATATATGATTTAAGTATTTAATAATAATATAAGAAAGATAAAGTGAATAAATTAATTATTTATTATTTAATTGAGAATTAAATAGTAAATAAGGATAAGTAATTAACTAATTATTATTTAATTAATATTAAATAATAATTAAAGAGAGATACAATTTATAAATTAATTATTTATTATTTAAATAATAAATAAAGATAATTAAGCAATAAATTATTATTTAATTAACAATAAATAATAATTAAAGGAGGATTAAATTAAAGGATTAATTATATATTATTTAATTAAGATTAAATAATAAGTAAGGATAATTGATTAATTAATTATTATTTAATATTAATTAAATAATAATTAAATGAGTATTGAATTAATAAATTAATTATTTATTATTTATTTAAAATTAAATAATAAGTAAGGGTAATTGATTAATTAATTATTATTTAATTAACATTAAATAAAGATTAAATTAATAAATTATTTATTATTTAATTAAGATTAAATAATAGGTAAAGATAATTAATTGATTTATTATTATTTAATTAATGTTAAATAATTATTAAAGAAGATGAAAATAAGTAAGTTAATTATTTATCAATTAATTGAGGATTAATAATAAATAGGGAGGATTATTTGTAATATCCCATATATGTACAAGATTTGTAAATAAGATTTTAAATAATTAATTGAAGGTTATGGTTTAAAACCTTGAGTTGTCGAAGTGAGATGTGTAGAATTTTTTTTCAACATAATTTATTTGTTAGAAATTAAATGTGGGAATATTGTAATGATGCATGTAGAGAATTTATTAAGGAAATAAATTCAATTGAGAAGTGAAGGTGGTTATATTGATATACATATATACCTAAAGTGTGCTTGTTAGCCAAACAAGTAGATGAGTAAATTAAATACTCAATTAAACTAATAAATTAATTAGTTTAAGTATAAAGCCATGAAATATAATTAATTAGGTTAATTATATTAGTATGAGTTAAAGTTGTGGAAAATTTAGGATGATTGTCTTGGATGACAATAATGAGAAGTAATTAATTAAGTAATTAACTTACTTATTAAGTTGTTGTATAGAGTCCATTAATGGATTTAAAACAAGCCCAATATGAAAATATTTGCTTGGGAGTGGGTAATTAAATAATAAACCCAAGTGTTATGTTGATTAATAGCCCAAGAGGTAATTAATATAAGTCCAATTAATTAATATTGACAAGTATTGTATATAATGGGGTGATAGTCCAATTAAATAAATTACCTAGCCCAAGTTTTGGAAAATGTGTGAGTTGTGTTGGGTAACCCAAGTAATTAAATAAGAGAGCCTAATGCACAGTAAACTATGTAGCCCAAACATTTAAAAAGTCAATTGATGGTCAAAGTGTTGGGAAATTTGGTTGAGTGTAGAGAATTAACTAAGGTATGGTTAATTGAATAACCCTAGTTGGTAGACAAGAGAGAGCATTAAGCAAACGTTGGTTAATTGCTAGATGAATAAATATGGTGATGAGAATTAACCATGGATAAGTTATTTATGTAACCTAAGGTGGTAGAATAATTTAAGGCAAGTCTAATTGGATTATATTATAAGTCCAATTGATGTATTAAACTAAGTTAAATAAATTAACCTAGTAGTCTATGTAATTAATTAAACATTGATTCAAGTTATAATTAATCAAGCTCAATGTTTGTTTTAATTAAATGTAACATAGGGTATTTAATGTTAGCCCAATGTAACAATTAAATTGAGTCCAACCAAATTAAATAAATGAACCCAATATAATTTAATTCTAAGGTCCAAAGTGGAGCCCAATGTGCAAGTATAGGTGAATATGTATACATATGTTGGTGTATATATATATAAATGCTTATATAATGATATAGGATATAAAAGTAAAGTCAAATTGGTGTAATAAATTATAAATCCCGAATTTTGAGGGGCCCCACATGGATATGTTGAGTGTGGACTTCTTATCGCTTCATTTACACTCCAAAAGTTGCTTACAAGCAACATTGATGGATGTAACACCAATGGTCATTCATGGTAGTCATTTTATGCAATAGTAATCTAGTAATGTGACACCCCCAAATTTAGGCCCACACAGCCCAAACTTGAGTTGTCAAAAGACTACAACAAAATTATTACAAAGTATTACAACGTTCAACAATACAGTGTATAATAATGCACAACTAAGTCTTCACTATTATTGTCACACTATTTTACAACACGTGAAGACTATAATAGATATCCCTCGGACTCTCACTCCATTCCCCGGCTAGACCCAGCTACATTCTCATCTCCTGTTGAAAAACAATGGAACAAAAGAAATGGTGAACTCAAATAGCCCAGTAAGAAATATCATGACTAAGATAATGACGAATAAATTATCATTAGTCTTCAACAGTTGAGCTCTTGATAGAATACAATAGACTACAAGGTTTATATCGAAAACTGCAGTTAAATTCTTGAACAATGTTCAGATCAATAATAGCAGCGGAATGAGCAATCTATTAAAAGAATAATGCAGACTAAATGTCCACTCGCTTCTCTTTTTAGTAAAAATATCATCAACTTTTATCATCTGAAATACCATTAGTCAAGATAATACATCTTCACAGTTCCTGGTCATAATCATGCCGATCAACAGTTCATCTTTGCACTACGGGCCAAAGACATTCAATATAACACCAACGGTCATGATTATACCAGATTCAGCCTTTGGTCATAATCATACCAACCAACAGTTCATCTTTGCACTACGGGCCAAAGAGAACATTCACCACGTGCCATAAAAGACACCGAACAGATGTATCGCCTTTAACCTAGTATATCGCCTTTAACCTATCATCTGTTCAACAATTATATCACATCTGTGCCCCCGGCCACAGATATTCACAACAGCTTGATTCTTGATGATTAATACAAATAACAGTGATACAAATGATGAACAGAAGAACAGGATAAACAATAAGTATCGGAAGTTTACTTTGTGCAGATTCAAATAATGTCCAAATTTCCAACATGATGTGGAGTGAAATTTAAAAATAATATTCAAAATCCACAGTTCAGAATAACGGTTACATGTCGATAGAAAGGTTCAGAAAATAGGAAGGTTCAGTTGAAATAATGAAATTCAACTATTATGGAACATATAATATTTTCAGGAATTATAGAAGCAATAGTTCTATAATAAGTTTCGATTTAGGAGTATGAAAGAAAATAATATTCCTTACCGTAGCAGGTTTGATTAACAAAAGGTGAAGGAAATTAATATCCCTTACCATAGTAAGTTTGAATAATGAAAGATGAAAAAGATGGTATCCCTTATAAGTATAAAGGATAATAATATTTACGAATATGAAAGATAATGATATTACAAATGAATATGGAATAATAGTGTCATGTGATAATTCGTGTAGACAAATTATTTACATACGAGACAAATAAATAGGGTTATTCACCAACAGGCGGTAATCCGCGCCGTAAGGTTATTCCCATCAATTTGAATACGAAGAGTTATTCACCAAACAGACGGTAATTCGCACCGTAAGGTTATTCTCAAAGATTAATAAGGAATGAATACAAAAGGTTATTCACCAACAGGCGGTAATCCGCGCCGTAAGGTTATTCCCACAATTTAATACATGGAAATAAATGGCACAAGAAAGAAACGATATTATTTTCGAGAATCAAAGAATGATAATCCCTTCAAGTAAGAAATAAAATAATATCCACTTATGATGATGAAAAGAGTGATACCCCTTACCTTAACACGTGACTGGATATTGATTTAAATGAGGTTGATCAACCTATATATTTTTAATATAATTAATAATTACCACATATAAATTTCAAAGTGTATGATAATTCGTATAATGTGAACTATCAAAATTATATATATTTAACATAATTTTTGTAGTATAATATAACTACTTTAAAATAGTTTTTAAAATAATATTCCAAAATAAATCTTCCAAAGAAAGATTTTAAAAATGAATATTTTCAAAAAAGAGTCTTCTAAGGGAAGATTTGTGAATACCGTGAAAAATAGGAATTTATGAAATTACTACTCTTTAATAAAAGACTTACTTGAAAAATTCCTGCACTCCTTTTGGCTTTCAAACTCTCAAAATAACCTTACTATTCTCAGAGAAAACTTATAAAATTCTTATAGAAAAATTTTATGTTTTAGGTGTGATCTTTCTATTCAGCTGAACAAGCTATTTATAGGAGAAAAGAAGTTACTATACGGGTTGGTAGGTGACTGGCTGCGCACGCCAGTGCTGAAATTCAGCTGCGCAGCCGCCCACGCCCTTTTGAAATTTTTTTCTCCCAACACATTTTTGTGCAAATTTTCTCAAGTGGGTCCTACAGGGGCCCACACGTTACTATTCACGTTACTATTTCAAATAGTAAAATTAATTAATTTTTATTTATTTATTTATTTATTCTTCTTGTGAGTCCTGCATATAAAATAATGTTACAACAATAATTCAACAATAATGTAATAAACACGTTACAGATTATTATTAATTTAATAATATAAATTACAGTATATTTGCTACTGTGACAATTATTCGGTTTAATAATTTTAAACTACAGTGCAGCAACAATTATTGGCTCAATGATATAAAATACAGTGTAATGACATTTATTGAATCAATAATGCAAAATTCTGTGTAATAACAATTATTGAATTGATAACATAAAATATTATGCAATGACAATTATTGATGAAATGATATGCAACAGTTACGGTGTCAATTATCAAATCAATAATATGAGATACTGGGTAACACAGTGTGCTACAGAAAAATACCATAAATTACCGTATGCTACTATTCTTTTATCACCGGTATTTTAACAGTTACCACCGTTGACTATTTTTATATAAAAAGGTTACTTTTGTCGTTTTCTATATCCGACAAATATTCCGTTGTGGGGTCCACCAATAATTAGTTATTTCGGCTCCCTGACAAAACGAATATTCCCCGACAAAATAAAAATTTGCACATAACGTCCTTAACTTTCAATTTCGTCAATTTAACCACTTACTGTTTCATGAAAAAATATATATGAAGAAAAATTAAATTTTATATTTCATAAAATTCGGGGTCTTACAAGTAAGCTCCTAATTTCACCAACACTAGTTGATTAGGAGGTTAATGAAGGATTAACATTGTGCTATTAATAGAAGTGCTTCACTCATTGGTGAGGTTGGTTGGTCATTTGTAGCATTTTCTAGAGAGAAAAAGGGAGAGCTTCTTGAGAGATATAGAGAGTTACTCTTGTGAGATTGATGATTCACCAAGAAAATTTGCTAGAGAATGGACAAGAGAAAGTCACAAGCCAAGTTCACATCAAGAGGAAGAAGATCATCAATGTCTAAGAGGTTAAAAAGTGCTCTAAACCTTCTTTAGTTCATTTTTATAGTCTAGATATGTTTTAATCGGTCAAAAAGTATTTTTAACCGATCAAAAGTTTTTTTGATGCTTTAGAAATCTAAATCTATGATATATAGGTAGATTATGATTTGATATAGTTAATACAAGTATTGGTATGTGTATTACGCAATTAAAGGGAAGAAAAACCCATATTGCGATTTATCGGTAAAATCCTAGATGGTTCGATCTTAAATTTCTTGTCAAAACATTTTCAAAAATGTGAACGAATCATAAAATGTTGTAAAACAAGAAGTTAGAAAGACAACAACACTAAGTTGGTGTCATTTGGATGTGTAGAGTTTATTTTATTCAAGTTTGAACCATTAAAACCAAGGATTTGTGATTTTAGTTTTCACTCTGTTCTTGTGAGCCGTTTTTAGTATAGTTCCGTTTGGAATTTGGATTTGTGATCTAAAGAGAAGTTGTATAGGGGGAAATTCTGATGAGAATGGAGTCAAGAATCACCCCAAAATATTTTAAAATGAAGAAGTTATGGCTATCGGAGTGTTGGAGGGTCGAGCAGTCCATATTAAAATTTTGTGTTGAGCGCCTCGGCGTCCAAATTTGGCCTAGGTTGAGCGCCCCGACTTTCAAAATAGAAAGTGCAAGTTGTCTGGGTCAGGTTGGGTCGGTCCGGATCGAGTTTTTAATAAAAATTTAAATTGAAATAAGTGTAAAATGAATGAGTTTGAATATTAAACAAATATATGACGTTTATTAGTAACTAATTGGTAGCTAAATATTTAACATAAAGACTAAAGTTAATATAATTAAAAAGTTAATTATTGGTATTATTTGAATATTATTAAAATATTATTAAATGATCAATAATATTACTATATGATTAAAAAGTTATTGAATGATGAATAACATTTGTAAATGATAATAATATCATTACATGGTTAATAATATTAATAAGAGATTAAAATATTATTAAATGGTTAATAATATTAATAAGTGGTTAAAATATTATTAAATGATTAATAATATTAATAAGTGATTAAAATATCGTTAAATGGTTAATAATTTTAATAAATGATTAAAATATTATTGAATGGTTAATAATATTAAGAAGTGAATAAAATATTATTAAATGGTTAATAATATTAAGAAGTGAATAAAATATTATTAAATGGTGAATAATATTAGTAAATGATTAAAATATTATTAAATATTTAATAATATTAAGAAGTGATTAAAATATTATTAAATGGTTAATAATATTAATAAAAATTTAAAATATTATCAAATGGTGAATAATATTTGTAAATGATTAAAATATTATTAAATGGTTAATAATATTAATAAGTGATTAACATATTATTAGATGGTTAATAATATTATTAAGTGGTTAAAATATTATTAGATGGTTAATAATATTTGTAATAGATTAAAATATTATTAAATAGTTAATAATATTTGTAATAGATTAAAATATTATTAAATGGATAATAATATTAATAAGTGATTAAAATATTATTAAATGATTAATAATATTTGAATGTAGTTGTATACTTGTATATTATCAAATGTAGATGATATTTTGAGGTATTTGGTACATTATTAAATGTCCAAATCATTAAGTTATGTAAAGAAGAAAATTTAATTGAATTAAACCAATGTAGATAGTCCATTGTGACTATATTTTAGACAACTTATTAAAAGTGGGTCGTGCGAAGAATGTGTGGTGAATGCGTAAGTTGGTTAAACGTACTCAACATGTTTAATTAGGTTTGGGCTAGGGTTTTTGTCCGGAATTAAAGGTTCGTGTGTTGGACATATTAAGAGTTAATAATTTAAAATTAAGGTATTAATTTATGACCAATTAATAGTCATTGTAACTAATGGTTATGTCGATTTTATATATAAATTATACGTTGAACGAAAGACGCAAAATAAGCGTAAATGGTAGAAGCGAACTAGACAAATTTTTTCAGAACTTGCTCTTATGTGCATTAATATGCTATAATGTTATTTAAATTGATAATATAAAGATATATTGATGATGTTTGTGGTAGATGAGCAGCATGTTGTATGACTACATGAAAACTATGTACAAGAATGAAGTATGATTTGCGATGTGCTAGTTGATTATTGTATGTGATGCATAAGAGGTATGAAATATTATTAATATGAAAAGTCTGATGTAAGAATAAGATGCAAAACATGTATATTATGTGAAACATGTAATGTGTTATGTGTAACTGTTAAACTTGCTGAGCCGTCGTGCTCACTCTTGCTTAAAACAAATATTTTTAGATAGTGCAATTTATTTGAAGTTCTCGATAAAGAACAAGGAACAGGAAAACATATTACTTTCATTGAATATCTAAATATCTATTGTAGATATCAGTCTGAATTGGACAGGTAAATGATTGTATAGTATAAGAATTAGCTGGTATGTAATATGAATGTTAAATACTCAAATTGATTGTAATAGAATGTCGTATCATGTATGATATTAAGACATACTAGGAATGTATAAATATTTCGATTCTGGAATAGAAATAGATGTTGTAAAGTTTTAAATAAATGATTATATATCAATTATAATATTGTTATAAGTCATGAATAATAAGGAAAATGTCGTACTCGTGTTGAACCGAATCTGAGGTTCGAGGGACCCGGATTCGGGGTTGTCACATTATTAGCACATGAATAATTATTTATTGTATAATAATAATTAATAATAGTTATCATTGATTATAATAATGATAAATGAGGTACTAAAACAATTGCAATAAATTGTTTAATAGTTTAAATAGCTAAGCGATGTATGTTTTAATTAATATTACTTAGAGATAAGTAATATTTGACAGTTAAGTTAATAAGATGGTTGTGCTATGTGATAATTTTAGGTAATTGAATGAGAAGTAAATAATAAACTTAAATGTTAAAGTGAGCAATTATGTGTTATACTAATCGGTAGACTGACTTATCAATGTTAGGTCTTCCGAAAGATAATTATTTTAAGCACTTAGTAGTAAATCGACAGACAGGCAAGTTTCCTATTCTTACTCAAATTTCTATTGAGTAAGTAATTTAAAGTTAATTATTATTATTCAAGTATGAGCTAAGTGATTTAATAATTGCTGAATTATTTCACGTCCATATGATCTTTAACATCCGCACTTTGTGCATTTGAATTCTTGTTTTATCTTTGAACTATGAAAGATTTAAAGTTCTTAATTTATGATCCGAATTGAAATGAGACGTCTATGCCTTTTGTTCGACTAGACAATTATCTATGAAATTTTTATAAGCTACCCAAACCATTGTGGTATGAATTTTGATACTGAGATTGAACAACCCTGAATGGGGAGTAACCTAAGTATCTGAAATACGATACACGTGGAAAATAAATGTTATGCATACACATAGTGTACAAAAGGTTGATTCCCTCAAGTACAGTTCTGATCATATAACCTAAGGGGGACAATTATATGATTGATTCCTCAAGAGATGTAGTTCATGGTCTATTTGACCGCCCAAATTTTAATAATCAATGGTCTAATATTATTCAAGACTTTGATTATACTATTGATAAATTATTTAAAATCCTTTGAGTTATTCATTTCATATTCATTTATGACATATCTCATATCTATTTAATTAAACTTGTTGAGCAAGCTAGTTGCTCATTCTTGCTATGTCATAAATCTTATTGTAGTGAAACCCGAGAGTTTCAAGGGAGATAAAGGCAAAGGGAATCTGAAACCCTAAATGCATTTGAAATGTTAATTGCCTAAGTTAAAATTATTTTGCGAACTATTATGATGTAACACGAACCCTCTCACATTTGATTTGACTCGTGATGTATTTTGTTAAGATTTCAAACCTTGGGACTCGTAGTAAACTTTTTGTATAAACAACATATGTTTATTTTATTCCGCATTAGTATATTATGTTGTTTGGAGGTGAATGATTGTATGATGATGTGAGCACCAAGTTCGAGATACTAGTATATGAATTTGGGGGTGTCACAATGTATGTATGTATGTATGTATATATATGAAAACAACACTATGTTTTTATAACAAGACTCTACTTGCTGATTCAAGGGAATAGAAGATTAATATCGGTATTTGGAAATAGAAAACTTTAAAGATTTCATTTTGGATATAACATTATCATCACCCAAACTAGTTGTTTAATTGATAAAATTAGACAATTTCACTTACTTAACTATTTCTTTTTTTTTTAATACTTTTAAATACTAAGTTTTTTTAAAATTATTATTATGATAAAAAACTTATATTTTAATTTATCAAAACAATTATATTTTAGAATTTTATTAATAATTTTTTAGTTTATTATGTGTAATAATCCAAGTCAAATATTGAGTTTGGAATAAATCTCGAATTATCTAATCGGGTTGTCGGATGTACAAACATGAAAGTGGGCTTGATAAGTCGTTAGTTAAGATTAGAGAGACATCATCCAACATGTAAATAGAGGATTATGTAATAACCTAAGTCAGATCTCAAGTTCAAATCATAACCAATATTTTTAAACCCAGACCAATTATCGAACCCAAAAAATTAACAGGTGAGTGAGTCGTTGGTCTAACCAGTCATCGAAACTATTATTGAACTTGTGACATTATAAATATATAAAATATATATTATTATTAATAAATAAAATTTTAAAATATCTCGGATTTAATAAATTAAAATATAATGCATTTATGTTAAAATAATACTAAAAGTAGTTAATTTTTATATTAAGAAAAATTATGTATTAAAAAATAATAAAAAATTAATTCATTAAATCAATTTAACCGGTTGAATTATTGTTTCGACCGATTGTCAATTGGGTCAAATTAGACTGAACGTTGAACCACTTTTCAATTTTACCGCTTGAACCGACGAGTCGGGCCGGGTTTTGATGACAAGATAATAAGGCCGGATATGAATTATCTATTTTATGACTTTTTGGGTTCCATCGGAATGTGTAAAATATTGATAATGACACCCTCCGACCCCACTGCATAATTTCTACACATTATCCATTTGTATAATGTAGAGTAGTAAAATATTCAAATATCTTTAGCTTAGCCGCCTCTCACGCCCCACTTCAACACTCCCCTTTCTTTCCTGTCTCTAATATACTCGTATTATATAAACATATAGACACACATATTATGGCGGGTAGGCTTAATATGAGTTCTAAGAGTATATATTAAGCACGAAAAATAAAAGATAAGATTTATTTAAAATTATTTTTTTATATAGTTGTACTGAATTTAATATATGGGATCCATTAATATATTAACTTTTTATATATTAAATTCAGTGCGCTTACATAAACAAATAATATTATATATTATTTTTCAATAATGATAATTGAAACCAGCACTTACCTTTTATTCAGAAAGAGAATAGAATTTAGAGGAAGATTACTGCTCCATTACGAAAAATTATTAAATATTTTTAAAATATATATCACATAATTTTTTACACTATTTATATATTATTATTTTAATATTTAAAATATATTATTTTATTTTAAATATTAAAATAATAACATATAAATAATATAAGATACCACAAAACTACCCAAGACAACCGCATAATTACTCACTGCATTTATACCCATATAATAAAAGGAAAGTGCTGGTTTCATATATCAGTAAGTGCCACAATACTGTGTGTGTATATATATATATACAGACACTGACACACATATACTCTATACTCTATTTATATAGCAGAGAAAGAGGAGCTTAATTAGTTGTCCGGTTAGACTTTTTGGAGGAGGACAGAGGAAAGAGACTTATATATTTATATTTATATATATAAATACTCCAATGGAAACTACTCGGAAGGATCATGTTCTGGATTTGGATCCTAAATCCACCGTTGGCGGTGGTGTTCAGGATGTCTACGGCGAGGATTGTGCCACCGAGGAACAACTCGTCACCCCTTGGACCATCTCAGTTGCCAGGTACAGCACTGAGTTATTCTATTGTTACTACTCCCTTCCACAAACTGGATTCTAATTTGCAAAATATCCCCTAAATTTGTTGAGTGTTTAATTTAATAGTGATGGCATGATCATTATTATGATGATAACAGCACATGAAACTTTTTTTGGAACAAAAATTAATTTGACAAATGAGACTCTTTTTGTTGAACACAGGGAGTATAGATATCTTTTTTCTCTGGACTGTGCAAATGTTTAACTATGAGCTGGTTTTAGACCTACTTTTTGAATTGATGTATTTGAATTGAGTGGTTTAATCCGAACTAATTTTTGTTTACTTGGAGAAGTTTGAGCTAATTTACATCATAGATGACTAGTGGTTTTGTAACTTTTTAACTGGGCACAGTAGGATCTAGCTTTCTCCTATGACTGTGTTAGTTTAGTTTTTTTAGTGTAGAAAGATCATCTTTTAATTATAAAAAAGAAGGGTGATGTTAGGGATTTTAAATTTTTGATCTCAAACAATGTGTCACCATAATATTGGTTGGGTTCATGTGTCGGCTATGCCATAAATTATCATTAAAATATTCAATACCATGTCATTTGAGACGATAGATTTGAGAACCTAACATTACTCTAAAAAGGCAAATGAAACAAAACTAGATCATATTCTTATCTTCCCCTATATCAGTTTGAAACTAACAGTATACCTTGTGCAAAGCACACGGCCCTATTCTTGATTCTTAAATTTTATATTTATTTTTGATTAATTTTTCTTTATATAATATTTTGAATAGAATAAGTAATATTACTTTTGACTTAGCAGTATATTTTGTTTTTTATTTAATATTTTGGATTTTTTTTTCAAATTTAACTTATTAATGAAATACCACATTCACGTGCGCCAATATTAATTATTAATTTGTATACGTGATAATTGGTATTTATGAAATACGTGTGAAAACCATGTATGAATAAGTTAACAAAATTAACAATCTTAACATAAGGCTATTATTAAATATATAAGATATATTTAATAAAAAAGCTCATAAAACATTTCTTATTACATTGTATTTATAATTTGGCATTTAGCATATAATATGAATTTTATCTATATTTGACTAAAAATAACAAATTAATATTATGTAAGATAGTCTTATTTTCGTATTTAATTTTGACTAAATTACATCCTGCAGCGGCTATACATTGCTGAGGGATCCACACCATAACAAGGGACTGGCATTTACTGAGAAAGAGAGAGATGCTCATTACTTGTGTGGTCTACTGCCACCAGCAGTTATCAGCCAGCAGCTTCAGGTTTACCTTAGTTTATTACAAACACTTGCATTCCGATTGCGAACTTCCTATTTTAACAGAGTTCACTGACCACTACACAAAAAAAATTCCACACAAGCAGAGCATTATACCCACACATTTTAACATGAAAATTGATAAATTTGTGAAACATTTGATGATTATTATTAAACTTTTCAAATTTCTTTCATCAGGAAAAGAAGTTGATGCATAGCCTTCGCAATTATGAAGTCCCACTCCATAGATACATGGCTATGATGGAGCTACAGGTAACCTAAAACACATATTAGCTCTACAATCATATCGTTCACATCTTAACTTATTATCTGAAATCATTCTCGTTTTACTGGTTTTCCAGGAGAGGAATGAGAGGCTGTTCTACAAGCTTCTTGTTGATAATGTGGAGGAGCTTCTCCCAGTTGTCTACACTCCAACTGTTGGTGAGGCTTGCCAGAAATATGGAAGCATTTTTAGGCGTCCCCAGGGACTCTACATTAGTTTGAAAGAGAAGTATGATTGTCTGTTTGAGCTTTATTACTTAGATTTCCTTTTAAGGAAATTACATTTGACCTTGAATGGCCGGCCGTTGCAGGGGAAAGATTCTTGAGGTGTTGAAAAACTGGCCTCAGAAGAATATTCAAGTTATCGTTGTGACTGACGGTGAGAGAATTTTGGGACTTGGGGACCTTGGCTGCCAGGTAAATATGCTATAATTCATTGTCTTCCACTTTTACTTTTTAAAGATCAGATATATTTAGATTCATACATATGATTCTTGCGTTAAGTTTGGTTTGGCTTGTTGAAACCTTACTATGGATTTTTTTTTACTTGTTATAGGGAATGGGGATACCAGTTGGGAAACTTGCTTTGTATACTGCACTTGGAGGAATCAGGCCTTCAGCAGTAAGAATTTTTGATAATAACAACATTTCTTTTGGTTTGATAACATGCACAAATAATTCGCATGAACCTACTTTTCCACACATATTCTATGTTTTTTCAAGAAATTTTTAATGATTGTTTACTTGTGAGTTGAACTAAAAGCACATAAACTTCAATAATTGAGTTTGGCCCTCTCTTTTCGTCATACCACTATAATTAAGAATTTTTTTTCTTACTAAATTTTCCTGTCCAGTGTTTGCCCATAACGATTGACGTGGGTACAAACAACGAGAAGTTACTGAATGATGAGTTCTACATTGGGCTCAAACAAAAGAGGGCAACCGGGAAGGTATACAAATTATATTAAAAAAACTGGCACACAAAAGATTGCATCTCATGGTACTCATCGGTTATCTTCAATGTTCAGTAGTACTGACACTTCTTCTTTCCAGGAGTATAGTGACCTTCTATATGAATTCATGACTGCTATTAAGCAAAACTATGGTGAAAAAGTTCTTGTACAGGTTTCTTAAATCATTCCTGGACCCTGATTACTGTTAGAATGTGTCTAATTTTAATAATATTAAAGACCTCAATTTTCTCATGAAACTCTAATGCTGCTAAATCTTCTAATTGAAACTTTGTAGTTTGAAGATTTTGCAAACCACAATGCTTTTGAGCTGTTGTCAAAATATAGCACGACTCATTTGGTCTTCAATGATGATATTCAGGTACATAGTAACACAGTGGTAACTACTGTTGGTTTGGGAGATTCTATGAGTCTGACTTGTCATTCTCCTTGTTGCAGGGCACAGCATCCGTGGTTCTATCAGGGCTTGTTGCATCACTGAAGTTACTTGGCGGGACACTGGCTGATCACACATTTTTGTTCCTTGGTGCTGGGGAAGTGAGAAATAATCTTTTTTTTTAAGCATTGCTGAAAATGTTGAGTGGATGAAAGAAAAAAGCAAAACAGAGATTTTAGGCGTTTATGATTTAACAATTTATCTGTCGCACTCTAAACCCTACAGTTTAGTGCGAGGATCCCATTTTAGAGCAACATCCCCTACTTTGATGTATTTGATGACCATTTCATCTTTGTCATTCAGAATTTTGGTTGAAGCATTAAAACTGTTTATATCAGAAGCCAATAGATTAAATGAAACGAGGCAGATGAAATTGCCATTTTAACAAAAAAAAAAATATGCTTTCATTATTTGATCCTATGGGATCTGGAGGGAAGCGGTCCCTCTTCTTTTTTTGTTTAATCTTCAGTATTTTACTCATTTGAACCTTCTTTTCGCTATGTTCAATATTTTAGTTTTTATGTCTGATCCTCTCCAGAAGCACTGTACTGGGTTAGAAATGTTTCAAATACAAGAATAAAAAACTGTATTATTGACTGCACTTGTCTCATATATGTCTTTTCATAATTTCAGGCTGGAACTGGTATAGCTGAACTCATTGCCCTTGAAATGTCGAAGCGGGTATCATCTTAATACCAATGCTTGCCTGTTGGTTACTGGATGTGGGAGGATAACATAGAGTAAAATTATTGTATGATTTTTCTGATTCCTTTACATTGACTTTGATACATTTTCTGTAGACGAAACTTCCTGTGGATGAGTCACGTAAGAAGATATGGCTTGTGGACTCGAAGGTAGGAAACAATTTAATCAGGCGTTCTTGCTACACAATTAACATGCATTCTCTAAACTAATATTTTTTTGCATTTTCTTTCTAATGGTGAATTTGAGTGTGTGTGTGCGGTTTTATGTTATTGTCTTGTGCACAAATGTGTGTCATGTTGTATCTGCCTTTCAGTGTGTATGTCTGCTCTCGCAGGGATTAATAGTTAGTTCTCGTAAGGAATCCCTTCAACATTTCAAGAAACCTTGGGCTCATGAACATGAACCTGTTACAACTCTCTTTGATGCTGTCAAGGTCTAGTGGACACTCCGTATGTTTATATTTCCATCTCATGTAATAGTTTTGAGTGATTATTGATCTTTATCGACAGGCAATCAAGCCAACAGCCTTAATTGGAACATCTGGACAGGGAAAGACATTTACAAAGGAGGTCATTGAGGCTATGGCTTCCTTCAATAAGGTTCTCTCTCTCTCTCTCTCTCTCTCAAAATCCTGAAATATGTCACATTATAAATGGATGACATGCAGAAACCTCTTATTATGGCTCTCTCCAACCCCACCTCACAAGCTGAGTGCACTGCTGAAGAAGCTTATACCTGGACTGAGGTGAATGGAATATGCTGTTCTTTTTTTCATGATATCCATCATTGTTTGTAGTGATGCTTGATCACTTTAAATACAATCAGAGAACTTAACTTAGCCTTGTTCTTTGCTCTTTATATTAAAAATTAGGGTCGTGCAATTTTTGCCAGTGGAAGTCCATTCGACCCTGTAGAATACAATGGCAAAACTTTCATTCCTGGCCAGGTTCCATGATTTCTATCTTAGGCGCTGTTCTTGTGTTATAATTTCCTTAAAGACATTAGTTAGACGTTATGGAATGAAACATTTGTTTTGCCTTCCTTTATACAGGCAAACAATGCTTACATCTTTCCTGGATTTGGCCTTGGGTTGGTTATGTCTGGGGCAATTCGAGTTCATGATGAAATGCTTCTTGCAGCATGTATGTTCGCAGTTCATCTATTATTTTATACTATCTGACGTAAAAAAAGTACCATTTTCTTTATAATGCTACTTTTCTAGGACAGTGACATGTTAATTTGTTATGTTATAGATATAGATTCTAGCAGCACTAGAAATAGATTTTTCATGTTGACTACTGGATAAGTAAATATGGTCAAGTGAACAGTAAGTGACTTTTCATTCCATATGTATACTCCTTTGCAACTTACATCCTACGGTCATAATTGAAAGACATTAATGGATGCTGTAAATTAAGCAACAGACTGAATTTGAAGCTGTGCTTCTTATCTGTGTGTTCTTTTGAAACAGCGGAAGCCTTGGCTGGTCAAGTAACACAGGAGCACTATGATAAGGGGATGACTTACCCACCATTTTCTAATATCAGGAAGATCTCTGCCAACATTGCAGCGAAAGTTGCTGCTAAAGCATATGAACTCGGTTTGTATCTAATTTCTTATATTTAGTTCCGACTACTTGCCACCTGAAAATATGTACAAAGTTTGACCAACTACATAAACTCTTCTCAGGTGTGGCAACACGCCTCCCTCGACCTGAAAATCTGGTGAAGTTTGCTGAAAGCTGCATGTACAGTCCCAATTACCGAAGTTACCTGTGAACTGACAATAAATATATGGCTTTAGTTTTCAAGTTCCTTCCCCATCTATGATCAGGTTGTTTGGTGTGATGTTGTATGTTTTAATTTCAGTTGCCTTGTAAGTTGTAATTCGACAAAGCACCTCTCTAGTAGAATAATTGGTTTTGTTTGGGAGCAGTGTCAAGTTTTTGTCTGTGTAGTTGAAACTTAAAATAATCATGAAATCTCTGTAAGATGGAAAACTATCCGACTGCCATTATCAGAACTAATTTTGTGCATGGTCTTTAGTAAGTAAAGAAATTAAGGCCTATAGAACAATAATGCTATTTGATTTTGTGTTTCTTTTCTATTGGAATTGCATAAATTCACCTATGTAGCTCAAGCATTATGTTTCTTGTTAATATACAACATGTTCACTCTGAGGATGCTCAATCTAAATGTAAAGGTACTGAAGCATATCGAACTACTGACGCAACAACTGAAGCATTTTTTGTATTAGCTTATCTGTTTTAGAGCTCAAGGGTATTAATGTAATTGTATATTGTTAGTGAATGATACAAGTGTATTTTCATAGTTAGTTGGTTATTAGACAATATATATGTAATAATCCTTTCGTGTATGGGTGATTAGAACAGTAAATGAAGACATTAGAGTTCTCTGTTTCTGTTATCTACATTTTCTCCATTTGAAGTCTTCTTACATGGTATCAGGGTTGGCTTCGCTAAATTCGATCATGAAGATCTTCAAAGATGGAAATTGTTTCTATTTTCTAAAGCAGGTTTGATAGTTTATTTACTTAAAACTTCAGGAATTAGAGCTTGGTAATAAGATCAGAAAACCTTGGATCTTCGTCTTCTTATTTTGTAACTTTCGTAATTGAAAATGGTTCACACACGATCTTTTGCTGCTGTAGTTGATCCAAATTCAAACACTGTTAACCATAATACTCACTCAATGAATTCTCTACCGGATTGATGTTTTTCATCCTTATTACTTACATCTCTCTGATCACCCTGGCCTGTTTCTGTTAATCAACAATTAACTAAGAAAAATTACAATTAATGAAGACGTGCTATGACTATTGCCCTTATAGCAAAGTTTAAGATTGGATTGATTGATGGTGAAACCAGATCCAGAGTCATCTTTGTTGCCACATTGGGATAGATGTAAAAGTATGATAATTTCTTGGCTGTTAAATGTTGTCTCATCAGAAATTAGTAGCAACATTGTATTTCTGTCTACTACAAAAAAAAAAATTGGGATGATCTTGCCACAAGATTTACTCAGAGTCATATTCCTAGGGTTTATCAAGTTAGGAAAGACTTGGCGTCATTGGCTCAAGAGAATCAAACATTGTTTGTGTACTATACAAAGTTTAGAGCATTGCTAAATAAATTGGAGAATCTCTCATTGATTCCAAAATATACAGGTAATTGTACATGTGGTAATGCTGTGTTACAAGCCAAGAATGACAATATTACAAAGGTGTTACGGTTTCTAATGGGCTTGAATCCTCAATTTGTTGCTATGAGAAGACAAATCTTACAGACTCCTACTTTGCCTTCTTTAAATGAGGCTTATTCTTTTTTGCTGCAAGAAAAAGAGCAAAAACAATGTGCTTTGCTAAACACTGAGAATAATATTGTTGATTTTACTATGTTACTAGCTAAGAAATTTGGCAATTCTAAGTCAAGATCAAAGCTAGTTTGTGACTATTGCAAAGACACGGGACATACCAGATAGAAGTGTTTTGCATTGAATGGTTATCCTCCTTAGTTCAAAGGTCCTAGAATTCATACACCTGCTACTATTAGTTCTGATAAAATTCCTAGTCAGAGGTTATCTAATGATCAACAAAACTCTTCTAGACATTACAAAGGGAAATTTGTTTCCTAGGCTGCACAAGTTTCCCATGCTCAGCCTTTCCATTGCTCATCAATGAGTATTGATTCTCAGTTTACTAGTGAAGGGTCATCATCTGGCATTTCATTCGTATCATCTGAAAGTGTTTCTACTGGAAGATTGCCTACTGGTTTTACTTCTCATATCTCACCAGCTCAGTATCATCAGATCATGAATATCCTGAACACTAACCCTGGATCATCACACAACACTCAATCTCATGGATATTCTGCTCAACAGGCCTCAACCTCTTATGTAGCTGCTATGACAAATATGTTACCTACTACTCACCTTGCAGGTAATAAACTAGCACTTACTACATGCTTGTCTACCATTCGTCTTAATGATTATGATTGGATAATTGACATTGGTGTTACTGATCATATTACATCCTCTTTACACATTCTTCATAATCCTATAGCAGTTTCATCATCCATTCTTTTACCTAATGGAGTCACTTCTTCTATCACTCACACTGGTACAATTAAATTATCTTCAGACATTATTCTCTATAATGTCTTGTGTGCTCTTCTTTTTCATTTCAATTTGATGTCTGTTAGTAAACTAACAAAAGACACTAACTTAGTTGTACTCTTTTTCTCTCACAAATGCTTCATGTAGGACCCTTCCTTGAAGAAGATGACAGAGATTGGTAATCTTCAAGGAGGGTTGTATAAGCTGAAAATTCTAGTTTCTATTGCAAAATTTTGTTCTTCAAATATGCATATCTCAGCAAACAATGTTTGTCATCAATCATTTGAGTTGTGGCATGCTAGAATAGGACATGCACCAATAAATGCTCTTAAAGCTTTATCTTTTTCTATTATTTGTAATAAATTTACTTCCTGTGAAGTATGTCCTCTTACAAAACAAATAAGAAAGCCTTTTTCTTTAAGCATTACAATTGTTTCTCATGTATTTAATCTCATTCATTGTGATATATGGGGTCTTTATAAGGTTAAAACTCATGGTGCTTGTTCTTATTTCCTCATTGTTGTGGATGATTATTCTAGATGTACTTGGGTGTTTTTATTTCAATCCAAAGATCAGGTTCCACAATTGCTCCAAAATTTCATTACCTATGTTCAAACTCAGTTTCATTACACTGTTAAACAGATTAGATCAGATAATGGATCAGAATTTCTCAAACTTTCTTTGATTGAGTATTTTAAAGAACTTGGTATTATTCAACAAACTAGCTGTGTGGATACTCCTCAACAAAATGGTATTGTTGAAAAAAAACACAGAGATCTGCTAGAAATAGTAAGAACTTTAAGATTTCAGTCCAATATTCCTCTTCAATTCCGGGGAGATTGTGTTTTAACAGCCACATACTTAATCAATAGATTTTCTAGTTCTATTTTACATGGCAAAACACCTTTTGAAGTGTTGTTTGGTTCAGTTCCTAAATATTCCCATCTTAGGGTATTTGGTTGTTTGTACTTTATTTCTACTTTATCTAATGGTAGAGATAAGTTTCAATCAAGAGCAACAAAATATATTTTTTTAGGTTATCCTTCAAGACAAAAATGTTACAGAGTGTGTGATCTCACAACCAGAAAGTGTTATGTTAGCAGAAATGTTATTTTTCATGAGAATATTTTTCCATTTGCTTCTATTATTCATGCAACCACTGATACCACTCTCTCATCTGATATTGATTCTTCTTCCTATGTTTGTCCTATTATTCTTACTGAATCTTCTTCTGTTCCATCTTCTTGTACACCTTTTACTTCTGATGCTCAATTAATATCTAATCATATATCACCTTCTAGACCTTTTAGAGTCAAGTCCATTCCTATTAAATTTACATATTATGTGGGTTTACCATTCTCTAGTAATCTGGTTTCTACATCATATGTTTTTTCACCATGTGTTTCTACAGAGTCTGTACCTTATTCCATCACCAAATTTATTTCTTATGATCATCTCACTCTTTCTTGTCAACAATATATTGTTGCTACTGCCTTGATTCGTGAACCTAAAACTTATCAATAAACTTGTCAAGATGAGAACTGATGTAAGACTATGCTAGTTGAGATTAATGCTCATAAGGCAAATAATACTTGGATTGTAACATCTTTACCTCCTGGTAAGAAAATTGTTGGCTGTAAATGGATTTACAAAGTAAAATATAACAGTGAAGGCCTTGTTGATAGATACAAAGCTAGGCTTGTTGCCAAAGGTTTCACTCAAACTGCATGTCTGGACTACTTTGAAACCTTTACTCCTGTAGCTAAAATGGCCACAGTAAGGGTCTTGCTTGCTATTATAGCCAATCTTGATTGGCATCTAGGTCAAATGGATGGCACAAATTCCTTTCTCCATGGTGATCTTCATGAGGAGGTTTATATGGCATTTCCTCATGGATTTTCTCCTGTTTCATCTTCTTCTGCTACTCCTTTGGTCTGTAAACTACAAAAGTCCTTATATGGACTAAAACAAGTTCCTAGACAATGGTTTGCCAAATTTTCTAGTGCTCTTCTGCAATTTGGTTTTTCTCAATCTTTTAATGATTCCTCATTGTTTCTACTACACAATGATAAAGGATTTCTGGTTTTACTGGTCTATATGGATGATATCATCATAGCTGGACCTAATCTTGATCTTATTACTACTGTTAAATCCTATTTGAGTTCTCAGTTTAAGATCAAAGATTTAGGTTCTCTGAAATACTTTATGGGATTGGAAATTGTTAGATCACCTGCTGACATTGTTTTTGCTCAAAGAAAATATACACTTGATATTCTTAAGGACCATGGTCCTACTGCTGCTAAATGTTCCAAAGTTCCAATGGAACAAAATCATAATCTTTTGTCTGCTATTGGACCAAATTTTTCTAAACCATCCCAATATAGGAGGCTGATTGGTAGGTTGATTTATCTTACTATTACAAGACCAGATATCTGCTATAATGTCTATATTCTGAGTCAATTTCTGGTTCAGCCTAAGCAACTTCACATGGATGCAACTCTTAAACTTGTCAGATATCTTAAAGGTTCTCCAGGCCAAGGCATTTTTATTTCTAGCTACAGTTCATTATAGCTGAGAGCTTATACTGATGCTAATTGGGGAGCTTGCAAACTGACAATGAGATCTTTAACTGGTTACCGTGTCATGCTTGGACACAGTCTTATTTCTTAAAAATGTAAGAGGCAATCTACCGTCTCAACATCATCAACAGAAGCAGAATATCGAGCAATGGCAACAACATGTTATGAAGTAACTTGGTTGGTTTCTCTGTTTAAAGATTTTGGACTGTCCACTATTTCACTTGTTACTATATTTTGTGACAATCAATCTACAATTTACATAACATCCAATTCTATCTTTCATGAAAGAACTAAACACATTGACATTGATTGTCATTTATTCGAGAGAAACTACTTTAAGGTCTAATTAAGACAGCTCATTTGTCTACTTCTTCTCAGCCAACAGATCTCTTTACAAAGGCTTTGAGTCATAATACTTTACTTAGCTTTCTCACAAAGTTGCGATGCTGCAATTTGTTTCAGCCTTCCAACTTGAGGGGGGATGTTAATATACAACATGTTCACTCTGAGGATGCTCAATCTAAATATAAAGCTACTGAAACATATTGAACTACTGAAGCAACAACTGAAGCATTTTTTGTATTAGCTTATCTGTTTTAGAGCTCAAGGGTATTAATGTAATTGTATATTGTTAGTGAAGGATATAAGTGTATTTTCATAGTTAGTTGGTCATCAGACAATATATACGTAATAATCCTTTCCTGTATGGGTGATTAGAACAGTTAATGAAGACATTAGAGTTCTCTGTTTCAATTATTTACATTTTCTCCATTTGAAGTCTTCTTACATTTCTTTCTTCTTTTTTTTGAAAAACCCTGGGGAGAAGCCGGGAGAGATTTATTCGTCGTGAAGTTTTTGAATTAAAAATATGATAGAGTGAAGGAGAAACCCCCCTCTATCTAAAATTGAAATCCATTACGAGAAAGAGCCATCTTGGCAAGAGAATGAGCCAAACTATTTCATGCATATTTCCTCATTACTGCTCAACTTCCCCCCTTTTGCTCTCTAGCAAACAAACTAAAAGAAATGCTCCTAAATCTAAAGTGTTTTTAGCTGAAGAAAATATGTTTCAGTCCAAAGCTAAACGGTATTTTCTATGAAATTAAATTTCAATATTTTTTTGGTTTAGGGTTTGTTTTTTCTTTGGCAGGCCTCCTAAACCTCACAGCCATGCGTCTAACTAAGGGTTTGAACGTAGAAGCTACTCATAATCATTGATTAAGGCAAGCTTGGAAGAAAGAAAAAAAAAAACATTGTCAGTGATTATTTCTTTCCCCTTTTCTTTTTTGAAAAATGATATACATTTTGACAAATATGTGACGAAGTTAAATTATAACGTAAATATCAATGCGATAAGATAGAATAAATTAAAATAGGCCCAATTCTTAAATCCTACCCATCCCATGTACACACATGCCACAATTGTAATTAGATTAAAAATATTTGCGATACATAGCAGGACTCTTCTTTTTTTAATCCCTTAAACATAAAAGTAAGAAAGGAACACAACCGGTCGAGTTACGCATGATCTGCCATAACTGAAATAAAACCAAGCGCAAATTTGACAAGAAGAAAAAACATAATAAAAATAGAAAAGCATACATAAGCCCTCTGCTTGTATTCAAGTTACAATAACTTTCTTCCACTTGCATCCCTCCTATTTTTCAATTTACATGAACTTTCTTTTACTTGCATCCCTGCAGTTGGCAGCAAACATCCTTTCTTAAAATTCAATGAGATTAATTTCCATGCCTACATAACTTATTTGTATGAATTCAGATCGGCATGAGTTTCTCTGTATCGCTGGAGAAGATGAGTCTCGCATTTGATTGGGGGAAACCTGAGAGATGGCCCAAGGTTAACAGATACAATAAGCAATAGAAGAAACTAGGAAATTGGAATTTGTTCATCAAGACATGCATGTGTTTTTCAGAAACAAAATAGTTGCATAAGATGCTTAACATAGTTGTTTCTTTGATACGAAAATCTTGTGGTTTGCCAAACCATAGAGAAAATAAAAGTATGTTACGTGTGTCATTTGCAAACCTTAATATTAAATAAATTAGATAAATAAATAAATAAATTCAACCAAAAAAATAGGAATCTTTTTTGGTATATCAGTTGCTACATAATCCCTCATCTGGAAAATGGAGTCCTACTTTTTTAGGTGGCTTCCATTAAAATTTAAAATTGCTACTCATTTTCTTAGACATCTGGGAACTGGCTTTACAGAGCTAGCCATTTCTAGCCAGCAGCCTATTAGTCTATTACGTAAACAGCTTAGTAGTCCAATTTAAACATGTATCCTTACTTGGGAGGGTTCTCTTTTGACTGACATGTCGGCAAGCATTCAACAATGCAATCGTGACTAGGCTCCACAAAGAATGCAATCTACCCACAAGAAAGTAAATGTGAGGAAAGCCATTACCTTTTTTTTTGTCTCCCCATTAAAGATTTGGCAATATGAATAATTAAGAGCAAGATATATAGATGAAAAGCTGTATCTTTAATCTTGTAATCCTGCAGGTAAGTTTCAGATGGAGTATTGGCAACACAAAAGAGAAATCTTTTTCTAGATACTATCAAGAATGAAAACCTTGTAAAACTCGAGATGGGCTATTGAAATAGAGTTGGTGCAGCAAAGTTAAACCCGCATTTACTGAACAATAATGTATTCACAAATAAATTAATATAAGCAATATCTCAAAATGGAAATTTAAGAATTTTAAGATACACGCTAATATATATGATAAAAATGTTATTGCATGATTAAGTAAGCACCCTAAACAAATTACCATTGAACTTTTAAAAGCTTCTAAAGGGGCTTACAGAATATCGCTCCTGACCATTCACCAACACACGGTGTAATGTTGACCTGGATAAATGTATTGAAGTAGATAGGTCACAAAATTGGTAAAAAAATTGTACTCCTCCATTCCAATATATAAGATCACTTGTCCTTGCCAAAATGTCGCGAGTGATCCTATATTTTGGAATGGAGGGGGTAATTTAGAACAGGTTTGATATAATCTCATCAAATTACTCCAAGAGTATGCAAGTCACATATAACGGCGACAGTGGTATGCAAATTATGGGGATGGAAATAATGATAGTATTCACGTCCTTCTTGCAAATTTCCACCATCAGTAGATGAAGGCATCAATTCAAAAGACTTCAATATCCTTAGGAAGTTTCTAAAACTTCTTCCTGTTTCTCAACATTTAAAGATAACTCAGGACATTAGCTAGGTGCACGTAGCAAGATAAGTTATCAGTCAAATCTCAGAAGATTACGAACCAGGTCACAGTTGAACATTATAGTTCAATTTTAAAATTGTTGTGAAAGTGATAGATTAATTAACTAAATATCTGACTGATCCAAGAAACATAAAATCCTAAAGAGTCAATTTATAGAAATCTCTCAAGTCATCTATTCAGGAGTAGAAAACTGGCGAGTACTAAGAATTACGAACCAGGTCACAGTTCCAACATTATAGTTCAATTTTATTATTGTTGTAAAAGTGATAGATTAATTAACTAAACATCTGACGGATCCAAGAAACATGAAAAATCCTAAAGAGTCAATTTATAGAAATCTCTTAAGTCATCTATTCATCTCCTGCTCTCTAGGAGAATATAAAAGGCACTGGATGATACTTATAAGAAACTGCACATTACCTGAATCTGTTGTTGCTCCAACGCTCCAGCATATCACCAAGATTCACTATGAATGCTCTGAAAGATGAATATCAACGACAAACAAGAATACACCTTTAGATTAAGGAAAATAAAATCTGTATTCTAAAAAAGTACATACCATAATGTACCGGACTAATTACATAATGGAAATTCAGAACTTGAGAAAATGCATGTATAGTCAAAAATGTTATCTAAAGTATTACCTCCCTCCTACAAAGAATGTGTAAATATATTTTCAGGGTGTTTTTAGATCTGTGTCAAACAAACCTGAAAACTGTGACACTCTTTGCAGGACTGAGAAAGTAACAGCTTCCAAAGATTCTAGGGACTCACCCTTTTAATGGAGCTACATATTCCCACACCTGTGGTTTAGCATCCTTATCCTTGCATATCTGGGGAGAAAACCCAAAAAGGTTCAAAAATCCTAAGAAAATAGAATAGCCAAGTGATTTAGAGTTAAGCTTCATCTATACCTGTAAACCGCGAACATCATCTGTAGTCAAGAGGGTGATTAAACCAAAATCAGTATGAGCACCAGCTCCATATATTCCCTTTGTGGGCTCAGAGACTTGACCTAAAAAAATGCCCAGTCATAACAACAGAAGTGACATCCCTTCATGCTCATATTAGTGGAGTACATCCTTTATGATTATTCTCACCTTCATAATGTAGCAGGCGTAAGACTGCAATTGGATCGCTAAGCATTTCTGGTTGGTCAAAAAAGTCACTCCCTAAATCAAGTGCTAGGGATATGATCCTTGCTACTGCTTTTGCCACCTCTCTAGATGGATATAAAGATAGTTGTGGAAAATAAATGAATAAATCATACAGAAGGTTAATCTTTAAATTCAAAACCCAGGTCATGTGACTACATGAGTCACTACAGCAAATTATCAAATTGTGATTGAACACTAAATTGCCAAAAATGAATTAAAAATCTTTTTCAAGACCTGCTATTCCTTAAAAACAGTGAGGTAATCAGCTATTGACAAGCCATCACTTTCAGTGATTGACAATTATGCCCAAAAGTACAATATGTGCCTTCTTATGTCTTTAAATAGAAAATACCGAAGTCACAACTTTAGCCCTGACTAAAAGTATTCTGGTTTCCCTTTGGAAAATATAAGCCGAGTATCAAAAACTTAGAGATTCAGTCTTCATGCTGCGATATCTAGATGGATCCATAGTGTTAAAGAGACTTAATTATGTCAATGAACTATTTATATAAGATTACAAAGAGAGAAGCATCTCAATTTAGAGTGTATGCTCAAACTTGAAACAAATGTGCAATAGATCTAGTTCCTATTCCAAGAGAAGATATTGCACTTCATTGCACATAGATGGAGTATTCTTTCCTGTGAAAGAGTAGCCAAGCTTCTAAAGTTTTTATCTTGTAGAATTGATAAGAGCTTACAGTGCCTCTTGATGGTATTTCTCCATTGTTTCTCTCCATCCTGGCAATATATCTGTCAAACACACACCAAAACAGTTCTAAATTATTAGCAAAAATTTGTGAATTTAATCAAAAGTTGACAGTAAAATTAGTAAACACAATACCATAAATACAAAGAGAAAGCCCTTGTTAAGATATGATATGAGCTGCGGATATACAGCTTACCAACTTTAACATGTCAAATGAGATTTTGTTCTTATGACCAGAATATTTCAAAACGTTACCTGTTGCAGGCCACACATTTGGGCCATGAAACGCCTTCTGGGCTTTAGGATCATCTTCAGGTACTTCAATACCAATATAATATCCCTCCTTGTAGTCTCCTGTATCAGCAAAACAGGATAATCAATAGTTTCCTCTCAAAAGTGTTACTCCTTAAACCGAGAACACTTCAACATTTTCAAGATGCACATAAAGGGACCAACTTTAAGGAGTAGAATGCAAGAATTTTTCAGCAACCCCATTCTCAAAATTTGTAAATTTGTTTCATATGCAAATTCACTGAAAGTAAAACGGGCATAACCTCTTATTTTACCATTACACTTGCTGCCACGTTGGCCCCTTGAACAATAAATATATGGTATATGAAAAAGTAAAATGAGTAGCAGAACAAACCATTAATTTGGTTGACAGGATCAAGATATTCATCTAGGACAGGAGTGTAGCCGCGATAATGTTTCTCGTTCCGTAGAACCTTCATTTTTTGCTCACTTGGTAGGTCAAAAAACCTCTTGCTTTGGGCAAAAACCTCATCCATAAATTCCTGGCTGATTCCATGATTGATAACATAGAAGAACCCACAATCCAAGCAGGCCTAGTAACCAAGAATCAATTAAAAAATTTTCTCGTCAATCACATAGAGGGTATTTTACAAGGTGACATAAGGAGCAAAAACGAATCTAGTCTAGTGCTTTTATGCAAACCCAGAAAAATAAAGAACTAACAAAGAACAGTCAAAGAATGAATTCCATAGTTTAAGTACTGGAAGAGACTGAATATATATAAAAAGTGGCCAAATTGAATCACTCTATTGAATCAGCTAAAGACCACCTGAGTTTACAAACTCAATATAAAGTCATACATATGGTTTTGTGGTCCCCTAAAAGGATTAAGCATATATATACGAACAGAAATTTCTACAGAGATCAGAGAGAACAGAGAATATATAAATTATATACCTGTTTGAGCAAAGAAACAGAGTGTTGAATGTCAGAGCAGGAGAGATCAATACAATTGAGTGAAGAAACTTTAGCCGAAGCTGATGCTGAGAGAACTTCAATATTATCTTCCTTCGAATACCCCATCTTTAATTTCTTGTTTTTCCCCTTTTTTCACCTTAGCTTATATACTTTTATATGAAAAAAAGAAGATATATCTTGTGACAAAAACGGCGAGGATTATCTCATATCCTTAATTTTATTGATTTTGTCTATATTTCTATTTATAATAATAGTCAATAAATATTAAACTTTTCATTTTATTAATGAGCAAAATGGATAAAAATATTTAAAATAATAATAATAGAGGATATGTGGAAGATTGGAAGGTAAGGTTTATTTTACCTATTACATGATATATCTTTTTATAATAATAATATTTTAAAAAATTATAAAAATACTCTTTTATACATAATATGAAAAAAATATATTTAATTACATAATTATAAAAATCGATATCGTTTTGAGAGTGACAATTCTTCATGCACTAGTAGAAGATTCGACAGCTATCGCGTCCATCTTAGCTTTATAGAAATTACATTAAAACAAGTTAAATAAATTAATAGTATACAACTCTAAAAGTGAGGATATATTTTAATTTTTTAAAGTTAATTTTTAAAACTCTAAATTTTAAGTAAAATGAATTTATTTTTTTAATATAAATAATTACTACTATAATCATTGTCAACTAACTATAAAATATTATTAATTATCATATTTATTATTTATAATACTTAAATAATTCATATTACTAATTTTAAACTTCAAGACGGGCTGAAGTAGAGAGTGAGGATGGACAAGCCCAATGTCTTTAAGGCTATGACATGCCACCTGGGCTGGGCTGGGTCCATTTGTACACCTCTTATTTGACCCTGTAGAATACAATGGCAAAACTTTCATTCCTGGCCAGGTTCCATAATTTCTATCTTAGGCGATGTTATTGTGTTATAATTTCCTTAAAGACATTAGTTAGACATTATGGAATGAAACGTTTGTTTTGTCTTCCTTTATACAGGCAAACAACGCTTACATCTTTCCTGGATTTGGCCTTGGGTTGGTTATGTCTGGTGCAATTCTAGTGCATGACGAAATGCTTCTTGCAGCATGTATGTTCACAGTTCATCTATTATTTTATACTGTCCGGCGTAAAAAAGTACCATTTTCTTTATAATGGTACTTTTCTAGGACAGCGTACATGTTAATTTGTTATGTTATAGATATAGATTCTAGCAGCGCTAGAAATAGATTTTTCATGTTGACTGCTGTATAAGTAAATATGGTCAAGTGAACAGTAAGTGACTTTTCATTCCATATGTATACTCCTCTGCAACTTACATCCTACGGTTATGTGATAAGATGGAATAAATTATGATAGGCTCAATTCTTAAGTCCTATCTATCCTCATATATGCACACATATCGTAATTATAATTCGACTGAAATATTCGCAATGCATAGCAGAACGCTTCTTTTTTTAATGCCTAAAACATAAAAGTAAGAAAGGAAAACAACCAGTCGAGTTACACATGATCTGCCATAACTGAAATAAAACCAAGTCCAAATTTGGTAAAAAGAAAAAAAAAATTAATG
Organism: Hedera helix; assembly: GCA_947179155.2. Lineage (NCBI taxonomy): Eukaryota > Viridiplantae > Streptophyta > Magnoliopsida > Apiales > Araliaceae > Hedera > Hedera helix. The sequence continues at coordinate 7,463,526 of OX359271.1, forward strand.
AGATTAACTTCCATGCCTATAGTTGCATCCCTGCAGTTGGCATCAAACATCCATTCATAAAATTCAATGTGATTAATTTCCATGCCTACAGAACTCATTTGTATTTATTCAGGTCAGCATGAGTTTCTGTGTATCGCTGGAGAAGATGAGTCTCGCACTTGATTGGGGGAAACCTGAGAGATGGCCCAAGGTTAACAGATACAATAAGCAATAGAAGAAACTAGGAAATTGGAATTTGTTCATCAAGAATGTGTTTTTCAGAAACAAAATAGTTGCATAAGACACACTTAACATAGTTGTTTCTTTGATATGAAAAATCTTTTGATTTGCCAAACCATAGAGAAAATAAAAGTTTGTTGTGTGTCCTATACGAACCTTAATATTAAATAAATTAGATAAATAAATAAATAAATTCAACCAAAAAAATAGGAATCTTTTTTGGTATATCAGTTGCTACATAATCCCTCATCTGGAAAATGGAGTCCTACTTTTTTAGGTGGCTTCCATTAAAATTTAAAATTGCTACTCATTTTCTTAGACATCTGGAAACTGGCTTTACAGAGCTAGCCATAGTAGTTCAATTTAGACATGTATCCTTACTTGGGAGGGTTCTCTTTTGACTGACATGTCGGCAAGCATTCAATAACGCAATCGTGACTAGGCTTCACAAAGAGTGCAATCTACCCACAAGAAAGTAAATGTGAGGATTTGGAAATATGAATAATTAAGAGCAAAATATGCAGATGAAAAGCTGCATCTTTAATCTTGTAATCTGCAGGTGAGTTTCAGATCGAGTATTGGCAATACAAAAGAGAAATCTATTTCTAGATACCATCAAGATGAAAACCTTGTAAAACTCGAGATGGGCTATTGAAATAGAGTTGGTGCAGCAAAGTTAAACCCACATTTACTGTACAATAATGTATTCACAAAGAAATTAATATAAACAAAATCTCACAATGAAAATTTAACTAAAAAGAATTTTAAGATACTTGCCAATATATATGATAAAAATGTTATTGCATGATTAAGGACCCTAAACAAATTACCATTGAACTTTTAAAAGTTTCTAAAGGGGCTTACAGAATATCGCTCTTGACCATTCGCCAACACACGGTGTAATGTTGACCTGGATAAATGTATTGAAGTAGATAGGTCACAAAATTGGTAAAAAATTGTACTCCTCCATTCCAATATATAAGATCACTTGTCCTTGTTAAAATGTCGCGAGTGATCTTATATTTTGGAATGGAGGTGGTAATTTAGAAAAGGTTTGATATAATCTCATCAATTACTCCAAAAGCATGCAAGTCACATATAACGGCGAAACTAAAAATAGCAGTGGTATGCAAATTATGGGGATGGAAATAATGATAGTATTCATGTCCTTCTTGCAAATTTCCACCATCAGTAGATGAAGACATCAATTCAAAAGACTTCAATATCCTCACGAAGTTTCTAAAACTTCTTCCTGTTTCTCAACATTTAAAGACAACTCAGGACATTAGCTAGGTGCACGTAGCAAGATAAGTTATCAGTCAAATATCAAAAGATTACGAACCAGGTCACAGTTGAACATTATAGTTCAATTTTATAATTGTTGTGAAAGTGAAAGATTAATTAACTAAATATCTGACTGATCCAAGAAACATGAAAATCCTAAAGAGTCAGTTTATAGAAATCTCTAAAGTCATCTATTCATCTCCTGCTCTCTAGGAGGATATAAAAGGAGTTAAAAACTGGCGAGTACTAAGAATTACGAACCAGGTCACAGTTGAACATTATAGTTCAATTTTATTATTGTTGTGAAAGTGATAGATTACTTAACTAAACATCTGACTGATCCAAGAAACACGAAAAATCCTAAAGAGTCAATTTATAGAAATCTCTTGAGTCATCTATTCATCTCCTGCTCTCTAGGAGGATATAAAAGGAGATGGACAATAGTTATAAGAAACTGCAAATTACCTGAATCTGTTGTTGCTCCAACGCTCCAGCATATCACCAAGATTCACTATGAACGCTCTGAAAGATGAATATCAACGACAAACAAGAATACACCTTTAGATTAAGGAAAATAAATTTTATATTCTAAAAAAGTTACCTAACAAATAAGGAGAAAACAGATTATTACATACCATAATGTACCAGACTAATTACATAATGGCAATTCAGAACTTTAGAAAATGCATGTAAAGTCAAAAATGTTATCTAAAGTATTACCTCCCTCCCACAAAGAATGTGTAAATATATTTTCAGGGTGTTTTTAGATCTGTGTCAAACAAACCTGAAAAACTGTGACATCTTTGCAGGACTGAGAAAGTAACAACTTCCAAAGATTCTAGGGGGACTCACCCTTTTAATGGAGCTACATGTTCCCACACCTGTGGTTTAGCATCCTTATCCTTGCATATCTGGGGGGAAAACCCAAAAAGTTACAAAAATCCTAAGAAAATAGAAGGGCCAAGTGATTTAGAGTTGAGCTTCATCTATACTTGTAAACCGGGAACATCATCTGTAGTCAAGAGGGTGATTAAACCAAAATCAGTATGAGCACCAGCTCCATATATTCCCTTTGTGGGCTCCGAGACTCGACCTAAAAAAATGCAAGACAGTCATAACAACAGAAGTGACATCCCTTCATGCTCATATTAGTTGAGGGAGAACATCCTTTATGATTATTCTCACCTTCATAATGTATCAGGCGTAACATTGCAATTGGATCGCCAAGCATTTCTGGCTGGTCGAAAAAGTCACTCCCCAAATCAAGTGCTAGGGATATGATCCTTGCTACTGCTTTTGCCACCTCTCTAGATGGATATAAAGATAGTTGTGGAAAATAAATGAATAAATCATACAGAAGGTTAATCTTTAAATTCAAAACCCAAGTCATGTGACTACACGAGTCACTGCAAAGAAAGACTACAGCAAATTATCAAATTGTGATTGAACACTAAATTTCCAAAAATGAATTAAAAATCTTTTTCAAGACTTGCTACTCCTTAAAAACAGTAAGATAATCGGCTACTGACAAGCCGTCACTTTCAGTTATTGACAATTATGCCCAAAAGTACAATCTGTGCCTTCTTATGTCTTTACATCACAACTTTAGCCCTGACTAAAAGTATTCTGTTTTCCCCTTTAGAAAAGATAAGCCGAGATCGAAAACTTAACGATTCAGTCTGCATGCTGCAATATCTAGCTGGATCCATATTATTAAAGAGACTTAATTATGTCAATGAACTATTTATATAAGATTACAAAGAGAAAAGCATCTCAATGCAGAGTGTATGCTCAAACTTGAAACAAGTGTGCAATAGATCTAGTTCCTATTCCAAGAGGAGTTATGGCACTTCATGGCACATAGATGAGAGTATTCTTTCATGCGAAAGAGTATCTAAGCTTCTTGTTGAAAATTGTCTCATATTTTTCAGATGGCCTCCTCATTAAATAAATGCTTGTGGTCACAGTTGCCAAAATGAGTACAATAGTCAGCAGACAAGGAAATAAAATGGAAAAGTATAAGCTTACAACATCCAATGACAAAATGCATCTTAACCATTAAAAAGTAGGGTTTGACACGGAAATTCGTGTCAGGCCCCACTTTTTAATAGTTGAGATAGATGTAGTGTTTGGTCTTGTCACCGGATGTTGTATGTGTAGTATTGTCCAAATAAAATTGTATGTGGTATGCATGCGCAAAATCTAATTTGTGTGCTGCATATTTTGCTTCTCGACTTTGTCCCAAGATTCAAGGAATAATGCTCCCTCTAGTTCAAGTATAAATAGAGCAGTCAATTTGCCAGAATGACACACTACATACACCAGATAACAACGAGTCAGTAGAGAAGCTCAGTAAGAACAAAGCAAAAGCAGAGAAAGTGTGAGGGTGTAGAGAGAATAAGCAATTAGTTTATTTCTCAGTTCAGAGAGTTTGTATTCTTCATATTATTTTAGTGAATTTTTGAGATTTTTCCACGTGATTTTTTTCAGTTGGGTTTCCACGTAAAATTCTTGTGTCGTTATTTTTATCTCATACAGTAGTAGTAGTAGTAGTAGTGTGCGTGCGTGCGTTTATCTTAGTGTTTTGTGAGCCTGATTTCTCAACAATTGGTATCAGAACTTTTGTTACTTACCTGGCCAACTGGTACAATCCGTTTATTGAGAAATCTCGCAGATCACAAATACAAAGATGACAAACACAAGTATGAGGTACGATGTTGAACCATTTGATGGAAAGTCAAATTTCAGTATTTGGTAGAGTACGGTCAAAGATGTATTAGTTCAAACAAGGATTAGTGAAGGTACAAGAAGGGAATGAGAAGAAACCAGTGAATATGGCAGAAGAAAAATGGGCAAAACTTGAAGCAAACGTCGTGACAACAATTAGATTGAGTTTGGCGCCGCAGATCAAATATCAGGTTTTGACATAAACCTCTTCGAAGGGCTTGTGGGAGACACTAGAAAAAGTTTACATGTCGAAGTCTCAGTCAAACCGGTTATATTTGAAGAAAGAATTATACCGGCTTTGAATGGAAAAAAGGGACAGATTTAATCAATCATATTGATGAGCTTGATAGATTGGTGACCCAGCTGACCAGTATCGATATAATGCTGGATGAAGAAGATAAAGTCTTATTGCTTCTTGTCTCTCTACTATATTCATACTCAACTCTTTAGACTACTCTCCTTGTACGGAATGAAAAGCTTGCAGTTGACGATGTGACGTCAGCAGTCCTGGATCAGGATAATTTCAGGGGCACTACTTCCAGAGATCAAGGAGAGAGTCTTCTTGTATTTTCAAATGGGCGTGGCGGGGGTTCTAATCGGAAGAAGAATTCTAGCAAAGAATGAGAAAGGTCTCAGTCGAGAACGGGTAAGAAGGATATATCTCAGGTCGAGTTATATCATTGCCATGAGAAGGGCCACTACAACAATAAGTGTCCATTGTTAAAGAAGGAGAACAAGAAGAAAGGTATGCAAATTGAAAATTTTGCTTATGTTGCTAGGCAAGCGGATGTCTGCAGCGATGTAGAGCTGTACACTGTGACAGAAAATGAAGTTTTACAGGGTGATCTCTTATCCATTAAAGACAGTAACAACCTTATAGATTGGTACTTGGATTCCAGTTGTTCTTTCCATATGTCCCCTCACAGGGATTGGTTTAATACCTATATATCCTGCAATGGTGGTTTTGTGATATTGGGTAACAATGCAGTCTACAAAGTTACTGGGATAGGCACCATCAAAGTTAAAAAATTTAACAAGGTTGTCAGAACATTGGGTGATGTAAGATATATTCCAGAATTGAATAAGAGCTTACTATCAGTTGGAGCACTTAACTCTATAGGCTGTAGTATCTCAGTCAAAGATGGTATCATGAAAATTACCAAGGGTTCAATAGTAATTATGAAGGGCCACAAAAGGGCACCCTTTACAAGTTGATAGGGGACAGTTGTTGGTGGAGCAACGATTTCTGTGCAGGATAATTCTAACAGTGATTGCACAGAATTATGACACATGCGACTTGGTCACTTGAGTGAAGGTGGAATGAAATAACTTCACAAAAGGCAGTTGCTGAAAGGTGTCAAAACGTGCAGTTTGGAATTTTGCAAGTTTTGCGTGTACGACAAACAACAGAGGGTCAGCTTCAAGCCAGGAGCACATACCAGTAAGAATGTACATTCAAATGTTTGGGGGCTTGATCAAGGATACGCCAATGGGTGGAGCCCATTATTTTGTCAGTTTCATAGATAACTACTCCAGAAAGGTGTGGGTGTATTTTATGAAGCAGAAGTTCAAGGTTTTTAGAATCTTTAAGCAGTAGAAAGCGAAAGTAGAAAACCATACAGAAAAGAAGCTAAAGTATTTCAAATCAGATAATGGTATGGAATACAAGGACAGGTCATTCCTACAGTTCTGTCAGGATGAAGGTATCATCAAGCACTTCACAGTTAAAAGAACTCCATAGCAAAATGGAGTTCCAGAGAGGATGAACAGAACTCTATTAGAACGCTCCAGATGTATGAGATCGAATGCAGGTTTGCCCAAGAGTTTTTGGGCTGCGGCACTCAACACAGTTTGTTATCTGATAAATCGATCTCCTTTAGCTGGAATTGATTACAAATTCCCCGATGAGGTATGGACTAGGAAACCAGTTGATTTTTCTATAATGAAAATATTTGGTTGTCCAGCTTATGTTCATCTGTCGGTCGAGGAGCTACAGTCCAAACTTGATCCAATGTCAAATGAGTGCATTTTCCTTGGATATGAAGTTGGAGTCAAGGGATACAAGTTATGGGATCCAGTATCCAAGAAGAAGGTTGTCAGCAGATGTGTGGCGTTCAATGAGAAACACATGCTGAACAAATCCGAAAATAAAAGAATCTAGTAATCTACAGCAAATGAATTGCAGAAACACCCAGTTGAGGTGGAGCTTCCTGAAGAGACAAAAGAATCTGAAGAGATTGAAGATAATCATCAGTTAGATCCCCAAGAGAGGTCGTATAATCTTGTTAGAGATCAGGAAAGACGAGTCAGTAAACCAGTGCAGAGATATGGGTTTGAAGACATGGTTGCCTTTGCCTTGATTGCCAATTATGGAGATCCAACTAGCTATCAGGATGCTATTCAACCTAAGGATAATAATAAATGGGCGATAGCGATAGCAGAAGAGATGAAGTCTTTACAGAAGAACCAAACTTGGGAGTTAGTTCAACTTCCAAAAGGATCGAAGGCTATAGGATGCAGGTGGGTGTTCAGGAAAAAGGAAGTTCAGTCTGATAAAAAATGTGAAAGATTCAAGGTCAGATTGGTGGCAAAAGGATACTCTCAGAGAGTGGGAACCAACTACAATGAGATCTTCTCACCAGTTGTGAAACACACGTCGATTCGGTTGATCTTATCTATCGTAGAATCACGGGATATGGAGTTAGAGCAGCTTGATGTGAAAACAGTTTTTCTCTATGGTGATTTAGAAGAAAATATCTACATGAATCAACAAGAGGGGTTTATTAAACCAGGGAAAGATGGCTTAGTTTGTAGTTTGAAAAAATCTCTCTATGGTTTAAAGCAGTCTCCAAGACAGTGATACATACGGTTTGACACTTTCATGGTGGCTCATAGTTACTCTCGTTCCGAGTATGATCCATGTGTGTATTTCAAAACGCTTGATGATAGTTCTCTAGTTTGTAGTTTGAAAAAGTCTCTTTATGGTTTAAAGCAGTCCCCGAGACAATGATACATGCGGTTTGACACTTTCATGGTAGCTCATAGTTACTCTCATTCTGAGTATGATCCATGGGTGTATTTCAAAACGCTTGATGATGGTTCTCTAGTATTGCTGACGTTATATGTTGATAACATGTTGATAGCAACAAAGAGGAAGTCAGATATTCTTCAGTTGAAGAATTTATTGAGCACTGAATTTGAAATGAAGGATCTTGGGTCAGCCAAGAAAATCCTAGGTATGGAAATTCACAGAGATTGTCAGGCAGAAAAACTGTGGTTAACTCATAAAGGATATGTGCAAAAGGTCTTAGAGAAGTTCAACAAGCACAATGTCAAACCAGTTAGCACTCCGTTGGCAGCACATTTCAGGTTATCTTCACAGTTGGGCCCATAGATAGAGGATGCAGTGGAGTCTATGTCCAAAATACTGCATGCAAATGCGGAGGGTTGCCTCGTGTATGCTATGGTATGTGCAAGGCCAGATATCTCACATGCAATTAGTGTGGTTAACAGGTATATGGCAAATCCAGAGAAAGAGCATTGGAATGCTGTCAAATGGATTTTTCGCTATCTAGCAGGTACAACCAAGTATGGTCTTATGTTTGATCGTGATACCGCAAGAAGTGAAGTTACAGGATTTGTTGATTCGGATTATGCTGGAGACCTAGATTCAAGGAAATCTACGACAGGGTTTGTATACACTTCTTTGCGGAGGATGTATATGTTGGAGGTCAGTGTTGCAGTCTACGGAAGTATTATCAACAACAGAGGCTGAGTATATGGCGTTGGCAGAGGCAGGCAAGGAGGCTTTGTTGCTAAAGGGACTAGTTAAAGAACTAGGTTTCAAGCAGGGCAGTATCTAAATACAGTGTGATAGTCAAAGTACTATTCATTTGGCGAAGAATCAGGTGTTCCACACCAGGACCAAATATATAAATGTTAGGTATCACAAGATTCGTGAGTGGCTGAACAATGGTGATATTGCAGTTTGCAAAGTTTACACAAAGGAGAATACCGCAGATATGCTCACAAAGTCAGTTACAGTAGAAAAGTTCAAGCATTGCTTAGACTTAATTCACTTCGCCGAAAGCTGAGTTTGTGGTGGAGTATCCAAGGAGAGTGATACATTCACAGACATGAATAAGTTCACAATACGTAGTATTTGAAGAATACGTGTCAAGGTGGAGATTGTTGAAAATTATCTCATATTTTGTCAGATGGTGGTCTCTCCTCATTAAATGCTTGTGGTCACATTTGTCAAAATAAGTACAATAGTCAGCAGACAAGGAAATAAAATTGTAGGCAATATACATGCGGAAAATCTAATTTGTGTGCTGCAGATTGGCTTCTTGACTTTGTCCCTAGATTCAAGGAATAATGCTCCCTCTAGTTCAAGTATAAATAGAGCACTCAATCTGCAAGAATGACACACTACATATACCAGATAGCAACGAGTCAGTAGAGAAGCTCAGTAAGAGCAGGGCAAAAGTATAGAGAGTGTGAGGGTGTAGAGAGAATAAACAATTAGTTTATTTCTCAGTTGAGAGAGTTTGTATTCTTCATATTATTTTAGTAGATTTCTGAGATCTATACCCGTGATTTTTCCCAGTTGGGTTTTCACGTAAAATTATTATGTTATTATTTTTATCTCATACAGTAGTGTGCGTGTGTTTGTCTTAGTGTTTTGTGAGCCTGATTTCTCAACACTTCTAAAGTTTTTATCTTGTAGAATTGATAAGAGCTTACAGCGCCTCTTGATGGTATTTCTCCATTGTTTCTCTCCATCCTGGCAATATATCTATCAAACACACACCAAAGCAGTTGTAAATTATTAGCAAAAATTTGTGAATTTAATCAAAAGTTGACAATAAAATTAGTAAACATAATACCATAAATACAAAGAGAAAACCTTTGTTAAGATATGATATGAGCTGCGGATATACAGCTTACCAACTTTAACATGTCAAATGAGATTTTGTTCTTATGACCAGAATATTTCAAAAAGTTACCTGTTGAAGGCCACACATTTGGGCCATGATACCTCTTCTGTGCTTTAGGATCATCTTCAGGTACTTCAATACCAATATAATATCCCTCCTTGTAGTCTCCTGTATCAGCAAAACAGGATAATCAATAATTTCTTCTCAAAAGCCTTACTGCTTGTACCAAGAACACTTCAACATTTTCAAGATGCACATAAAGGGACCAACTTTAAGGAGTAGAATGCAATGATTTTTCAGCAACCCATTCTCAAAATTTGTAAATTTGTTTCATATGCAAATACACTGACAGTAAAACGTGCATAACCTCTAATTTTACCATTACACTTGCTGCCACATTGGCCCCTTGAACAATAAATATATGGAATATGGAAAAGTAAAATGAGTAGCAGAACAAACCATTAATTTGGTTGACAGGATCAAGATATTCATCTAGGACAGGAGTGTAGCCGCGATTTTTCTTGTTCCGTAGAAGCTTCATTTTTTGCTCAATTGGTAGGTCAAAAAACCTCTTGCTTTGGGCAAAAACCTCATCCATAAATTCCTGGCTGATTCCATGATTGATAACATAGAAGAACCCACAATCCAAGCAGGCCTAGTAACCAAGAATCAATTAATAATATTTCTCGTCAATCACATAAGGAGCAAAAACGAATCTAGTCTTGGTGCATTTATGCAAACCCAGAAAAATAAAGAACTAACAAAGAACAGTCAAAGAATGAATTCCGTAGTTGAAGTACTGGAAAAGACTGCATATATATAAAAAGTGACCAAATTGAATCACTCCACTGAATCAGCTAAAGACCACCTGAGTTTACAAACTCAATATAAAGTCATACATAATGTTTTGGGGTGATTCACAAAATCCCCTAAAAGGATTAAGCATATATAAATATATATATGTACAGAAATTTATATAGAGATCAGAGAGAAAAGAGAATATATAAATTATATACCTGTTTGAGTAAAGAAACAGAGTGCTGAATGTCAGGACAGGAGAGATCAATAGAATTGAGTGAAGAATCTTTAGCTGAAGCTGATGCTGAGATTGCTTCAATATTTTCTTTCTTCGAATACACCATCTTTCGTTTCTTGTTTTTTTCACCTTAGCTTTAGCTTTACATAAATACTTTTATAGGAAAAAATATATATATCCTGTAATAAAAATATAGCAGAAAGATAGGTGAGGAAACTAAGAAACCTTGAAAAGGAAAGCGTTCAAAACTCTAACCCCCACTGCCGTAACTCGGTCTCTGATAGCCTGCCTGCCTAATACGTAAGTGTTTACGAAACCGTACAAGTTAAAAAGCAATACTAATACGCTAGTAAGGGTGTGAGATTTTTTGTAGCAAATTTTTATTATCAGATACATAATATATATATATATATATATATATATATATATATATATATATATATAATAGGAATTAGTAACAAGAATTTATTCTGAGCTCGTAAGTAAATGCTTACAAAACCATACCTTTAATTTTATTGATTTTATCTATATTTTATCTTTGTTTCTATTTATAATTAGTTGGTATATTTTTTTGTAAAATATAAAGTTTACTGAAATTATAAATATGTCAGATGAAATAGAATAAGTTTAAATGTACAAATGCAAAACACAAATTTAAACACTAACATCTACACTATTAAAAAATTGAGCATAACACAAATCCGTGTCATATCTCACTTTTTAATAATATAGATATTGTTAGTATTTGAATTTATATTTAATTTTTGTGTTTCTAGACATGTCCAATAAAATAGGGGTCAAACCCTTATATCCTGCCATCCTAACTTTATAGTAATTAAATTAAAACATACTAAATAAATTAATAGTAAACAATTCATTTTAATTTTTTAAAGTTAATTTTTAAAACTCTAAATTTTAAATTAAATGAATTTATTTTTGTAATATAAATAACTACTACTATAATCATTGCCAACTAACTATAAAGCATTATTAATTGTCATATTTATTATTTATAATACTTAAATAATTCATATTACTAATTTTAAATTTTAAGACGGGCTGAAGTAGAGGATGAGGAGGGACAAGCCCAAGGGCTTTAAGGCTATGATATGCCACCTTCATCGCCCCGGACCGGGCTACAATAAGAAATATAGGAATTGAGCTATGGGCTGAAATATGAAATATTGTCCCATCTTATGCCTAACTGGTCTTCACTTTGGGCCTTTCGCCTTGCTTATATTGAGCATTCATTTTATTCATGAATTTGAGCTAAGCGGAGCTGAGCTGACATAGAGTAAACATGGTTAGATTTTTTAATTTTTTTGGAAATGATATTTTCACCTATATTTATAATAGGATAATTTTACATACATAACATTCAACCGCTACATTCAACTTAACCATTAAAAAATAAAGTATGACTCGGATTTCAATGTAAAACCTCACTTTTTAATGGTCAAGATCAATTTTGTGATTAATTTTTATATACTTATACTTATTATTTATAATATTTTTATATAATTTTCTTTCACATGAGCATAAAGTAGGTTTTACTTTCACGTAAGATGGAACCGTGTGAAAATAATGTTTTCTTTTTTCTTTTCTTCTCTGATATGGTGATACTAATTTCTTCAAATAGATTTTAACGAGAATTGTTACTAATAATTACAAAAGTCATAATCGAGCCTTAAATATGCTTGGACACATAAAAAGGTTAATAAGAATAGGTTTAAGTATGCAAGTTTTCAAGAAGAGATTCTATAATTTGGTCTTAGTGTGGGTTTTTAAGGTTTATTTTTTTAGTAATGAGTTTCGATGGAATGCCTCATACCATAATTGATAATACCACCCTTTGGATGGAATGAGAAATTTCATTAATTAAGAGTGGAATTACCATTTCGTTAGAATGTTAGTTTTATCACATTTTAACAATCAATAAAGAGTAGCCAACTAAACGACCGTGCTCTTCTTTTCAATTTAAACCAAACTAATCCATACAAGTGATCGAGTGCTTGAGTTATTTAGGTCCTTTTATTCGAGAAATAAAGCAGTGGAATATGATTATATTATAACGTTTTAATATAAATGTGATTTGAAGATTTAAATATATCAACAGAAACATGAAATAAGTACTTGAATTCACCAGAAAAATATGAACTCAAAAAGAGAACAAAAAATAATAATATCATTCAATCAAAAGGTAACTGTTAAGAAGCTCTAATAAACGCATTTATAATTTGAAACAACTTTACAACATCAATTAAGAATTAAAAAAATAAAACAACAAAAATTAAAAAAATAATTTAAATTTGATCAAACTTTGACTAACAACTAGATTTCTTAATACATATTATTTTTGCTTAAAACAATGTGTCATGGCCAAATGCATGACACTTGTAAAGTTCGTCGCGAGTTTCGATTTAACATATTATGGGTCTTGTAACTTTTTTTACATAAAAAATCATATCATTTTAAAACTTTACTTACCCAAAAATACTTAATTCACTTTTTAATAAAATTATTCCGACCTGAATACAACATAACACCTAATTCAATTTTTACTAGAACTCTTTCGACGCATCAAGAAATTAATACATATAACTAAAAATATAATATCACCCGGCTCATACATAATAATTAATCTCTTTTGTAATATTTTTTGCTTCACAAAAAAAATAATTTTTAATAATAATAATACAAACTGATAGAACACTTTTATATTTATTATAATAACTTTACTGTCATACTACACCATTAAGTTGATCATTTATTTATTTAGGGGTACATATAAATAAAAGTATATCTTCAATAATTGCTAATTTATAAATAAGACACTATAAAATGTATATCTTATGATCAAAGATATTGAACTGAATTATGTGTCAGAGATTTTGGGATCAGCAAAATTATTAGTATTAGTACTAGTAGCCAGTAGGCTAGCAGCTATTAGCCGACGCTTGCAAACAAAAGCACTGGAATATTTACCTGTCCATATAATATTATAATTGATGAAGATTGTTGGATCCATCGGTGATAATTTTTATTTATTTATTATTTTCTCTATTCTTTATTACTTGCCTTTTTTTAGAGAAATATATTTACTTTTTTATATGTTATTTGTAAATTTTAAGAAAAAATAATGATTTAATTTTTTATATTATCTCTAAATTAAATATTAATTTATTTCATTGTCATTTTGTCTCTTCGTTCAATTTTACTTATTCTAATTAACTTTAAAGTTAAATTAACTAATTTTAAAATTAATAATTAAAAAATATATTTAAAAAATTGAAATCAAATAAATTGACTTTGATAGTAAATTCGATGTACTTTTGACTTTGATAATAAATTCCATATACTTTCTTATGACAATAATTTTGTACTTATACTTAATAAACTTAAAATAATTTTTGATTCTAAATATGGTCAATTTAATCATAAAAAGTCAATCATACCAACTAAAATTGGACAAAATGAATACTAACTACTAACTAGGAATGGCAATGGGGCAGGGTGAGGCGAGGATTACACATCCCACACCATCATTTCCGATCATATAAAAATTTCCCATACTTGTCCTATTTTCCATGAGAATTAAAATTTAATAACCATCATCATCCTTACACGGAATTTAGACCCCCAAGGAGGATTTATATTATCGCATAGATTAATATTTTGTGATTGTTTTTAAATAAAAAAAATTAATATTACTTATATTTACAATAACACATACATGATAAAATTAAGAAAAATCAAATAATAATAATAATATATACACTCACACATGGACACATATTTTGATTATGTAATATATAATAGTTTAAATATTAATTTATTATATATATATAACTGTACAGGGGCAAGTACGGAGCAGGGAAAACAAATATCATTCCCTTGTCATCTTTATATATAGTTATCCATATTTGGTGAAAATCAAAATCATTGTCCTATTCTTGGAGGGCATAAAAATTACCGTGAAGACGAGACAAATTGTCATCCCTAATTATCTTTTTAATAAATTTTAAAAATGAGTTTAAATGGGTAATATTAAAAAATTTAATATCTAATTAAACTAATAAAACAAAATATTAATCATATTTCTTTAACCTATGTACTTCCTCCTAAATTTCAATTAAAAAAAGAAGTGAAGGGGTAGCTTTTATTCATTTGAGCCTTGAGAACAGATCAAATGGTCTATTTGGTACGAGATAATAAAAAATAACTAATATAAACAGGCACGAAGGAATGTGATCATATTTTCAGATTAAAATGGCCAAAAAACAATTCAAGATGATTATATTTTGTCCATCTAATTAATTAAATTTTAAAAAATTGATTATTACTAAAAATACATATAAAAATAGTCCTATAATATCCTACATTAAATATTGCAGTAACCAGCAGTGTAGGCAGGCATCATCGTCTTGTATAATTTATCGTTGCTAGTAGTATTTGTCAATTCTGATTCTGAGCTATAAATAGAATACTAAAATGGCCTTATAATAAAGGTTGAATATGGAGTGGGGAGGAACACATAATTTAATATTAGAAAATCTTCAACAACTAAAAATGTATCCATGTGTTTGGATTCGGATGGTCTCCGCTCTCCATTGGTTTGATACATACTTAATTATGTCATTTTATACCTATATAATATAAATTACAAATTGAAAATTGAATTGACTTATCGGCTCTCGCTTAGTGATGAAGCCAAAATTTTATTTTAGTGGGGTTAAAATTAGTCTGAGACAATAAATATTTTGGGGGGGGGGGGGGGGGGGGGGGGGGGGGTAATTTCCCAGAAAACCATATTTTTTTTATAATTTTATATTTCGAGTTGTATATATAAAATATATATTTAATTACAATAATAGTATAATAACTAGTAATATTATCTATATATACATACACAAAACACACACACGCCATATTGACTCCGAATAGACTCTTTTTATCACAGATTGTTCATAAATAATTGATTCTTTAATTATTTTAAAAAATAATATAAATTAGATTATTATTTAACTTAAGAAGATTATAGAGAAATACATATCAGAGGTGGTAGGAGTGATATAAATTTAGATTTGATTGAAAAAATTATAAATTTTTAATTTGATTCTGTATATTAAAAAAATTATAAAATTTTAGTGCGATCAATCTATATATTATAGTTAATTTTTTATTTTTTTCTTATATAACAAAAAAAATAAAAAAAATCAATAGGGTCAATTGATTCCACTCTTTACTATGTGCCTTCATCTCTGCTCTTGCTGGAATAGTCAAGATATAAGATCGATATTAATTTTAAAATAGTTTTGAATTCAAAATTGTAGGAATGCACTTAAGTTTTGTTAATATAATAATAAATATTATAAATTATTTAAAATTACTAATAGCACTACTTATAAATTTTATTTTAAAATAGAGGGAGTATAAATATCAAATTATAAATGCAGATGCAATAATTATGCATCAATTAATTTGATTGAGGACTTTGCAGTTGACATACGTTTTTGGGGTTGAGAGCTACAATTTTACCATGTTGGACAAATTATCATATTGATTCTTGTAAGTTGTAACCAGCTCCAGTTCTTTACTCCTATTTACTACTCCGTCGGTTCCAAATTATTACATCGTGGTGATTTTTTAAAATTAATTTAAAATATTTTCTAATTTAAAATTAAAATAATTTATTAAAAATTATAAAATAATAAATTTTATAATGAATACATTTTTTTAAATAATTTAAAATAAAATTATTTTTTTTTTCAAATTTATTTTAAAAAATTAAAATAATTAAATAATATGGGACGAAGATAATACTACTACTTAGGTGCATGCATACATCTGGAACTACAAATGGGGCCAAGTTAGCCCACATGCATGCTACTTAATTTGAATATGTCAAAGATTTTGGGACCGTCTAATTAAATATTAGTAACGCCGCCCACTCCAGGAAGCTTAGCACATGTACGCAGACGCAACTGGATCAAGTATCTAAGGTTATTAATAGTCCGTCCATATATTATAAAATTTTTGGAATCCGCAGCTCAATCATTATATGAATCTTGAATTAACTAATACTCCTACTCTTCTATAATTTCAGCAACTGCGGCCATAAAAAAATACTCTCTCTGTCCTTAAAAAAAAAAAAAATGTCACGTTCACAGGATTTACAATGTTAAGAATATAATTTTATACTACTGTACAGATTTATTTATAAAAAATAATAAATTATTAATTTAATAGTTGTCACATAATAATAAAATTATGTTAAATTATAAATTTAAAGTATTATATTATTATCAATTAAAAAAACTGTATAATTATGAAACCAAAAAAAATAGCACGTGATTATTTTGTAGAACAGAGAGCAATAAATAAATGATCTACATATAAATTATCTCAGCTAAATAAAAAAACACCGCCCCTTTCTGTAAAGCATATATAGCCCATGAGTCTTTCTGAATTTATCTATTTTTCTTACTTGTATATAAGATAAATGAGTGTGGTTTTATTTTATTTCATCTTTAACTCAAATGAGTAAGTCACACTTATTTATTTTATATACAGATAAGAAAAGTAAATAAGAAAAATGGATAAATTTAAAATTTTCTATAACCCATCTATCTATATATATATATATATATATAAATGGGAATGGCAGGCCAAATTTGTACATGCATGTTTAGCATCTATGCAGAGGCAGAATCGAAAATTTAAATTGGACTAGGCTGACCAAAACTATTTTAACGTAAGATCACTTTAGGTTGGGTTGGCTAAAGTTATTTCAACTTAGGACTACTTAATTATATAATATATTTAAATAAATAAAAAAATTGGGGCGGGCTACAACCGACTAGTAGCTCCGCCATGCATCTACGCAACCTGGATGAAAGAAATTAAAGCAATTCTTGTTGAGAATTAATTGTTATTAGGAAAATATTATGGAAAAAAATTATGTCTAAATATGTCTATGATTTATGATAGACACATATTATTGCATATTATTATTCTTTAATTTTATTATTTTATGTGTTTATTTTATGTAATTAATATCAATTATTTTATTTTGTAGGATTTATTTAATTTATATTGATGAGCAAGTAAATAATAATGTTCCATTTTTTAAAGATAAAAAGGGACTCTTGGACTTGGAGAATTACCATGAAGGAAGTTAGAGCCAAGAAGTACATGAAGAGAGAAATAAAAAAAAAATCAATGTACTCTAGATTAAGTTATAAATATTTTTTTTTATATATAAATAAGACATATTTTAGAGAGAGGGAGAGAATTTTTAATTTTTTTTTTACTTCTCCTTGGACGGGTAGCAGTAAGTGACAAGAATTCTTTTTCTTTCTTTTTGGATCTAATGTCAACAGCAATATAGAAGCATGAAGGGGTTTAATAAATCCGTGCCTGTTAACTTATTCTTAATTTATTGCTTTATTTTAATATTAAATTGCTTATCAATTGTGTTTTTAATTCTTTCCCTAATTTCTTTCGCCTAATACCATGGTGTCTATTCATAGTCAATTTTAATTTTATTTAAGTACTCATTCTACATAGCATATTACAGTAACTTATGTTAATATTCTAAGAAATAGTTTAATTATTTTTTTCTTTTATTAATAATCATGATTTAGTATTTATGTGATATTCAAGAGTAGTGTTATTTTATTCAATACAACTAATAGTAGTAAGAAAATGTATTTGTTTTTATTTTTAGTTGTATGACAAACTAAATTTTTTATATTCAGGAGGATGTGAAATTTTGCATTTTATAATAATTAGTTTCTTTTCATTTTTGACATTAATGTTTTAATGCAAAATTCGTACATGATTCTTATATTGATTAAGATATTTTGATAAAGTATAGTAAATCTATGATTTTTTCATAATTTATATTTATTCATATTAATTATCTGAAAAGTTATTTTTAAAAGGAAAGAAAAACAATTTTAAGAATTAATTCGGAGATAACAAATTATTTGTTATGTTATACTTAGTGAATTCGGATTCCTAAGTAAATTGTCTCGTTACTATATCTCATAATTTAGTTATTAACCATTTTTATTACTTTTATTTTTAATTTATTTGAAATATAAATTAAGAATATATTTAAAGTTAATTCAGTTTCTGTAAATTCGACCTGTATTTATCAATTTTTACAATTTGTGTACTTATAATTATTTATTTTTATCACATCAATTTACCAATAATATTTTTTTTTTAAATAATCAAATGAGACTCATATTTTCTCACGGGGAGACGATATGAACCAGTACTATAATTAAGTAACTAATTAATGTAGTATAAAAAAAACCAAAAAAAAAACAATTATGCTGCTGACAAGGGAAATAATATTCTAATGGCAAAACAATTCTATCTTATACGTCGAGAACACGTTTCTTTATAAAAAAAATATATTTAGAGTTAAATTATTTTATTTTAATTTAATATTATTTTAAATTATTAATATTTCAAAATATAAGACTATTAATCTTATAAAATTATTTGATAATTTAAAATAAAAAATTATTAATTCAACATTTATCATAAAATTATATAATTTATGATAAATAATTTTAAGAATTATAAAAAATAAAACATACAACTATTTCATAAAATAAAACAGTTTAAAATAATATTAAATTAACATAAATAACCAAATTCTAAGCATACTTCGCAAACAAACATGACCATGCAGAATTAATTAGGTGTTACAGGAAGAGTAGTTTTCCGGTCACCGGAAACTATGAAGGAGCGGCAAAGAGGGCAAGAGTTGTGGAGGGAGAGCCACTTGGAGATGCAATTGGCATGGTATACATGGCCGCATACAACTAGTTGAGTACCACCAGTACTACCACCACCGGTACACGATTCGAAACCTTCCATGCACACGGTACAAACACCGACTGCAGAATGAACGGAAGGCATCATCACGTATATATCATTAAGATTATTGGTAATTGCCATTTCTTCTGATCCTGAGCTCTTGATGATTTGATCAGTGCCTGAAACTGATGATGTAATATTCGGAAGCTCCATAGTCAAAGCTAGGTCCAGATCAAATATATCATCCATGGCCATGCCTGCCATAGAAATTCAGTTTTATGTATGTATATAAACAGTGAGTGAGAGAAAGTTAAGTTCTAGAGAGAGAAGGGGACGGGGAAGAAAGATTGGTTTCAGCTTGACACCTAAAAGTATGTAGATGAACTTTATGTTTGTCTGTAATGTATTTATGGAGTATTCGGTTGCCTCTTGAGCGCATTGTGCGGGTTTTAAGATTTTATTAATTATTTCGTCCGATCAAGTTTATTTATTTTAATTTTTTATGATTTATTTGTCTTATTACCATTTTAATATAATTTTTTAATCTTATTTTTTCAATATTACTCTTATTTAATTTTATAATAAAAATAAGTTCATTGAAAATAACATGACATATTAAAAAAATTAACACTATTAATTTTGACACTGGAAGTACAATCACATTTTTTCCTCCTCTCTCCCCTCTATTTTATTATTCTAAAAAAAAGTTAGGAGATTAAATAAAATAAATGATAACAGAATAATTATGATGAGTAATTTAAGAATAATTTTTTTAATAAATGTGTATTTTTAAATTAGGACAAATAAAATTAGACGGAGAAAATAACTTTTAAAGTTAAATGAAAATCTTTCTATGAAATAAAAGAAAAAAAATACTTAAGTAGTTCTTTTTAGTTAATATAAACACAATCTTGATACTCTTAATTCTATTAATCATTTTTTAGGTGAGAGTACAAAATACACAACTTCAATAAAGTTATTCTCTTTATTCCACAAAAAAGAATAGAATTTTATTTATTTATTTATTTATTTATTTTATGAATCTTAAATTTAAAATTAATGTAAATTTATTTAATTTTGATTAGTCTGTAATTAATATTATAAATTATTTTTAAAATATTATAATTTTGAAAATTTTAATTTAATTTTAGAATTTTGAAAATTAATTTTGAATCAAACTTAAATGAGATTTTTTTAAAATTAAATAGGACTTGTAATTTGAAATAATGTAAAAAACATAATATGAGCTTCATTATTATTGTCTTTTGTCTAGAATCACTTACATTTATAACCCATTCAAAAGTCGCGCTCAATGACAACTTGCCATCGGCGTCAGCTGTCCAAAGTGCAGCTCATATAAGTCAACTAGAGCTTTGGTGTATTTAATGATCCATGATATATATAATGATTTAATATAAAAATAATATGATTTATTATTTTTATATTATAAATTTCATTATTTTTATATTAGATCATTATATACATTATTATATAGGTCATTATTTATAGCAAAAAATTATCATATATATGCTTTATTATTTATAATGAAATTCATATTTATTATAAAAAATACTTCATCCGTCTTCCGTCTCAAGATAAAAATCTTGATTGATTTTTGCATATATAAAAAAAGATAATAAAATAACAAAATAATTCATATTTAAATTCTCATTTAATTGTATAATTTTTTGTACATGTTAGTAATGCTCCATAAATATACATAGAGAATAGAAATATGACAATTAATACTAAGGATATTATAAACAAATTATTGTAAGAAATAAATTATTTAAGGTAAATAGACATTTAACTTCAAACTACCTAAAATATTAATAAGAATTTTTATTCAGGGAGTATATCTTTTTAAGTTTATAAATTTAAAAATGACACTCTTTTTTTTGAAATATAAAAAAAATCTAGTTGTCATGCTAAGAAGAATATTCATTATAAAATAAATATCAAAATACTATTTTTACCTGCAATTCCAAATTAGAGTAAAAATACTAGGGATTATATATTCTTTTTTTGAAAAACCATCAATAAAATATTCCTTATGTTTTAATTTATAAGATTATTATTAATTTTTTAAAAATTAATTTAAAATATTTTCAAATGCAAAATTGATAGATATTTGTTTAAAATTACAAATCGATAAATTTTATAATTAATAGTACTTTTTAGATAGTTTAAAATATTATTCATCGCATCAACTAAACTTAAATAAATTTATATTAATTTTGAGTTTAAAAATATTTTAATTGAATTTTAAAAAATTAATAATAATATTGTAAATTAAAACACGGAGGAAGTATTATTAGAAAATGAAAATAGAAAAAATATATAAACTAGTAAAGAGACTAACTTTCAATTGTTGATGGTAATTAGTTGAAAAATAAAATAAAGATACCAACCTAAATGGTACCACCCATGCTGCATGGTCCACCTACACACGAGCATGCTTGCAGCATGAGCAGGCAAAGAAGTCAAGGTTAGATAATGTATACATCCACTTGGTATACTTCGTGAAAATACGATTTTCATGTGATTTTTAACCATTAAAATTTGGGTGAATGGGAGCTCAAAATTCCCTTTGCATGTTGTACTTTCTCCATATATTTTTACTTTTAAATTGTTTTATGATAATATATACACGAAATATAAGATTATCGACTAATTTATTAATAAAAATTACTGAAATTCTGTTCACAAATGAGTTTTATTTTTTATTTAAAAAAGAAATATTATATCTTTAATAGAAATATAAAATAATATCATATTTTCACACTTGCCATTATAATTTGTTATAACCTCATAGTTACTAAACTAATAATTTATTTCTTAACAAATAAATAAAAACAAAAGTATATTTTTAATATTTATAATTGTAAGAATTGACTCATACTTTTACGAGTCTGAGTAATAGCCATTAAGATAGGGTAGTCAGGGGTCCGACTAATAACCGTGTTATAGCAATTAAGATTTTTTAATTATTTCTTATAAAATATTATTTAGTGTATAGATTATTATAGAGCGTATGAGATATCTAATGAATACATTAGACAACACATGACTAGTCAAATCGATAAAACTGAGTATATCATGTTTTTTTTTCCCCTTTTTTTCTATTTTATGTGTGAAATTACTGTATGTATGATTAATTTTGAATTTTAACAATAATTTTATGAATAAAAAAAAAATTATAGGACCATTTTCTAGAACCTGAACCTCATCGATGATACAACCATAGTGCTGCCTAATGCGGCAAAAAAAAATAAAATTCCTCCTAATGTACACATTATATGCATTTACATAGACATACACGTGTAAATGTATATTTTCATGAATTTCATGTGCCCAACCCCCCAAAGCTTTCTAACTAGCTCTCTCTCTTTATCTAGATCTACCATAATATTATCATAATATATAATTGTGCTTCCCAACAATACTAAATTTTAACTTATTTGATATGAACCTTTACCCCCACAAGCCTATATTATCAAATGTTGTTATTGTATCAAGTTGTTAACAAAAACTTACGGAAGTCTTTTTCTTTCTCTATTTTTTTGGCTTAAACACAAATTAAATTCCTCTTCGAACGATCTTAAAGACGTAAACAGGGAAAATTAAAGAAAAGAGCAAATTTATTTGACCATTGGGCCAACCCCTTGGGACTGGACCGATAAGCCCAAAATATAATGATATGCTCATGTTTTAGCTTTTGGACCGTGAAATTCTCTACATAATTGATTAGTTTCCATAATGTAGACTATTATAAGAGAGGTATTTTAATATAGTTAAACCGACCGCACTAAGGCCCAATCAATTGCACGGTTAACTCATCTCTGAACAAAGCTTAAAGCTTCGAGCAATAGTACCATGGCCTAAATCCAAAGCCCACTACAGTGTTGTTTTACTATGTTTTGGTCTTTGGGAAACTTTTAGAGGGTATTTGTTTAAAACTAAATAAAACAGTTCTGAATGTTTAAGTAAGTTGAATGAAGTAGAATTCTGAATACTGAATAAAAAAAGTTGTTTGATAATTAACATGTCTGAAATATCTGAATAACAATTTTTTACTATTTTACCCATTTGAAAAAATTTAAAGTTGTGATAAATTTATTTAATATTACTTAATATAATAGTTAATATTTTTGTTTTTATTGATTTTTTAAGAATATTACGATTAGTATATGACATGCTTAGTTATTATTTTATTTAAAAGTAATTTTGGTTTAAATATACTAAATACACTATCTTCAAAAATTATGTCTTAAGCATTTCTATATAAACTTCAGTATAAGGGGAGAAAAAGTAAATAAATAAATAAATTATAAAAATTAACAGTTTGATTACTGTAATTCAACTACCCTCTAGTAATTTTTCCGTCGCATTCGAGTTAGTTTGAGATGGCAAAGAACATATGCTCTATTTGGATTGAAAAAATTAAATAAAGAAAAAAATAGAATAATTTTAAGGTATTTTAAATATATATTTGATTATTGATAGAGGTGAATGATATAATATAATGACAAAATTATGATATTTATCTATTTTATTAGAATATATTTTATTCCACCACCTCTCACATGGAATAAAAATCAAAGGAATAGAATAATTTTTCATTCAATTGAAATGATTTATCCTATAAGATGATCATCAGATTCACTATTTTTCATTACATTATTTTTTTCATTTCATTCTCTTAATCCAAACATAGTATAAAGTGATCATTATCTTTATAAGTATTTATGCAATGTTTGAATTGAATGAATAGAATGAGGGAGATAATGAAATGATTTCAAGGTATTTCAAGTGTATCAAGGTATTTCAAGTGTATGTTTAGTTATTCGTGGTGGTGAGTGATGTAATATAATGATAAAATTATCACATATATCCATTCTATTGGAATGAATTTTATTCCATCACTTCTCACACAGATTAAAAATCAAAAGAATAGAATTAATTTTCATTCAACTAAAATGGTTTATTCTCCAAAATAATCATATAATATATTATTTTTTTATTTTATTCCTTTCTCTATTCTATTTTCTCAATCTAAATGTAGCATTAATGACACGTTTAACTTAAAGATATATCAGTTGACTAATAATTATTTTCATGGATATATGGTGGTAAGTAATCACTATAAAATAAAAGCTTATTTTTGACGGAATTAATTCCGTCAGAAATAAAAAAAAAAATTAACGAAAAAAATAAATTCGACAGAATTCGTCAGAAAAAGTATTATATTAGACGAAAAAATACTTATATTTCAACGAAATAGGCTTATTTTCGATGAATTAATCTCGACACAACAACTCGACACGTGGCTTAACCTAAGTTGACAGACAACAAGCTTAAGTTAATTGGCTTCGTTAATGAAAGTCATCAAGTCGCAATCCACCTAATGCTCAGCTGATTAATGTAATTAGGCTGTGTTTTTGGGGTATGATTAGCCTAATAAAAACGTTAATATAACCAAACAATAACAAATTAATATAGCTACCGTCCAAATAATGACATTTTGCAAGTACAAATTTCTCTATTTCCTTTATCATTATGTAGTAATCCACTTTATTAAACTAATCTTCGGTTGGTAATATATATATATATATATATATATATATAACCAAATTTCCTTTTGGTCGACTTTTTGGTCATTTTCACTTAAAAATATCTTATTTAATAACTGTTCGGTTATTAAAAAAAACATAAAAGTCATGTTTGTTTATAAGAATAACACTTGAGATTGAATTATTAATTTTAAGTTTTTCATTTGTTTTAAAAATTGGACTTGAGATTATTAATCCTAAGATAATAAAATGACTTAAATTATGAATTATTTAATACCATGTCCAACCAAGTATTATAATTCTTATCATTTGAGATTAAAAAATTATGTACAAAATAAACTTTTACCCTTTTTAAAAAATGATTGGTGTATCATATTCTATCTATCTATACTCACACTATTGATAATACAATTTTTTTTTTGTTACTGGTAAAGATATAATAAATTAAACGATAAATTTTTATTTAGATTTAAATAATTCTGAACAAAATAAATATAATATGAGATTATTTTAAATTATCTCATATATAATCTCATTCTAAATAAATATATAATTAGAATTATTTTATTTTAAAATTAATTATCTTAAAATTATAATTTATAAAAATATAATTTTAAAATTATAATATTTCTAAACAAACATAACAAGAATTGGATAATAGAGACTAGATAAAAGAATTGATATTTTTTAAAGTGAAATTAATATTTTTATAAGGTATCATTCATGTGAATATTAAGTGCTTCCACTTTCGTTGTGGGAAACTTTGGTGACACGACACAACAGAAGAACGTACAGACAAAGTTAACACTTTAGCTGTAGAGACAAAATGATCGAGTCACTTGAAGGAAAATTCTTACACAAAGCAACAAACGTGAAACACGGGCTCTTTCACATTTTATTCCATCGCCGGTAAGGTTCCAATTTAGTTTTATTTTTTATGCCTTCTGTCTCTAGAAAAAAAATATAAATAATAATATTTTATAATGACCCATATAATAATTTTTATAAATAATACTGAGACTCGCCATATAAGTGGTGAGCTCTATTATATTTTTTATAAAAGTTATTACATAAATAAGTGGTAAAATCATTATACATAACAAAACTCTTGCCTCTATATTTGTAATTATTGCATAAGAATCTTTTTGTACCGTAATTCCTACATCCCCTCCAAAACAGTAGAAAAGAGCAAAACATTTGAAAATATTATGTTATTTTATATTATTATTATTATTAACAAAAAGAGTCAACCTTTTTCTGTGAGAAAAATTAATTTGTCAAAAGAAATTATTTGTGTAATAGAGGGAGTATTACTTACAACTAGGGCAGATTAGTGGTGCACAAATAGTTTGTTGGTCAGCCTTAGTCTGACCTGGTCAAAATCCGACATGCTCAAAGCTTGGTCCAGCTAGACCTGATCTAGAGGCCACCAACATGCCATATTTTTTTGGCTCAGATTCGACCTGGTCTGCCAACGAGCTCGACCTAACCTGAGATTTGGCCTGGTCTGAGGCCCGGCTTGGCCTGAGGACTCACTGTAGACGAAAACGTAAACGTCCTTTTTGTGACAACTCATTCAATAAACAAAATAAAATTGGAATTTTCTAATATGTTCATTTATGCATGTTTGTTTATATACGAATAAAAAAATTCATGAAAATACATTGGATAGCGTAATATATAAGGATTTTCCTTACTTAGCTAGCAACCTACACTTTTTGCAAACCTTTCATTACATTTTTATTTTAATAAATACTTAGCGTAAAAACCAGAAAGTCATTTATAAAATAATAATAATAATAATTATAATAAAAGATACTTTTCATTATTTTTATTTTATTTTATTAATGGTAGTATAACATAATACAATATCTTTAAAATTGTACAATATTTTAATTCATTATTGTAATTTGTAAGTTCTAATATATTACTTTTAATTAATACATCAATTAAGTTTAAAATTTTAATTGGTGTTTTTATGATATTTAAAATTATTAAAAAAAATTAAATGGATTCGATTATACTGGTTTGCAGGCTAAAAGTCAAAGGTCCGACTGGGTCTACGACCAAGCCTGGCAGACCCAGATTAGACCAGGTCAAACCGACCTGTTGTACATGACTAGGGCATATGCACAATTCGCACGAGGGAGGGGGGAGGGGGGCAAGTGCCTCCTCTTGATTTTTGATTTTTGATTTTTTTTTGTTTGTATAGGGGTATTTAGGTAAAGTGTCCCCTTAAAAAATAAAAATAAAAAGATTTAGTAACTTCAAAAAAATGATATTTATGTTACATGCGTTTTAAAATATAAGATCAATATTGAGATTTTAAAGTCAATTTGAGATATTTTTAAAATCAATATTAGCATAGATTTATTTAATTTTACTCAATACAATGATAAATATTATAAGTTATCTAATAAGTATTACTAATTAATTCTCAGATTTATTGTTTTATAATTTTCAATTAATCTCATCAATTTTAAGTTTAAAAATGTCTCAAATTAATTTTTAAAAGTCAAAATTAATTTTTAAATTAAAATGATGTATTTCTTTTAAAATTTATATTTGATGAATTTTATTATTCTCTCTATTTCACAATAAAAAGATCTCATTTGTGATTTCCTCCCGCCCACCTCCCAAATAGATTTCTTTCTTTATTGTTAGTAGTGCAAAATAACAAAATATTTTTAAATTTATTATCATAATTTTATTATAGATCACTACTATTAAACTAACAACCCAATATATTTAATGATAAATATGAAATTAAAATACGTTATTAATATATGTATATATTACAAATGAGATTTTTTTGTACAATAGAGAGTAATTTTAACATTTTTTATTATTTTTATTTAATTATAAGTGTGCCCCCTCTCGATAAAATTTCTGTGTCATCCCTTACTTATGAAAATAACAATTTTCGAAAATTTTAGTGTTTTACACCAAACTTATTTAAATTTGGTAAAATTGCAAAGTTTGAAAATATTGGAGGGACTAAAATAGAAAGAAAAAAAAAAAGAGCAGCAAACAACCCCTATTTGTGAAAGTCGCAACAAGAGGGGTGGCAGGTGTTTCCATCAGCAATACCCAAAGCGGCGCACCGAAAACTAATTGGACGGAATCTTTTTCAACTCCAAAGCTTTTACCCGACTTCTGATCCAAGATCTGTGGAAGATCTAATCACCCATACGTAAGATTTGTTGGTGGGGTCTACTCCTTTTATAGCACGGTACCGTCCGATCTCATCTAAATCCAGATCACAGGCTTTACACGTTACAATACATTGTCACATCAGTCACCGATCCCCAAATAGACCAGTTGATAAAGGTCAATGCTTCGTGTCACCTATACGGTGAGATTGATGAGTGTTTGACAAATCTCAGCCGCTGATCAACTCTCATTATCATTACTTTCCACTTTCTTTTATCTTTTTTCCCGGGTTATATTTGTACCGATATGAATTTGAGGCCCAAAATCACCAACTTTTGACACAATGGTAGTGTGATGTAATAAGATTAATTTATTTTGTATAATTTTTTGATAAAAGTATTTTTATAAGAAAATTAAATAATACTTTTTTTTGGTTATAAAATATATGATTTGTATTAATATTTATATCTATTTTTGAACTAAAAATAGATATAAATATTTTTAAATTTAAATGATACAATTATAAAAATAACAACTTATGTAAAAAAAAAATATTAATTATAATATTTATTGTTTAGGACAACTTCCTTTGTTTATATATTCCACTTTTTCAGTTAATTTCACTTCTTTCAATTCAAATTTAGAGTGTCAATCAAAGTTGTTTGTAATCAATTTTAGAAACTAAAATATAGTTGGTAAATTATTTTTAAAAGTGCTTATAATAACTTTTTATGAGAATAATCAAAAATTTTAATTTTAATTTTTTGATTATTTATAAAATTTAATAATTAGGCTTGACTAAGTATATTACTAATTTATTCATATTTATTTTAGTAATTTCATCAATTACCTATTTTTTATTTTTTGTTAACTTTTTTTTAAAGTAATTTACAGTTAAAATAAATAATATTTTTATTTTTATTTTATAATAAGCACTTTTTATTGATTTAAGTTTTTTTTGTTATTAAATATAAATTATTCTTTTAAAACTAATTATAAACAAAAACAATAATCAAAATCGCTAATCACATTATTAAGCAATCTCAAACATTAATTTAGCTTTAGGGAAACATTATTTTTATATATATATTTTGATATTTTCACATTATTCTTGTTAGAGTTTATGCCCTAGAGACTAATTATTTGATGTAATTGCTTAACATTTTTTTGATATTATATTTGATTGAATAAATGGATTATTTTATTATGATTTTATTTACTGCGTTATATAAATGTTAACATAATAAAAGCCCTTAGAATAATGATACGAATTATATAGTTTTAAGTGTGACGCCCCCAAATCTGGGCCCACACAGCCCAAACTTGAGTCGTCAAAAGACTACAACAAAATTATTACAACAAAGCACAACGTACTACAATACACTGTATAATAATACACAACTAAGTCTTCACTATTATTGCCACACTATTTTACAAAACGTGAAGACTATGATAACTATTCCTCGGACCCTCACTCCATTCCCCGGCTAGACCCTGTTATGTTTTCATCTCCTGTTGAAAAACAATGGAACAAAAGAAAGGGTGAGCTCAAATAGCCCAGTAAAGAATAACATGACTAAGATAATGATGAATAAATTATCATTAGTCTTCAACAGTTGAGTTCTTGATAGAATACAATAGACTACAAGGTTTATATCAAAAACTGCAGTTAAATTCTTAAACAATGTTCAGATCAATAATAGCAGCGGAATGAGCAATCTATTAGAAGAATAATGCAGACTATAATGTCCACTCGCTTCTCTTTTTCGTAAAAACATCATCAACTTTTATCATCTGAAATACCATTAGTCATGATAATATAAATTCACAGTTCCTGAT
Source organism: Hedera helix (assembly GCA_947179155.2). Classification (NCBI taxonomy): domain Eukaryota; kingdom Viridiplantae; phylum Streptophyta; class Magnoliopsida; order Apiales; family Araliaceae; genus Hedera; species Hedera helix. The sequence continues at coordinate 7,493,135 of OX359271.1, forward strand.
CATAATCATGCACATCAACAGTTCATCTTTGCACTACGGGCCAAAGATATTCAATATAGCACCAACGGTCATGATTATACCAGATTCAGCCTTTGGTCATAATCATACCAAACAACAGTTCATCTTTGCACTACGGGCCAAAGAGAACATTCACCACGTGCCATAAAAGACACCGAACAGATGTATCGCCTTTAACCTATTATATCGCCTTTAACCTATCATCTGTTCAACAAATATATCACATCTGTGCCCCCGGCCACAGATATTCACAACAGCTTGATTTTTGGATGATTAGAATGATATAAATGATGAACAGAAGAAATAGGATAACAATAAGTATCGGAAGTTTACTTTGTACAGATTCAAATAATGTCCAAATTGTCAACATGATGTGGAGTGAAATTCAAGATCCACAGTTCAGAATAACGGTTACAATTCAATAGAAAGGTTCACGTAAATAGGAAGGTTCAGTTGAAATAATGAAGTTCAACTATTATGGAACATATAATATTTTCAGGAATTATAGAAGCAATAGTTCCATAATAAATTTCGATTTAGGAGTATGAAAGAAAATAATATCCCTTACCGTAGCAGGTTTGATTAACAAAAGGTGAAGGAAATTAATACAAAGGGTTATTCACCAACAGGCGGCAATCCGCTCCGTAAGGTTATTCCCACAATTTAATAGAAAGGTTCACGTAAATAGGAAGGTTCAGTTGAAATAATGAAGTTCAACTATTATGGAACATATAATATTTTCAGGAATTATAGAAGCAATAGTTCCATAATAAATTTCGATTTAGGAGTATGAAAGAAAATAATATCCCTTACCGTAGCAGGTTTGATTAACAAAAGGTGAAGGAAATTAATACAAAGGGTTATTCACCAACAGGCGGCAAACCGCTCCGTAAGGTTATTCCCACAATTTAATAGAATTTGAGTACAAAGAGTTATTCACCAAACAGGCGGCAATCCGCTCCGTAAGGTTATTCTCAGAGATTAATAATGAATGAATACGAAAGGTTATTCACCAACAGGCGGCAATCCGCTCCGTAAGGTTCTTCCCACAATTTAATACATGGAAATAAAAGGCACGTCTTATGAGTAAGGAAGAAACAATATTATTATCGAGAATCAAATAATGATAATCCCTTACCATAGTATGTTTGAATAATGGAAGATGAAAAAGATGGTATCCCTTACCTCAACACGTGACTGGATATTGATTTAAATGAGGTTGATTAACTTGAACAGTACACGTATACTTATAGATCTTCACAAATACTCAAGATGACTTAAGTACACTTAGAGAGAACTTTCACAAGAAGTATTTAGAGAGAGAAAGAAAGAACAAGTAAGGAAGTTTATGAAAAATCCTTAAGTTAAGGCTTCTATTTATAGCCAAAAATCTTATCATTCATTTAATCTAAACCATTCATTTAAAGATCATCTTTTAATCTACACCATCCATTTCAAATATTATATTATCTTTAATCTACACCATTCATTTCATATCACCTAATAATCACCTAACTTTATATTATAAACAAATCAATTTAATTATTCAACAATAATTCACACTTTAATCTACACCATTCATTTCATATCACCTAATAATCACCTAACTTTATATTATAAACAAATCAATTCAATTATTCAACAATAATTCACACTTTAATCTACACCATTCATTTCATATCACCTAATAATCACCTAACTTTATATTATAAACAAATAACTTTATCAATTCAATTATTATGACTAATTGTTATAAATACAGTATAGTTAGTTCTTAGATATCAAGTCAATAAATTAATGAAATACAACTGTTTAAATAACATCATAATAGAGATAACAATAATGTAAAATAAAGCATACGTTACTGTGTAATGACAATTATTGATTCAATAATGTGAATTACTGTGCATATGTTACTGTGACAATTATTAGGTTCAATAATTTTAAAAACAGTGCAACAACAATTATTGACTCAATGATATAAAATACAGTGTAATGACAATTATTAAATCAATAATGCAAAATACTGTGTAACAACAATTATTGAATTGATAATATAAAATATTATGCAGTGACAATTATCGATGAAATGATGCGTAACAGTTACGGTGTCAATTATCAGACCAATAATATGAGACACTATGCAATACCGTGTGTTACTGTAGAGTACCGTGTGCTACAGAAAATACCATAAACTACCGTATGCTACTATTCTTTTATCACCGGTATTTTAACAGTTCCGTTGACTATTTTTATTTAAAAAGGTTACTTCTGTCGTTTTCTATATCCGACAAATATTCCGTTGTGGGGTCCACCAATAATTTATTATTTCGGCGCCGTCGTACGGCACGAATATTCCCCGACCAAACGAATATTCCCCGACAAAGCGAATATTGTCCGACAAAATAAAATTTGCACATAACATCCTTAACTTTCAATTTTGTTAATTTAACCACTTACTGTTTCAAAAAAAAATATATATGAAGAAAAATTAAATTTTGTATTTCATAAAATTCGGGGTCTTACAACCTCCCCTCCTTATGAAATTTCGTCCCCGAAATTGACGTACCTGACATATCGAAGAGGTAAGGATACTTAGATTTCATCTCAGATTCTAGCTCCCAGGTCATTTCCTCAGTATCTTGGTTCCTCCATAAAACCTTAACTTGAGGTATAACCTTTGAGCGTAGGATCTGTTCCTTCTTATCCAGGATCTTAACAGGTACCTCCTCGTATGTTAAATCATCTGCTATAACGTCTGGTTCTAACTCAATGACGTGGTTTGGGTCCTTCACATATTTACGTAACATAGATATGTGAAAAACGTTATGGATGCGAGACATACTTGGTGGTAGGGCTAGTCTGTAGGCTACGATTCCTATTCGATCGAGGATTTCAAATGGGCCAATAAATCGAGGGTTGAGCTTTCCTCTCTTTCCGAATCTCGTAACCCCTTTCCATGGAGAAACACGTAAGAATACATGATCTCCGACGTTGAAACTTTCGTCTCTCCGATGAAGATCAGCATAACTCTTTTGTTGTTCTTGTGCGGTCTGTATTCGTTGTCGGATCATTTGGATCTTTTCGGTCGTCAAGCGTACCAACTCGGGTCCCAATGTGACACCCCCAAATCTGAGCCCACACAGCCCAAACTTGAGTCGTCAAAAGACTACAACAAAATTATTACAATGAAATACAACGTACAACAATACAGTGGATAATACAACACAACTAAGTCTTCATTATTATTGCCACACTATTTTATAACACGTGAAGACTATGATAGCTATCCCCGCACTCTCACTCCATTCCCCGGCTAGACCCCGTTACGTTCTCATCTCCTGTTGAAAAACAATGGAACGAAAAGAAAGGGTGAGCTCAAATAGCCCAGTAAGAAATATCATGACTAAGATAATGACGAATAATTTATCATTAGTCTTCAACAGTTGAGTTCTTGATAGAATACAATAGACTACAATGTTTATATCAAAAACTGCAGTTAAATTCTTAAACAACGTTCAGATCAATAATAGCAGCGGAATGAGCAATCTATTAGAAGAATAATGCAGACTATAATGTCCACTCGCTTATCTTTTTAGTAAAAATATCATCAACTTTTATCATCTGAAATACCATTAGTCAAGTTAATACAACTTCACAGTTCCTGGTCATAATCATGCAGATCAACAGTTCGTCTTTGCACTACGGGCCAAAGACATTCAATATAACACCAACGGTCATGATTATACCAGATTCAGCCTTTGGTCATAATCATACCAACCAACAGTTCATCTTTGCACTACGGGCCAAAGAGAACATTCACCACGTGTCATAAAAGACACCGAACAGATGTATCGCCTTTAACCTAGTATATCGCCTTTAACCTATCATCTGTTCAACAATTATATCACATCTGTGCCCCCGGCCACAGATATTCACAACAGCTTGATTCTTGATGATTAATACAAATAACAGTGATACAAATGATGAACAGAAGAACAGGATAAACAATAAGTATCAGAAGTTTACTTGGTGCAGATTCAAATAATGTCCAAATTGCCAACATGATGTGGAGTGAAATTTAAAAATGATATTCAAGATCCACAGTTCAGAATAACGGTTACAGTTCAATAGAAAGGTTCACGTAAATAGGAAGGTTCAGTTGAAATAATGAAGTTCAACTATTATGGAACATATAATATTTTCAGGAATTATAGAAGCAATAGTTCCATAATAAGTTTCGATTTAGGAGTATGAAAGAAAATAATATCCCTTACCGTAGCAGGTTTGATTAACAAACGGTGAAGGAAATTAATATCCCTTACCATAGTAAGTTTGAATAATGGAAGATGAAAAAGATGGTATCCCTTATGAGTATAAAGGAAAATGATATCACTTATGAATATGGAATAAAAGTGTCATGTGATAATTCGTGTAGACAAATTATTTCCACACGAGACAAATAAAAAGGGTTATTCACCAACAGGCGATAATCCGCACCGTAAAGTTATTCCCATCAATTTGAATACGAATAGTTATTCACCAAACAGGCGTATTCCGCACCGTAAGGTTATTCCCACAATTTAATAGAATTTGAACACGAAGAGTTATTCACCAAACAGGCGATAATCCGCACCGTAAGGTTATTCTCAAAGATTAATAAGGAATGAATACAAAAGGTTATTCACCAACAGGCGGTAAACCGCGCCGTAAGGTTATTCCCACAATTTAATACATGGAAGTAAATGGCACAAGAAAGAAACGATATTATTTTCGAGAATCAAAGAATGATAATCCCTTCAAGTAAGAAAGAAAATAATATCCATTTATGATGATGAAAAGAATGATACCCCTTACCGTAGTAAGTTTAAGAGTGTGAAAAGATTGATATTCCTTAACTTAACACGTGACTGGATATTGATTTAAATGAGGTTGATCAACCTATATATTTATAATATAAATTAGTAATTACCACATATAAATTTCAAAGTGTATGATAACTCGTATATTATGAACTATCAAAATTATATATATTTAACATAATTTTTGTAGTATAATATAATAACTTTAGAATAGTTTTTAAAATAATATTTCAAAATAAATCTTCTAAAGAAAGTTTTTAAAAATGAATCTTCTAATAGAAGAGTCTTCTAAAGGAAGATTTGTGAATACCGTGAAAAATAGGAATTTATAAAATTACTACTCTTTAATAAAAGACTTACTTGAAAAATTCCTGCACTCCTTTTGGCTTTCAAACTCTCAAAATAAGCTTACTATTCTCAGAGAAAACTCATAAAATTCTTATAGAAAAATTTTATGTTTTAGGTGTGATTTTTCTATTCAGTTGAGCAAGCTATTTATAGGAGAAAATAAGTTACTATGCGTGTGGTAGGTGAACTGGCGTGCTGCACGCCAGAAAAATTTTCAGCCGCCCATGCCTTTTACATAAAATTTTCCTGGCACAATTTTTGTGCAAATTTTCTCAGGTGGGTCCTACAGGGGCCCACAAGTTACTATTCACGTTACTATTTCAAATAGTAAAATTTATTTATTTTTTTATTTATTTATTTATTCTTCTTGTGGGTCCTGCATATAAGATAATGCTACAACAATAATTCAACAAACACGTTACAGATTATTATTAATTTAATAATATAAATTACAGTATATTTGCTACTGTGACAATTATTAGATTCAATAATTTTAAAAACAGTGCAGCAACAATTATTGAGTCAATGATATGAAATATAGTGTAATGACAATTATTGAATCAATAATGCAAAATACTGTGTAACAACAATAATTGAATTGATAATATAAAATATTATGCAGTGACAATTATTGATGAAATGATGCGCAACAGTTACGGTGTCAATTATCAGACCAATAATATGAGACACTGTGCAATACCGTGTGCTACAGAAAAATACTATAAATTACCGTATGCTACTATTCTTTTATCACCGGTATTTTAACAGTTAACACCGTTGACTATTTTTATATAAAAAGGTTACTTCTGTCATTTTCTATATCCGACAAATATTCCGTTGTGGGGTCCACCAATAATTTGTTATTTCGGCGCCGTCGTACGGCTCGAATATTCCCCAACAAAACGAATATTCCCCGACAAAGCGAATATTGTCCGACAAAATAAAATTTGCACATAACATCCTTAACTTTCAATTTTGTCAATTAAACCATTTACTGTTTCAGGAAAAATATATATGAAGAAAAATTAAATTTTGTATTTCATAAATTCGGGGTCTTACACCCAACAATTTTGCTTCTCCTACCTCATTCCAACATATTGGAGAGCGACACTTCCTTCCATACAATGCCTCGAATGGAGCCATGCCTATGCTTGCTTGGTAACTGTTGTTGTAAGAAAATTCCACCAACGGCAAGTACTTATCCCATCTTCCTTTGAAGTCTAATACACAAAGTCTCAAAAGATCTTCGAGGGTCTGGATCGTCCTTTCCGATTGTCCGTCCGTTTGAGGATGATATGCAGAACTAAAACGTAGTTCAGTGCCCATAGCTTTTTGTAGACTGGTCCAAAAGCGTGAAGTGGATCTAGGATCTCGATCAGAAACTATGGAAACTGGCATGCCATGCAATCTCACGATCTCATTTATGTACATACCGGCAAGACGTTCAAGTGAAAAGTTTTCTCGTATAGGCAATAAATGAGCAGATTTGGTCAATCTATCTACGATCACCCAAATTGCATCTAAGCCTTGAGAAACTTTTGGAAGACCCGTCACGAAGTCCATATTGATGTGTTCCCACTTCCATTCGGGAACTTCAAGTGATTGTAATGGACCTTTAGGAACTTGATGTTCTGCCTTGACACGTTGACAAGTTGGGCACCTTGAGATAAACTCCGCAATCTCTCTTTTCATATTGTTCCACCAAAATGTATGTCGAAGATCTCGATACATCTTGGTACCTCCTGGGTGGATTGCAAACGGCGTGTTGTGTGCCTCCATCATGATTTTATGCTTTAATTTAGGATCGTTAGGAACACAGAGTCGAGAGTTGACTCGAAGTATTCCTTTCTCGTCGATTCTTGCTTCGGGAATGGCACCTTTTTGTACTTTCTTTATCATGTTTATCAGTTCCGGATCGGTAGCTTGAGCAGCTTTAATTTTATCGATTAAAGTTGGTTCTACTCGCACGTGAGCAATCTTCGAGTGGGTCCCTGGTGTCTTTAGCTCTATCTCCATCTTTTGCAAGTCGTACAAAATACACTTTTGTGTTGTCAGCAGTGCACTTGTACTTGCATAAGATTTTCTGCTCAAAGCGTCAGCTACAACGTTCGCCTTTCCCGGGTGATACTGGATTGTGTGGTCATAATCCTTCAACAGTTCAAGCCAACGTCGTTGTCGCATGTTGAGTTCCTTCTGGGTGAAGAAATACTTGAGACTTTTATGATCCGTATAGATATCCACTTTTTCTCCGTACAAGTAGTGTCTCCAGATCTTTAACGCGAAAACGACTGCTGCCAACTCTAGATCATGAGTAGGATAATTTTTTTCATAATCTTTGAGTTGTCGAGAGGCATAGGCTATAACCTTTCCATGTTGCATAAGGACACAGCCTAGACGTTTGCCAGAAGCATCGCTGTAGATAACAAATTCTCCTGATCCTGATGGTATGGTCAGAACAGGAGCTGAAACAAGTCTCCTCTTGAGTTCTTGAAAACTCTTCTCGCATTCCTCGCTCGATATAAGTTTTGTACTAGAATGAATGATACCGATATCTAGTAATTAAACTTTCAACTCTTGGTGTTCTATGGGAGCCATTTGGTGTGGGACTTTAAAAATGGGCTTAGTGTCGGGTTCAAGATCGATACAGAATTCAATTTCACGGTTTGGGGTAAGCCAGAAAGTTCCTAAGAAAAAAAAACGTCAGAAAACTCATTAACAATGGGAATATCATTCAAGTTTGACGTGTTTTTGTTCAAATCAGTGACATGAGCTAAAAAGGCTTGACATCCGTTTTTCAATAAACGAATGGCTTTATGGCTAGAAATAACAGTTATAGATTTCAATGGTTTAGTTGTTTGAATTTGCATGACAGGTTGATTAGGAATATGAAAACTAATAATCTTATGAAAACAATCAATTTTAGCATGATGGGTAGTCAACCAATCAATTCCTAAAATCACATCAAATTCATGCATCTCTAAAGAAATAAGGTCAACAGGTAATGTGAGGTTGTTGATTTGAACTTAGGCAAGATTTATAGATAGTAAATGTAATAGGTATTTCTCCCAATGAGGTTTCAACTGATAAGACAAGATTTAAGTTTTCAATAGTCAAATTTAAACGTTGAGTACATATAGGTGAGATAAAGGAGTGGATAGAGCCAGTATCTAATATGGCATAGACTTCACGAGAATTTATGAATAGCTTACCGGTTATCACCTCATTCGGTTTCTTGACTGTTATCGTCAAATCGAATCCCAAATACTTCATTCGGATCTTCACGTATTTCAACCATGGGAATACCACTGAATAATTTTCTAGCAAACTGTTTCTCGGGTTCATCAACTTCATCAGTAGTAAGGTACCAATGATTTCCATTAAAATAGTATTTTCGATAGACTGCAGTTTCCACGATAGTGACTAACTTAACCTGAATTCCTCTAAATTGTAACGCCCAAAAGTATAGAAACATCATTTTTAAATAATCTTGAAAATCATAGCTGGAACACCATAAATCCCAAAGACTAATATGAAAAGTCCATATATTCTGATCCTTTGTTATAGAGCATAACCAGGTGATATCACTCTCCCAATTAGTGAGTAAATTAAAGGCAATAATTTCCGCAAGTTCGTTACTTCCTTTAATTGCTTCTAAGAATGGATCTGGAACGACTGTAGCAGAGCTTTCACCTTCATCCTTACTGGATATAACACGCATAATTTTTGCATTAGGCAAATGATTCAACTCTGAGTTTGTAAGAAGATTATTCGTCGCCTCTTGTTTTGCAGCTACATTTGTTTCGGTAATTTCATAGTTAACCTCCTGTTTTCCAGATGCCATAATTAACTGTGGTCACAAAATAAATGTTAGTTCAAATAAACTGACTCATCTCTTCATGTTCCTACATTCAAATCGATTCATTAGATAAAAAATAAATCTAATTTAGGTAGGACACACTAGTGATTGATTCTATTCGTCTCTCCCCTCCTAGTTCTAACCCCAGATCTCCATTAAAGACCATATCCCTAAGCTCTGATGCCAACTCTGACGCCCCCAAATCTGGGCCCACACAGCCCAAACTTGAGTCGTCAAAAGACTACAACAAAATTATTACAACAAAGCACAACGTACTACAATACAGTGTATAATAATACACAACTAAGTCTTCACTATTATTGCCACACTATTTTACAAAACGTGAAGACTATGATAACTATTCCTCGGACCCTCACTCCATTCCCCGGCTAGACCCTGTTATGTTTTCATCTCCTGTTGAAAAACAATGGAACAAAAGAAAGGGTGAGCTCAAATAGCCCAGTAAAGAATAACATGACTAAGATAATGATGAATAAATTATCATTAGTCTTCAACAGTTGAGTTTTTGATAGAATACAATAGACTACAAGGTTTATATCAAAAACTGCAGTTAAATTCTTAAACAATGTTCAGATCAATAATAGCAGCGGAATGAGCAATCTATTAGAAGAATAATGCAGACTATAATGTCCACTCGCTTCTCTTTTTCGTAAAAACATCATCAACTTTTATCATCTGAAATACCATTAGTCATGATAATATAAATTCACAGTTCCTGATCATAATCATGCACATCAACAGTTCATTTTTGCACTACGGGCCAAAGATATTCAATATAGCACCAACGGTCATGATTATACCAGATTCAGCCTTTGGTCATAATCATACCAAACAACAGTTCATCTTTGCACTACGGGCCAAAGAGAACATTCACCACGTGCCATAAAAGACACCGAACAGATGTATCGCCTTTAACCTATTATATCGCCTTTAACCTATCATCTGTTCAACAAATATATCATATCTGTGCCCCCGGCCACAGATATTCACAACAGCTTGATTTTTGGATGATTAGAATGATATAAATGATGAACAGAAGAAATAGGATAACAATAAGTATCGGAAGTTTACTTTGTACAGATTCAAATAATGTCCAAATTGTCAACATGATGTGGAGTGAAATTCAAGATCCACAGTTCAGAATAACGGTTACAATTCAATAGAAAGGTTCACGTAAATAGGAAGGTTCAGTTGAAATAATGAAGTTCAACTATTATGGAACATATAATATTTTCAGGAATTATAGAAGCAATAGTTCCATAATAAATTTCGATTTAGGAGTATGAAAGAAAATAATATCCCTTACCGTAGCAGGTTTGATTAACAAAAGGTGAAGGAAATTAATACAAAGGGTTATTCACCAACAGGCGGCAATCCGCTCCGTAAGGTTATTCCCACAATTTAATAGAAAGGTTCACGTAAATAGGAAGGTTCAGTTGAAATAATGAAGTTCAACTATTATGGAACATATAATATTTTCAGGAATTATAGAAGCAATAGTTCCATAATAAATTTCGATTTAGGAGTATGAAAGAAAATAATATCCCTTACCGTAGCAGGTTTGATTAACAAAAGGTGAAGGAAATTAATACAAAGGGTTATTCACCAACAGGCGGCAAACCGCTCCGTAAGGTTATTCCCACAATTTAATAGAATTTGAGTACAAAGAGTTATTCACCAAACAGGCGGCAATCCGCTCCGTAAGGTTATTCTCAGAGATTAATAATGAATGAATACGAAAGGTTATTCACCAACAGGCGGCAATCCGCTCCGTAAGGTTATTCCCACAATTTAATACATGGAAATAAAAGGCACGTCTTATGAGTAAGGAAGAAACAATATTATTATCGAGAATCAAATAATGATAATCCCTTACCATAGTATGTTTGAATAATGGAAGATGAAAAAGATGGTATCCCTTACCTCAACACGTGACTGGATATTGATTTAAATGAGGTTGATTAACTTGAACAGTACACGTATACTTATAGATCTTCACAAATACTCAAGATGACTTAAGCACACTTAGAGAGAACTTTCACAAGAAGTATTTAGAGAGAGAAAGAAAGAACAAGTAAGGAAGTTTATGAAAAATCCTTAAGTTAAGGCTTCTATTTATAGCCAAAAATCTTATCATTCATTTAATCTAAACCATTCATTTAAAGATCATCTTTTAATCTACACCATCCATTTCAAATATTATATTATCTTTAATCTACACCATTCATTTCATATCACCTAATAATCACCTAACTTTATATTATAAACAAATCAATTTAATTATTCAACAATAATTCACACTTTAATCTACACCATTCATTTCATATCACCTAATAATCACCTAACTTTATATTATAAACAAATCAATTCAATTATTCAACAATAATTCACACTTTAATCTACACCATTCATTTCATATCACCTAATAATCACCTAACTTTATATTATAAACAAATAACTTTATCAATTCAATTATTATGACTAATTGTTATAAATACAGTATAGTTAGTTCTTAGATATCAAGTCAATAAATTAATGAAATACAACTGTTTAAATAACATCATAATAGAGATAACAATAATGTAAAATAAAGCATACGTTACTGTGTAATGACAATTATTGATTCAATAATGTGAATTACTGTGCATATGTTACTGTGACAATTATTAGGTTCAATAATTTTAAAAACAGTGCAACAACAATTATTGACTCAATGATATAAAATACAGTGTAATGACAATTATTAAATCAATAATGCAAAATACTGTGTAACAACAATTATTGAATTGATAATATAAAATATTATGCAGTGACAATTATCGATGAAATGATGCGTAACAGTTACGGTGTCAATTATCAGACCAATAATATGAGACACTATGCAATACCGTGTGTTACTGTAGAGTACCGTGTGCTACAGAAAATACCATAAACTACCGTATGCTACTATTCTTTTATCACCGGTATTTTAACAGTTCCGTTGACTATTTTTATTTAAAAAGGTTACTTCTGTCGTTTTCTATATCCGACAAATATTCCGTTGTGGGGTCCACCAATAATTTATTATTTCGGCGCCGTCGTACGGCACGAATATTCCCCGACCAAACGAATATTCCCCGACAAAGCGAATATTGTCCGACAAAATAAAATTTGCACATAACATCCTTAACTTTCAATTTTGTTAATTTAACCACTTACTGTTTCAAAAAAAAATATATATGAAGAAAAATTAAATTTTGTATTTCATAAAATTCGGGGTCTTACATTAAGTATGTGACTTGAACATGAAATTATATAATTATAATTAGTATCATTGCTTTTAAATGTCCCTAGTCGAGTATCATTGTTAATGGGACAACAATGATGCATTGAGACTAGTATGTGGATTGACTGATGGTCAAATCTCATTGGTCATAAATATATGAGATATTTGAGTCAATGCATAGGTAAATGTTAGAGAACAATGTACTGGACTGACCCACCATGAGAATTCTACATGGAGCATTATGCAAAGTGTCATAAGAAATTCTTATAGTGACAATGATGTAATGATCCTCCGACCTGAAGTCACTATATTATTACACGAGAATTTGTGTACTTTGATATCATCAAATGTCACCTTTAATAGGGTGGACAATAAAGGTGATTATTGGGTACATCATGAATCGTGTGAGGAATATGAGTGATTTAGATGGAATTTAACCCTCCTATATATTAAGGGTGATATCCATAGGCCTCTTGATTAAGTAGGACTATGAATGCATGGCCATGCTCAAATATTGATTTGTTTCATATAGTCTACTCATTGATCAAGAAAACTCAGATTAAATTATGAAGAGTATGACACATTCCATGCCTCGAGTTTAATCTAGGATATAAGGTTAAAATGATTAAATTACATTGAAACATTGATCACGAAAAGGTTGTATCGAATCACCGATCTTATTATTATTTGGGTAGCAGTGATGCATTACTAGATGCCGCTCACTGTTTATAATTTTATAATATGATTTTAAAATTATTGCCAACATAATAATAACCTATAGGGTCACACACTTAGAACGTAATTAAAAAGGAATTAATTTAAATTGTAAGTATTTTAAATATGTCAATATGATTGATAGTATTTAAAAATTACGAATTTAAATTAATAGAATAATTTGTATATATGTATATTAATTAAGTAAGACTTAATTAAAATATAATATATATAAATTTGGATTTTATTTTTCTATTTATTTTAGGTTTTAGTTAATTCCTATTAACTACTATATATATGATATATTAGTAGTCTAAAAGTCACGTAAGGAAAAATTAAAACCCTAGTCGCTTTCAAAAAGAGGCTAGAGAGAAAAATAATTGGGAAATCCTGATCTTGGTGGCTAGTACTGCGGTTTCTTTTGCTGCAGATCGTGGGACGCAGTCACTGGATTGCGTTGAAGATTCGAAGCCGTTCCAGAATTCCATCGTCTTCTGTCCATCTCGGATAAACGGTAAAATAATCTAATCCTCTGATTAATCTGTTTTCGCATGAATCCTGTTTTAGGGTTTCGAAAAAAAATTTAAATTCCGCTGCTTTCACTGTGTTGAAACCCTAACAATTCTATCTTATATGAAAGTAGATCATACTTTTATACTTATGTAAGAAAAAATTATGTAAAAATATTAAAAAAGGACAAGTCTAAAAACACAAAGTCCATCAACACTATTAAAAAATAAGATTTGATATAATTTTTTTTATTAGATCTCATTTTTTAATGATTTAGATATAAATTTGTGTTTAAATTCATGCACATATTTTTTGCGCTTAAACTTTTTTTTTTTTATTAAAAATACATATAAAAATATGAATTCCCTAATCTTAACATCAATGAAAGTTAAGGGTGTATGGGAGTTGTCGTACATAGTCACACACAATCTTTATGAAAAATTATTAAATACTCTAAAAATATATGTCATGTAATATTATATATTATTTATATATTATTATTTTAATATTTAAAATAAATTATTTTATATCAAATATTAAAATAAAAACACATAAATAATATAAAATATCACTCGCAACAAATGTCTCGAACCCAGAATAATTACTCATTATTCATCGACAACGGGGTACCAGCTGAACAGGATGGACACGTGGAGGTTCAGCAAAAGGCAACCGAGAATACGAATAGCATCCGTCCCATCTATCCATCCATCCATTCATCCATCCATTCATTCATCAATTGTACCTCTTTTTTTCTTTCAACCGATCAATTCACTGTGAATGCGTGTGTAAATCAACTCCTATGGAGTCCCACGTGTCACCTCCTTAGCTGTCCCAATTCCTTTCTTCTTCTTCTACTTCTTTTCTTTATCTCTCCTCTCTCATCCCTATCAAACTCTCTCTCCCTTGCTGTGATCTTAGTCGAGCTAAGGACAAGCGAATGTGAGAGTTTTACATGGAGAAAATAGAGACACTGGAGGAAGAATATATTCACAGAGTGGACTCAGTCGACGTGGACTTGGCGTCAACGAGTTCCACTGTCTCCTCAATTTTCGGAGGAAGTGACGATGCCGCCGCAAGCAACAGCTCCTCCGGCGACATATCCACCATCAGCAGCAGCTCCGGAGATATTCCGGCAGCTCCAACGACGGGGACTGTGGCGAGGCTGAAGTGCGTGGGGAGGAACAACAAAGGAGTGACGTGGGGATTCACCTCGGTGATCGGACGGCGGAAGGAGATGGAGGACGCTGTGGCCGTGGTTCCCGGGTTTATGTCGTGCGCGTGCGATCGCGTGGGAGGGTGTACGGCTCCAGGTTCGAGAAGCTCCGGTGAGATCTCGCCCATTCATCTGTTCGGTGTTTACGATGGTCATGGTGGATCTCAGGTAGGTAGATAATAGTAATCTTCAAAATTTGAAATTTGAAATTTGAATTTCTATTTCAAATCCAAGTATTCTCCTACTAAACTTTGATTCTAGCATTGATTTAATTTGCTCATTTCGAATTTTACTAATGGTTTAATATTAGTATTTTTTGGAAATAATTCAAGTATTTAACCATCTAATTACAGACACGTAGATACAAATGTTTGTTTATTTGTCGATGTAGAAAGTTTCTGCAGACAGATGACACGTATCGTAATGAGAGCGGACGATAGCCAAGAGTATTTAATAATTTAATTTAATATTTAATATAATAATGCAGGTCCCGTTCTTTTTTACACGTGTTATACAAAACGAACAATTGCTTTTCCTTTTTGGGACCTAGGAGGGAGGGAATGTAGAGCCAGCCACGACCTTGTTAGCTAATGATCTTCACAGACGTATCACACACCTGTGACGGTGTTAGGATAGATCTAGAACTAGGAATCAAATCACAGGCAGCTATGTTACCCACCCTTTTGATTGGCGTAGACATAAATAAATTATGTTATGTATTTATTTTAATAATTGATCTAAAAAGTTGTAGGACTAGTGTTGATATTACAGCAGGGGAATGAGGCGTTTAGGTGCGGTGGGGCTCTAATAAATTACAATAATGATGAGTCCAGGGGTTTTCCCCCCCTTTATTGTTGGAAAACAGTAGAGCGAATGAGGGGGGACCAAATGCTTTATTGTGTGCCACCTGTAATTGAAATGTACATGAGGTTCTTTTCTTATTCAGTACGTGTAACTTTCTTTTTTATTTGTGGGTGGCTCAAAATAAGAGTATGATTATGGCTATTGATGCTCAAGTCAATCATCTTAGACTCTTGATGGTGGGCACCCTTCCTTTGCTACCTGGCATTAGGCATGGTTGGATTTTTGGCACTAGAATTATTGACACGGGTTATGTGGTATTGGGTTTGTTATAGGGGATACCCATTCGGCCGAAACTGATCTACTCTCATTTTCACTTGTGGTTTTTTTTTTCTTCTTCTTGTTGTTCAATGAGCACTTCGCACAGTTTTTCTTAATTTTGAATAGCATTTAAAATCATCTGTATATCGATTATTATTTTACTGTCGATCAAAAGCTCATTTATTTTAAGATAGTTTCGGTGTCAAATAAGTCTTGTAATATTGAATATTTAATGATACTTTATGGTAATAATTAGTTACAAGTTATGTACTCGATCAATAATATAACTCTTTTATCTAATGCTATGAAGTCATTGTCGATATATTTTCCAAGTTCCAACTTGTTTTGGTTGAAAAATGAGCCTGGTATTTGGTCATCTTGTTTTGTTAGATTATGCTTATTGAGCATAGTACGATGTTGGCTTATTTATGATAAATGTGCGACTTTTATATCTTAAAAATTAGTGGGCTTAATAAGATGTCGGCCACTGTTAAATGTGGGACATTTATTGGGCATAATAAAGGCCACTAAATCCCTGTTGCAGAATTATTTATACTAGGGGTGAGCAAAAAATTAAAATTGATCTTGAAACAATACCAAAACCTGATGAAACCGCACAAATAAAACTGCACCAACGATTCACGTATATGACGATTTTAAGAGGATTGAAAAAACGCATTTACAATTTGGTTTTTATTTTTGTAGTTTATCGCACCGCATCAATAATGACCAAAAGGACGTTGTGTTGTTTTGTTTTTTGAATTACATAACCAAAATGACGTCGTTTTTGCCACTTATATATATCCCTAATACTAGACTTGGCAGACCAAGCCCTAAAATCGATGGCCGCCTCTCATGGAAATGCAATCCATGCATACTTTTGCTGATGCTTCAATGAACACAACTTACCAGAAGAAGTGACCACTTTATCTTAGCACAAAAAATACTATTCTTAAGAAATATGATGGAAAGTATGTCTTATTTGGTCGGTTGATTTCATTGAATTATTTTTCTTGTGTATTCTCTATACACTTATATGACGTCTTTTTTGGTGTACCTATTGAATGGAAAAGAGTATTCTATTTTTTTCATTCATTTTTTGCAATTTCTATTTTCTAGCTTTTTGCAACCTAACCAAGTACAAATTAACATCTAAGAAAAGTTTTACATTTATGTTGCCCTCGACTTGCAAGACTAGTCCTAATTTAGCTTGATGTTGCACTTGAAAATTAGGTGATTCTTTCGATGTCTGTATTCTTTCATTTCAATTTTTTTTGTATATATTCAATTAGTTTTGAAACTGACATTGCTCCAAATGAAACTGCACCGCATCAATCACAAGCGGTTTTATGTGCACTTTTGAATTTGTTAAATTGTATCTAAGCGGTTTCATTTACGATTTGGGCTACCAAACCGCACTATGCTCACCCCTAATTTGTATAAGAAGTTGGGGAAAAAAATAAATCCCATATAAAACATTTGTTTTATTAGCAAGTTCAATAGGGCATCCAGATCTTTCATTTTTATTCAGAACTCTTTGATTTCAAAAATAAATGTGACATGTTCTGGACAAAATTAGGAACTCCATGCCAGAAAGCATTTTTGAGAAGCATCTTATGTCATGGCAAATCCTGTTATTTTTATTTTACATCTTAATAAAGGAGATGTAGTATAAAGTATCAACAACATAAAGATAGCCGATACTGGGAGTGTTTCACTACATTCGTTTTGAAATATAAGACCAATTTTGACGTTTTAACTTAATTTAAGATAATTGCATATTCACACTTGATATGAGTTCACTTGACCTTAGTCGATAAAAAAAATAGTCGGTAAAAAATTATTAATATTATAAACTATCTAAAAAGTATTATTACTCACATAATTACTTGTTTGCAAAATCTATATGAATTACATCAATTTTGAGTTTGAATATGTCTTAGCTAGACTTTAAAAAATAAAAGTTGATCTTATATTTTGAAGTGGAGGGAGTACTAAATTCTTTGACAACTTTTAGGTGGCTAAATTTTGTGCGGAGAGGATGCATGAAGTTGTAGCAGAGGAGTGGGATCGAGAAACTTCTGATGGACTTGAGTGGCAAAGGAGGTGGGAAGCAACATTCTCTAGCAGTTTTGAGAGGGCTGATAATGAGGTACAGACAGACGCACTAACACCGGAAATGGTTGGATCAACTGCTGTTGTTGTGGTTCTATCTGACTGCCAAATAATTATATCCAATTGTGGCGACTCAAGGGCAGTACTTTACCGGGGGACAGAAGCAATTCCCTTAACTGTTGATCAGAAGGTTGTTTAAGACTCTTAATATTGCTTACATTGATTCTATGTTGCACGGACTTAGGTACAAGTCTTGGGTTTGTGTATCTGTCTAATTGCCACATTCATCTAATATCAAAGCCCATTGACATGGGAAAATGGCATAGTATTTAAATATCTCAAGTGTTTTATTATATTTTAGGGTCAAAATGGTGTTTATTCATAGTTTTCAGATCTGAACTACACTAAATAATAAGGAAAAGTAAACACAGCTCTTAACCTTTATACATAGGATTTGAGTGATTGACATGGTATCTGAATCAGTTTATGGAGTCCATGCATGTGACACAACATACTAATTATATGTTGTTTCTTTTTCCATCGACGCTTTTTTCTCTTTGATTTATTGTGGTATGGATCTGATTTAAATATGAAAAATTATACATATATAGTTCATATAAGACTTATTATTTAACTCTGTCTTTGTGATTTTTTATTTAGGGTTGAACAAGTATATGGAGGTTGAACAAAGATTTACATCTGTAACTTTTTTTTTTTACGTTGACCAGGTCTAAAAGTACATTTTTCTTTTTGCTTTTACAGCCTGATAGAGAAGATGAACTCAGGAGAATTGAAGGACAGGGAGGGAAAGTCATAAACTGGAATGGTGCTAGGGTGTTGGGAGTTCTTGCCATGTCCAGAGCTATAGGTAATTTTCACTTTATTTCATTGTGCATACTCTATTATGTGGCAATTCTCAGTCTTGCATCTAATAATCTCTACTCTTTGGTAGAACATTATCAATTATAGGATCGATCCTTAACAATAAAAGCAGTAGTGCCTACAGGTAGTACATTGGTTGTGCCCCATGAGGTAATATTTATACTGTTATTTCCCAAAAGAAGAAGAATACACGATACAGTTGCAATTGAATCTTGCTTTAACCAATTTAACTTGTTTAAACATTTCTTCTTTTTCCAATAAAACATAAAATGTAATGATACTATTGTTCTTTGCATGTCAAAGTAGTCCAAAGGCCAAACAACATATATATTTGTTTTCTTCTCTCTTCTTTTCAGTTTCATTCCTTAGAGGTATACTTGGTTTTTAAAACTTGATAATAGAATTCCGACTTCCGAGTATGGAAGGTGTTAGGGTTCTTGTCTTCTTACTAGCTATTGGTCATCTCCCCCCCCCCCCCCCCCCCCCCCCTCCTCCCTGTCCCTGCCCCTCTTCCTCCATGTTGTTAGTCCAACACTCAATTCGATTTTCACATGAGGGGGACTAGGGATGCACAAAAGGCCTACGGCCCACAGGCCGGCCTGGCCTGGCCTGAGCCCGGCCTGGTCAAAGCCCGGACCGGGCCGGTCCGGCCTACAGTCTTTGAACAGGCTGCTATTTTGACGTAAAAGTCTGGTCTGGGCCGGTCTACGAAAAAGCCCGGTCTGGCCCACGAAAAAGTCCGGCCTGGCCCGGCCTACGAAAAAGCCCGGCCTGGCCCACGAAGACCGGCCTGGCCCGGCCTGGCCTACGCAGAGGACCGGCCCAGCCTAGCTAATTCATTTTAACTATAGACTATAACTTGATATATATAAGCAGCAAAAAGACGGATGAAGGGAAGAAATAGTTCATTGTAGGGAGATAATAAACTTTGAAAAACTTTGTTTGGCTTTTCTGTTCATTGTACTAATCACAATTGGTTGACAAATCCGGTTAATGTTGTACAACTTTTTCAGTTTCAAAATAGAATTAATTAATTTAGGTATTCTAAAATTAATTTTAAAATATATTTAAATTTAAATTGATTCAATATAATTATAAATTATCTAAAAATATACTACTCAAATATTCAAGATTAATTTTTTAAAAAAGTTAGATAAATAAATTCATCAATAATTTTCTTTATCTGGCAGGGTATTGGATGAAAAGAGAAGTAGACTTAGCTTAGAATCGTTGGAGATATGCATTTATTATAGAGATTATTTTTCCGCACAAAGAATAGTACAAGATGTAATAGACGATCAAGATAGCTCAGAAGATCTCGAAGTTAGAGTAAAAACTGACGAAATTGTACATCCATGAATATTGAAGATATATATTTTTTCTTAAGACTGAAGATATGTTTCTTGAAGATATAACGAAGAGATAAATTTTGAAGATAGGAAGATACATTTTTTGAAGATTTGAATTTTGAAGACATTTTAAAAATATTTTGTAGCAAAATATTTGTAACCGACTCATTATTTATTATTGATTAATTACTCATTTTTAATTTTTTGTCAATACATTTAATTAATATAGTAGTTAGTTTATTTAATATTTATATTTCACATTAAAAATTAGTTGATTACATTTTTAGGCCTGGCCTGACCCGGCCCGGCCCAAGGACTAGCCTGGCCTACCCTGGGCCGGCCCAAGGCCTGGCCTGGCCCGGCCCGGCCTAAAGCCTGGCCCGGCCCGGCCTACAGGCCTCAAAAGGCCAGACTTCGATCGAGAAGCCCGGCCCGGCCCGGCCTGCAGGCCCAAAAGTCAAAGCCCGGCCTGGCCTGGTCAACGGCCAAAGCCTACCAGGCCCAGGCCAGGCCGGACCAGTCCGACCTACTGTGCATGTCTAAGGGGGACTGTTAAAAGTATATCATGATACACATTGTTGGGTCTCTCTCTAACTGCTTGAGCTTTTGGTTTAAGACGGGTTGAATATGTGTATTTAGGCCTTCGTTATGGACTCCATGTGCACCTAACACTTTCCATTCTTCTGTCTATAAGCTACCTTGTCACCTCACCATGGTGAAGGATTTTATATGATATTTAGCTACAAGACCAAACCGAAGTGTCACAAATTGTGTTGATATCTTAGCTGAAGTTTAGGATAGATTAGTGAGTATATAGAACAATACTTGTTATCTCTGTCTTTCAGTCTGGATGAGTACCTTAGTGGTTCTCTTGCCTAGTGATTTTTTCCACGTGCATTGAATTGTAGAATCCTTCTTCGAATATCATAAACTTGCCGTTTTCTTAAAAAAAAATTAATTTAAACAAACGACGCAGATGAGAAAAAATGTTGATTGTTTCAAGGGGAAGCATTTTCTCTGAAAACTAGCCTGTGATATGTATTTAACAAGTTGGAGGGGCCGGTTAGATAATTAATAGGTACACACATGGGTTTGCGTTAGCTGCTTAGCATCGTATGCATTCCATGCAGCTAGTAGCTCGTGTTTTTTAGTAACCCATTGAAGTGCAATAAATATTTATATATAACCAAAAATACTCTATATCTTACAAATTCTGATAGTCTTGGCCTATATTTCTAATGGACTCTTGATGCATCTTTTGCAAGTACTAATTGCTTGATGGTTTATGTTCTAGGTGACTGGTACTTGAGACCGTGGATTATTCCAGTGCCTGAAATAACTTTTGCAACAAGAAGTGATGAGGACGAGTGCTTGATTTTGGCTAGTGATGGACTTTGGGATGTAATGTCCAACCAGGAGGTTGGTGAGGTGGCTCGCCGCCTTCTAAGACGGCGGCGCAGGTCTATGGTAAATGATGAGGTTTCGGCAGCACAAGCTGTTGCTGATAACCTAACTGAAATTGCTATTGGGAGAAACAGTTCTGATAACATCTCTATTATTGTTGTGGATCTAAAACCGAAGAGAAAGCGGCAACAGAGGCTATAATAGGGAGGAGTCTTATTTTACGGCATCCAAATCTAAGGCAGATACTAAGTAACCACCTTTTGGCCACATACAATTCTCGAAGAATAAATATAAGTACATAATATTTAAATATAAATTAAAATATTATATTCACTTTAACTATTAAAAAGTGGGCATGACATTGAAATCTGTGTCATATTATATTTTTTAATGATTAAGATAAATGTAGTGTTTGATTTTGTATTTGAACTTGAAAATTATAGGGCTGATAACATGATTAGGCTTTCTATATTAGATCAGTCCATAATTTTAATTTGTTTGGCCCACACTTGAGTATAAAAAATGAAGCTGAAAGAAAAAATAAAATGAAAAAAGAACGTAAATATTGTTATTTCTGTATCTATATTGGAATTTGGAGAAGGATAGAAATCAATAATCATATTCCATAATTAGTAATAAGTTTTGAACTCCATAATCATAATTTCTAAGTATTAACTTGCTACGTACCGAGTATACTATTATGCTAATATATCTATCATGGCGTGGGGATAAGGGAGGGAGGACCTAGTTAGTAAGTAGCAAGTTTCCAAATATAACTCATTTATTAAGGTTATTCGCGGCATTTATTATTTTTTACTAGAATATTTTGAGAAATATTTTATCATTTTGTCCGGATAATTAATCTCCCCAAGAAGGCCCACTTTTTGGAAGCCAAACTTGTAGAAGGGTAGTTTGGTCTTTTTATGTATGATTACAGTTTGACGTTTCTCAATAGCCAATTGGTTTAATACCAATGCAAGTGTATTCTTGGCCACTCGTGCTGTATGTATTTGGACAGACGCAGCAACGAAGCTAATGTTATGTTATGAGATAAATTTATTCCACCGAAAAAAAAAATTATTTTATAATATGGGATAAATTTTAAAATTTTTAAGTATTATATATATAAATTATTCCTACTCAAATTTTATAAATTTTTTACTATACATAGTCAAATTGAAAATTTATAATTTTGTTAATCAAATTTTAACTACATATGACTCATATCCCCCTCGATATATGTATCTCTTTCTATAATATTTTAAAACTAAATAATAATCTAATTTATATTATTTTTTAAAATAATTAATGAGTTAATTACTTATGAACAATTGTGATTAGAAAAATATATTACGAGTCAATATAGTGTATATATACTATATATTATTAGTTATTATATTTTCATTGTAATATATATAATGTGTTAATAAATGATAATATAGGGTACAGAGAAAATGCTTTGTACTTTGTGATAGTATTATAAATTTGGAGTTCTATTTACCTTAAAAAGAATTTCTACATAAAAAAGAAATAAAAAATTATATTAATTATTTTGGTAAGCATTAGCACTAAAGTTTTTTCTTTTTATTATCTGAAACTTGTGAAGCTTCTACATATAATATTATTGCAGTCCTTACTACGTGACCTTCCCCTTCCACTGCAAACTTAAGGGCACTAAAAAACCAAGCCAACTATATAAGGTGTAAATAATAACATAATATAAGAATGAATCTGACTCCTCCTTGTATACATGGAAGAAGCACTAAACTTGTATCATTTCATTATATCCTTATAGTCATTTCATAACATACGTGAAAAATTGTAATGTTATTAAAGATTATGACACATAATCCAGTAAGGGTAATTTTGTCCTGTATTTTTGGATTACTAATTGAGGCTATCTTCAATGTTGATATGGATCTCATGATTTAACTCAAAGCTGTAATAATTAATTTTTTTCCCCAAATAAAAGCATCAAAATTTTGATATCAGAAGAATATTTTATATTATTAATCCTTTTTTTCTGTTATTTATTGCTTTTAAATGAGTTGGTGGATGTTTTAGTAATTTCAAAATTCCTAATCTCAATTGATTTAGGAATGTGATAAATATATTTCGCAAGTGAATTAATGGAGTCGGTCAAATAATTTTTATTAGCGAAAATATTAATATCTCTTTCATTTATTTCAAAGCACAAAAAGGAAAATGTATAAGATTCGATAAATTTTGTAACGGCATTCGATAGTCTCGTATTTAATTCGATAAATCTTGTAATTGAATTCGAAAACAAGTTCAAAATTATGACTTGTAAAAAATTGTTGATTTCGCCCAGAAGGATGTTAAGCTGAAACATCTTTTTTCCTACTTGGTTCCTGATCGATTATATGAACATTTCACATTAATGAATAATTTTTAATATAATTAATTTTGCCACAGAATTAATTAGATGGGAATATTAGATTATCATACATTTAATGCAGTTTTTTCACCACGTACAGCTGCTATATATATATATATATATATATATATATATATATATATATATATATATATAGCCCTAGTTTCGTAGTGGTTCAGTGGCAGAAACTCAAAAAGATGGACATCAATCGCCTGCAACAACAGATAGCCAACATCAGGCATACTCTCTTTGCGGAGGTTTTTCTCTAATTAAATCCTTTACTTTAATTTTATTAATTCTTGTTTTTATTTTATTTTTAATACCTACATTGAATTAGTGCAAATTGATCTTGCTCGAGCCAGGTTTATATGTAAATTTCCGTGTTGCAAGCTCTATCTTCTGTTAATATGGAGGTTATACATACATACATATATATATATACATACATATATATATATATATATAGAGTCGCTATAGGTTCGTCCGTCACCATATGTTTATCCGTCGCGATATGTTGTTCATCGCTAAAAGTTTTAGCAATGATGAACCTATAGCGACGGATCAAACCGTTGCCGGGTCCGTCGCTAAAAGGAGTATACTTGGTATGCTCTTTATATATATATATATATATATATATATATATATATATATATATATATATATATATATATATATATATATATATAACCTTACGTTTTATTAATATGGAGTTGTTTTTATGCCCCTCAGCCCCTCAATCCTGTTTTATGTGGTGTATATGTCTTTATTATCTTTTCTCAAGTTTATGTCACTGTTTTAGATATACAATATTTACGAATAAATCCTGAGTCCGTCCTGCTGCTATTGATTCCTAAGTAGCAAATTTAGCTATCAAAGTTGAAAAGAGCAAGTGTTTGAAATTAAGTTATTCACTTTAAGCGTATGCCTATACAAGTATACATCACAACGTCTTTAAAATTTTTGTCATTTTTATTTAACAAGTCCTTTAAAATATTAGAAGAAAAATCTGGTAGCGAAACATAACGTGCTAGAAAACTCATAACTAACAATGGGGTTTTGCAGAAACACCTCAACCAAAATTTCGCCATGGTGGAAGTCATTGGAGACCAAAATCCAGAAATCATTGCTGGTATTCTGGATCAATATTTCGCAGATGCAGACATGATGATCAGTCAAGTGGAGAAAGAACTGTGAGCCCTTTGAGATATATATATATATATATATGACAAAAACTTTCAACTTCTTTTCCATGTATTTAATTAATTTTATTATAAACAACAATTAACGGTATAATTAATTAATATTGTCTTTTGATATTTCACAGGGAGAAAGAACCACAGGATTTTATAGCATTAGAGAACTTTCTTTTTTCGCTCAAAAGCAAGTGCGCAAGGTATATAAAGACATATATTCAAGGGATAAATTAATAAGAGAGTTTCACTAGGTCTCTCTCCATATATATACCTAGTTCTTATGCAAGTCTTAAATTAAATATGTAAAATAGTCTTATAAAATATTTTCTCGTCTAATTATGCATGCAACTTCAGATATGTTAGCCCTTTCTCATTCTCATATATTTTCACCTAAACTTATCCATTTACAAAATTAATTTTCAGTTTACAAAATTAGTTAACTATAAATAAATAAATATATTATACTTGACAACTGTACATGAAATATGGGAGACAGAAGACCTAAATTCAGATTATACATATCAATTATATATGTCCATGATATAAATATTAATATCGTTATTTATTATGTTATTTTATTTGTAGTGTTTTACATTCAGATTATACACATTAATTATATATATTCATGATATAAATACTAATATAGTTATTTATTATATTATTTTATTTGCAGTGTTGGAGCTAACAATGTGATGCGCAGAGTGGAGCTGCTAAGTTCACGTTTGAATGGACGGCGCAGTACTAAATGGTAATTAACACTTGATTTGAATTTAATTTTTTGTTATTATTTCCTTATAATACATTTTAAAAAATAATATTTACGTACAACGCTAGGTTTTTATAAATTATATATTCATTAATTTTAAAAGACCTAAATTAGTTGCAATAATTATGAGATATATGCATGAATATGAGCAGTTGCAAGGACGCTTTTCAGCAGCTGAAGCGGGAGCTTGGAATTTTCAAGAAAAAACTGCAGTTTTATTTTCAGGTATATATATATATATATATATATATTGCCCTTGGCCCCTACCTCTCTTATCTATTTTGGCAATAATATTATTTTATTTTTTTTATTTTTAATTTTTTGATATTTCAGATGATGCGATGGGATCCACCTGAAGAGATTGAGGATCAGCTGGAGTACTATGATGACGAGAGTGATGAAGAGATGATTGTAACCGGCTCTGCTACAAATAAAAACCAAAAATAATATATATATATATATATATATATATAAATTAAGCTAGCATAAATAAAATAAAGGGTTGTATGGTATTACGGTGTTAGTCAATGTCTTTGAAAGATTTGGAACTTGTTGAATGCCTACAATTAATCAATAAAACTATGTATCAGCTAGCATTTCCTTTTCGAAAATCTATGTTATATTTTGGTCCTTTTTAATCACTTTTATGTTATTTATAATAGTCCTTTTGCAGAATTATTGTCAAAGTTTGTTCCAAAGTAATAATAACAGAACAAAAATAAACTCAAGTATACTATTCATGTTACCTTTGAATTGAAAGAATAAAATAAAAAAGAAAATTGAATAAATGGTGGAATAATTCATTCTATTCCAGATGGAATAAATTATTCCATACCCTCACTCAAATGAATAAAATTCATAAATTTGGGAGGAATGAAAATTGTCCATTATATTATAATGAAGCAACCAAAACACAATTTTTTCATTTCATAAGAATGGTCCCACATTTATTTTTTCAATCCAAACGTAACATCATTGTAAGAAAGAACTGAAGTTGTAATTAGAATTTTCACCAAAAGTTATTGCCTTGCATCTGATACAATTAATCAACTTCTTGAACATTTTATATCGATACATGCTAGTAATTTTCTTGTCACATATACTATATATATGTGGTGTATATATTACTTATAGACGGATCAAACATGTCTACAGATTTTGAAGGTTGGCAAGGTTGAAGAAAGCGCCGCGCTTGTTCTTCAACTGTGCATAGCTTCCTCTCTCCAACACCTTCCCCTCTGAAATAAAGGCAATGGAGTCCAGATTTCTAATGGTGTTTAGCCGGTGTGCCACCACAATTGTAGTCCTTCCAATCATGATTCTATCCAAAGCTTCTTGCACAACTTGCTCTGATTGAACATCAAGTGCACTTGTGGCCTCATCTAGTAGTAAAATCGTAGGATTCCGAATTATTGCTCTAGCAATTGAAATTCTCTGCTTTTGCCCTCCTGATAATTGCACTCCCCTCTCCCCACATTCAGTCTTATATCCATCTTTCAATGATCTGCACAAGTAAAAAATATGCACATATCTATGGTTAGCACTATAGCACTTGGAGCTTTCAGGCCTTCATTAACAATGTCGGTAGATTGAATACTATTATTATGTCGTCACTATTGAGGGATATAATTGAAAATATATATATATATATATATATTTTTTTAATCTTTTTACTTAAAAAAATATCTCTAATTTTAGAACAGAGAGTCTAATAAGAATACTTACGAGATAAATTCATGAGCATTTGCAGCACGAGCAGCCTCAACCATCTCATTTTCTGATGCATCGAGCTTTCCAAAGACAATGTTGTCGCGAATGGTCCCTGAATATATCACTGGCTCTTGGCTAACAAGTGCCATTTGCCTTCTATACCATCCGATATCAAGCATCCTTATGTTCACCCCATCCACCTTGATTGTCCCTCTTTCGACATCATAAAACCTCTGAATCAATGCGATCACAGTAGACTTGCCACACCCACTCTTCCCAACAAGTCCAATACTTGTCCCTGCTTTCACTTCCAAGCAAAACTCTCGCAACACTAAGCTGTCAGGCCGGCTTGGATACGCAAAATCTACCCTTTTCATCTGTATCCCACCAGTCATTTTGTCTGTCTTGATCCGACTTGTTCCATCTCCGGCCTAATTATAATGGAAATCAATAAGATCAATATATAAAATTAAAAAAAAAACACTTCAGAATTTAATTTTTGCACGAGAAAATAGATGGTACTTACATGTTGAGACATTGAAATTAGTGATTGTCGATCAAGAATGGAAAAAACGGATGCAACTGCAGTTGAGCCCTTGGCAATATCCGAGGTCATGCTGCCAGCATCAGCAATAACTTTTCCAGTACTAACCAAAATGAAAAATGTCTTAAAAACGTCCCCAGCAGAAATCTCACCAGCATTAACCAATTTACCACCATACCAAAAATCCAAAGCCCAACAAATAAAAGTTAGCCCCTGAGCAGACCCTAAACCGACCCCGGCTAGCCAGGATTTCTTCCTGGCCTCCTTCCTCGGTTCATCCTGAGCATCATCAAATATCTCAAGAACTTTCCCAATGCTCCCAAATGATGTCACTATTCTATGATTATAGACGGCCTCAGCTGCAATCTGAGTGCTAGTGTTTTGTGCCTTGACAAAATTCGACGACATATTAGATAATACAACTTTTCTGGCATAGAAACAGAGAATTGAAAGTGGCTGGACCGCGATCATAACAAGTGCTAGTTTCCAAGCTACAATTAACCCCATTATCATTGCAATCGTTACGGCTGAAATAGTTTGTACTAATAGCGAAACTCTATCTGCTATAAGGGACTTGACCATTGAAGCCTCATTGCTTAATCTTGAACATAAGGCCCCACTTGAATTTTGTTCTTCATCAAACCAAGCTGCTTCAAAAGTTAAAATTTTCTCAAGCATTCTCATTCTGATTCTTTTTGTGAGCTGCTCACCCATATAAGCAAAGTTGTAATGTTGTAAGAGATTTACAATCATTGAAACTATAGCAAGTGAGCAAAAGATTAAAGAGTAGGTTCGAATTCTAGCATTCATTTCCTCATGACTTGGTAAGAAAAAAGAAGAAATCACACCACCAATTGTGAAGGCGTAAACAGGTTGTACAGCTCCAAAAATTGCAGCAGATAAGCTACCAGTAAGGCCTTCTTTCCATTCGGGAGAGTTTAAAGAAATAAGCCTAGAAAAGGAAGGGGGAGGGTAATTGGATTTGGGGTGTGGCTCATCTTGAACTTGTAGTGGTGAGGTGAATAGGGCCGGGCTTAGCCTGCTGGCACTGCTTCTTGTAGCTGATGACCTAGCGGATTGATCAACTTGTTCTTGATCATCAATTGAATATTGTCTTTGGAATTTTGCTAGTTTTGCATAATGGCCATTTTGTTTGTTGATGAGATCTTGGTGTGAACCTTTTTCGGTTATGCAACCGCCACTCATGACTGCGATAACATCTGCATTTCTTACTGTTGAGAGTTTGTGTGCAATTACCTGACCATATTCAGTAATTGTGAGATAACTTGTGGATTCATAATGCATTTGTTTACAATAAATTTGATACCATATTAGAAAGTTAAGATTATAAATTCAATTTATTTGACTTAAAAAGCCATTAGTTATTGCGGATCATAATTAAGTACTGGATAAAGATGAAAATATGTACCAGAGTTGTTCTTCCCATTGAGGCTTGGTCAAGGGCAGTTTGAACAAGTGTTTCTGATTCAGAGTCAAGTGCACTTGTTGCTTCATCAAGTAAAAGCATGACAGGGTTCTTGATAATGGCTCTTGCAATCGCAATACGCTGCTTTTGGCCACCTGATAGAAGTGCTCCCCGTTCGCCAACCTAGTACATTTCATCATGTTAATTACAACAAGTCAGTATATATGTAATCATGATGACTATACGTGCTTGTACGTCTATCGGCAGCTTATGGGACGATTGATGCATTTGAAAGTCCAAACACTTGAGAATCTTGTTCTTCTAAAATTGTTTTTTTTAACACAACTTTTTAAACTCATAAACGCATCATTTGATGTCGTATATATGCACCAAACCAAAAATAATGTGGTATGTTTGGACTTTCAAATACACCAAATGCTACCCTTGCATATGCTAAAAATGCCAGTAACCGAACACCCCTTCTATCACAAACAAATAGCGAAGCTATATATAGCATTAGATTTTTCCAAAAATATGATAATTGCTAATTTTTAGATTCAAGTACCAAAAAAGGTTTATGAAACTCACCTTTGTCTCGTACCCTTCTGGAAGTTGCCTAATGAAATTGTGAGCATTAGCAGTCATTGCCGCGGCAATTACATCATCCATAGTTGCATCAAGTTTCCCAAACAAGATATTATCTTTAATAGATGTCCCAAAGAGTGCATGCTCTTGACTGACAAGTCCCATTTGCCCTCTTAACCATTTCAACTGCAGTTTCTTTATGTTTACCCCATCAACATTCACAACTCCACTATCTGCATCATAAAACCTTTGCACCAATGCAATTGCAGTGGATTTCCCACTCCCACTTGCTCCAACAAGCGCAACTGTTTCTCCTGCTTCAATCTTAAGGTTGAAATCTTTAAGAACAAGGCAATTAGGCCGAGAAGGGTAAGTGAACATTACGTGCTCAAATTCAACCTCCCCTCGTATTTTTTCCAACACTAGTCCATTTTTTTCTTCACCATCAATTTCAGGAATCCGGTCAATCCTATGAAATATTCTTGAGGCTACAACAGATGCTTCTGTGAAGTACTTTAACTCTGGAAGTGCCATCCCAAGTGACCTGCGGTATATATAGTATTGAGATTAAGCTAGCAACCATATTTCTTTTTTGTAAACATGACTTAATCCTCATGCTTGCAGGTACATTTGGAACTTGAAAAACACGAATGCAAAGAAAGGAAAAGGCAAAAAACTAAAATAAATATAGAACAAGAAAAATACTATCTTATTGAAAATAAATCTAATTAGTTATATTTCTAACAATTATGATATAAATTTTTAGACTTAATTAACTTTTTCCTTTCCTTTTTCTTAAAGTTCTTCAAGTATATATCAGAATTATATGAGAAACAATTTTAGTGGAAGGAAATCACATACAATCCAGCCAAGATGAAGGAAATGCCAGATGCATAAATTCTCCCTCCGTTTTCCCCTTTGTACATAACCAGACGACTCCCATACCACGCGAGTAAAGCCCAAATTGCAAAGGAAAGTCCTGTACTCCCAACTGCAAGGCCTTTTGCAACTCCTTGCATAATTCCCAACTTCATTGTTTGATCCAAAATTGCTGAATATTTGTCGATGATATTCCTCTCAGCAGTGAATGAAAATATAGTCTTGACGGAGACAAAAGCTTGCTCTAGAATGGTGTTTGCTTTACTATATTCCCTGAAGGATTTCTTTGATAAATAGATGAGGTATTTTCCATAAATCAGTCCCGGAATGATCAAGAGAAGTAGTGTTGGGAAGGCTACTAATGCCAACCTCCATGAGAAATACGTAGAAAATGCAAGCCCCGATACGAAAACTGAGGTGTTCATCAAAAACTTTGGCACCTGTAATTAATGGCATAACACAAATACAACGTTTTAACTTGAACCTGTAAGATTTTTTGAGAAATTAAAGAACCCCTAAAAATTTATCAGGTCAACAATATGTATAAAGATATAGATGAAGATGAAGATGGTTGGTTTTATGAGAGCTATGCCTTTTATTTTCTTTGTGGCACTATCCAACCCTTTTAAATTCGCCACTTTTGTAATATTTTTGGGTGTTAATAAAATTTCTTTTACCGATCAAAAAAACAAATAAATAAAACATGTAATATATCTTTCTTGAAGTTTTGATATCAAGATAGTAAGTTTATTGTAAATTAATTAAGAAATGTATATAGATGATATACCTTCTCACTAAGAACTTCTTGTATGAGAGAAGAGTCTTTTGAAATGCTATTGATAATTTCTGAAGTAGTTGCCTCCTGTGAATCGAAGAATCCAACTTCTTGCCGAAGAACAGCTTCCAAATATTTGTAACGAATCTTTAGCACTTGTCGTTCGCTGGTTTTACTCCAACAGTAACCTTCTGAAAAAATTATTTTACAAAGTGTTGATTTTTTAGCTCATATAATTCATTTATAAGATCTATATATTTATGAGATTCTTGAAATTAAAGAATATATATAGAAATAAGCAATTTCAATCATCTTTTCATAATTTACTGATAGAGGATATATCTATTCTATCTTGCATGATATAATGACTCACAGTTATTCAAAATAGGGAAATTTAGGGTTTCATACTTGTATTTTTTGGAAAAATGTCTCCTATTTACACAACAAACCTGTGTGTTAATAAGCAGTGTGAAAAGACAATAGACCCTATTTGTTCAGTATATTCAAACATGAGACCTTATACCACTTAAAGAGGGAAAAATATAGTTGAAAGAGACTATTTAATTACCCAAAAAAGCAGCCACCATCACTCCTAATCCAAGGTATACAAAGTACAAGCTGCACTGTAATTCACAAAAAAAAAAAAGAAGATGAGAAAGAGAGATCTAGAGTTGAAATATAAAGAATAAGAAGAACAAGCTAGATTATATATAGAAATGAAACTAAGCACCTTTTCAATTTCAGCCATGAAGTTGCCATGATTTTGTGGAGTCTTACCATAACCCAAGGTATTAAAAAGATGGCTAACATACACTAATAAACAGTTTGTTGACATGCCATCTCCAATGGCTCCAATAGTACCCATAAGCATTAGCCAAAGATCAACCCAATCTGCATATCTGATAATTATAGCAATAGTATTTCTCTCATTTTTATTCCTTTCCATCTCTCCTTCCTGATCCTCCAACTCAATACTCTTTTCTAAAGAACAACTCATTTTTAGAATTTGCTTCTAAAAACTAAAGAGTTTGCTTTAGTGTATCTGCAAGAAAGAAGAGAGAGAGTACTGAGAAATTGCCCAAGTAAAGAAAAGAAAAAGGCTTTGTTTCCCCTGAAGAAGTGACCAATTACTAATTTTTTTGTGCATTTATAAACACACAAAAAAAAGGTGATAGGGAGCTAGGGGATTTTCCATGAAGCAACACTGCTGATGTCTTCTTTTACTTTTTTATTTTTATGGACACTGTATAGCTAGATGATATGTCATGAACTTATAAAATATATGTAGATATAAGGGGGTTGTTACATTCTCTCCTTTTGTGATTTGGAGTTTTGTTACTTTCCATTCCACCAAATCAATATATATAAACTCTTCGTTAAATAAGATGATTAGGACCACTGCTACAGGATTCTTTCCTTTTTTGTTTAATTTGTTCAACATATTTTTTCCCTTCTATATATTCTTCCCCTTTTGGTTGCGGTAATTTAACCCACACATCCTTTTTAATTCAATTTATGAAATGCAATTCATTTCCATAAACATGACAAATCATAAAATAAGTTACAGAACAACTTATGTGTGTATATTGTGTGTTTGATATTAATATCAATGCCCATCCATGATGAGAAACTTCTTTTAATGGAAACCGAGAAAGATGGACCAATTAAGTGACAAAGTGATGGTACCCTCAACCGTGAAAGGTGACCTACTTGAAGATATAAAGTATTTGTACGTTGATCTCTTAGTCATGCAAAGTGCATAGTATATATATGTTGTGAGGGGTCTAAGACTACATGTAGGGTTTAATAGGCTTTAACTAAAAACAAAAATAGGTAAGACTCTAGAAAAGGGTTATATGAAGAAATTATCATGTCATGTAAATGAAAGAAAAGACAAAAAAAGAAAAGAAAAAAAGAAACCCCACAATGTGAAAGATTAATGAAATGTTATAATTTATATGAAACACGTTAAGATTTTATATTCACTATATAATTTTGATAAGTTATTCTATTTATTGTCAATTAATTTTAAATAAAATATTTTAACATAACATAAAAGCACGTGATTTCATTTACCATTGAAAAATACTCAAAGTTTCACATCAAACCTAAAGACTGTTGACTCATTAGCAAGTAATTTTGAGTTAAATGTTTCAACAAAATAAGACTATTACAATATTAGTAGAACATTATCGGTTAAATTTGAATACCAAGTAATGATATTCTTCTGGTAGGACCACTGGGTTTGTACTTAACTAGATAATGTGCCACCCCATGGTGTCAAATCTTTTAATTTCTTTTTCTCATGACTAATTAATTAATCGAAAATTGACGGTGACACATTCGGGACCCTACATTGGTACAAAAAAATTTCTACAATTCATGCAAGAAATTAGTTTAGCTCGGCTAATGAATATTTTTCGTCCTCGGTTAATCGTAGCATGGCCGACAAATGAATTATTTTAATATTCAAGAGAAGAACATTATATTTAAATTCTAAATGCATTTGTAGAAGGTTTTATTTCTTCTTAAGCTGCAAGCTAAGCGGAAAAGACTAAAATAAAGAACATTATTTTAGGCACGAGTATAGATGTTATGATCTCACAAGATCCTTGAATATTCTTAATTAGTTGTAACAATATTCTTATATCATCACAGGTAATATTCGATTTCAGGTTCCGAGATCTCTCCTGGCAGGACCATTTGGTTATTATAAAACTACTTGTCGCCCCATATATGACGGTAGATATGTGAAAGATGATCCAGTTATGTTGAAGTTGTCATCAATTTGTCAATTTTTTTATTTTTTTTGTTAACAACTAAAAATTACATGAAAAGTTATACAAATTGACTACGGTAAAATTGATAGCAACTTCATTATACATAACCGGATCCACGAAACACATGAACCTTGGTTTAAACAACTTACATGAAATATCATATAAGACCTCGTTGATTGGCTCATAAGTTCCTGATCGCACTCATCATCTCTCTCTTAAGAACTGTGACTAAATTAGTATATCGGTCAACTACCAAACCTCAAGGAAATTCAGCTAGGGGAAATGATTTATACATCTAACAAATTTATGACGAAATTAGATTGAAACTTAGGTGAAACTCTAAGATAAAATAAATTATAATGAAGTAATTCTTAATTTCTGCATACACATCACATACATCCACATACGTCCTTATTTACAAATGACATAAATATGTAGCAAGACTCTTCAGCCAGTTGCATACCACTAAGTCAGTAGCTAACCCTTGGTAAGTAATGATATACTGATAGTCATTGAACTATTCTTATGCTATTATCAAGCAAAAGAAACTTATATATTTCATCTGTAAGCAAGCTTAATTACGAGATTGCTTTTTATCATAAAATCATAGCATCAATCACTTAGTATTATTTATAAAATCTACTAATCTCTTTAGGAGAAATGCTAGAATCATTTGAGATTTTTATTCTTTATGTACTTCTAAAAGTTTTTTTTCCCCTCATGGTTTCAATGGTGGTTGTTTGCAACCTAGGTATAATTCCTTAATAAAGTAAAGTTACATATATATGAACGTTAGTCTAAAAAATATATATACCATGAGTTAAACGATTGGGGACGGCTCTTTGGTTAGTTTATGGTTTGACCCGTGGATTAACCACACCTTATCTGCGTGTTCCGCTCATGATGCTGTGATCGTTCACTCTGGATTCGGCCCACATGCAAAAGTAAAGGATATCATTGGCAATAATGGTTGGCTTCTCCCGAGTTCCAGACATCGGGCTGTTCGAAAGTTTAGGGAGAATTTTGATGCATCTAGGCCCTTTGGTCCCTCTAAACCTGATAGCATCTCATGGGAGGACTCTACCCAGGTTAAGGCTGTTACTATTTGGCACTCTATTAGGAAGAAAAAACCTGAGGTGGAATGGTCGAATCTGGTCTGGTATAAGCTGAATGTTCCTAGATTTTCTTTAATTCATTCTTTGGCTTGCCTTCCATCGGGGGATCAGGGCCAAGGATGTTCTTCTGGGATATGGTTTGGATGTGGATCCTATTTGTGTGCTGTGCTAATCACATCGTGAGAGTTTTGAACATCAGTTCTTTCAATGCTCCTATTCCTTCCGGGTGTTCTTCTCTACACTCAAATTATGTGGTTGGCGCGGCAATCATAAAAGCTGAAATTCCATTACATCTTTTCAATTCCAAGCTCACACCTCTAAACTTAAGCTTAACATTCTATGTCTTGGTCTCGCTGCGGTTGTTTTTACTATATTTGGAGGGAAAGAAATACCAGATTGCATGCTGAAAATGGTCAGTCAGCCGCTTGTGTAAGTAGACGGATTATTCACCTTCTCAAGTGCAGGATGTATAGCTCCAATACCTGTAGACTGAG
This sequence comes from Hedera helix, assembly GCA_947179155.2. Taxonomy (NCBI): domain Eukaryota; kingdom Viridiplantae; phylum Streptophyta; class Magnoliopsida; order Apiales; family Araliaceae; genus Hedera; species Hedera helix. The sequence goes on from OX359271.1 coordinate 7,529,482, forward strand.
GGCCTCTTGCTCTTGGTTCTCTCATTTTGGCTTGCCACAGAGCAACTTATGATGTTGCAGTGTTCACTGGATGTTGGGGTCATTTGTTGTCCAGCTTCTTTGTTTCTCTCTTCCTGCTGGCTTTGGGTGTTCTGAGAGCAGTTGCTGGTGTTCATTACCTTAGTTTCTGGTGTCTTTTGCTGCTGTGACATTTGTGACATTTTCCAGTGCTTAATGTCTTTTTCTTTCTATAGGCATGTTTGTTAGTGCCTTGTTTACCTCTGTAATGTTTGAGGGTCTGTTTCCTTGGGTTTAGCCATTGTTTGTTCTAGGGAATGCCCCCGTGCCTCTGTTTTTGTTTTCTTTTAATACAATTTCAATTTAGCAAAAAAAAAAAAGAGATTATATATTTAAGATCCCTGAATTTATAATTATTCCTCGTTGACTAATTAATTAATTATTCGGGCAGCTAAAACTCTTTTTTGAAAGGCTCACTTTTTGGAAAATATAATATAATTTCATATTCAAATACATTATTACTATTATAATATCAAGAACTAATCAAACTAATTAAAGGAGGAAAAAATAAACTCATAAAAAAGTCTCACAAAAAGAAAAAATAATATTCACCAGAAGTGAGAATCGAACTTGAGAACTAAAAATCATGGTACCTCAGTCTTAACTATTAGGGCACGTGCTAAGTACAAGCATTAGAATATTATTTTATCCCAATTGGAGCTTTGAAGGTTATGTATATAATTCGGTGAATTTCTAAGCTAATTGAATATTGCTGATTTTAAGGTATGCTGTAACTTCCATGGTATCAATTATTAAACATACGCATGCAAGGTTTTTGATACCTAGTATCATGTATGAAGATAATATTACTACGTATTGAAATTAACAAAAGAATTTCTATTCAGCAAAATGGGGATGGGGATGGGGATGGGGATGGGGATTGGGGGGTGGGGATGGTTAATGCATATTTATATACCAAATAAGAAGAAGAATAGTACGTACCGTAGAAGCCTATCAGCAGAAGTGTCTTCAAATGAACATATGACAATTGAATGTACACCAAAAAAAAGTTCTGCTCAATGGTTGTTATATATATAAGCTCGATCAGATAGTCGACCAAGCTAGCTCAGTGATGCTTACTAATATTAGCAGAAAGTGCTCATAATATATATAGAAAGCTAAAAGAAAAAGAAGAGAAGATGGCTCTGCATGTCGTCGCAACAATTTGAGATGCTCGGACGGAGACAGAGATTGCTTAAAGAATTCTAAGAATATAAATTAATATCTCTTTGTTTATTTTTCACGTGCATAATTTCAACTAGTTTCAATAATTTAATCAAGTTGATAAGAATATTATATAGTACTTCACTTCTTTAAGAACATTGCATGAGGAAATTAAATTAGATAGTTTAATTAATTCAACAACAATATAATTAATTTATATCTGTCGTCGACTTTGTTATTTATATTAAATAATAATTATGTGGGTGATTTATATATATTATGAATTTTATTATACGTAATGATTCATACAATGATCTTTTGTAAAATAATGAGTCTCATATTTTAATTACCTTATGGAATCTACTATTTTACAAATGATCATTGTATGAATCATTTTATAGATCATTACGTATAGCAAAACTGATATATTATTATGATGTGTTCCACTAACTAAAATAAAATATGTCTATATATATCCAATCTCTAATATGTGTATATATATTGAAAGGGGTTTCTTTTACCATCATCAACTGTTACTTTCAAAACTTTCCAAAATTTCAATCCCATATAAACAAATCCCAGAATACTACTTACTTACTTTTCATACTTTAACTAGGCCATAAATGTTATAATATATACTTCTTAATTAAATCATCTTGTCTTTAATTATGCAGACAAGAACTTTTTATCTGCCTAATTATTCATTTAGTATTTATGATAATGCGCCCAGCCTACCAGAGGCGAATTCGATCATTACATAAGAAGAAAAATTAATATTTGAGACGCACGGGAAGAATTGACCTTGGTCGATTGCTAAAAATTAATAGAATTTTATGTTACGTTTATATTAAAAGAATAGAATGAGTGAAAGTATGAAATTGATAAGGGAATAGAACGGAGAGTGGAATGATTCATTTCATTTCAGGTGGAATAAGTCATTCTATACCATCCCTTAAAGAATAAAATTCATAAATTTTGGAGGGATGAAAATGGTCAATTCCATTCTAATATCAAGCAAACACAATTTTTTTTCACTTCATAGGAATAAGTCATTTTATTCTCACGTTCATTCTTCCAATCCAAACGTAACATTAGAGCACGGTCGTTTAGGCCAGGTTAAGTACTACGCAAAATAACATATGAACTCTTCTTGTACTGGAAATGGGACTGAATTATTCGCACGAGCACAAGCCATTGGTTAAGTATATGCCTATCCTTATCATGATACAAGCAATCCTGCCACTTGGTATGGCTGCTAGACAAGATGATATTACTGGCATATATAAAGGAATTTGCTGCAAATAGAATAATGTACATCTGTGACTTTTGAAATAATTGAAGTGTCAAAGTTTTTGAATAAATACCAGCCGGCCTTTTCAATTTCAGATAAAATGTGCTCGTCTTTTTATAGTATTTTTCAAGTATCAGGCCACTTAATTCCTTAGTTAAAAATAGTACGGTTTAACCTACAAGCTGCCGAATTCTTTGGCTTTTCTTTTTCAGTACTCGTGTTCTATAAGTTGTTTGATAATGCCTTCTTTTAGTACGTACTTTGATAGCATTCATTATTTCTTCTATTTAAACAAAAGACAAAGGTGCTTGATTTAGAGCTACCTTAAAATGGAGTATATATATTATTATCAAAAGGTAACCCAAGCTAGTTTAAAAAATCATTTTTCTTCTTGATTCTTAAACAGTGATAATTAAGAAATTAAACATAATTATGATATTGTGCATGGGGCCGACCAGACTACGTGGAATGATGGAAATTAACATCTACTGTATATTTTATTCTATCCCCATTATTTGATGTAGCTTTACAATCCTCTGCATGCAGTAGTACACATATGGTGGTATATATGCATATATTTACAAATACGAGTATTTATTATATATGTGCTTCTCCACCTTTTCATTATTAAAAATTGAGTGGAAAACACCCTTTTCCCTTTCCTTTATATTTAGTCTTTTTATACTTATTGTGGGGTGGTCAAAAGTCAGGCTCAAGTGTACATTTTGTTCATCTCATCCACAAGCTATGCTATAGAGAACAACTTTGTAGACTTCAAATTGGGTTACACCTCCTCCGTTTCAAAATTTTAATTAATTAATTCCATTACAAAGGTTACGAATTTTTTTGAGAAATGTTTATGTTCCATATTTGTCACTAACATTTGATAGTGATAACATAATAATAGATTTTGGACAATAAAATTTTAAATACCGTATTATTTTATGTTATTGTCCGTAAAATAAGACTATTTTAATAGAACAAAAAAGACAAAAAAAACTGATCCAAAAAATGATAAAAATCTCATTTACTTGCTTATGTTTCATCATGAAAAAGGATTAGACCTAAAAGACACTTCTTCCAATGCAGTTTTTAATTAAAGGAAACGCTAAATTAAGCTCGTCCAAACATTCTTTCACGTGCATTGTAATTAGCTCTCTAACGAATCAAAAGAATTAGCAACTTTTGTCAGTATATGTAGTGGAATAAACTTTCTAGTAATTAATCATGTGTTACTTGTGCTATTCTATTTAAATATTCTAGTCAATAAGTAAGATCATTATAACTCATTAAATACCATGAAATGTCCAAGCTAGCGAATCAAATTATATAACCACCGTGGATATATAAAGCTCGCTAGAAAGTATCAACAGCAAGCATTTGGGGCATGCAATGTGTAGCCAAAGTGGCCAACAAGTTGGACATATACAGATAGAGCACCGCAAATTATGGTACTTGTGTAGAGAGATTTAAGTAAAAATATTATTGGTACAAGTTCATGAAAAATTTCTGTCCCGAAATTAAGATTTTATGTTTTTAACACGTGATTTTTATGGCATATATATATATATATATATATATATATATAGTTAGTCATGCACAACAGGTTAATTTTGTCTGGGCCTGCTAGGTCTTAGCCGTTAATCAGGTCGGGCCGGACCTTTGATTTTTGGTCTACAAGCAAGACTTGGTGCTTGAAAAGGGGGCCTGCTGAGGCATGCAGGTCAGGCCGGTTCGATCCGGTCCATTCTAATTTTTTTTAGTAATTTTAAATATTATAAAAATACTAATTAAAATTTTAAATTTAATTGATGTATTAATTAAAAATAGTGTATTACAACTTACAAATTACAATAATAAATAAAAATATTGTACAATTTTAAAGATATTGTATTATTTAATTTATACTATCATTAATATAATTTTTTTATTTATGAAAAGTTTTTTTTTTTAATTATTATTTTACAAATGACTTTCTAATTTTTACGCTTGGATCGCCTATGTGCCTATGAAGAGGTTAGGTACTAAGTCACTTCTTTCGCCTTTAGCTTGACAGTGGGAATTTTTACATCAATCTTTGCATTTAAGCTTTGAGCTTGGCACCTTGGCAGTATAATCTATAGAACCGGATAGGTCAGGCCAATTCGTTAGTGTGGTTCGATAGCTTTTTCTCTTGTTTCATCAGTTGCCATTGGTCCTGTCGTATTAAAGGCACGACCTTGTGTGAGTTAAGTATTTATTAAAATGAAAATACGATGAAAGGTTTGTAAAAAGTGTAGGTTGTTATAAAGAAATTTTCGTCTGCAGTGGGAGAATTGAAATAGCAAATAAAATAAAATTGACAGGTCATGTCAGGCTTTGAGTGAACTAAGTTGAGTCTCAGGTCAGACTGAGCTTGTTGGTAGATTAAGCCAAGCCGAATTTGAACAAAAAAAATGCGGCTTGTTGTTCAAAAATGCGGCTTGTTCGTGGCCTCCAGACTTGACCGAGCAAGACCAGGACTTGATTATACTGAACTTTGATCAGACCGAACCAAGATCGAATCACAAGCCGCATGCTATTTATGTACCACTATATATAGCCACCCTCTTTCGATGATCAGTTCCTTCTTACAATTTGCGTGAAGAATTTTTCCCGTGCCTTAAGTCCACTATTTTTTGAGGCATACCATTCAATGCATCTGATCTAAAGATAAAATATTTAACCTATTTACCCTCAGCCTTCAAATTCTCCTTTCATTAAATTGCTAAACCTAGTCAAAATGGAGTGGGTATTCAATTTTTGTTGGTTTTTGATAATTGGTATTCAATTCTCTATGCTCTTCTTCTTTTTTCCATCCATCAGATATGCCTTGCTACCTAACTTTATCAATTAAACTTGGAGCACATACATACATACATACATACATATATATATATATATATATATATATATATATATATATATATATATATATATATATCCACCCTATTCCAATGATCAGTACCTTGTTACAATTTGGTTGAAGAATTTTTCCCATGCTAAGAGTCCACTATTTTTTGAGGTATTATACCATTCAATGCACATGATCAAAAGAATTTAGCATTTAGAACCGTGCAACCATAATTATTCGATCTTCATGCGGTCATCAATTTTCCTGAAAAGCCATAATTATTTTGAACAAATGAACATACTCCTCAGTTTCTTTTTATTTGTCTTTATACAAGAATTTTATTTTATTTATTATTTGTAGTTTAATAAAAAAAATTAAATACTAAGTTTTTTTATTTTATTCCTTATAGTTAAATATTCAGTTATTTCTCACTCATCTTTTCAATAAATTCTATTATCATATATAACAATACAAATAATTTTTTTTTATTTAAATTAATCGAGTCATTTTGGTTGGTCAGAAATCAACATCTCTATTGATATAATGTATGCCATATTTATAATTATATTAAAATTTTCACATACCTTTTTTGTATTATTCCAATAATATGCATGCATGTATTAAAAAATATATACAATAATTTTGATAAACAATAATTTCAATACCATCTATACTATACTATTTATACTCAAATTATAATACCAATTAGCACACACCATGATTTTAAACTGTATTATCGATATTAATTCGTGTTTGCACGGATTATCAACCTAATTTTCAAAGGTTAATATTAAAATTTTATTATAAATCTAGTCGATCAAATAAAATATTTATTATATTTTTTTAATTTATATACATAACTTTAAATTTTTAAAGATAAAATAAAATGGAGTGAGTATTTGTTATACTACATGGTTATGGAATCGGACAAACAAAACTCATGTTATATTAGTACTTCCTCGACCTTTAGTAGAGTACATTTTTTATGATCAATTATTTCATGAAGTATAATTTATCTTATTCAATATTGTCGCTCGACTCTTACCATTCCGAACAAATAATACTTCACTAGCGACGTATGGTAATAACAATTAAGTTTGTGTTGATCAAATTAATGTAAGAGCTTTGGGAGTAATTAATTTAAAGGTACCATTAAATTTTATTTTTTTATATTACTTGCAACTAACGGTATATCTTGTGCAAAGTACGAAATCTTATTCTTCATTCTTAAATTTTATATTTATTTTTTGTTAATGTTTTACTTTGATAATATTTTAAATAAAATAAATATTATTACTTTTTGACTTAACAGACTATTTTACTTTTTTCAAATTTTATTTATTAATTATTATAAGGTTCTTATTAAAAGAAAATAATTTACTTCTAAAATTATCTTATCTAAGTAAAAATAAAATTATACTTATACTTGAAATATAATTATGCTTCTATTTAATAACAATAAAAAAATCAATTTACGTAAGATGATCTTTGTGGGAAAAAAAATTTCTTCTGAAAATATACTACTCTCTTTGTCCCAAATTAAAAGTCTCATTTTGACTTTTTTTGATCAAATTGACCAGTTCTAAAATTAATTTTTGTACCATTGTTAATATAGTTTAGGTTAAAAGATTATAATTATAAGAAACTAGATACAATTTGCTATCAATTTTAATTTTTATAATATTTAAAATATATTTATATATACTTAATTATTAATTATAAAAATAGCTAATTTAACAAAAAAATTAAAATGAGATTTTTAATTTAAAACAGAGGAAAGTATGGCAGACAGGCAGATGGATGCGCCCATAGCATGCCAAATCAAAGGTGAGAAGAACCGAGGCTGCCCAACTTAATTTTATATATATGAATTAGTCCTATTTGGTACACTTAAATAAAAAAAAATACAAGGTACTTGGTGAAAAGATAATTTAAAAATGAAAGAAAAAGCAAGATATTGTATTTTTTAACTCCTAAAGAAGAAAAATATGACACAAATTCAAAAAGGAGTTAATTTTCTTCTTCTCTCTTAATAAAAATAGATTAAATTGGTCATATTTTATAGCACAAGTTTTAATAATAGTATTATATAAAATTCTATAAAGTGGTAGCTAATAATTTAACATATATTTGTGGAACATAAAATCCTATACTAGCAAGCACCCTATGCTAGAGTCCAATTATAATCAAAAGAAAGAAAAGGGTCACTCATTCACTAATCTCTCCTTTCTTTCCATAGTCTTTCTTTATTTTTGATTTGATATGTTCAAAATTGTACTGCTATTTGATGGATGGGGTTGGGGGGGAGGGGTTAAAGGGGTGGCAAAAAGAACCAACAGCTTTTGCCGTTGAGCAGAATTGACCATCACCGAGGGGTAGGAAAAAGAACCAACAGCGTGCTTTATATGCACATTCTTTTGAAGTTGAGCAGAATTGACCATCAACGAGAAGCCAAAGCAACAAAGGTGACAATTCTACGTGACAAAGGTTGGTGACAACAATTCTTGCAATATGGAGCGAGTATAATTCATAATCTCTATTCAAAAAGAAAATCATAAAGCAACAACTATGGAAAGCAAAACATAATTTATAAAAATAAATAAATAAATTGTTTTTAACTAATTCCCTTATTTCCTGGTAGATTCATCTTCCTGCATATTTTTCACACCAAAAATAAAATAAATTCTTACCTACTTTCTTTCAGGCCCTGTTCCGCAATGGATGTGCAACCAAATCTTGTTCATGCATACAAATTTTTTTGATACTGTTTAATTGCTTCGGCAGTGTGCTACAATTCTGAGCTGCATATCGTGATTGCACATAAGCAAAAGAGAATTAGCTCGAGGAAAAGGATGGACAAAACTTTGACGTGTAACATTAAACTTAATTTGTAGAATTTATCGATTTGTTGTACAAGCCTACAAGGCAGGAGATGGAATACAAACAGAATCAAAAGGGTTACAACATGTCTCCTAGGGCTTTCCAAGTCAATAACCACCCGTGAGATTTAGGTTTTTTTTTCCCTTATAGTTTCTAGTTTTTCTACCCCTTGGTGAATAGAATATCAGGAAACATAGCTACAACTTCCATGGTTGAGAAAATTAAAGACTTGCTTCAGATTTCCTCGTGATGGACGGGCATTTACTGCAAATTTACAGATAAATACTAGTCTTTGTCGCATCTCCAACTTTGTAATGCATGTCTCACTGAAGGATTTCCCGTCATCAAAACATCCTGGTTATGTAAATACAGTTATTTAGTCAGGACAACATAAATAGAGCAATCTTTTCACTTCCTTCATTTTTAACTAATTTAACGATGTAAAAAAATTGAAGCTTAAAGAGAGACAATCTTCAATATCATCAGCACAATACTTCTATGAACTAGGAAGGTTTTAGAAAGTACTCAAGATGACAGTGTGATATGCATGACAACAAATGGAAAAATCTAAAATAATGAAAATGATAGATTTTTGCTCATTTCTCACTGAGAATCAATCACCCTGCAAGGATCACTCATGTTTGTTGACAAATTATGTTTAACTCGCAATATGGAGACTGATGCAGGATGAGCCCATGGGAGTAATATAAAAGTTTTGGAAGCACATGGAAATAAAAGAATTCCACAAGTTATATTTAGTTAATTTCTTATTAGAATCAAATTTGGGTTATGAAAAGTTGTTTAGGTGTATAGGGATGTACTCTATTATTTTTGAAACACTGAGTTATATAATTGATTGAGAATTTGTGTGAGATATCCCTTTTTCCTGAAAACCTCATCCCCTATCAGAGAACCGCTCAAATTTCAATAATCGACCATCTGAATGAGAAAAGTACCAAGGATTAAAATACCCTAACAAAATAATAAAATTTCTTAATCAATATAAAGTATCCTAAATACCCACCATTAAATAAATATCTAATAATAAGATAATTACAACATAATCTCTTTACAAATATAAATAGAATCTTCAGATCTTTTAAACTTTGAGGTCTCCATCACTGTGCCATTTATTTTAGTCTCTTGGACATGAAGATTTATAGATACCTACTCCCTCCTCCTAATTTTTGTTTAACATTGTGGTACTTAATTTCAAAATTTTGTCACCTAACAGTCTTAAAATAGTTTTGATAAAAGTGGACTTTATTAATATTACAGAAACTGAGAAAGAAAAACTTGTGAACCAGACTATACACTTAACTGAGGGACAACTGTAGAATAAAATTGTCAACCTTTTCACTCCTTCAAACTATGTGCAAGTCCGGAGGTGGCCAAATAAACAATTAATGACAGAGGGAGTACCTTAATTAATTTGGGGATGAGATATAGGTAGATGCATCAAATATCGCAAACTGGTTATACTAAATATACCTCCTGCGGTGAATAACGAAGTTAGGATCGCCAAACAGACACATATGCTGATATCTTCCCCTGAAAAAAGAGTCAAGTATCATTTTCACTTGCAAATTGTATCTCCATTTGCTTTCTACAGTTTGTTAAGACAAATACACACACACATAGTTGTTAGAATCGTAAGATACGCGATATGTATCGTCCAGTACGATACAATACTTAGACAATTCGATACGCACAAAGTGAATCGAAATGACACGGTATTATATGATTCAGTTACCATTTGATATGATTCTTACGAAACAATACACGATATTTTTTAAAGTTAACAATCGACTTGAAAAAGTTTTTATGTAGATTCAAAATATTAAAAACAAAACTTTTAAGCCTTCTACCATTTCAAATAAAAAGATTTTTTATCACAAATATATTCTATGTCGCTTGATGAGCTTTTAATCACTTTTTAGAATTTTATATCTTATTCAGAATGTCGCTCTATTTTTCTCATGCCACTTTCCATAAACAGATACATAAATCTCCATTTGTTAATTTGAATTATTCTCTTTTGTTGCATATATTAAAGGTGAATTTGAATTTTTGTTTTATTTTGTTACTCTATAAAGATTACTAAAGTAATATTTAATAAATCAATTTAGATTATTTTGGTTGCTATTTAACTTTAAAATTTATTTTTAGTCTATAATAATATTTACTTGACTACTTTTGTTTATAATCTAGCTAATATATGTTTGATTGCCTAATAAATTGTGTGTTTTATATGTTTAAATATATATTACCACATTTTTCATTTCGTTTCCGTATCGTACGATACGATTCACAATACGATACATAAAACACGATATGGAGTTATCGATACACGATACGATTTGACAACTATGTACACACAATTAGGAAAATAAGTCGTAGAAATTTAATAATAAGTAACCATAAATACCCAAAGAGAAGAATGTGAAAAGGGTATGGAGGTATTTCACAAATATAAAAAATGGATTCAAATGTAAAGCATAAAACCTAACGAAGATCTTCCAAATAGAAAAGACTCGTTCAAATGCTAGACAAGCCAAAAACAGCCCAGGTTTAGCAACCCGTATATAAGCACGGAGGAGCAAATTCATTTCATTAGGTACCCAGACATTTTAGCCTTTCTATCAAGAGTTTGTAAGCTTGTAAACAACATTAGACATGTTGTAGTTCAAGAATATAATGTTTACCATTACTGCAGCAAACTAGAAGTCTCTTCCCTTTTCCTAGGGTTGACTTGGCAAAGCTAATTGCAGACGGGAGATTTCTCAACAAAGAAAATCTGTCCAACTTTGAATTCTGTCAAGAGGAATAATAGAGACCATATTAAGTTAGACACTCGTCAAAAGAGAACCAATAAGAAATTTGTAACAGAATAATTTGATTGTTGGAGTCCCTATAAGCTATCATCCATATACACACCACAATCGGAAGGTAACAACAAGCCTCAAAGCAGGCAGAGACAGCATCCTGATCGCAGTTTAAAACAGCATCAATATTAGATGCATCAACAGCTGCAAAGAAGAACATAAACTAAACTGAGAAAGTGGGTAAAATATGTATCACAAGCACTAAGGGCTATAGGAGGAAAATAATTGAAGAACTGAGTAATTAAACTTGTGTGACTGGATAGAATAGCATAGCCAAGAGAGGAACAGAATCACAAGAATCAACAAAATAGAGTTAGCATAAGGTCTTTGTTCAAATGACTGAAATGGCAGGGCATAGAATTGAATTCAGGTCCTTTTCATATTTGAACTCTATTATTTGCACAAAAAATTCAAGATTGGAAAAGTAAATGGACTTTATGTCACTGAGATGCAGAGGAAGTATTAAGGAAATCATCACTTAAGCACTTTATATTCCTCCGGGAAAGATTATGATTATGGCATGAACCACGCCGCACCTCTACCACTTTTTTGCACCTGAATACCTGCAGTGAGTCTCTATCATTAACATCACTAACACCTCAAAATTTCAACACTCTCACCAGTTACCATACATTGTATATCATATATTATATAGAGATATATTTCATAAATTCCTAGATAGTATTAACAGTATATACAAATTTTATTTTTCTTGAATGATTTATATTTTATAATGAATTATTATTTTTTAATTAATATTAAAATTTCAATGTCTGGGTGGAATTCATATATATATATAAATTTATTTATTATATAGATGATATGAGTCAAATTCTCGCCCAACTCGAATTCCCATTATTAGAAATTTTACCAAAATGCCGAATTGCCGTATTACAAACCCAAATCCTTGCTTCTTAGTGGGAAATTTGATAATGCTATGAAAGTGATGATACCGAACATTGCCCACATCCACATATCACAACTAGCTTATAGTTAGTTACTGAACTGTTTATTCATCATTCTTTTATGCAACTACTTACATATTCATTTAACTTTATTATCTTAACTCCAGTGAGACAAAACATAGGAAATGTGTGGCAATCCATTATAGTCTACAAGACAATGTTGGTTTATAGCACCAACACGATTTACTTCAAATGAAATTTAAATTATTACTCTTACACAATCAATCATCGAGAAACAAGATGAAAAACAATGCTGCAATATTAAGTAAAACTATGTAATACTTCAAACCATGAAATAAGAGATAAATATGCTTACCAAGTCGAGTTGGGCATACTGCAACATTAGAGCAACCAAGCCAACATATTGCACAATCATCACTTAACAACTTCTCGTTGCTTCTAGTGTCTGAAATCTTAAAGTCCAGTGAAGGTTCTTCGACAGAATGACCTATGTTCCCCGAGAACTTTGAAGACTTGAGAGAAACTTGAGGAGCATTATGACCCCTTTGTGCTCGGTATACTCTGTCCTTTTCAACAATATCAGCTACCATCTGGTTACATTGATCAGGTCCTGAAACTACAAGATCAATGGCATGGTTCCAGAACAAGGCAGGTGATAAACCCCTTGCCCAACTTTCCTCATCATCTCCTGCTCCTGATATATAATTCCAACTAAACTGTGAGGTACACTTTTGTTGTAAATAACCACTTGGTGAGGATGCAGAAACAAGTATTATAGGTGTGAAATCCCAAGAATCATGTTCAGGAACTTCATTTAACCAAATAACAGATTTTTGGGATATCCATAAAGGTCGTAAAGGTTTCTTTAGTAATGGCACAAGAGATGCGATATCAGCTCCACTAGTCTCCAACTGCTTGGTCCATCCATCTAAATGATTCTCAATAGCTGCCTTCTCCGTTCCAGGAACCCATAGGGGTAGATGCAAAGAACAATCCCAACCAGTGGAGTCTTGAATAGTACTTTCAGTATATAGGTCAGAAACATTTGAAGCCTACAAATATTTATCCGAAAAAAGATTTATGTTACTAAGATAACTGAAAAATATATAAAATTATTATTGGGACATATAAATTAACATAAGAGTTTGTTTCGAAATACTTAATTTGTCGATCCAAAACTTATTTTTTCTATTGCATAAGCATGATTACCATTCTACATTGAGATTTACAAATGAGAGGCATCCCCTTATATAGGCATTGGGTCATACAATCAATGATTAGAACCAAATCTAACGGAGGGTTAAGATTCTGTTAGATTGACTATTTAGAATCATCCTCTAAAATATTTAGTATATTTCCAAGCATAATTATAACATGGGTTAATATAAAATATCCTATTAGAAATTCTAATATGTACAAGAAGATTATAGAGAATGTTGAGCGCCTTGTGGGCCTCCAGCAAGAGATGACATGATATAGTCTCCTTGAAATTCGCAGGTTGTGTCACTAAGCTTAAAAACAACACAACTAGTTTTCACTATATCTATTAAAAAAAGCAATCGCAACGTACCACGTTTTGGATAAAATATTTCGGACCAACTAAGCGATCTAAAAAAACTTATCCCTATTGTACTCCATACCTTGAAAAGATCAATTTTCCATTCCCATATTTATTCCACGTATCCTATTGAATTACGATTCAAGAAACATTGCATAAAGGAAGTACCAATATGTTGAGTAAGTTAGACAAGACGAAATACAACAATATAAACTTGTTTCCAATTTTAATATTTTTTTTAGGAAAATGATCATACAAATATCACATATATAGGGGTTAGCAACTAATAACTAATATCATATAGCCAGAGAATACAAAATAGCCTTATAAAACTTAGGGTTGTACAATAAACTGAAAGAACAGGTAAAACCGCTAGGCAAAACGCACCGGCCTATTTCAACAGCTTATTCGCAAACTATATTTAGCCGACGGTTCTAGTGAAAGAAAACCGAGTAATTTACATTTGGTGCTGGTTTGTCAAATTAAATTTCGATTACTGACTGTACCCACTGAAACCAACATATATAAACATATTATATTCTATAATATATATAACACTAAACTTAGTCGAAGAATGTGTTCTATTCCTTCTTTTTGTTCTCTATTTCTCCCTCTTCTTCTCTTCTTTTGATAAATCCCTCTTCTTTGCTTCTTCATCCCTTGTTTACTCTAACGGGCATCACAGAAACTACAACATATATAAGTACTTCGCTTTTTCTACAATTACTTTCATCTTCCTTTATTACCCACTTACCCTCATTTACCTCTGTATATATATTATATATGTTCATATATGTAAATTAGAACTTTCTGTTTGGTACTATTAGAAGCCTAGGTTTTATAAGATCTTAAATAGATGAGGGAATTGGTTAGTTAAATAAGGAACAAATCTTTTGAGTGCCCTATTAGCAGCAGGCATCTATTATCGTTGACTAGCATCCAGCTTCAGATTATAGTTAATGATTTTAAGAAATTTTTCTGACTGTAGCCACTGATTTCATTATTCTCTTCATGGGCTACTTTAGTCTCCTACTTCGACACGCAAACATTTTGAGCAATTTTAAGATCCCTCTTGCTTCTCCTTTTCTTCCCTGTTAGGACTATTTTTGAATCAATTTGTGATTTTTTGACCTTCTCCCAAAACCGCAAGCCAACTGAAACAATTGGTCAATTGAGCTCTCTGTAACCAATAAATATGGTTGGCATCAGTTAGAACTGCGTTGAAACCGATGTAGTCGATTTCACCTCAAAACCCGGTCAAAACCGACTGTGTACACCCCTAATAAAACACATCTTTGAAGTAAAAATGCAAAACAATGTAAACGGTCCCTCAAAATCTAGGCTTTTAAGTTTTAACTTAACAACTAATCCCAAATGGAGTTCTACGATTATAATGGACCATACAATCACTAATGTTTCCAAGAGATATATACAAAAAGATAATGACAGTGGTTAATAATTGTAAACACTTAAGAGTAAGTACCATGTATAAAAATGAAAGGTAAAGTGAACAATGTGGTAACTTACTTCTTCCGTCGGCAAAACAGATTTGCCCATTCTGTTCCTATAATTTAAAATCGCTCGATTCAACACACAGGTCCAAATTGGTATGGTCTTGGACATACTGTCTGGAAATCTCTTTCCTTTTCGAGTAGAATCAACAAGTATACACCCTCCCCTCTGTCCTGCCACCAGAAAACAAAATTAAAGAAGAAACTCCAATCACAATGTAAACCTAATATCATCAATGACATTAAACTTTGTATATAAATATCATATAAAAATGACAATATGCGTGTGTATGAGATAGATGTATATTGACATTTAAGTGACGCACCTTGCCCAACCAAAAATACAAAGTAGTACACTTCAAAAAAGTAACAAAATAAAATATTAGTATTTAACTAAGAAACCCCTTAATATCATTTTAAAAACAAAAAGAGAGGTTATTGAAAAGGTTATATTTACTCCCTCTATCCCAAAAAGAGTCAATTTTCCCATTTTGGCATTTCCCGATTAGAAACTCCACTTGGTAAAAATAGACTTAACAACTAACATAAGGTCACAATTTTATCCTTAAAGAAAAACCTAGTTTATGTATACTCCTTTAAAAGTTATATATAAAATTTTCGACTTTTTGAAGTCAATTTGTAAAATCCTAACATTTAAAATCGATATGAACTTATTTGATTTTAGTAAAAGAAAACTATTAAGTATTATAGACCAAGAAGTACTACTCCCTCCGTTGCAACAAAAAATAAAAGGGGAAAAAAGAGAAGAGTCCAATTTGCAAATTTACAAACTTTAAGGATTTTACCTTAAATTTATTAAGTTTAACTTTAATGTTGATGAGATATTAATAAATTTGTAATGATAAACTAAAGGACAGTGTGTAATTTTATACTACATCAAAAACATGGAACTCCTTTTTTGCAAAAAAAAAAAAAAAAAAAGTGACAAATGAAAATCTTTTTGTGGGATGGAAGGAGTACTACTTACCATGTTTGTTAGCTTTCAAAACATTTAGATGAATCATATAAATTTTGAATGTTATCATTTCACGAACTGAGTTTAAAAGTCAAAATATATCTCTACCTTTGGAACTGTGAAGGAGTATACCATATTTAAATACAGTTAATTGGCCAAATTAGAAGTGACACACACTTTTCGTACATGAAATGCATGATTTTCCAAGAGAGGACTTTAATTATAGGACATGGAGAGTATTAACTAACTAAGAACGCACTTCAAACAATTCTAGTTCTTTCCAAAATGACAGTCCGGGAGGGAGTATTAATCACTTTTCATACAAAATTTAGAAGAAAAAAAATTAAATAGAGAGGAGAGGAGTAAACAAGTCCTAATTTTTTTTCGAAAATTTATTAGATCATACTAAAATAGTCTTTATGCAAATACTGAATTTAAATGGTGTACTTCAGACATGTTTTGGGGATAAATTTCTCTAGTACCACGGATTCGCAGTAGAAAGCAATGTAAGACGACGCAAGTATAATTGCATATTTTCTGTATGTAACAAATTACAAATAAAAGTACAAAATCTTATTCTCCTGAGAGATATACCTGCGAGCAGAGCGAGATGAAGGTTGAGGCGTGAGGTATTGAATGACAAATTGTTGGTGTGGCCGTCGGTTGACTTGAAATAGCAATTCGAATGGAATTTGGGCGAGTACCAGAGCCCACAACGCAGGTTTGCGACGAGTGGAAGCTCCGGCCATAGCTGTGCGATTTCTCCGACGAAGATTGAATCCTCGTAGATCGATCGAAGGGCGTTGTAGAGAGAGTTATCTCTCCTCTTTATTATTCTCGATGCTCTATAGATACTCATCCTCTCATCCTCCATTACTGACCGTGTTTTGACTGATGGAGTTCTAAAAATTCACTTCCCGAGCTTGACGGAAGTCGGAAGGAGATGAATTAACAAATTTCTGGGTGGGATGTATATTGGGTTTGGGTCGGATCGTACACTGGACTATTCTTTTACTATGTTCGTTTGGACTCGATGTACGGGCCTCTATGTTAGTGATTTAGATCCCGAGCGGAACCAGAATTTATACTGTATGAACGGATTTTAATAAAATAAAATAAAAACGTAAATTAAATAAAACTTAAATATGATAAAAATTTAAATTATAAATTAGTTAAATATTAAACATAATATTATCTATAAATTATAATGCTATTTTTTTTTGTTAAACTCATAGCTTAGAGGTCTTCCACAATAGTATGACTATCATTAGTTTTAAATACATTATTTTCGATCTAAATAACTAAAAAAATATTTAACTATTTATCTCTTGTTTGATTACAAAATGTACTTTATAATAATATTTATTATTGAAAAAATTATTTTCATAGTAACCAACAAATAAACGGGAGAATAGAAATCAATGTTATTCTTTCTTGCTAGCCAACTTTTGAAAAAGTCCATCAATTCCTTACTGGTTATAAAATTTAGGATCATTTTTCGTATATATAATTTAATTTAAGATCATTTTTTTTTTTGTATTCTTTATAACAAGTGTTGAATTTATCATCTAATATTTTTTTGTAAACGTACACAAATGCAACGTTTGTTATAATTACATATGATTAAACAATGCGACAATTTCATAAACTCCGGAAAAATTATAATTACATATGATTAAACAATGCGACAATTTCATAAACTCCGGATCCACTGGTTCCATTTTAGTCGTTGATATTCAAATGTCTTCATGACAGTTGATATCCATAGAGAAAATTTAACAAGTAAACAACTCCCTTTGCCACAAACTCAAGAATATTTGACGCATTTCATTTCACAAATCCCATGCTATAAAAGAGCAGTGAACATAAACAAATAGGATAACAGAATACAATTGGCTCTTTCATTTGAGAAAGGCAGGCACTTTGTAGCTACTTTCTTGCTGCATTTTTCAGAATTCCGGAGGAGACGGAAGATGCAGGATTAATGGTCTTTCGTATCTTGAAGATATTCCAAGCTGCGCCTGCACAATGTCCTGCAGTGGCCAGCACATCCCCTGTTGCCTCCCCTGCACTTTCTCCAAACCTGTACCTCAAGTATGGTATATAAATCAGACGACGAAAACATGCGATCACCATAGCAAAAATATGAGAATGTATGAAATATATATATATATGAAGAAAGGGAGCTTTCTTTGTCCTAGTACCTATCTCTTTTATTTCTTGTGATGCCACCAATACCATTATGTACAAGGTTTAGAACACTATTTTTCTTGAAAAATAAGGTTTTTATTTTATATTCGAGTGATAGTAATGTGGCTTCGAATTTGAAGTATGTTGCATATTGACGCTCAAGTAAACACTTGAACGGAAGTTTGTAAACTTGTTCCTACTTTGTTCCAAAATTAGAGATGCATTTTGATATTGTACGTCGATTTGAGAAAATCTTAATATTCTAAATCGATATGAATTTATTTGATTTAAGTACAAGCCACTATACCTATTGCAGGTTCTAATATCGTATTTGTTGCTTTCAAACATCAGATTAATTCACTACACTTGCGAATTTTAGATTTCACAAATTGACTTCAGAAGTTTTTAATTTTGAAACAGATGCAGGAGTATAACTAATACAGTATCTGTGTTATGTGTTTACCTGTTGCTAACCATCCTGGTAGCAGCACCAGAGGTGACAGACAAGGTTTGTTTTTCAGCAACTTCAACTGCATCTAAAACTTTATCTGCAATTTCAGCATAAAGAAAATAAACTCAAGTTCAGAAATGATAATATTACTTGCCTAAGAACATCACCTAAATATATTAAAAATGAGAATATATATATTAAATAACATCTACATATATTTGTGTGAATATGAGTACTTACTGACAGCATCAAGGGAAGCCAGGAGGACTTCTCCAGGAACCATGGTCAGGAATGCCTTCCCTGCTTGGGATCGAACCACAGGTCCCATTATTGATCCGGTAGCAACCCCAACCCCATCCAGCAATGCTTTGCTCATCTTTTCTGTCATCTTTGACAATTTTCTTACACTACATGCATGAATCAACAATGTTCAAAAGCCAACAATAACAAAAATATTTAAACCCATTAGGCAAATTTTTGTTCTTTCCAGCAAAAATATATATCTGATACAAAGAGCAAAGCTTTAAGAGACCGTTTTATGCTTTTATTAACATTGCTCTTTTTGATTCCAGCATTTCTTTTGTTGCCATTCCTTTCACTTGTTAAGACACCATTTTTTCCCTCCACAGCTCGCGTTTGGATCATTTCCCCTCCCTTCTGCACCTGTTTATCCCCAACCAATTTTTAGTTTCTAAGTGTTATCAGAAAAGTTTGCATTTTACATTTTTTATGGAAGCCTTATTTTTTTTATATGGAATTCAGAAAGACTGAGGATCAGTACATATTTATAATATATATATATATATATATATATATATATATATATATATATAACCTTCAACGTTTCAAAATATAAGATCACAATGACATGCAAAATGTAAAAGTAAATGCTCTTATATTTTGAAACGGATGGAGTACTTCTTTTCCAATACAAAACTTCAAAACTTAAAACATAAATTACCTGGTTAGTGTAAGCATTGCTCAATTTGAAAATCCCCTTGACAACCTGACCAGTTCCTCCAGCAATTGCCTTGGCCAAAACATTGTTATAGTCATCTATTCTTGGAGCAAATTCTTTCCAATCAACATCCTTATTTCGATTGCTGGATGGTGGTGAACTAGAGAAGCAAGAGTGTTCACTCAAAAATGTATCCAACAATTTCAAATTCCCACCATTTTGTTCGGAAAAAGTGACTCCATAACTCAAAGGATTACCATCTTTCACAGCCAAAGAAAACAGATAATGTAAAGCATCAAGCTTCACAACTGGTTCATCTTTTGTCAATGGCCATTGAAGATCATCACCAACTTTTATAGTTGTAGCAATTGAAACATTTTCATCCGAAATATGAAAAAGAGTAAAATCACCATTGGCGAGTTCTAAGGCTTCTCCTTCATCCATGAGATGGACTTTACAGCCCGGTATAAGCAACAAAACTTCATGTTTGACATTTTTGGGATCTGGGATGTTTTGTTCTGATGGATTAGGTGAAGTTGTTTTGGTAGGGGAGAGATTTTTTGAAGAATTCTTGGACCTAAAACAGTTCATTGTTTTATTTGTTGTTTGTTGTTTTGGTTTTAATTTTTGTAGTATGAAGGGGAAGAAATGGTGGGAGAGAAAGAAAGCAAAAGATGAAGTTGTGCTATGATTGATTCCCCTTTTAGGCAACTTTATGCTATTCTTGATGAATAAGTTCTTTGTTCAGATATTTTTAACTTTCGGTGGAGGAAAATTGTGGGCCAAAACCAATAGTTATATATTACAAGTACTGATATTTTATCCAACAATATATATATATACACACAAACACACTCATGCATGTATGACAGCAATTTAAAAATTAATAGATATGAAAAAACAGCTCTATGTTCAAATTATTCGATATATGAACAAATAATTAATAACAACTCTAAATTAATATTATAAAATTTATTGGTCAATACAAAAATATATATTATACATTAAAATAAAGATTAAAAAATATGACATAATTCATTTATTTATATTGATTTTCACATAAAATATAATTTTAAAAATTTAAATTTTTTTTAGAAAAACACATGCCTCGCATATATTACTAATCTAGTACGAAGAAAGCTATACAACAACAATTTAGAATATGCTGAAGGAAATTGAAATTAAAATTAAAATTAATTTATTAAAGGAAAAAACTACTACTTTAAAACCATCGGATAAGTAGTGGATTAAAATCGAATCTAGACTATTGTGCCATTGACATTGCTACAAAACAAAAGGCTAGTAACGAATCCTTTTACTTTCCGGTTTTGTTTCCAATTAGCATTCAACAATGATGCAACAATTGGTGTCTCAAAATTTGAAAATTAGAGACTCTACATGATCAAATTAAGGAGAGAGTTTACGACGTAGTTCTGTATAAACTTCTGAAATCTCGTGTTCATAAACTTATTTTTTTTCTTTTTTTATCGGTAGTGATATTCGAGTCTAATATTTTTCAGTCTTTTGAATTAGTTCTCCGAAAAAAAATAAGAAAGATTTAATAAGAACTATCAATAAACTTTTGTTCAAATGTAACGTGTCGTAATTTTGATACATTTGCACATTGACGGAATATTTATTTTTTGTAATTAGAATGAAAAATAAATAGTAATTAAATCTACCAACTACAATAATTTTATTAAGAAAAAAAATCCCAAAATATCAAACCAATAGCTAATAATATGAACTAGTAGTGATGAGCAAAAGCCCATTTAGGCCTGAAGACGGGACAACTGCCACTATTACATAATGCCGGCTCCAAACCCGGCCCATCCCGCAGTAGCATTTGACAAGAGTTCTACCTCGTGGAGCACAAAAATCGCAATCCCCTTTAACAACAGCAGACTCCCCGGCGATCCTCCGGCATTACCCAGAATATTCAAGTCGTCGGGAGTCAGCCTTGTCGTCCGATTTCATAGCAGGTCAGTTCGTTATCTCTCATCTCTCCACTCTCTCTTCTCACACCCACCAAACTTAAACATTTTCTGATATTTTTTTTTATTTGGCTTAATGTATAAGCAGTGAGAGTGAGGTAGATTTAAAGTCATGGAGTTAATAGCACTGACATTAATCATGGGTCTCTTATTAAGTTTCTTCATTTTAATTCCCCGGCTGCTTAAATCTGGTAAAGCTTTATTTTTATTTTTTTTATTATTTCTTTTTTGATTTTTTTGGAGTTTAAGAAATTGGGTAACTACTAATTTACTAGATGTTTGCAATATCAATTTATTGATGTTTGATGCATTGTATTTGTGGAAATGCAGATCATAGTAAAGCAGTTCAGTCAAATAGTATCAGTAAGGTACTTTACTTTTTATTTTTAAGTTCCCAAATCCACAGTGTAACTTAATTTAGGAGTTATTTTTCAGCTGTGTGTTTCTTGAAAGAGACTAAAAGATAGCATTTGATTCTCATTAAACTACAATCATAGGTGTTTTTATAATTTGCTCTTCAGCTCAAACCATATGTATGTTAATTTATTTAACTTATTCAAATGTGGCTGATTATTTGAACCACTCACCTAGATAATTTATCTGCAAAGAATTGTCTAATTCATGGCCTCCGCTAAAATGAAAAAAATTAAAAATTGCAACTAATTTTAGGGTTATGCAAAAGGAGTCTAAATTAGTTGACACTTGTATACAATGTATTTAATGTATTGGAGTCTGCGTCATTGGAAAAGTAACAGGTGATTGTTGCTAAAGCTTAATAGTTTACTGATGCCACTCAAATCTTTTTACATACCTAAAATAATTATCAAGACTTTCTTTGGTGCTGGTGAAATGTGAATTATGCCATTTAACTCCACTGAATATCGGAAGTAAAGGCATGCCTGGAAAAGGTTAATATAGTTACCTTTATGGAGTTGGCACATGAGCTATAGTTGGTAGTTAGTTATGTATCAAAAAGGAAAATGAATATCGTAATATACAATGCGTATATTATTTTTTTGATAAGTATATATATGGCAATTATTTTTTGTTACTAAGAGACTATTTGATAAAACAAGTTCTGAATGATTAAAAATATCTAAATGAGCTAAATAAGATAGAGTGTTTGATTGAAACTGAATACTGAATAAAAAAAACTGTTTGTATTATGATTTATTTGAAGTAACTGAATGACAGTATTTCCTATTTTATCTGAATAATCTTAAATTTAAGATGTAATCTTATTTGAGCAAAAGAATGAGAACTCAAAATCTATATAAAGATAAGTTAATCTTATTTTTTTTATTTTAAATATTGAGATGGAGGTAGCCTTTTAAGTTGTTTAGTTTATTTGTTTCATTTTCCTACTTTTAATTTTCATTATTTTTCTCAAAAACTTTAGCCTTTTTTATATTTTTTATAAAAAAAAACCCTAATCGAAGCAATACTCCAATTCCTTCCCTCCATCCCCTTCCCAATTTTCTGCCAAACTATTATATCTCCCTTCCCTGCCTACCCAGTCTCCATTACTCATCATCCTTAAGAGGGAGGGAAAAGAAGGAATGAATTAATTGTAATATACATGCTTCATTCTCTCATCATGCTTTCCATTTAGGTTTTGAAGCTAGAAATCATGGTAGCCAAAGAAGATCGGAGAAGAAGAAAAATGGGCACAAAAAGCGAGAGTGACATCTGGTTTAGGAATATAGGATATAGAGAGTAATATTTCAAATTGTGCGAGGGTAGCTAAGTAAAAGGTTTATTCAGTAGTTGGGCTTACCGATTTAGCCAAAAAAATTAGACTTTTCTCGCTCAGTCTTGTTAAGAGCCATTAAGATCATTTTTATTCAAACCAAACAGACTGAATGACTGACCGATTCAAATCACAAGTCATTCAGATGCATTAAGTTGTTATCAAATAGCCCCAAAGTATTAGAGTTTGCGTGGTACTATGGGCTACTTTTGGAATTATAAGTAGGCCCAGGCACACCTAAACTTGAATATTTCTTTTGTAAAATTTTATATGGCCAACAAAACTTGTTTTGTTGGTATTTTTAACTCCAGTGAGTGCAGTGTTGATAATGTTTATGTTTTGTACTGCACTGGTTTTAATTCTCGTATGCTCATTTATTTTCCAAAATAACCCCACCTAGCATACTGATAAGTGGACATCTCAATGGTCATGTATATTTTACTATTTTCAGGAATAGATTAAGTAGTCCTGACTAACGATCTATTTTTTCTCATGTTCGTTTTTCCTTTTAGGCATCACAAGTATACACTAAATCCGAAGTTTCGTTGCATGCCAAAAGGACCGATTGTTGGATCATCATCAAAGAAAAGGTTTCGGACTCCACAGCTTTATGATTCATTTAATAATTGAAACATTTACTGAGCTTTGTGCGATCTTGTACTTAGCAAGGAAAAAGAAAAAAGATTTGAATTTAATCACTGATTCTTTCTTCTTTCCAAAAATAAAAAAATAAAAAAATTCAAAACAACTGTAGGTGTATGATGTCACCTCATACGTAGAAGAACACCCTGGCGGTGATGCCATCCTAGCAAATGCTGGCAATGATTCTACTAAAGGATTTTATGGGTAAGCCTCTATTTTCTTATTGGTTTTCCTTTGCAACACTCTTTTTCAAGCTTGCAATAATTCTTCCCCTTGCCCATGTTAAGTTTTAAGAAAGAAAATGATAACATCTTACCTCTAGCACATGATAGCTTGAGCATTGTTGCCTCGAGTAATTTCCCAGTTCATTCCAGGAGAAGGAAAGAAAGATCATATTGAAACAAATTGTTTAAAGTGATTTATTGTCATTGGTTTCACTGAACCATACAACGACGATCAATTCAAAGTTCTTGTCCCTAACAACCTTTGTATTTTCATTTGAGTTGCTATGTTGCTTACTCTCGATTCATGTAGTGCTTACTCTCGATTGCATGTTTATTTCCTGTGGCAGGCCACAGCATGCAACGAGAGTCTTCGACATGATTGATGACTTTTGTATTGGAGAGCTGGAGAAGTGATCAAGTCACATCTATTTGTTTTTTGAAATCGTACAACTGTAATGTAACAATTAAATCGTTCTTGAGGAAAACTGTCATCACTCCATCAATGAAAATTATTCACATTTTCATTCAAAATTCTTTAAAGAACTGACTGGAAAATCCTAATGATCCAGTGGTTGAGATTTCATCTGAAAATTCAAAAGATGCATCTACTATCATAAAAGTTCCATCTACAGCTACTCTATCCTTTGACCATGATTCACCAGCGCGGTGTTCTTGATTTCTTGAGTTCCTGATGAAATTAGCATTCACTCCTGTGCTAGGCCCGGTCTGCTGAAATTTCTGGCGCCAGATTGCTTATAGCTTAAGTCGATTTTGTAAAGTTTGACGTGTGTGCCTGCATATTTGTGGAAGTTTTGTTGAAAACGTATAAAAAAACAATCAAACATTAATCCATTTACATCATTAAAAAATAGAACATAACATTGAAATTTGTGTCATACTTCATTTTTTAATAGCGTAGATGAATATAGTAGTTAGTGTCACGTTTGATTGTTGTGTTTGCAGACTTGTTCAATTTTGTTATCTTTAACCTTATTAACTCTTATAAGAGTAAGAATAAATATAAGCACACAACAACATTCAGCATAACATCGAACGTTATATTGATCTTCATCATTAAAAAGTGAGGCTTGACACGGATTTTTGTGTCAGGTCTTACTTTTTAATGGTGAGGATCAATATAGCGTTTCATGTTATGTGTGTAGTATAAAATACACTTAGTTCACTAATATTATGTTAACTTTGAATATTTACATATGGAATTAAAAATTTATAAATGTTATTATATTTCATTTATATGAAAATAATTTTTGTTCTTTTTTTAAAAAAATTCAAATACTATCAATAATAACTAATACAAAAAAGTGGAACATGTCAAATATGTAGCATCTAAAATTTTAATTAGTCCGACAAATGAGCCTCAGAGAATGTATGGGATTAGAATTTTGATGAAATTTAAAAGATTTTATTCTCTATTTCAAATTTGAATTAGACTACTTTTAATTGAAAATAAAATCTACAATTAAAATTGATATTCAACATAAAAAATATCATGAAAATTCTGTCTAAAATTTAATTATAACAACTTTAAAGTTCTATAGCGCACATCTAATAATTCACTCAGTTTCGAGAAATGAGTTATATTTGTTTATATTTAAGGTAAATAATTTTTTATTAAATTAAATTTTAGTATTTCACAAATTGACTATACAAATTCAAAATGTATCATTAACTTTAAAACGGAAAGAGTAGTAAAGTAAAGTAAAGTAAAGTAGGGAAAAAAAAAAGAAAAAAAAAAAGAAATCACTATATGGGTAATAAAATTGGTTCGAATGGTGTTATCTAACTCATGTATTCATACAGTTGGAGGTTTAATTCTTAGCAAAGAAGGTGGGTGTGTCTGTGTGTGAGTGTTTGGATGTGTGAGTCAAATTAGTCACACAAAAAAAACTATTTATCCATTTTTTAGCATTAAAAATAAAAATAACAAAATACTAACTTAAGAAAAATTAAATTAAAAACTGTTTTATTATAATTAACTAAGTTCAAGTCAATTTAATTTATTTATTTATACAATTAACTAAGTTCATGTCAATTTAATTTATTTTTAAATTTATAATTAATTTAAAAAAAATTAAATTAATAAATATAAAGAATCCCGCGCGTAGCGCGTGGAATTTACCTAGTATTCCTAAATGTCAATAAAGCTTCAATTTTTATTTTTTATGGGTGCTACAGTAAATCTTCAATAAGTTTTTGGATATCACGTCATTTTCTTCTGTCATTTTTTTTTGCCTAGCCAATTTTCTATCGGGAAAATTATCCGAAAAATAGTTTTAAAAATTTAATAAAATTAAATAATCTTTATGATTTTATATAAAACAATAATTATATATATACCATATATCTATAATATGAATTGTTATTTAGTACTTAATTGGATTAATATGTTTGAATTTTCGAATATCTTTAAAATCTTCCTTTCTATGAATTTGGAATGTATAAGCTATTTTGTCTTTCCTCTTATTTGAAATAATAACATATTCTTTACGTATCTGATCAATAATATATTTATATCCTTATTGATCATTACATCTCTAATAAAACTGATTCATATTAAGTTAGGATTGGGATCCTAAGGAATTCCTATTCTAACTCCAATACTTATTCATATATTATTATCTAATAATAATATACTAACTAAATATTAATTATAATTAATTCCACTAAATAATTGTAATTACACTTTAGTTCAGGAATTAATTAAAATAAATCCTTTACTAATAAAATGTAAATATTTTCTCTATAAATGTACATAAATATTTCAGAATTAAATATAATCCTAATATATTTAAACTAATTTCATAAGTCCGTAATTTATCTTCATTTGATCATAAATTGATTTAACAATTAAATTAATTATTTTAATAATAAATATTAAAAGACTTGGTCAAAATTTTATGATTAATAATAAATTATCTTATGAAAAATCTTATAGATGTTTTGACAATAATAATATTCTTGATATTAATTAAATATATTAATTAACATTCCGATGTATTAATTAACACAATATAATTTCGCTAGTTGGAATATTAAATTAATATATATAGTAATATTAAGTCCATTATTATTTTAAAATTAAGAAACATTCACAAATTAGTATTTATGTGAAAATATTTTATAAATAAAATATTATCACATGATCCATTTAATGTATACCGTTAATGCACTAGTACTTTAATTAGAAGTCCAACTTTCATGATCAAGTTAAATCATCTCTATTAAAGTACTATAACATACATGATAATATATCCAAATTATCATAGGTTATAAACAATTATATCTTTATTTATATATATTACATATAATTTATATCTTATGTATATATACTACTTATTTAAATACATAAATCATAATATATATAAATTTAGAGATTTATATAAACAAAATAAATTACCATTTAATGAATGACAAATGATGTACTTTTATTAATAAATAAATGTCCAATATAAATAATCATTAAATAAATAGATAAATATGATTTTTATAGAAAAAAAATCCAACATTTCCAAGTTTGAAAAGCAATATTAGGCGGTGTTTGATTGGATCTGAAAGTCTCTTAAAAGACATCCATCTAATTTGTTGAGAGGACGAATTGTTTGGTAAAAAAAGTATTTCTTTTAGTGCCTCTAATTCACTAAGCTATTTTTGGATTGGATGAATGAATGTGGGAATTGAATTATTCATTATTATGGAATAAAAAAAAATTGTATTTGATTGTTTTCTTATAATAGAATTGATCATTTTCATCCATCCCAAATTTATGAATTTTATTATTTAGAGAAAGGTATGAGATGACTTATTCCATCTGTAATGAAATGAATCATTTTACTTTTTATTTTATCTCATTTTTTATTTTATTCATTCACCCATTCTATTCTTTCGATGCAAATGTAATATGAGGAATGGGGGAAAGATTGGAAATTTTTTTTGAAAATAATAAGCAGAAATTTTAGCTTTGCTAATGGAGAAAGAGTGAAAAAAATTTGAAAGTTTTATTTGACATAAGAGCGGATGGATAATCGCTAAGAATGACAATGAGGAATCCTTCCTCTATACTTTGTAAGATGGTTACTCCAAAAACATACTCCTGTCCTGTAAAAATTAGTTTAGTTTTATTTTTTTTAATTAAATCAACAGTTTAGTTTATTTTTTTTAATCAAATTGGCCATTTTTATGATCATAATTTATATTATTTTATTATTAATATGGGTGAAAAAATTATAATTATAAAAAACTATGTCGAATTTATTATCACATTAAATTTTTATATTTAAAAATATAAATAAATATGTTTAATTTTTAATTTTAAAATTGTTTAATTTGAGCCAATTTTTGAGGGACGGAGGAGTAGTTTATTTTACACTCTTCTTTTATTAACAACTAATAATATTACTCCTTTCATTCCCATAAAAAAAGAAAAAAAATAAAATCCCGTTTACTAAGTTTTTTGTTCCACAAAAAATGTACACTCTAGGACATAATGTTCTCAAGTTTTCCGTTATAATTTTATTACTACACAAAGCTATTAAATTAACAACTTGTTAGCTTTTATTATTACACAACACCATTAAATTAACAACTTATTAATTTTAGAGCTATACAAGAAGTAAAATTATATACTTAATATCTATAAGTTTATAAACGAAACTCATTTTTGTGGGATGGGAGTATAAATTTGGCACAGAATCACTCAATCAAATGTAAAGCAATACACACACAGAAAAGCAGAACACCACACATACAAAAACAGAGTATGTAACATTTAGAATCACAGAAACTAAGTAATCATAAGTAGCTCTTCTCTCCTACCAAATACCAATTAAAAAAGTAAACAAGAAATTGAGATGGCAACAGTAATTCATAGACTACCACAAACTACTACTCTAATAAAGACATGTTTGATTATAAAAAATATGTTTGAGAGTATATTATTTATCTTAATTTAATATTATTATAAATTATTTATTCTATGATGTAGGATTAATAGTTTTTTAAATAGTCGTATAGACTATGTTTTGTCTTTCCTACAGTTATTTATAAAGAATTATATAATTTCATAATAAATGTGAGATTAATAGTCCTTTTATTTTAAATTATCAAATAATTTTATGAAACTAATAGTCCGACATTAAGGGTAATAATCTCTTGTTAAATGATTAAATAATTTAAAATAGTGTTAAATTAAGATAAATAGTCTAATTCCAATCACTTTTTTTTTTTTTTTCCAAAACAAACATGGGCTTAGAATGTTTAATTTCCTCTCATAAAGTGTAGGTAACATCCAACTGAAAAACCAGAAAAGGTATAAAAACTGAAAATAGGAAGAATTACATCCGATGACTAATTTTACTGAATCACCCACAGAGACAAAAGCATATTACATGAATAGCAGCAGCTATTCTTTCCTACCAACTACAAAAACACACAAGAAATTAACAGTAGTTATCCTATCAATCATATACTACAGATTTCAGACAAACCTTCAAATATTTAATTTCCACTCACAAATTGTAGGTAGCATCATCCAACTAAAAACCAGAAATTAGAAACTGAAAAAAATTGGAAAAAATTACATCTCAAGGGCTTGCATTGTTTTCTTCAAGAACTATTTCAGACAGCAGAACCAGAAATTAATCCATCAATTATTCCATCTTCACAACAACTCTGAAACTCTTCTTCATCTTTATCAAAAACAGCTGGTTCCAACATTACCAATGAAAATGTTACTACTAACTCTATACTACTACAATATACCAAAGCCCATCAACCTACAGAACTCCAAACTCAGAAAGACAGTACTTCTAATCCCACTAAAAGCCCAGAAAATAGAAACTGAAAATGGGAAGACTTGCATCTAAATGACATGACTTGCATTCTGATCTTCAAGAATTAATTCAGATAACAGAACCCAAAACAAGACATTCATCAATCATTTCATTCTATCTCCCCTCATTTTCACAAAAAACTCTGAAACTCTTCATCTTCTTGATAAACATCTAGTTCCTTAAAATACCCGGAATCAAAAACAGCTTCTTCCTCCATTACCGATGAAAATTTTACCAAAAACCCACTATCCAACAGAACCTCTAAACTCTGAAAAACAGCAAATTTTATCTACGAATTAATGAAGGGCCACAGACCTCTGGGTCCGAGATGATCTTGTTGGATACCGGGACTGTTTCTTGC
This sequence comes from Hedera helix, assembly GCA_947179155.2. Classification (NCBI taxonomy): domain Eukaryota; kingdom Viridiplantae; phylum Streptophyta; class Magnoliopsida; order Apiales; family Araliaceae; genus Hedera; species Hedera helix. The sequence continues at coordinate 7,560,021 of OX359271.1, forward strand.
TGCTGCCCTGATCATCTTCATCATCATCATCGTCTTCTCTGTGGCGTTTATTAAGGGGATGATCATCAAAATAACTCCTGTTAGTGATGGCAGTCCCATGTCTGATTTTTCGTGAAGCAATCATTATAGCCAAGCAGAGCCCTCGCTTTTTTCTCTCCCTAAAGAACCAAAGGCCAATAATATTACCAACTTCATTCTTGAAATCATTGGCATTACAGAATGCCTTCCAATTTTCACCTTCAAGAACATAGTCAGGGCGATTTTCTGTCCCTCGATTCCTCAGAGTCATCTCCCCATACTCTGTTTCTTGTCTATCAAACACCGTTACCTCAATTCCTTGGTTAATATTCCATCCATTTCGCTCCAAGAATTCCAAAACACCATAATCTTCAAAGATAGCCCTCTTGAATATCATGGTACGTCCATGTGCTTCATTTTTGTTCAAAACCTTGTCCAATGGGACGCAAGAATCAACTACACGGTATTTGAAATCATCGATTGGTGGACGTAGAGTTTCCAACAAGTCTATCACAGTCTCGCAGTCATTCTCATCAAGAGGATTATGGCATCCCTGTTTCGGGGGAGCAAGCTTCTCTTGTCTTTCGTTTGACATCACAGCAATTCAATTCACAGGTTCTTAAGATGAAGAGATAGATAATTAAAGAACAGATTTTTAGAAAACTCTCAATTTCTTTGAGGGACTCGATTTCTTCTTCACATTCACAGATTGTGAATTAACTTTTGATCGATTAACAAATGAAACTATAAAACTATAATGGGTCGCAAAAAAAATTCAGTGGGAGGAAATCAGATAGAGAAAATGATTTCTTGAATCTTAAACCGGAACTTCTTGGAGAAAGAAGAAGAGTAATTAGGAGGGTGCAAGAGAGACTCAAAATATAAGTAAGAGTTTATATATGTATGTATATATATATATATATGGGGAAAATGGAAAAGCACGGCTGTGTAACATTTAAGTTTACACAGTCCGTGATACTGTGTCGTTTTAGAAGGTGTTTTAAAAAAATAAAATGACAAGCCATCATCTTTCTCCCCAAAACAGATAAAACAATAACCACGTTTTGGACCTGTTTTTTGAAAACAATAACCACGGCGCTATTATCCCCAAATCAGAAAATTGATCCCGCCTTCTCCCCCAAATCAGAAATCAACAACCATCTCTCTCCAAATCGCGATCCAGCGACCAAAAGCTCTGTCTTCTCCCCTAAATCGCGATCCAGCGGTGTTAGTTTCTGGGCATGTTATTATTTAGCAGCCCAAATCCTCTTCTCCCCCAAATCGATTGAGCTCTTCCTCCTCCCATGGCATTCCAAAATTGACCAAACTAAGCCTCAAACCATCTCCGATTCTCCTCCGTTTGGTTCAGATTCTTCGCCATTTGGGCTCTCGGTCTTCCCGTCTTCTCTCTATCTCCCAGTATGCTTTTTCTCTCTCTCTCCTCTCTCACACACAAACACCCATCAACACACACTCACATAGATATTGAGATTCACAACTTGTGGATTTCATTTGTTAATTGATGTTTAGAAATCGTAGCAAACATATATACTAATTGATGTTCTGTACAAAAATTCTAGCGTAAGTAATATTGTCGTAGCATATTGGAGGAGAGGGACGAAGTTTTTCCATGAAACTTAGGTAAATGCTAAAAGAGGAGCCCTTGAATTTTTATTCTCTCAAAAGGAAAAAATGAAGGGAAAAGCATGAGGTAGTATCATAACATGTGTTCTGCAATACTTACGATGTATCATGCATTAGAAGTTGATAGCTGCAGTCTGCAGATGTCTTTTTGTTTTCTTTTTTTTTCCAAGTATCAATGTTTAGTACATCAACAAAATACAATGAACACCTTGAGTAAAAGTTAAATGGAAATATTGCAAAGAGATCCACAGAGACTTTTATTACTGCCACCAGTTCAGAGCACAGCTTGCTCAAAGCCGGTGGTAAAATATTCCTAACTTTTTTTCTCTCTATTTCCCATTTTAACTCTATTACTTTAGAAAAAGAAAGAAGAAAAAGGTAGGTCTATTAGTTTCATAAATGCTTGTAATGTTGTCAATTTTTTTTATAGCAGATGGTTCTTGCTTGAGTTCTGATGATAGTAACTTTCATGTAAGTTCTTCCGGGGCACATACTACTTTCATACCTACAAGTGTTTTTAGTTTCAGCCTTCATGTGTGTGAGAGGGGAAGGGGCCTCTCTTTTTAAGAATGGATGCTTCTTGTTTTTTGATGAAATTTTAACTAGCAGATACACCAATTTTCTTCCCCTTCATTCTTAGTAGTGAGAGAAATAAGATGACTAAATTTACTTGAAATAATAAGTCCTTTGTGCTATAAAATCTGTTATTTTAATATGACTTTCTGTTACTAAATTTCTGTTGGAGGAAATGAAACTAAGCTATATTGGATTTTGTACAAATTAGCAAAATTTTATAATCCATTGGATGTAAAAATCAAAGAATGACTGGATGAATTGCTTTCGATTCAGCAGTTGTAAGGCCAAGATTGGTGGAATTAGAAATTGTTACAAAACAGTTAATAGGTTTTTGGATAACTTGGATCAATGTTATTTTTTTTATTTTGATCTTGTTTCAAGTTACTGGTTAGTGCCAGAAAAAATTAAAAGGCAATATATCTCTGGTTTAATAACTTTTCTTTTTTTGTTGCTTTCATCTGGTTTGATGACTTTGGTTTAGGCTATAAGTTCCTGGAATAATTTATGTTATTGTTGTTTTCCGGCAGTAATACAGATAGATGGATTATGTTGTGAGATTTCTAAAAATTTGAAATTCTTTGGATTGCCCCCCTCCCCATTAAGTAATAAAATTTTTGATTCTTGTTGGTCTGTTTGCGTTTCTGACAACTATACTTTACTGGACTGTACTAGGGTCTATGACAGATGCTGCTTTGGGTGAAGTTGTGGACTATAACTGATACAAGTTATTAGACTCTTTGTAAGACGGGTAATGTGTTTAACAAATTACAGAATCAGTGTGTAACTTTCTTTCTGGCAATACTCAGTGTTTAACAAATTTTCATGTAGGATCAATCAATGCGATGAATTTTTTTTGAATTGTGTGATTCGGAGGTGATTGAAAGTGAGAAATCAAAGGTCTTATCAAGGAAGATTAACAAGTTGAAGAAAACGAACATTGCACAAAGGAGGGCAACTTCGATATGTTTTGGGTTGTGTGTGTAATTACTAAACTAAGTTTATGTATCTATAAGTATTATATATGAATTTGTGGCAAATTTAATAGTGTGCATTGTCTAATAATTCGTGGTTTGTACAATATTTTTATGAATAGAAAAAAAGTCAAGTTTGATGATGTTTGGTTTGTACTCTGTTTTTATGTATAAAAGGATCGTGTTTATTTTGATGATGTACTCAAATGTTCTGGGTTCCTTAGCTTGTAATCAGTGGGATATTCGCAGCACAGCCACAAATAACATGAAAATACTTTGTTTTGACATGAATACTCTGTTTTCACATAAGTTATCACTACATACCCAAATGACTCAAATGTATACACAAACATTTATACCCAAGCAATATAATGCAAATACCAGTTCATGCACAAACAATATTATAGAACCACCAATTCATGCCCAAACACTAATACCAAAAGATTTCATTCCTAACCAATAATAATACTAGCAAAGGATGAGGAAAATATATACACCACCCTTGTTTTAGAAACTGCAACAAATATTTGCTTGTCATTACAATTATCACTAGCCATTCATAGGCCACACATCCTTACAAAAACCAATAACCAACATTATTCCATGTCCTTACAAAAATTAGTAACCAACATTATATTTATAGCACATCCTTACAAAAATCACTAACCAACATTAATACCAAATTCCCAAATTTTTACAAGTTTAAATCCCCAAAAATAACTACTTATCCTTAACTCCAACAGATGATTCAGAAATAAACGCACTTTTCTTTTTCTTCTTGTTCTTACTTTTCATAATCAACTCATCCCTTTCTTCAGTCACTGTAATATCCACATGCTTCTTAACTGCATGTGACTGAACCTGTTCCTGTAGTTTTGCAACCAGCAAGAAATGATATCAACCAACAGCAAAGTAATAACCGCATCAACAGCCGCTGCGTCATCTCGCCAGTCAGCAACATTAAATCTACACCCATAGAAGATGACACCAAATGGACAAATGTTGGAATATCACTAGAGAATACTTGCACAAACTGCAAATATTACCAAGAAGTAAAAGCCATAGTGCTAAAACTACCATTAAAATAAGACAGGATACATCCAGTACAACAAAAAAATAGATAACCTTAAAAGTAAACTTAGGGGACTCAGTTCTAGAATTCCTCATACTTGGCACATGGAAAATCTGAAAATGTACTCCCCAGAAGCACTTCAGCTAAACAAAGTAAACCAAGCAAATGATCCCTACCTTATTCCTACAGAAAAATTAAAAAAAAAGCTTAAATTAGCAACCAACCATATCTCCTCAATATAACATAATAAGCAGTTAAATTTTTTTCATTTATTTTTGTTTATAACCATAATAAAAAGTTCATGACTCACATTAGCATCGGAATTGCGTGGAGATGGAGTTCGAGAATCAGCAGCCCGATTCCAAGGGGAAACACTTTGGGGGACAGGGGAACGTTCTTTGTGGTCTCAATATCTATGTGAGTGTGTGTTGATGGGTGTTTGTGTGTGAGAGAGGAGAGAGAGAGAGAGAGAGAGAGAGAGAAAGCATACTGGGAGATAGAGAGAAGACGGCAAGACCGAGAGCCTAAATGGCGAAGAATCTGAACCAAACGGAGGAGAATCGGAGATGGTTTGAGGCTTAGTTTGGTCAATTTCGGAATGCCATGGGAGGAGGAAGAGCTCAATCGATTTGGGGGAGAAGAGGATTTGGGCTGCTAAATAATAACATGCCCAGAAACTAACACCGTTGGATCACGATTTGGGGGAGAAGACGGAGCTTTTGGTCGCTGGATCGCGATTTGGAGAGAGATGCTTGTTGATTTCTGATTTGGGGGAGAAGGCGGGATCAATTTTCTGATTTGGGGATAATAGCGCCGTGGTTATTGTTTTCAAAAAACAGGTCCAAAACGTGGTTATTGTTTGATCTGTTTTGGGGAGAAAGAGGATGGCTTGTCATTTTATTTTTTTTAAAACACCTTCCAAAACGACACAGTATCACGGACTGTGTAAACTTAAATGTTACACAGCTGTGCTTTTCCATTTTCCCCTATATATATATATATATATATATATATATATATATATATATATATATATATATATATATATTATAGTACTAATACAAGATAATAGCTAGTAGCTGTGCACAGCACGTGTGGAATCAATACCTGAATCTGTTTTGGCTGAAACTGAATCGCACGAATTTGCGGTTTTATACTTTAGGTTTGGCATATTCTCAACATAGCCCCCACTGTTCCCAATTATCTATAACAAGACATCCCTAATGTTTAACTAACATACGACATCAGGTTTTTCATTATTATTATTTGGCCCTGTTTTAATATAGTTTACCTCTAATGGAAATAATTTCTCCCCACTATTTGGTTATGTTAATGCTTGATTTTGTTTGTCATTGAAATTACTAAAAAATGAGCAACATGTACTTGAGAACAAGCAAAACATCAAAAGCTTGACAACTTGAGTTGTCGGAGGATAACTTCGGTGTGAAAATAAGTACAAAAATTGCTAGAAAAAAATTGATATTTGATGTAATGAATAATGTGTAAATAAATGTATTGTGATTCTCTACTTATGATTGTATTTATACTTTTCTCAGTTGTCCTAGTATCCCATATTCGTGGCCAATTAGGATTTGAAAGCCTTGATTAGAATTTAATTATGAATATGATGTTAACCGGTCAATCCTTATCACCCTAAGATCCGGAATCATATCATGATTTAGAATCTTAAGTCAATATGAACTTTGACCTCCTAATGTATCAAGCTGTCCCAAATGACACTATAGTGGGACTACCCTAATACCGGGCCTACTTTAGTGTGTAAGAAATAGATAAACCCTTACTCCAGACTGTGCATAAATATAGGCCCACACCGGATCCGGGGTCCTAATAAATTATATCCTAACATTGCCCCCCCACTCTCCTATTATAACAAATTTATAATAGGAGAGTAACACCTAGAAAATAATACTGACTAGACAAATTAAATACTAATATATTCCATAATTTCCAATCATAACCGACATTTAATTAAGTACCAAAAAGTACTTTGCACAATCCTCAATAATATTTCCACGTGCCCTATTAAAATCCAGTTGTCCTTGATAATCACGTGCATCCTTTCAGTTTAACTTTCAAAAAACCCTTCGCGTCCCTTCACTCCGTCATTTTCAAAACCCTTATACTTTCTCTACCTTTCTCTCTCTTCGTACCAAACAATTTCTAGTAATCTTCCTATCAGCAAAATCCCTTTTTTTCTGGCAAAGCTCCATTTTCCCCACAAAAACTCTTCAACATACCTCACATGTTTTGTTGTTTCCCTAGATGACACATAAATGATCTAGAAGGGAGTTGAATAGATCATTTATTTCTTTCAAACTTAGTCATCAAATTGTTTAATTTGTAATTGCAGCGGAATGATTAATTTGATAAACTACCCCTTCTTGACTTGAGATTGTAAAATGTCAGTTCTGTTTAGAGCTATGCTACTGAAATGTTATTGCAAATGGAGAAGTAGTTAAAACAGTTAGAGCAATTATAATATATGAAGTAAAAATATAAGAGAGGACACATGAATTGTAAGTGGTTCGGTGCATAAAAATCTCCTGCTCCACTCTTTTGTACTTCTAGCAGGGAATCCACTAAGGATATTCTCAATCTTCATAATCAGATCACTAAGATTTGTTACAACACTGAATCACAAAGATTTCTTCTAGTCACTAAGTCTCGGTATAGGTCATTAAGGCCTAGTTCATTAAGAACCATCCCAATTAGACACTAAATCCATCCTACAGAGGGTCTGATTCACTCAGAATCAGACGAGTCGCTAAGTCTTATCTTTATGTTATTGTCGATGATGAGGGTGGTTGATGTGCTGCTAAGTAGGCATTGAGTTCCTTTTCATTGATGGAACTTAACAGCTCAGTGATTCCTTCTTGACATTGATCTCATGAGCCATTTGATGTGTCTTCTTTCTTTTCTTTTTTTCTCTAATTTTATGGAAATCGCTCTTAATTGATCCTCCAAAGTAAATCATGACTTTGGGTTGATGATATGTATATGTTCAGCAGTTCAATTTCCTTCTCATTCTTTATCCCCTTTTCGAACTTTACGATTTAGAAGTTCAGTTCTCTCTCTCTTTCTCTTCCTACTTGCTCACTCTCTCGCTTTCTCTCATCTTCTCTAGTTTTTGAATTTCAAATGAGAGTTTATACTTATAGAGAGATGTTTGTTGCTTTGCCCGTTGAAGAGTAGTCGTTACTTTATTTAATGTCCTGATTTTAAAGATCTCTGATGTTAGCACTTATAGGTAAATGTCAGTTTACTTTCGGCTCTAATTTATTTTCAATATGCTAAAAATGACAATCATGTGGATGACATCATAATGTATTTCTTCATCTGATCTTTATCATAAACATTTAACAGTCAGCTGATATTCCAAAATCAAGCTAGCCAGTAGACACTGACATGTTCTGATTCCCAGATTTCAACTTTGACGTGGAGAGTTTGTATCAGGCTCTTAAATCTGTGACATGTTTATTTTCAATAGCCTGTCAGCTTTCAATGATCTAATCGTATAGTAGAAAAAATACGATCAGAGTGTCAATATAATTAATGTTCTTCTTCTTTTATACCATCATGTCTTCACAATACGAACTGAATCATTTTATACGATCTTGTCTTCACAATACGAACTGAATTCTTCTATACGATCTTGTCTTCACAATACGAACCGAATTCTTCTATACGATATTGTCTTTTTTATTTGAATTGAGTTTGCAATTCGATCATGTTGTTGCAATATAATCTAAATTTGCAGTGCGATTCGGCTTCTACTTTACGATCTGTCCTTGCAGTACAATTCAGTTTCTACTGTGCAATATAACTTTGCAATATGATTTAGTACTTGCATTACGTTTTAGCTGATGTTATGTGATCTTGATTTAGCAGAACGATCTGGTCATCTTTCCATACAATCGAACTTGTCTTTTACTCTGCGACCAGCTTTATAGATTCTGTGACTTAAATGTTCTACGATCTACACTTCTCCTTATGAACTTAGAGTAGCTTTTGTAACTTGCTCTATGAACTCTGAGAGTGTCTTCACAAACTATGAGCTTTGTACTATTTTATTCTTGCTTTCTTTGTCTGTAGTCATTCGAAGATCTTCTAGTAACTCTAGGTTCACTTCTTGAAAACTAAGACTTCTCCTTCTTGAGCTTAATCTTTTGACTCTTTTCAAGTTTGCTTCAGATTTATTTGCTAGAGAGTTCTTTGGTAAAGGTACCCCAATCACGTGTTGTAGTGATTTTACCTTCTTTTTTTTAATAGAGTTAACATTCCGTTCTTTGATAGATATGATGTTGAGGTAGCTTATTAATATTGTGATTCTGCAATCAGAAGTGGCTCAAAAATATTTGTAACTCAACGATTTGAGGATATTTGGTTCAGCTTCATTCTTTGATCTGAATCCTTCTATACGATCTTGTCTTCACAATACGAACTGAATTCTTCTATACGATCTTGTCTTCACAATACGAACTGAATTCTTCTATACGATATTGTCTTTTTTATTTGAATTGAGTTTGCAATTTGATCATGTTGTTGCAATATAATCTAAATTTGCAGTGCGATTTGGCTTCTACTTTACGATCTGTCCTTGCAGTACAATTCAGCTTCTACTGTGCAATATAACTTTACAATATGATTTAGTACTTGCATTACGTTTTAGCTGATGTTATGCGATCTTGATTTAGCAGAACGATTTGGCCATCTTTCTATACAATCGAACTTGTCTTTTACTCTGCGACCAGCTTTATAGATTATGTGACTTAAATGTTCTACGATCTACACTTCTCCTTATGAACTTAGAGTAGCTTTTGTAACTTGCTCTGTGAACTTTGAGAGTGTCTTCACAAACTATGAGCTTTGTACTATTTTATTCTTGCTTTCTTTGCCTGTAGTCAATCGAAGATCTTCTAGTAACCCTAGGTTTACTTCTTGAAAACTAAGACTTTTCCTTTTTGAGCTTAATCTTTTGACTCTTTTCAAGTTTGCTTCAGATTTATTTGCTAGAGAGTTCTTTGGTAAAGGTACCCCAATCACGTGTTGTAGTGATTCTACCTTCTATTTTTTAGTATAGTTGACATTCCGTTCTCTGATAGATATGATGCTGAGGTAGCTTATTAATATTGTGATTCTGTAATCAGAAGTGGCTCAAAAATATTTGTAACTCAACGATCTGAAGATATTTGGTTCAGCTTCATTCTTTGATCTCGAGTACATTTACTTTTTCAACAACTGTAAGGTTCCTCCTTTACCTCTTCTTTAGAGTCTTTTATACTTGTCATGCTGTAATGAGGTTGCTTGATAGAGCTCTTCATTTGTGCTGATCTTGTTAGATAACCTTTGCTTCTTCTGATCTTTTCTCCTTTTTAGAAGATTGTCTGATCTTACTAACTTTGTGCTTAAGCACTTTCCTTTATCAGTTTACTGATTGACATATGATCTCTTGTAATTCTCTTTTATATCCTTTGTGATTTTATTGACGATCCTTCAATATGCTCTTTACTCAACGATCCTGATATTTGCTCTGAGCTTTCCGAACTTTCATTTGATCATGTTCTGCTTTCCTCAATGATTTGTCTATTCTTTAATTGATAATCCTGCCATCGTAAGCTTAGTCATCTTACTTGATAATTTAACTGTTCTAACTTGTTCTTCAGAGTGAGTTGATCTTTGAGTTAGACTTTTCTGCTCAACGTGATGCCTTTTATTATGCTCTACGATTTAAGTTTGCTATACGATTCAGAATGAGCTTTATAAACTAGTCTTGTGCTCTGCGATTACTATATGATTTCTTCAATAATACGATCTTGTACTACAATTCTGAATTTGTTATACAATCTTACTGTTGCCACACTATCTTAAACTTGTTGTGCGATTTTACTGTAGTCGTACGATCTTGAACTTGATGTAAGATTCTGAACTTTGCAATCACAATCCGATCTTCATGAGTCGACCACTTAAGTCCTAATGTTTATACAATTTTTTTCTCAGAAGATCAACCTAACAAGTTTGATTTTTTCTAAACTAAGTCCTTGTACACTATAGATTAAGTAAGGACTTCACAAAAGTTACAGTTTTCAAATATACATTATCATTGGTATCAATTTTAAGTCCTTGTACAATACGTTTTTTTATAAGGACTGTACAAATTCCTTCTTCATAAACAGAATCATTTTATAGTTTATGCATTGAAATATATCTAACATAATACATTTCATTCTATGATTGTCATATATTTAACTATACGATCAACATCAATTCATTAACGATACGTTTAACTAAACGATCATCATTAACTATACGATCATTTTCATTGTTCAATTATCATAACTATACGATCATTATCAAATCATTAACCATTTACATTAACATGTTTCATAGCCTTTAGTTATGAACTCTAAATTGACCCCTCCTACAGACTTCTTCTTCTCTATCGTCACCCTGACCAAGACCAGGGAACCTAAATTTTGAAACCTAAATAAGATTCCTGTACGTCGAGTTTGGATGCAGACACCCTTAAGCAAGAAGGGATGGCACCTAGGCTGGGATGAGCCCCAAAAAATGCTCCACGGATATGAACGATTATCCAAAGAACGAAAGAAAGAATTACATGCCTTTAGCAAGAAGATCCCCACCGAACCCTGGAGCTTGGATATTCTCTCCAATGAACAATGGCTATTTGATCATAAATGTAAGTTCCCGAACCCTTTTTCTTTATGTAAATTAATCTATTTTACTCCTTTTCATCATCCTGACCTCTTTTCTTTATTTTATAGTAGTGTTAATCAAACCCTAAGTTCAAGCTCCATTTTCTCCCCTAAAAAGTCTCGATGCCATTTTTCGCACAGAAGAACCCATTCTTGACACTATCGAAACCCTTTCTAACCCAATTGATCCCCTTCCAACAACCACCAAACCCCCAATAATTCCTTTCCAACAACCCAATGTAGGAATAACTATATGGGTATGTGTAATTATATTATAAACCCAAGTTAATGATAAAAGGTAGTTAATGAATTAAATTGAATCAAGTCAAAGTACTTATATTAATGTGTATTAAAATTAGCACTACTGCCGCAGCGGTACGCTTCACCGCTACCGCTGCGGCGATGAAACTCGCTGGAATGTGAAAAATAGAACTACCGCCGCGGCGGTGGTAGTAATCACCGCCGCAGCGGTGATACGGACTGTTTGAAAATTTATAGTTTATTGAATCAAATTGAAGTATAAGTAAGTATGAGCATTAGGGTTTTAATAAAATAAACCCAAGATATGTTAAGTGCTAGTGATTTAATCGACTAACTCAATTAAGTAGTCCAATGAACTTATAAATAGCAAGTTTAATTGGATTATGTAATTAAGCTACTGTGTTTATTTAATAAACCCAATGAAGTAGCCTTATAGGATTTAATTAGTTAACCATATATGAAAAATATGATAAGTCTAAATAAACCTTGATCCAAGTTATAATTAATCAAGCCCAACGCTTGTTTTAATTAAATGTAACATAGGGTATTTAATGTTAGCCCAATGTAACAATTAAATTGAGCCCAACCAAATTTAATGGATGAACCCAATATATTTAAATCCTAGAGTCCAATGTGGAGCCCAAATGGTAGTCAAAATTGGTCAACATTTATATATATATATATATATATATATATATATATATATATATATATATATATATATATAGATGTATAAATGTATATTTAAGCTATAAAAATAAAGCAAAAATGGGGGATTAAATCCCATTTTGCTGAGATTTAGTGGTCCCCACAAGGGGGTGGCTTGATTTTGCTTGGTTGCTTCACTTGTACACAATATCAAAGTGGTTCACCACCCCTAGTCAATCACCTAGTCATTCAAGTGGTCAATCAATTCAATAGTAAGCATAATGAACTCCTAATTTGACTATGTTAGTTGATTAGTAGGAGTTGATGGTGATTAAGGGAGTGCTATATATAGCGAAGAGGGAAAGAGCTAGCAAATGTTAGTCATTTGCTAGATAGTTCAAGTGTTGTAGAGAGAGAAGCTCTAGAGAAAAATAAGAGCTACTTTGTGAGATTGATGATCCACCATGGAAAAATATTGGAGGATGATCAAGGTGGAGTCACAAGCCAAGATCATGTCAAGAGGAAGGATAACATCCATGTATAAAAGGTTAAAAAGTGCTCTAAACTTTATTTAGTTCATTTTTATAGTCTATATATGATTTAAACGGTTAAAATGTATTTTTAATCGATCAAAAGTTATTTTGATACTCTAGAAGTCTAAATCTATGATATATAGGTAGATTCATGGTTTAATATGTTTAGTACAAGTATTGGTATGTGTGGTAAGCAAATAAATGGAAGAAAATTCCATATTGTGTTACCGGTAAAACCCTAAGTGGTTCGATCTTAAAATTTCTTATCAAAACGTTTTCAAAAATTTGATTGAATCATAAAATATTGTAAAAAAAAGAAGTTAGGAAGACAAAAACAATAAGTTGGTATCATTTGGAGGTGTAGAGTTTATTTTATTCAAGTTTGAACCATTAAAACCAAGGATTTGTGATTTTAGTTTTCACTTTGTCCTTGTGAGCAGTTTTTAGTCTACTTCCGTTTAGAATTTGGATTTGTGATATAAAGAGAAATTGTAGAGGGGGAAATTCTGATGAGAATGGACTCAAGAATTACCCCAAAATATTTTAAAATGAAGAAGTTATGGCTGTCGGAGCGTCGGAGGGTCGAGCAGTCAAAAAGTTAACTTTCGGAGGAGTTGGCCGAGCGCCTACTGAGAGCCTACCAAGCGCCTAATCGCTTGAGCCGGCTGTTTCTGGGGGCAGATTTGGTCCGGGTCGGGTCGGGTCAGTCCGGGTCGAGTTTTTTATGAAATTTAAGTTGAAATACATATAAAATGAATGTATTTGAATATTAAATCAATTTATATTGAATCTATTAGTGATTAATTGGTATCTAAAGATATAAAATAAAGACTAAAGTTAACACAATTAAAAAGTTAAGTATTGGTAATGTTTGAAGAATATTAAAATATTATTAAATGATGAATAATATTAGTATAAGATTAAAATGTTATTAAATGTGTAATAACATTTGTATATGATGAAAATGTTCTTAAATAATTAATGTAATATCCCAGATATTTTCAAAATTTTATATAAGATCTTAATTAATTTAATTAAAGGTTAATATTTAAAACCTAGAATTTGAGAAGTAAGATGTGTAGAAAATGGGTGAACATTTTTTTTAACATAATTTATTTGTTAGAAATTAAATGTGAGAATATTTTAATGATGCATGTAGATAATTTATTAAGGAAATAAATTCAATTGAGAAGTGAAGATAATTATATTAATACGTATATACCTACAGTGTGGTGGTTAGCCAAATAAGAGGATGAGTAAGTTAATACTCAATTAAGCTAATAAATTAATTAGTTTAAATATGAAGTAAGAAGAAAAGTCATGTAATATAATTAATTGAGTTAATTATAGGAGTCATGAATTAAAGTTGTAATTAATAAGTAGAGAAGTTAGAATATTGTCTATAATGACAATATTAAGAAGTTAATTAATTAAGTAATTAACTTAATTAATAAGTTGTTATATGTGTTAGCCCAATATGGGAATACTTGCATGAAGATGGGTAATTAAATAATAAGCCCAAATATTATAGTCCAAGAGGTAATTAATATAAGTCCAATTAAATTATGTTGGCAAGTATTGTATATAATGTGGTGGTAATCCAATTAAATTAATTACCTAGCCCAAGTTATAAAGATGTGTGAGTTGTGTTGGATAGCCCAAATAATTAAATAAGGGAGCCCAATGCAAAATAAACTAGTAGCCCAAATATTGAGTCCAAATTTAAAAGTCAAATGTTGGTCAATATATTGGGAGAATAAATTCAAGTGTTGTTAAGTGTAGAGAATTAACTAATGTAGGGTTAATTGAATAACCCTAGTTGGTAGACAAGATAGAGTATTAACCAAACATGGGTTAAATGCTAGGTGAGTGAATTTGATGATGAGAATTAACTATGGATGAGTTAATTGAGTAACCCTAGGTAGCAAATAAATTAAAGATTTAACTATGCATGAGTTAGTTGTAGGAAAAATATTATAGATACAATTATGTATGTATATAATTCACCAAGGTAGAATTGGTAGGTAACCATGGGTTACATGTTGTAGAGAATTAACCATACCTTGGTTAATGGTTAGTAAAAATTGCAAGTATTATATTATATATAATAAAAATAAAGGAAAAATGGTGGAGTGTTGACCAAACATGGGGTCCCACTTGGAGATTGAGTAAAAATGTATGTTGCTTATATTCAATTTAAATTGGTTAATTCAAGTTATGATGTAATTTAAATAAAAGGTTATTGGTGAATATGTAGAGATATATATGTTGAAAGTATATGAATTGGTAGAGAGTTAACCAATGTTGGTTAAATGAATTAACCTTCTTTGGGTTAAGTTGTGTAGAATGTGTAGACATATAAAATATGTATACATATTTGGTGAGAGTTAACCAAGCATTGGTTAATTGTTGAAGGATGAGAAGTTTTAACTAAAGTTGAATTTGGTAGATCAACCCTAGGTCACTTGATGTGTTAGTAAGTTAACCACATTGTGGTTAATTGTTGGAAGATGTGTGGATGATCAATTGAGACCATGGTTGATAGTTAAGTTAACCTAGGTTACAAAAGTAAGAGATTTAACCACACATTAGTTAAGTGTTGGAGAATGATTGCTTTTTCTTTACTCCATTGCTTGCTTGGAAGTTATCTTGATGTAAGTCAATCACCTTGTCATTCACAAGGTCAATCACTCCAATAGTAATTACAATTAGCCCATAAATTGACCAATGTTAGTTGATTAGTAAGAGTTAATGATAATTAAGGGTGTGCTATAAATAAAGTGCTCCACACATTGGCTATGTTTGTTAGCCATTTGTTTAGAATTTCTAGAGAGAAAAGAGAGCTCTTGGAGAGAAAAACAAGAAAACACTTGTGAGTTGAAGGAGATTGCTAGAGGAGGAGCTTGGTGGATGGCACATAGCTTCATAACATACGTTGGAAGAAGAAGAAGAAGAAGAGCATCCATATCCAAAAGGTTAAAAAGTGTTCTAAACTTTCCTTAAGTTCATATTTGTAGTCTAGATATGATTTGAACGGTCAAAAAGTATTTTTAACCGATCAAAAGTTATTTTGATAATCTAGAAGTCTAAATCTATGATATATAGGTAGATTCATGGTTTGATAGGTTTAAATCATGTATTAGTATGAGTGGTATGCAAATAAATGAAAGCAAATTTCATATTGTGATTACCGGTAAAACCCTAAGTGGTTCGATCTTTAAATTTCTTTTCAAAACGTTTTCAAAAATATGATCGAACCATAAAATGTTGTAAAACAAGAAGTTAGAAAGACAACAACACTTAGTTGGTGTCATTTGGATGTGTAAAGTTTATTTTATTCAAGTTTGAACCTATAGAACCAATGATTTGTGAAGTTAGTTTTCACTTTGTCATTGTGAGCCATTTTTAGTCCAGTTCTGTTTGGAATTTGGATTTGTGATCTAAAGAGAAATTGTATAGGAGGAAATTCTAATGAGAATGGACTTAAGAATCACCCCAAAATGTTTTAAAATGAAGAAGTTATGGCTATCGGAGCGTCGGAGGGTCGGACAGTTTTTGTGTTGAGCGCCCCGGCGCCCAGATTTGGCCTGGGTTGAGCGCCCCGGCGCCCAAAGCAGAATGTTGAAGTGTCCAGGTCGGGTCGGGTCAGTCCGGGTTGGGTCGGGTCGATCCGGGTAGAGTTTTTAATGAAAATTTAAGTTGAAATAACTGTAAAATGAATGAGTTTGAATTCTAAACCAATATATGAAGTTTGTTAATAACTAATTGGTATCTAAATGTATAAAATAAAGACTAAAGTTAACACCATTAAAAAGTTAACTATTGGTATTATTTGTAGATGATTAAAATATTATTAAATGATTAATAATATTAGTGTATGACTAAAATGTTATTAAATGATTAATAACATTAGTAAATGATTAAAAGGTTATCAAATGGGTAATAACATTACTACATGATGAATATGTTATTAAATAATTAATGATATTAATAAGTGATTAAATTATTATTAAATGGATAATAATATTAATATGTGAGTAAAATATTATTAAATGGATAATAATATTAATATGTGATTAAAATATTATTAAATGGTTAATAATATTAATAAGTGATTAAAATATTATTAAATGGTTAATAATATTGATATGTGATTAAAATATTATTAAATAATTAATAATATTAATAAGTGATTAAAATATTATTAAATAGTTAATAATATTAATATGTGATTAAAATATTATTAAATGATTAATAATATTAATGAGAGATTAAAATATTATTAAATGATTAATAATATTAATAAGTGGATAAAATATTATTAAATGATTAATAATATTTGAACATAGTTGTATATTATCAAAGGTAGATAATAGTTTGAAGTATTCGGTACATTATTAAATGTCCGAATCATTAAGTTATGTAAAAGAGGAAAGTTTAATCGAATTAAACAAATATAAATAGTTCATTTGTGACTAATTTAGACAACTTATTAAAAAGTACATCGTACGAAGAACGTGTAAGGAATACATAAATGGTTAAAGTGTACCCGACATGTCCAACTAGATTTGGGCTAGGGTTTTTGTTCAGAACTTAAGGGTTCGATTGTAGGACATCTTAAGAGTTACTAATTTGAAGTTAAGGTCTTAAGTTAAGACTAATTAATGGTCCTGGTAGCTAATGATTATGTCAATTTGTTATATAAATTGTAGGTTGAGTAAATGACGCAAATAGGCGTAAATGGTAGAAGCTGCCATACAAGTTTTTCAGAACTTGCTCCTATGTGTATTAACATGCTGCCATGTGATATTTAATTGTTGTTAAGATAATCTAATGATGATTTTGTGATATGTGAAACGCATGAAGTATGATTACATGAAAAATATGTATAAGAATAAAGCAGGATTTGCTAAATGCTAGTTAGTTATTGTATGAAATGCCTGAGGAGCAGGATGTAAGTATAAAATGCATAGTATGTTTAAAATGTGAAGCATGCAATGTGTTATGTGTAACTGTTAAACTTGTTGAGCCGTCGTGCTCACTCTTGCTTAAAACCAATATTTTCAGATAGTGCAAGTTAGGTGAAGTTTTCGATAAAGATCAAGGAATAGGAAAGTATAATACTTTCACTGAAGATCTAGATGTCTATTGTAGATATCAGTCCGAATTGGACAGATAAATGATTGAGTAGTATACGAATTAGTTGGTATATTATATGAGTGTTAAATACTCAATTTGATTGTAATAGAATGTCGTATCATGTATGATATTGAGACATACTAGGAATGTATAAAGATTGCGATTCTGGAATAGAAAGAGTTGTTGTGAAATTGTAAATAAATGGTTATTCACCAATTATTATATTGTTGCAATTCATGAACAATAAGTAAAAAGTGGTACTCGTGTTGAACCGGATCCGAGGTTCAAGGAACCCGGATTTGGGGTCGTCACAATTAAGACATTATTAAATAAGTAAATTATTATTAAATGGTTAATAATATTAATAAGTGATTAAAATATTATTCAATGGTTAATAATATTAAGAAGTGATTAAAATATTATTAAATGTAATAATATTAATAAGTGAGTAAAATATTATTAAATGGTTAATAATATTAATATGTGATTAAAATATTATTAAATGGTTAATAATATTAATAAGTGATTAAAATATTATTAAATGGTTAATAATATTAATATGTGATTAAAATATTATTAAATGGTTAATAATATTAATAAGTGATTAAAATATTATTAAATGATTAATAATATTAATATGTGAGTAAAATATTATTAAATGCTTAATAATATTAATAAGTGATTAAAATATTATTAAATGCTTAATAATATTAATAAGTGATTAAAATATTATTAAATGCTTAATAATATTACTAAATGATTAAAATATTATTAAATGCTTAATAATATTAATATGTGATTAAAATATTATTAAATACTTAATAATATTAATAAGTGATTAAAATATTATTAAATGGTTAATAATATTAATATGTGATTAAAATATTATTAAATGCTTAATAATATTAATAAATTATTAAAATATTATTAAATGCTTAATAATATTAATATGTGATTAAAATATTATTAAATGGTTAATAATATTAATAAGTGATTAAAATATTATTAAATGGTTAATAATATTAATAAGTGAATAAAATTTGATGAAATGGTTAATAATATTAATAAGGGATTAAAATATTATTAAATGGTTAATAATATTTGAATGTAGTTGTATATTATCAAAAATAGATAATATTTTGAGATATTTGATACATTATTAAATGTTCGAATCATTAAGTTATGTAAAAGAAGAACGTTTAATGGAATTAAACAAATGTAAATAGTCCATTTGTGACTAATTTAGACAACTTATTAAAAGTGGGTCGTACGAAGATTGTATAATGAAAGCGTAAGCTGGTTAAGCAGGCTTGATATGTCCAAACTGTATTTGGACTAGGGTTTTGTCCGGAACTTAAGGGTTCGTTTGTCGGACATCTTAAAAGTTAATAATTTGAAGTTAAGGTCTTAAGTTAAGACTAATTAAAAGTCCTGGTAGCTAATGATTATGTCAATTTGTTATATAAATTGTAGGTTGAGAAAATGACGCCAATAAACATAAATGGTAGAAGCGACCAGACAAGTTTTTTCAGAACTTGCTCCTATGTGCCTTAACATGCTATGATGTGATATTAAATTGTTAATAGAAAGATATTGATGATAATTGTGATATGCATGAGGTATGATTACATGTAGATTATGTATAAATATGAAGCATGAATTGCTAGGTGTTATATGTGATGCATGAGCAGTATGATATAAACTGAAATGCATAAAAAGCATGATGTAAGTATAAATTGCAGAGTATATGTGAAGCATGTAATGTGTTATGTGTATCTGTTAAACTTGCTGAGCCGTCGTGCTCACTCTTGCTTAAACCAATATTTTCAGATAGTACAAGTATTTGAAGTCTTGATAAAGATCAAGAAACAGGAATGCATATTATATTCACTGAAGGTCTAGCACGACCATTGTAGATATCAATCCGAATTGGACAGGTAAAATGATTGTGTAGTATAACAATTGGTTGGTATGTAATATGAGTGTTAAATACTCAAATTGATTGTAATAGAATGTCGTATCATGTATGATATTAAGACAGACTAGGAATGTATAAAGATTGCGATTCTGGAATAGAAAGAGATGATGTAAAAATTGTAAATAAATGATTATTTAGCAATTATAATATTGTTGTAATTCATGAACAATAAAGAAAATGTAATACTAGTGTTGAACCGAATTCGAGGTTCGAAGGACCCGGATTCGGGATCGTCACATTGGTTATTTAAAAAAATAAAAATAAAATTATTTCTCTTCACCCGCTAACATAGAAATAGTTTTTTTTTTAATGCAAGTTGAAGTTGGTTATTTTAAAAAAAAAATTAATTTAATTCTCTCCACCTGCTAACATAGTTAACGAGTTGGAATATAATAATAATAATAATAATAATAATTATTATTATTATTATTATGCAATTTCAAGTTGCTACTTTAAAAAAAAAAACAAAAAAAATCTCTCCAACCGCTAACTAGGTTAGCAGGTAGTATATAATTATTTTTTTTCCCTAATCCTACCCGTTGACTATGTTAGCGGTTTGTAGAAAAAAAAATAAAATTTCTTCCACCCGTTAATTTAGTTAGTGACATGCATTTTTTTATTTTATTTTTTCTCCTGCACACTAACTTAGTTAGCGGTTGGAGATATATCTCTTTTCTCGGATCATTATTTAAACGGAACCAGATGTGTTTGTTGAAATAATAGATATAGCAAGTGCTTGTTACGGATCATTCCCCATATATATATGTGTGTGTGTGTGTGTAGTTAGTTAAGTTGCATGTGTTATGAAATATAAGTATATTTTATAATTCGTTCTCATCAAAGAAAGCCATTATTATAATTCGAAAGGACTAATAAGGAGACAATAATATATAAAAATAACATACACTACCAATTAATACCAAATCACAGTTGGTAAAATTTTAATCATGAATAAGTAAAAGATGTGTATAGATCAAGGCAATAAGAAACTTTTCTTTTTGCAATGTGCCCTTGGAATCGGAACATAGCTGATATAACTTAGACGAAACACAAGACAAGTGGCACAACCTAGCTACTTGTGTGTAGAAGTACTTAACTCGAAATATAATTAGACAATAACAATAATAACAATAACAACAACAACAACAACAACAACAACAACAACAACAACAACAACAACAACAACAATAATAATAATAATAATAATAATAATAAATCCAACGAATTTTCATTATATAATAGTGTCCATCTATGGTTGATCATCATCACCCTCTAATTTGAAGTGCTTGTGGTTGAGATCTTCCGTTATTTCTTTTTCCACTTCCACTTCTTAACTTTCTTTGTGGAGATTCCGCACCACCACGCGTCTGAAAGTTATACCAAAATACTATCTGAGAATCAATTGAGTTGGTTAATTATTTTTATTTATTTAAGTTAAGTAAAGTTTGAATCCATATTTAAAATATATATATATATATATATATATATATATATATATATATATATATAGACCCAAACCGAATAAACTATTTTTGAATCAGATTTTTCATTCCAAATCCAAATCCCTTTATTTATGCAGCTCGACTATTGACGTATCTTTATGCAGCTCGCCCTACACTTTGCTATTCACTTGGCTTCAAAAGTGACGATTGGGGGGCCGTGTAGGCGGAGATCCGGTATTTTCTGAATCCTTATGTACGGCGCTTACTCTATCAATTAGATTCTTTACTTTATCAATTAGATTCTTTATCCATAGAATAAAACAGCTACGCATATCTCTTTCTTCACTTCATATTTCGACTTCTATGATTTTTTTTTTTACTACAGTTGATAAAAAAAAACTAAGATTAGAAGTAAGAATTACCAAAAAATTAATAAAATTCATAAGAACGATCTTTTTTATCTCATAAGAACGATCTTTTTTATCTTACGCTTTAACAAAATAATTTTATGATACCAGTTAGAATTTAGGTCTCTCTGATTCAACTAGGACGAGAATTCCACTAAGAATTTCTTCCTCTAAGAGAGATCGTAGGAAGACAGAAATCTCTACCTTCATCAACTTCATCCATCAGAAAGATGCCTTAATTGCTATGAAAGTTGTAGAATATATGCTTTCATTGGATGCGCCAATATACACAGTACACGACAACTTTATATCAAAGATTTCATAAGTGAGGCAAAATAATAAAATAAAATTATATAAAGGTTATTTAAAAAATTATTTGATATTATATAACAGTAATATGTCAAGTGAATAAATTAAAAGAAAATTAAGATATTTTAATTATATTAATAAATTTATTGTGATTAATTAAATAATTTTACCATAAAATGATAATTACAGAATTTGTCAAAACTATTCAAATTCTTTGATTTTTTTCTTATTATGTTGCCTATATTATTGCATGGTGTATAATAATAATTTTAAAAACAGTATATATATAAAATAAAAATCATTCTTTTTATTCCAAAAGTATAGGTACATTTTAAATTTTAAAATTAATTTGCAAAAATTCTAAAATTCATAATAATATGAAATTATATAGTTCTTATACAAAACTTTACAAAAATTGTAAATTAACTATAGCATACAACTAATTATCATATTTACTATTTTTTAAACTTAAATTAAATTACATCAATTTTGAATATTAATTTAAAAAACTTGAACGTGTCTCGAAATTTGAAATAGATAGAGAGCAAAAGCTTGTTCTAAATTCGGACTTTTTAAAACTATAATCCCTTTGTTGTAATCCCATACTGATATTTGTAATCAATTTGTGAGATGAAAATTTTGCAAATCGATAATGAGTTAGTCAATTTAGAGAAATTACAAAAATTATCAATTTTTAAAAACTTACTAGTAATTATAAGATTTTTGTTTATTTTAAAAATTAAATGAATCACACTAACTTCAAATTTATAAGAATCTCCAAACAATTGAATATAAATCCCTCTGCATAGAAAATCTAAAATTTTTAGAGAGAGTGTATTAAAAATTTTAGAAAGAGGAAGAATGTATAAAACATTATAGATAGAAGGTGAAATAATATAGAAATTAAATATCATGAATAATTTATTTAATTAGACTATAATAATAGTAAGCTTGAAATTTTAAATATGGGTTGATGTATATTTAACCTATAATTATATAGTTACAACTGATACATCACATATTAAAAATAAATAATGTGGTTTTAATTCTTAAATGGAATTATAACTAAATTTTGTAAATCAAAACTAATCCATGACCATATTTTGTCGAACTTAAAGTCTGATTATGCCTAAACATCCACACCGTGACCCAATCATTATGCTTAACAAAGTGATGGTCGTGACTTAATTTTCATACATCTTCTTCCCCCAAAGTTTAAACACCATCTCCTTATACTCCCTCCCCTCTATATCATACGTAGTCACCGTAATTACTTCCTCTGGATCCTCCCCTTCCTTCAAAATTGGCAAGAAATAATTATTAACAAAATCCTTGTTTAATGATAACCTACTCTGATCATCCTTTACCTTGCTTTCAGTCAACAGTTTTTCAAAAGGCCTGTTTTACTCATTCTATTTCTTCAATTCAAATGTAACGCAAGTAAAAAAATAAAGTCCAAATCATTAATGTTACGTTTAGACTTGATAGAATGAAATGAGTGAATGAATAGAATAAAAACGAACCATATGTAGCTTGATTGAACCTTTGGAGTCCAAAGGACCAAAAACCTTCCTTGGGGCTTCTGATCAATATATCCTGTTGTAGGGAGAATTGGAGTCACCCCACGAGATTGGGGCCCATACCCGTGGCCCACATTGAGATCGGAAATAGATACAGGATCGCTGCTGTTGACAGCCACCATAATAACCTGCATACCCTGTGTTCTCCATATGAATCGGAACGTGGGTAACCTGCCTAGCTGGAGTCCTACTGCGGGAAGTACATTTGAAGTATCATTCACGGCATAGAACTCAAATTGGAGGGTACTCCCCAAGTCATGAGGAATTTGGTTCGATCCATTCTGTATAGCACATGGAACTAGTCCAAGGCCTTCTTCCTTTTTAACTTCATTCTTGAATCAGCCGAATAGAATCATTCCCTGGAACTAGTAGATAGAGACATTCATTATGGGACACAGATTATTGTGAGACTAGCCAGGATGACATGACATGCACCTCACTAAAATATGCACATATATATTAACATACAAGTCATTTTGTGTGAGGTAGGGGGGCCTGGTTGAATTTCGGATTGAACCAATCAAGTATTCCAATTGGAGTTCGGAAATGGAGATGAATTATACATGAAAATTTATCGTTTCGATTTGATTATGAGCCACTTGCATTCATAGTAATAACTATAAAAGTGACTATCAATAACAGAGTTGTACCCGTAGAGGAACATTAATTATTAAGGCCCGTTAAACCATACTCAAAATTTTGGTTTATCTAAAAAACAATATGAATATTTATGTTCTATTTAATTCTGACTTCAGTTTTAATTCCGATGATCAAATTAATAGCAAACGTAATGTGCACATGCTGCATATTTATTTTTAACTAAATAAAATAAACAACTTAGCTTTAGATGTCGTTATGAGATGTCAGCTTCAGAATATGTATTGCCACAATTTTAATTGAAATCCAATCCAATAATTGATCCGGCATGTTGCTTCTCCCTTATTCGCCATAAAAGTATTTTAGAAAAATTAAGTGATTTAGAATTGAATTTGTGATACTTCTTCTAACGCCGATGTTAACGCCAAACTTCTTCTAACGCCAAATTTTATGTGGCTCGCCCAAATCACCAAAAAACAAGCAACATGCACAATGAACAAGTCGAGGGATAGCTTCAGCGTTAGAATCAGTAAAGACCAAAAACATCACTTATGATTGTATTTATAGTTGCTTAGCACCTTATGTCTATGCGCGACTGAGATCAAGTAGGATTAGAAGTCCTGACTAGAATCCCATTGTGACTGTAATTATTATCGGGTCAATCTTAATTCCTTCCAATTACGGAAATATAGTTTGATTAGGAATTCTAAGTAAATTTGGACTTTGACCCTCCTAATATATCAAACTGTCAAAGGATACTATAATGGGCATGTCCCTGTACCAGGCCCATTGAAGTGTGTTAAGTGTAGGCCAGCACCTGCACCGGGCCGTGAATAATTGTGGGCCGATACCGAATCTAAACCCTAAATAATTATATCCCAATAAGAATAACTTGTGAATGTTGCGGTCTAAGCCACGAATATCTAGTTCTTTTAGAGTTGTACATTGTGGACTCTCCACCTATTTTTTTGGATTGAGGTGTGGATATAAAATATACTACTACGTGAACACAATAAAGCAATTTTTGGTTCTTCAACTTCGATATTGTACTAGCCTAGCCTGTATGATATGGTTGCTAGAATAATGCATTGGGAAACTCTTGTGCGAAGCATGTTTTTGTTATATATGCAGTTTACTGAATGTATACAGCTGATGCTGCTACTACTTCTACTGTTTATATTTGAAGCACTTTCTTTTTGGGCATTCATTTTTGGTATTTATATTTTCTGGATCTTGTTTAAACAGAAAAGACTACTGCTTTGGTTTTGAGGCTTTTGATTTCACGGCCCACAATTTTAAGCTAAGATTAAAAATGTAAACATTTGTTTTAATTTGGTTTAGAGGCTTTTGTTGTACATTGAGGTTGTTCTAGATCCAAGACATAAATTTGCATTTGTGGAATTTTCTTTTAATTCATTGTATGGGAGTGGGAGTGAAATGACAAATAAAATGATAAAATCGGTGCATGATGTCATGGGGGAATTGTTTAAATGTTATAGTCTCAAATATGCTTCTCAAAGTGCATAATCATCTCAAAGTGCACAACTATCCCAAACTACACAAACTAATGTGTCTAGTGAAAGTTTTGATGTGCATCGTCGAGAAAGGACAAGGAAGAGGATGACGGAAAAATTAGTAAAACACATTGCGGATGTTCAAGGAGGGGATAATACCGAATTAGATAAGTATTTGAGTGAGCATGTTGATCAAACGACTTCAAATTTTAATATTTTGGGTTGGTGGACAAATAATTCTCTTAGATTTCACATTCTCTCTCAAATGGCTAGTGATGTATTGGCGGTTCCTATGTTAACCGTTGCTTTCGAGTCGGCATTTAGCACCGGTGGGCGTGTACTTGATCCATTTAGGAGTTCTTTAACTCCTAGAATGGTACAAGCTCTTCAAGATTGGTTTCGTTCAAGCAAATAACCAATGTCCATAGAGGAGAACTTAGATTCACTTGAAACAATTTAGAAAGGTAATTTTTAATTTTAAATTATTTAGTTTTCATCTATTATTGGGTCTTTTCTATATGAATATATGCGTACAAGTATACATGATCAACAATTAATATAATGATAAAGTCGAGTGTCGAACTCACAGGAAATTAAAAATAATTATTACCAAACACTAATTTTATATCAAATTAATTCTATTTAAATAATCGCAATTTAATTATAAAATAAACTAATTAAAATTATTAACTAAATTAAACTAATGAAAATGCTTAAATCAAATTAAAATCTCGTTAAATCAAATAGTTAAGATCATAATTTTTCGAATACTTCATTTAAATCTCGTTACTCTCTTTTTAATTAATTAACTATATAGAATTGTTAACTGAGAATGTCTAGCTATTTATTAATCTTTTTCAAGAATTAATAAAAAGATTTATTCCAATTAAGTTGCTATATTGCTATGCAAAATAAATTGAAATAAACTCAGTAAGATCCAACTCTTAACAAAGTTACATGTGACATATAGATATATTCATCCTACACACTATTATGCTACTATTCCTAGAAAAAAATCAACAAATTCACATGTTATTATATTCGAATCAAAATCTATAATCCACTTTTGATTTCATATAGATTATCCCAATAATTAATCACAATTAATTAATACATTAACGCACAAAATAATTATAAACACTATAATCCATTCGTTAACTTCATATAGATTACCACATTAATGAATGCAAATAATTACATACTTGAATACACAAAATATGATAAACAATTCAATTATAATCAATTTAATTCAAAAATAAATTAATTAATTTAAACTACACATTGGGTTCAATTGCAATTTCAATAAAAAATTAGCTCAAAACTAAATAATTAATTATCCACAAATAATTCAACATCTCACAATACAAAAATTAAAAGTAAAAGAAGAGAAATCAAATATGTGTTGATATCCGTTTGTCACTCGGATTACAGTCTCCATTTTTTAAGCTTCGCCTTCAATTCTTGAATCCTTCGCGTTGAATATTTGCCCCTAAAACTACTCCTAAATTACTATAATATAATATATTATGTTCTAACCTAAAATATTCTGCTGAAAATAAAAAGTTATATAGTGTATTTATAGACTATAATAATTCTAAACTAATGTGGAAAAGAAATCCAATTTGAAATCAAATTAATGCTTAATTCCACGAATAATCCTGTTTTTGCCATTAATGCGTTGCCAAACACGCCCTAACGAGGCGTTGACCAAAGTCAATGCGCGCGGATGTGAACCAACCTAGGCCGCGCATGGCGCACCCTTTCCTTGACTGCCCAGTGCCCGCGAAACGACACCGTGTGAACCATTTATTGCTGATTCTGATCATCCACGCATGGCGCGGGTTCTGTGCACGCCCAACACGCCTAACGGCATCGTTCCCCCCGTAGCGCTATTTACTCCTCGCGCGCATGGCACGTTTGTCGCCCTTACTGATTATTTACGAGATTACCACTGCCCCTTTATTTACAGTTATGCCATTCGTGGAAATTACAAAATTGTCATTCCACTTTTAAATTCTACAAAATAAAATATAAAATGATTAAAAATGATATAAAAATACTAAAACTAATAATAATGCATAAAATTAAATAAAACACTTAAATTACTAAAAATACTTAAAAATTTACAAATAATTAAGTCTAAAAATATTAAATAAATAGATATAAAATTCAATTATCAAATACCTCAAAACTTAACACTTTGCTTGCCCTCAAACAAAACAAGAATAAAACAAAGACTCTACTAATTCAACTAAAATTACTCAAACAATGAATCAATATGAATTTTAACTTTAGCCTCAAAGATTTTTTAAATAATAACTTAAAGAAAATTTAAAAATTATGCAAAATCTAAAATTTCAACGTATTTATTAATCTTACTCTACGTAAGATCCTTCGTGTGTGTGTGAAATCCAAATGTATCAAACTAGTGGGGAAAAAAACTTAGATTCGTTCACATAATTAAATGTCTTATAAAATATATCAAAAAATACATATACAACAAAATTCTATATTTTTATTTTTCACATCACTCAATGCTAATACATGCAAATATAATTTAGGGGATCAAAAGTTTTTAATCTTTTAAGCACCACTAGGATTATTAATTTCTTTGAAGCTTTTTTTCTTCAATTAAATGGATGCATTTTATGCTTCATCCCATTTTTTTTTCTTTCTCATTTTTTTTTTCAACCTCAAAGAGTGCATTTTATACTTCATCTCACCAGCGAGTGCGTTGCTTTCTTCACATAACTCTCTTAACTTCTTTTTTTCTCCACAAGATAAATTAATTTTAATAATCCTAAAAAATTACCTAAATCATCTCTCTTAAATTATATTTTACCACAATTTCGCTTCAAGTTACGATCAAATAAAAATATAGAATTCAAAAATACCTATCATGAGCATTTAACCAAATAAACTCCATTTAAGTTAAAACTAGCTCAAACAATTGGACGTGTGCGTAAAAATTTAAAGGATCTCAAATAAAATAATAACAAATAAAAAGTCAAAATTTAGACTAATCAAAATTTTTCCATTTTTCAAAAGTTATTAAATAAAAATCAAACTTTTATCATCGACCAAAAATTTAATTCAATTAATTCATTGCCCAAGAGAGTTTACCTAAAAACTAAGTTACCCCATTTTCATAGGAAACACGATTGCACTTAGTATGTACAACAAGCCTTTAAATCCCATGTTTACCTCAAGTGGATGACTTGTGTCTCGTGAGGATTTGCAGTGAATGCACCCATAAAATTCCAAAATTTAAACTACAATAAAACCTAGAAATTAAAAAATTCTTTCAAATTTACCCACACTCCTAAATTTAAAACAGACATTGTCCTCAATGTAAAAAATAAAGAAAATTAAGAACAAGGGACTCCCCTGAATATGTAGCATTTTTTCTCCTTTTCATCTGCTAAGCTTGGATTGCATTGAATAAACTTGAAACAAAACAAAAATTTTAATATAATATTAAAACAAATAACTAAATAACTAAAATTAAACTTGGGTTACCTCCCAATAAGCGCTTGTTTTAAAGTCTCAGCCTGACTATTCCCTTTTCTCAATCAGGCTCCATCGCAAAAATTATTTTTTCATGCCTCATTTTTTGTCTTTTCTTTGATCTCCATGGCATCCTTGAAATATTGCAAACCACCCCCAAACTTGAATTCATCCAAGTTATCAAAGTCTTTAACAAAGTCAACCCGATAGCACTCCTCAAAATTCTGAATTTGTTGCACGAAAGACACAATTGAATTTTTTTTAAATACCTTTCAAATTTAAAACTTGATCATCCTCATCATTCTCTTCCTCTTTCCAAACCTTGCTTCTCTTATTTTCAACCACATCATCATCTTCCTCATCCGAACGAGACCTCTTAAGATTTACTTTTTTAGCCTCTTAAAACTCCTTGTCATTTTATAATATAACTGCCTCACATTGCTCTTTACCTTCATCATCAAGATTTATCTCTGTATTGGTAGATAACATATTGTGAATGCAACTGTTGACTAGAGTTACAAGTTGTTCCCTTCGAATCTCATCATCTTTCATTTGAATCTCCCACTCTCGCATTGATTCTTCATTGCATTTAATACTCATCTCGTTATACTCTGTAATCCTCTCAAGAATTTTCTCACAAGTTGATATTTTCTCTTACTGAGGTGGAGGTTGTTGATACGAGAATTCGTAAGATTGAGGTGGATACGAAAATTCTGGCGGATATGATTGTTCTGGAGCAAAATATTGGGGTTGATCATTATTATTCCATGAATGATTCGTATAATCCTGCCAACCCGGATGATAGCAATTTGGGGTGTAACTAGGCTGCTGATTATAAGTATTCTGAATGGACTGTCTCGCAAGCGCGTCAATCTACCTTTCTATTTGGAATATGCATGTGAATGTTATTTCTTTATTATAAGATTTGATGATGTGTTTTAAAAGATAAATGAATCAATATGCAAATATGTCTGCATTGATGAAAGATGTAAAGTCCTTAATAGTTAATAGACATTATGTTCTAAGGACTTAGATTGACAAGGTCAAATTTGTTAAGTTGATCTCATATGAGTTAATAGCATTGTACAGTCCTTCAAAAGATCACTATGTACAAGGACTATGTATAGAAAGATCAAACTTGTTAGGTTGATTTTAAATTGTAAAAGATAGGCCTGATCGACCGAAAAAAACAACAGTTTGGCAAGAGAGTTAAAGCAAGAATCGTAGACTACACTCACGATCGTAGAGTCTGCAAGCCATCAGCATAGCCAGTCATACACTCACATTTCCAAAGCAGAATCATAGAGTGTCTACTTAAAGATCATCAGTATGAAGACCTTGAATGACCGGCAAGCAAACAGAAGATCCAAGCACCAACTCCATCAGCAAAGACTGATTGAGAAGTGAAGAGTCATTCAGATAGAAGTCTTATGAAATCACTCAAAGGAAGATCGTAGAGTCTTCCAGGAAGATCGTAGAGTCTGCCAGGTAAACGCAGAATAAGGCTCGAAAAATTGAAGAGTCCTCTCGATAGATCGTAAAGTTGTCTCAGCATCGTAGGGCTAACTCTCGGAATCGTAGAGTCCATATAGACAGTCACTCTACGATTTTCTTAATCTTGTCTACGAACCAAGCAGAGTCAAAGGGCAACCTCTACATAAGTTTTCAGAATCATGACAACAATTCTCATAAGGATTATTCAGAAGGCTGTCCTTGAGCTGTCAAACAAACTGAACGAAGATCTCGTACATCTATAGCATTTAGCCTTAACTGAGATCGTAGAGTAGTTCAAATCATAACTCTACGATTGCACTACGACTTACACCACAAGTCAGATCGAAAAATTGCAAAGCTAAGTTGTAGAATGATAAAGCAAGCTCAGAAGTACAACGTTCAAGCAATCGAGCTGAAGATATTCAAATGCTACCTGTCATAAACAACCTTTGATTATACGGCAGAGAATGCAACTGAATTTCGTAGAGCAGTCATCTACAATAAAGATCTTGCACCTAAAGGTTCATAGAGCAGTCATCTATGACATATAGAACCAAGCAGTTCGAGCAAGCCTGAAGTTCATAGAGCAATCCTTTATGATAAGAAATCATCTGTTAAAGCTTAAACCAGATCATAGACTTATGCTCTATATATATAAAGTAAAATGAAGATTACGAAGAATGAGAAGCATATCGTCAGGACCGCAAGGCTCGGATAAAATCGTAGAGTTAGTAAAGTCAATCACTCTCTGATCTACAAAGAAGCCTATGACAAACAAGATCGTAGAGCTACATAGCAGAACCAGCAGATGACTCAACGATCAGAAGTAAGAAGCTACAACTGGATTGATCGTCGAGTACTTAAGGGCCAACAAGGATTGAAGACATCTAAGCACTTAAGTTAGTAGTCTCAAAATGAGTTGTTAATTACTTCAGAAACATCCACGTCAACACTTCTAAGGCATCTGCTATAGAAGAAGTCAGAAATGTCAGAATACTGACTTATGCGTGCTGAGTGTCAGACCAAAGACTTCTAGTATCATGCATCAGGCTCAAGAAATCAGAAGACTGTGTCCCAACGATCATATTCTCTAAAAGACCTGTCCACTCTATGAAGACTGGGAAGAACCCAAGACTGACATCTCTCTCCGGGGTTAAAGAAGACAAGTCAACAATTCAGAGTCTGCAGAGCACTAACACTCTGACTAAATGAATAAAGTATTCATAAAGAAGTCTGAAACTAAACATGCTTCAACGGGAGGATTTGCTACAGAAAGATTTGCTACAGGAAGATTTGTAACAAGGAGATCTACAACGGAAAGATATTTCAAAGATCTACATAAAGAGCAAAATCTGGTAAAAGAAAAAAAGGTGAATAAGCAAGATATACATACACGACCTAATCTGTTGAATAGTTTTTCACCAAGAAAAACGGAAAATGCCGAAGGGCTGACATATGAGTTAAGAATCGAAGGATCAAAGAAGCCAATAACACTTTGAGAAAAGAGGAGTACAGAATGGGATTCTGTGTGAAAGACAAGCTAAGTGTTCAACACAACTGCTGAGCAAAAAGCTTATTGAAAGAACTCAGCAGTACATTTCGGGTGATCATGGGTAGTTGCTGAATACAGAAAGAAGAAGAACATCAACGACAAACATCAGCAGCATTCAAAGGTTGATCACAAGCAGCTGCTAAACACCTAAAGATGAAGAAGAGCAAATGTTTCACTTAACAGCACAACTCAACAAACAAACAACTCAAGTCTGCTGGACTTAATGAGGGTCATAGTGTCTCGGCATGGAGAACTAAAGAAATCAAGTTTGCTGAACTTGTTGAGTACCAAAGGGTTCAAGAGATTCTAAGTCTGCTTGGCTTAGTCTACAGTCCCAAAGTTGCTGGCTTTGATGAGGGCAATAGTGTCCTAGTCTTAATGTGACTGAAAGAACCAAGTCTGTTGGATTTGATGAGGGCAAGAGTGTCCTAGTCCGGAGGACTAAACCTTAATGGATTTCCTACTTGTCAAAGTAGAAGAGTGGAGTAGGAGTTGTTCAGTCTCTGAACCACTTAAATCTCTTGTGTCATTTACTTTATGTCTTTTATATTTTTGCACAATAACTGCTAAATTTGCTATCACCCATACTGTAGATTAATACACTGAATTGAAATGACTCATATATCTTTAAGGGGTTTCTAAAAGTATAATCCGTTGTGCTTGAATTGATCCCATCATTTATAACTAATATGCTTTCGTTATAAATGGAAAAAAGTTTTAATGATCCATTCAACCCCCCCTCCCCCTTCTAGATCATTATTGTGTCCACGGGAACTAACACTTTTAAGCACCCGAAAGTTGATTAACCAATGGCTCAAGTATTGCCACCCTTGATGGAACCATCCTATCAAAATACTATTGATAATTAATTCTTGCCATTATAACTGAAAAGAAAAATAAAATAAAATAAATAAAAATATACAAGTTTAAATTAAAATTAATTTGACTCAAATTAATATTGACAAAATTATTAAATTAATTTCCCGACAACAGTGCCAAAAACTTGTTGGGTTTTTTCTATATGAATATATGTGTGCAAGTATACACGGTCAATAAGTAATATAATGATAAAGTTGAGTGTCGAACCCACAGGGAATTAAAAATAATTATTACCAAACACTAATTTTATATCAAATTAATTCTATTTAAACAATCGCAATTTAATTATAAAATAAACTAATTAAAATTACTAACTAAATTAAACTAATGAAAAGACTTAAATCAAATTAAAAATAGTTAAGATCACAATTTTTCTCAATGCTTCATTTAAATCTCTTTATTCTCTTTTTAATTAATTAACTATATAGAATTGTTAACTGAGAATGCCTAGCTATTTATTAACCTTTTTCAAGAATTAATAAAAAGATTTATTCCAATTAAGTTGCTATATTGCTATGCAAAATAACTTAAAATAAACTTAGTAAGATCCAACTCTCAACAAAATTACATGTAACATATAGATATATTCATCCTACACACTATTATGCTACTCTTCTTAGAAAAAAAATCAACAAATTCACATGTTATTATATTCAAAGGTAAATCTATAATCCACTTTTAATTTCATATAGATTATCCCAATTATTAATCACAATTAATTAATACATTAACGCACAAAATAATTATAAACACTATAATCCATTCGTTAACTTCATATAGATTACCACATTAATTAATACAAATAATTACATACTTGAACACACAAAATATGATAAACAATTCAATTATAATCAATTTAATTAGAAAAAATAAATAAATTAATTTAAACTACACATTGAGTTCAATTGCAATCTCAATAAAAAATTAACTTATAACTAAATAATTAATTATCCACAAATAATTCAACATCTCACAATACAAAAATTAAAAGTAAAAGAAGAGAAATCAAATCTGTGTTGATATCCGTATGTCACTCGGAATACAGTTTCCAATTTTTAAGCTCTGCTTTCAATTCTTGAATACTTCGCGTTGAATATTTGCTCCTAAAACTACTCCTAAATTACTATAATATAATATATTATGTTCTAACCTAAAAAATTCTGCTGAAAATAAAAAGTTATATAGTGTATTTATAGTAGTACTATAATAATTCTAAACTAATGTGGAAAAGAAATCCAATTTGGAATCAAATTAATGTTTAATTTCGCGAATAATCCTATTTCTGCCATTAATGCGCTGCCAAACACGCCCTAACGAGACGTGACCAAAGTCAATGCGCGCAGATATGAACTAGCCTAGGTCGCGCATTGCGCACCCTTTCTTTGACTGCCCAGCGCCCGCGAAACGACACCGTGTAAACCCCTTGTTGCTGATTTTAATCGTCCGCGCATGGCACGAATTCTGTGCACGCCCAACATGCCAAACGGCGTCGTTCCCCCCGTACTGTTATTTATTCCTCGCGCGCATTGCGCGCTTGTCGCCCTTACTAGATATTTACGAGATTGCCACTGTCCCTTTATTTACAGTTATGTCATTCGCAAAAATTACAAAATTGTCATTCCACTTTTAATTCCTACAAAATAAAATATAAAATGATTAAAAATAAATAAAAATAATAATAATGCATAAGATTAAATAAAACACTTAAATTATTAAAAATACTTAAAAACTCACAAATAATTAAGCTTAAAAATATTAAATAAATAGATATAAAATCTAATTATCATCTATAATGTTTATATTTTAATGACTTTCTTTAACTAGTTTTATTTTCTTTTGATCTTAGAATTTGCGAATGTTTTGGATATGGATGGCGGAATTTAATGGCGATATGACAGTTGATACATGTATATATTTGTTATTCTAGTTTTGTTATATTGTTGCCCTTCCATGTAATAAAATAATTTATCTTCTAATTCTCTTTATTAATATTTGTTGATGAAATATTAGAGATATAATTCAGTGGTTATTGTTTTCTACTCAGTGCTCAAACTTTGGTTATTGTTTTCTGCTGTTGCTGCTATTTTTTTTTTTTTGTGCTATTCATCTTTGGTTCCTGCTGTTGGTTTGCTGCTAAGTTGTTGCTGCTGCTCTTTGATTGATTGTTTAACATACATTATTTTGGCACTCTTTTATGTCTATCTTCCTTTTGTTTCATTTTGCTGTTGGATGATTAGGAGAATAGTGATGTAGCTTGTAATACTTCTTGTTGACTGCATTAGGTACATTTTTTGCCATCATTGTAACCTTGAATGATTTTGTTGATACTGAGGAACATCACTTTGTGCTTGATAAAAAGTAATTAGTATGAAAGGAACCAAACTGTTGATGGCAACTAAATTGTAATGTCTGTTTTCATTGTTTATAGATGATAAAAAACTGAATAACATTATTCTCTTATATGTTAGTTTTAAGATTATAGTTCTTATCCTGATTGCTATGGGATCAAGTGAAAGTGTGTAACTGTTATATTACAACAACAGTTTACTTGCCATCAACAGTTTGGTTATGTTTATTTCTGTTGTGTTAATTTTGTTGTAGCAATTAACAAATCACCCACTAATTCCCAATGACATGAAACACTCCCCTTCCATATATCTCTTAGAGTTCTACTGATTTGTTTAAAAAAAAAATAGTCTTTAGCCTCTTTCTTCCTTGATTTGTTTTGAACATACTAGCATTGCTCTTAGCTTATTGTGAACCAATATGACAATATATGACATGTTAATATTAATTACAATTTACAGCCATTAAAGATAGAAAATTATTGTCTAGATGAATAAATGTATCTCAGTAAGCTTTAACAGATGGATTACTATGTGAAGATGATGAACAACATTCCTTCTTTGCACAATTTCAAAATCGGTAGATTTTTATGTAAAAATCAATACCGAACCGATAAATTGGTTCAGAAAACCGGTTCAATCGATACCGATATATATTTATGGGTATTAATGGCAACCAGTACGAGATGGTTCAGACCAATTCGATCTGATAAAATACCGGTGCACAGGCCTAACAATACCCAATCGGGTATTCCATCATGACCCGTGAAAATGCAAACATAGATAATAAAAATAATAAATAAATAAATAACAAATAAAAAAAGATAGTCTACCTCTTGCCTTATTAGTGGAATAAAATTCTTAATTTCAACAATTTTTTTAGGAGAGCATTCAGACATTTTAAACTCTTGTGTGAGATTTTTTTTATAATTTAAAATTTTTATAAAATATATTTTTGTATATGCTATAAAACGATGCCGTTTTTATATGATAATTCATATTATTTAATGCCATATCCTTGTCATCTTTTTTGTCTTTTTTTATAATAATTTTTTTTAGCAAATAAAATAAAATAGAGGACTTGGAAATGGATAAATCGGACGAAATGAGACTCTCACTCCGTTCAGTAATAAACCCTTTCCCCCTCTCCTGCACCTTCATTCAGACCCAAATCACTGCCCATCTCCTACGCACCATGGCCACCGCCTCCGCCGCGACTTCAGCTGAGCCACTCACTCCTTCCAACACTCGCCTGGGATGGATCGGAACTGGCGTTATGGGCCGGTCAATGTGCACCCACCTTCTCAAGGCCGGCTACGGTCTCACCATCTTCACACGCACCCAATCTAAAGCCCAATCCCTCCTCGACCTGGGTGCTCACTGGGCCCCCTCCCCATTCGCCGTCGCTTCCCAATCCGACGTTGTCTTCTCCATCGTCGGCTACCCCTCCGACGTCCGCCACGTCCTCCTCCATTCCACCTCCGGCGCCTTGGCTGGCCTCCGTCCTGGCGGTGTCCTCGTTGACATGACCACATCCGATCCCTCCCTCGCCGTCGAGATATCCTCCGCCGCCTCCTCCAAATCCTGCTACTCCATCGACGCCCCCGTCTCAGGCGGTGACCGTGGAGCTCGCAACGCCACCCTGTCGATCTTCGCCGGCGGCGACGAGAAGACAATAATTTCACTCACTCCCATATTTAACCTTCTGGGTAAAGTTAATTACATGGGTGCCTCTGGAAAAGGCCAATTTGCTAAACTGGCTAACCAAATTACAATAGCATCCACTATGGTTGGATTAATTGAAGGAATGATATATGCCCACAAGGCAGGTTTAAATTTATCTTTATTTTTGGATGCAATTTCGACAGGGGCTGCCGGTTCAAAATCACTGGATTTGTATGGGAGTAGGATTTTAAAGAGGGATTTTGAGGCAGGGTTTTATGTAAATCATTTTGTGAAAGATTTGGGGATTTGTTTAAGGGAATGCCAGAATATGGGTCTTGCTTTGCCTGGATTAGCATTGGCTCAGCAGCTCTATGTATCACTTCAGGCTCATGGAGAGGGTGATTTGGGTACTCAAGCTTTGATTTTGGCATTGGAAAGGCTTAACAATGTGTCACTCGAAGATGCATCAGGTTCACCTGAGAAGGCTTAGATCATGGGTAAAAATCTCACTTTTACGAGGAAATTGAAAGTGTATGTGCATCTGTCTATCATGTTTCTATTTGCTGGGTTCCAAATGTTGAATTTTTATTGCTAATGGTATATTTAAATATATAAAGTAACTACTTTGTGTTGGTCATATATATTACTACAACTTTTGCATATGTTCTCCTCTATCCAATGCATTAGAAATGTCATTTTGATGTGAATTGTGACATTTTGCTACCCAATGCAGTTGGCCATTTGGGTATGATGAATTACATAGGTGTACAATATATTTCTCTGATTTTTGCAGAGTGTTATTAACTTGTGATAAGGATATCTTAGTATTTAGAGGTGCATAAAATTGTGTTTTAAGTGATCAAATGCTAAAGAGTTGAAGAAAAATTGATTAAGGTTCATGATACTTAATTTTTTAGACCAAGTTCTAACCTACATTTGTGTTATTGCAAACATCAATAGTATACTATAACGACTATGATACTATTTATCAAGTGAAAATCTTTATCAAGTGAAAGTGTAGTACCATTGTACTTTAGGTGGTAATCGTATTAGGGAGAAGAATATGAAGAGATACCATTGCTTAACGGCTAGTATATGGGAGGTTTGTCAAATTTTGTGTTGCTTTTTAGCTTTGGGGGTCTAGAACTTAAGATCCGGGATTATACCTTTGAGACTGTGAACCTGTTAGAAGTATGATATATATGATTCTGGATGATATCAATATTAACAAGATCTATGATTCTGGATGATCTCAATGTTAACAAGATATAGTACGACATTTATATGTAAGTTTCAAAAGACATAATCTGTTAATTTGTCAACCGTGACTATAGTCCTTGTTGATTTAGCTTTTCAAGACTATATAGAAGGGACCTTGTTGATTTAGTTTTTCAAGATTATACATAGAAGGGACGGAGAGAGTAGTATTTTACCATAATAAGGAATATTGACAGTATTGCAAATTGATACCGAAATCTTACATGCTGTAATTTACATGCAAAAGTGTGATGTTAGTAGCACAAGTATAACCAACTTGAAACAACACCTGATAGACTACTAATTCTGAGATGGCATGGAATTTAGGGTTGCAAACTGAACGAGCCAAGCTGAGCTCTCCCTAGTTAATGTTTTGTTCGTTTACTAACCTAAACAAGCTTATCACAAGTTTGAGCTTATTTAAATAAAATGTGAGATGTTGGAACTTGGAAAAAAATTTGTTTTCTGGCATAAAAATTGAATAAATTTTAATAAACTTACATTTAGAAAATGTCTACCTTAAATATAATAATGAAGTGATAATTTGAATTGTCTACCCTTTAATGTAATAGTGAGGTGATAATTAGAATTATCAAAGTTTAAATTACAGACAAGACCTTAAGGTTTCCATAGTTATACTTTTAACTCCAAATGTTCATAGTCATGAGTCAAGCTCGTAAGTAAGCAAAGCTAGCCCACCCACCCTTTTACAGCTCAACTTGTTTAATAAATGAGTTAAAATTAACCTTCTGTTCAACTCCGATTACAGAATGAGTGAGCCTGAGGTGATCCATACCTGATTGCGAAGTTAGTTAAGTAGATGTTGGTTCATTTGCAGCCACAATGATAATCTTTGGGAGTTTTTTTTGTTCAGTTATTTGATTTAGAGATGAAATATTATTATTGATAGGAAGTTACAAGGATGATGATGCTGCATGAAAATTGAGTGGATGACTGGGTGGGTGTTCTTAGTTTAATGTTTGTGTATATCACATCTGAACCAGGAGCTTGACGCCTTTGGATTCCCCATGTATAAACCACTGGAAATGAAAGCAGATAGCAAACTGAATAATTCTTTTGTTGTGATGTTCTTACTTCAATGTTACATGGGAGAGTTGGTCGGTTCAAGTATTCAACAAAAGTGGTCATCTAATTTCCATGCTTGAATGATTCTAGTGGTGCGTTTGGATTAAAAGAATGAAATAGATAAATGAATGGAATGAATTTTATCCCACCACATTTCATATGGAATAAAAATTAAGGATTCCATTGGAATGATTTATCGTTCAAAATGATCATCAAATACACTATTTTTCATTTCATTATTTCCTCCACACTCCATTCCCTCAATTAAAATGTATAAAGGAAAAGAAAAAAAAAAATACTAATAACTGTGTTTCACGTTCTGCTTTCAACCTCTAACCTCTCCCAGTTGCGCATTTTCATCAGTTGGCTTTAGCCAGATGTAATGTGTATATTAATACATACATGGAAGATGATTATACCTTCTAACTGTAACAAGATGATTAATAATTTCCCAATCCTTAAGAGTGCGAGATATTGTCAGAGCACAGGGCTGGTGGACTCTTTAATGCCCACGTAAAATCTTTAATGCCCACGTAAAATGAAATGACGGTGGGATGATCATATTTTGCTAGCCATAAAACATAAACATAATATGATGATCTCTAGATTTTTACTACAAAAAGTGTTTCAACGAGTGTTGCTTACTGAACTTCCAGGGTGCTTGGTTAATTATTTTGAAAGCAACTATGTACAATTAATTTTGATACAAGTTTGAGAATAATATAGATGCAAGTTAAGGTGTTCACTCAATGGACTCGAGAGTAGTTTCCAAGTTTATTTATTTATTTGTTTTTTTGGGTCAACGATACATTAGTAATTTCAATACTAGTCATAAAAGCGGTCTCAAATAATATCTTAAACTTTTGAGGTGTATTAGAAGTCTCGAATTTTTAAATTTTAAAAAACATAACTCAAATAATGTATTATCATTACATTGATGATAATTAATTAATAATTATGTCATATAATATATCAAAATATTGAATGTCACGTTATTTGAGGCTTTTTTAAAATAAAATATAAAATGAAATTGAAACTCTTAACATTTTCTAATTTCTAAATACTCACTTCCGTTTCAAATATATATATATATATATAAATGACACATAGTTGAGACCAAATTTAAAATCCTAGCATTATCCGGGAAAGTATGCCAATTGCCACCAACCGCCCAAAGTCCCAATGCACGACATGATTCCTCCCTATTTGTCTCAAAATAAAGAGTTGAACCTCATAAATTAGGGAATTAAAAATTGTAACATGATCTTCTTGGTTTACCATCTGATAAATCATTAAGCTACACCTAAAAGTGCAGTTTAAACAACTTCAAATTTGTATGGATAAATAAGGAAATACAAGTTTACAGCTTTGGGAAGCAAATATCATCTCCAATAAAATCTAAATTCTTAGATTCTTATTAATAGCTAAAATTTGGGTAACACCTGAAGGCTGAAGGTCCACAAGATAATACTCTCGACAGTGTTTTATTTGCATCAAGATACCCGAGAGAACTTTAACAAAATTATACAGTATTTCTCTATTTTTTAAGGAAATGAACTTACATCAGTGCCAACCCAGTTCAAGCCTATAAAGGGCCAGGCAGGCAGGCAGGTCCTGTCATCAAGATTTTGACCAAAACCTTGGACCGCGTCGTAACAGCGTATTTAATCTATGGCTTGGTTACAAGCCACATGCTACCATAAATCAAAGGATTTATCGGCATCATCTCTTGACTTAAAAGGTTTAAAGGGGGGAAGAAAAAAACAAATTGCTCCTATGCGCGCTTGAGCAGGGGAGGGGGTAGTTTTGAAGACGAGGGGAAAAGAAAATGTACAAACACTGAAACCTTGAAGATTCTCTTATTTTAAACACCTCGTCTATTTCCAGGTTAAGGCTTCCTCTTCAGGGTACTGCGAGTGAGAGGCTGCGAGGAGGGCAGCTCCAATGCCTGAGCCATCATTGGAATGCTCAATGACAATACTTTCACCAGCCTCGCCAAGCAATTCCTTCAAAGCACTCTCCATACTAGCTCTGAATTTGGTATAGTGCTCAAACAATCCGCCATCTAGTGATATTACCGACATCTGCTTCTCCCCCTCCTTCACTACATCTCTTCCCAATTTCTTTAGGATGCCTAGGATCCCAGCGGCAGAAATGCGCCCCCCACGAGTGGCAACGATATCACAGATCTCAACAATTACTTTCCTCGTCTTCAGAGAAGTACTGGTTATCTGTCACACAGAAAATATGTCAAGGAATCAAAAAGCCAGTAGTATAGCAAGTTCACACCAAATTTTGCTAGGTTCAATTGCTCCCTAAAACTGCGTAGAAGTGGAAAAAGCGGGAGAGACCATTTGAACAAATCTGTCCTTGAAGATGTAAAAGACTTGTACGTCAATGAATACAGGGAACTTTACCTCTAAGATATCCTTTAGCTTGGTCCCAACCACTTTGAGATCAGAAGATGTGTCGTGATGCATTGCAGACATGTCAGGAGTCCTGCACATGTAGGGTTATTTTGTTGTACCGCAAGATCTAAACCAAGCATAAAATATGAAGAGGATTGGCATAGGTCATGGACTGTATTAAATTGACATGATGCCTGATGAAAGATAATGCCTAGAGACTGCTACTGTCCAAATGTTGATCATCTAATCATTACGTTAATATGATGCAAATGTGATGATCGAATACCGATTAAGAAAACAAATTCTGAATGAACATATTTTATTCGCTCTTAAAGAACATACATATACGGCCAATAGACCACCCTTAATTATGGGACAGAGCGGCAGGAAGACTCTTTCATATCATCATATGTATATTCATTCCTATCAAGTCTCAAGGATATATTTTCATCTAAAAATGTCTGGTTCAAATAGTGAATTATTGTTTACCTAACATGGCTAATAAAATTCACTAATCATACATATTGTTTTGCATGAATAAATTCTTGGTTCAACAACTGAAAAGAACCAAGTCAAACAGAATATTAGCACCAAATATGTAAACAATCTACGCAACATTCACCATGAAACATCCAATATCATACATAATTATAGACAGGCCAAGATTATTTCAATATAAAACTTACATTGACCCAGATATTGAACTCATTAAACAGTTTGATATACATCACTTAACCAATTTATGTACATATCACGAGTAATAGTGAGTCAAACTAAGGGGCAAGCCAATAAAAGCATCATTAAAAAGATAATCACAACCTTAGTATAAATGGAATCTTCAATTTTGGCGGCACAACGTCACCAAAAAGGGCAGCTTCTTCAGCCATCCTGCACAAGACTCTGCGTACAATCTCTCCCAAATACATGCCCGAAATAATCTTCTCAAAAGTCTGTGGTAGCAAGTTAAAATGTCATATCAGATTTACAACAATTCCATCGATTTAGAGAATTATTAATAGTAAACTAAACAACTATAAGGAATGTAGCAACCTGTTCACCAGGATTTAAACTCTCAACATCCAGAGCTTGATCATATTCTGTAAATGGAAGATGTGATGACTGGAAGTTACCCCATTCCGTGTTGATAACCTTAGAAATTGAAAATTAATCAACTAATCAAGGATCAGGTAACACATTAATGTAAAGTCCTATTTGATCGGATGAAGATGTGAAGCCCAACCAGAGAAATCATGTACAATAAAGAAATCAAATTGAATAACATTTGATAACTAAACTTTAGCAAACTGCTAACCATCTCGCCTGATTTTGGCAGCAGACCTTGCCACTTGGGTATTGCTTGGGCTAGCTCTACATATGCTGCATTAGTTCCGGTACCCAATATCACAGCAGCAATGACATCTGGGTTGTAATATCTACCTCCTGCTAAAGTTCCAATTGTATCATTGACCTGCATCACAAATAAATTTAATTATGATTCAAAAAGTAGGTCAACGAGTGAAACTAAATGGTGCATTAGATGTACATGACATAACAATAATGAAAGGAATTGAAAACTGTAAACAATATACAAAAAGAAAACCTTGGCACAGCTCTAGGACTGAGAAATCAAGACTTACCAAAGCAGTCACATGCATATCAAGACCAACTCTATCCATTGCTTTTCTCAACTCCCCCACAACATCTTGTTCAACCTATTCCAAATCGAGAAAAGAAAAAACGTTGGAAGAAACTTCAAGAACCAGACAGAGCAAGGAAGTCAGGGTTATTGAATTCATAAATTTATCACAGCCAGCCCTCCGAATGCCTACATTATACACGCCTTTTAAAAAAAATATGTTAGTTTTGCTTCTTTGATGTTAATAGTAGAGACCAAGTAGTTGTATTCTAGCATCACATATGTAGGCAACACCCAAGGGTAGAAAAGGATTGACAGGAAATAATGTAGAGATAAGAGTCTTCCTTAAGTTGAGGGTCTCACTGATGGTAGACTTTACAAATTTAAAACAATAAATAAATTGTAAAAGGCCCCTAATGGCCTAAACTTGTCAAGAATTGCAAAAAATGAAAAGCAGTTGAGAATAACAAAGACAAAATGTACTTCATCAACAATTTAGTTAACAGCAAATTGGTGTCAAGGTTGAAGTGGAACATGCTTCTCATAGTTCCCTCTTTTTCTTTATTAAGCTGTCATAATTACCATATTCTGTGGGAATGCAGAAGTTTGCCCAGTCCGCCAGTTTAAAGCACACCAATTAGATAAAGGAATCAATTTCAAACTAGCAATTTACAATGATCCAAAATCTGGGTGACATCTCCGGCAACGGTCC
This sequence comes from Hedera helix, assembly GCA_947179155.2. Lineage (NCBI taxonomy): Eukaryota > Viridiplantae > Streptophyta > Magnoliopsida > Apiales > Araliaceae > Hedera > Hedera helix. Next base: position 7,603,985 of record OX359271.1, read on the forward strand.
GATCCAGGGTTCTAGTGCCAGGCACTAGCTAGGCATATTTATAATTTCGACTACAAAGTATGGATGCTATATAATTTGAATAGTGAAGAGAAACAGCATAATATTTAAATTTGAAACAGAAGGCAATACAAATAGAAGTCTGCAAAATTGTTTCAACCTGTGGCATTAAAAAGTTGAAATGTGTTCGTGTTTGATCTCATAAATACAAGTATAAAGGGGAGCTTATCAATCTTTGTTTTGAAATAATGTAAGATGGTAATGCCACAATACCCCAGAATAATATTTTACTTGAGTCCAATTAATCAGGATTAAGAATTAATATCGGTGATGCACAAAAGTGAAGGTAATTGGAGATTAACCGCATCTTCTATAGAGAAGCCTTTTGTCCATTTAACAAGAGTCCCGGATGCAATTGATAGTTGCCTAACTGGAAACGAAAAGGTGAAACCCAGCTCTCTTTGTCTACCAGGTGAAAGATGAAGATCTTCGCCTTCGGTAGCAACAAATCTTGCAAGCGCCATAGCAATAAAATCAAATAATGCCTGAAATTATCATCAATTGGAACCTTGAGGACATAAAATCAATCTACTAAGTTTCACATATACTATGGATTGGCTAATAGATATACTCACATCAGATGTCCCAACCATCAACTTTGGAGGAATTGAAACTTCATCAAATTCCTGTTTAACAACACGGTTTTCTTTCCCACCCAACTGGACACGAAGGACACGGAAGTTTGTGCCACCAAGGTCCAGTGCATAAAATAATCCTTTCTCGTCCCTATAGAAGAAAAGAGTGAAGGTCAAGGAATCATTATGGATAATTATCTCTGATCCATACTGGATATGTAAAAACACATACATGCCCACAAAAACAATTTAATGGCTTTTCTATGACCATAACTGCAAAGCTAACCACATACAATCACAATAAAAACAATGCATCACTCCTGGTCATCCTATCATCATGCATAAGTGATGACAAATCGCCATTATTTGACTAAACCCCATCATAGAAGTTAGAATTCCCAACCGTATGAGAGAAACTAAAGTTTCCAAATCCATAATTGACAATTCATTGCTTTGCTTCTAATGTCTATTCTCTTGACTTTAAGTACATATAGAGGTCAAGCACAGAAGAAGAATGGGAAAGTTACTCTGATAACTAAAAGTCGCAGGATTTTGTTTCCATCACATAAGACAAAGCCGAACACAGTTTCTATAACTGTCATACGGCAAAATATGTCCAATAAACCAGCTATACAGAAACTGCATTAGTAATCCACTATTCCACGTATGTTTACAACAAAATATTCCCATTATGTGTATATTACAAATGCCTCTTCAGTATCATTTCTTGAATGCCAAGAAGCACATAAATTAGTCACAATTAGAAGTAGTTATACAACACATTCTTTTCCTACTAATACGTCCATATTCTACTTTCTAGGATTACATTGTTATGGTCTCCATGTAGAACCCTAGGCTCTAATTTTATCAACTCAATTAAACAACACTGTATACCACCCGAGAACTTTCTTGTGTGATTGCTGCCAAAATGCATGAAAAAAGATCCTAGAAGAAAAGTAGTAGAACAGGAAAAGGAGAAGAGGATAGGAGAAAATAGTAAGAATTTCATTTGATAGGACCCAAAACCGGAGGAATGTCCTTGCCCTTGCCCTTCACAATTCAATTCAATTTCTTCTTCATAAAATGGGAGAAAAATAGAGTAAACAAATTTTACTTTTACTTACCCCTTGTAAAATCTCTTCTTTTCTTGGAACAAGGCTATAATAGTAAATCTACCAGAACTCTACACTTCTTTTCCTTCCTTTTGTCACAATCAAAATGAAAAACAAGGAGAGAAGGATGACTTCGTTTCCCCATAGATATCCTCCTGGCATTCCATATTTCTATTCCTCTAGCCAAGCATGGGATGAAGCAAAACATGAGCATCAAGTGTAACATATACAGAGAAAAAGTTTAAAATAGACAGAGACACACACACAGAGGATCTTCCAACAGCAGCTACATGCCAGAAGAAAATAGAATGAATGAAACAAACAATGGAAAATTTAAAATATTGTTGGACGGACACAGTCACATTGAAGGAATTTCCAAAAGAGGAAATAAAAAGCAACAGCCTGTTAACATATAGATAATTAGCAATGCACTAAAGAAACCAAAACGCATTAAACTATAAACAAGAGAGTGAAATTGATAAAAGCAGGTTCTCCTAGTAGAAGATTCCGACATTCCATAAGTAAACTTCCAGACTAAATTAAAATTTTAAATTACTCCGTAACAAATATATGTTTTTCAAAGAAAGTCTAAGGGGCCGTTCGGGAATGACTTTTTTTTTTTGACTTAAAGTTAAAATTTGAGTAGATTTATAAGTTAAAATTTTAGTAGATTTATAAGTAAAAGTGTTCGGCATTATTTTTATTTATAAGTCGGGAATTATAAGTAATAGTTGTGGATGTGTTCGGGTAATAATGACTTATAAGTTAAGTAAAATTTAAAGATTACTAAAATGTCCTTTAGTAAGAAGAAGATTAAAAAAACAAGGAGGGACAATTTTGTCTTTTCGTCAGAGTTGACCAACTTAAAAAAATGACTTATAAGTCCTTTTTTTTAAGTTTCAAAAACTTGCTCTTTTTTTTGACTTTTTTTTCGACTTATAAGTTAAAAAAAAAGCTGCTCCCGAACAGGATTAATGACTTAATGACTTATAAGTTCGTTGACGGACTTATAAGGCGTTAACGAACAGGCCCTAAAGCTTCCTCCCACTTCAGTGGAGCATGACATGAAGCCACCAACAGCAAACATTAACATCCTTTCTATTCAACTACACCTAATCAGAAAACTTTGCAATTTCCGTATCCAGAATTATCATTTTGCACATATAAATAGAAAAATATCAACACAATTTGAGATTTTCCACAAAAACTGTAGAAAAAAAATACAGAGCAGGAGTTTAACATAAACCAAGTTTGGAATCCACAACTACACGTTTGTGAAATCTGATTGAGTTATTAATATTTCACTTAAAATCAATCAAAATTTCAGTCTTTATCCCAAAAATCAATCTCATTAATGAAGCTAAAATGACACAGATAACGATATATACACACACAACATATATATTGATCCACATAATATAATCAAAGTGAGAAGCTACTTTGATTACTAGCACTAAAAACACTTTAAAACTCATAGCTTTTAATGAAGCTTCATTCTTTATCCACCAAAATCAATCAATTAATAACCTTTATAACACCAAATACATACATGCATGTGTTTTTATTGAATGAAGTTGTATAATCCAAGTTGACATCTAATGCCAAAATCAACATTCATTCAAAACACAAACTTATACATAAAAATAAATACTTGCCCCGTGGGAAGATTATCGGCGTAGCTGATAAGCATCTTCAGCTTGCTTCCGCCTTCAGAGACGAGGCCGGCGTGCATCTCGATGGCCATAGCGTCGGCGACTTGCCGGAGCTTCCCTATGGGAGTCCCACACTTCTCTTCGAGCTCCTTGAGTATGGCCGCTGCCTTGGCCCACTTGCCGGAGCTTCGCATGCGGTGGCTCAACACCAGCGCCGCCGCGGAAAACACTACTGCCGCTCCCACCGCAACCTTTCCCATTGAAAAATTTGAAGTACTAACGCAGGCAAAGATGGATGAAATCCTCCCTTTTTTTTTCTTTATATATTACGGTGAAAATGGGACTTATTTGAGAGAGGTGTTTTGAAAGTCAGATTATTCCATGTTCCGGGCTCCGAGGCAAGATATGTGAGAGAGAAATTATACTCTTTATTTGAGCATGGAATAAATTTTTATTTTGAAGATATTGAGTGGCAGTTAATGCTCTGTTTGGATTATTCTAAAAATAATTTAGACTTTTTTATAAAATAAATATTCACTTTACATATTAGTTGATATCATATGAAGGGAGATTAAAGATTAAAACACCCATAATTAATTAATTCAAAATAAATTAATACTCCCACAAGTTTTTTATTTTTTAAATAATAATTTTTATAATATCTCTGGCATACATAATAAACCAAGAACAATATTAAATACGAAGCTATAAAATTTGATTATATCAGAAAAATTACTATGCTATCAGAATAATAATTATTATTCAAAATGTCAATAAAACAGTATATAAATACCGCTAGAAAAACACTCGTAATTGTCCAATTTGTAGCATCATATGATATGATCCTTCCTCCTCTTGATAAACTTTGTCCAATTTTATAAATTAAAGATTTTAAAATAAAATAGGATTATATATATATATATATATATATATATATATATATATATATATATATATAAAACAGAAAAGATGGACAATGGTAGGAATAAATGCAAAAAATAATTGGACATTGATTAGCTGTTAGGTAGCTCACGGAATGAAATGTCACACATGTAAAGTACTTGGTTGGCACGTAACACCTGTAAAACCAAAATTCATGGCACATCTCTATCATTATCAGTGAGTTTGGTAAGAAGAAGACAAGTTTATTCGTTATGGCTAAGACAAAAAATCCTTAATTAAAATTATAAAGCTTTTCAAATTATATACGTAAAAAAGGTGTTTAAAGAAGATTCCCATGTAAAAGGTTCAAAATAAAAGTCAATTACCAATTTTACCATTTGAAGGATCACTCCTCTTCATTTAAAAAAAATAAATTGTTAGTTGAAATATAATGAAAAAAATTATTGTTATATTAAGCTTACGTTTGATTGCAAGAATTATAATTTCGAAATTATAATATCAATGCATGAATTATAATCTTAAAAATATCTTTGTTTGTAAGGATTACACTTAAAAATAAAACTATTAATCCAAAAAATATCTTGTTTATTTTTAAATTTGGACTTGAGACTATTAGTTTATGAATTATAAAATGACTTAGTAGTCTTAGAATTATAATTCTTGATTGAATACGATATTAAATGGTCCCTCATATTAAGTTATTTTATAATCCATATACTAATAGTCTCAAATCTAAATTTAAAAATAAAAAGACAAATATGAGATTAATAGTCTTATTCTAAGTATAATTCTTATAAATAAATATAACATTGAGATTATAATTCCAAAATTATAATATTTACAAACAAAACATTACCTAAGGGTTCAGGAAGTAATCTTGTGGTTCCATTTTTGTTCATTCTCTTTCTTAAAACAAATTTGTGCTAAATTATAATTGCGTATAGAATTATAAATTGACCTTATGTATTAGATATCTCTCTAAAATAATTATTATTTATATTTAATCACGTAACTGGTAATATATATATATATATATATATATATATATATATATATATATATATATATATATATATATCGTTCTCTTTTGTCCAATGTTCTTAAAGATAAGGAATGTAATAAACTAATAATGGCGATTGGGCTCCCAAAAAACACAAGCGTAACTAATTTTGTCCTCCTTCCACTTTCCGTCCTACTTACATATGTTAAGTATGTCATTAGATGAATCCCCTTAAAAAAAATACTAATTTTATTCTTTGTGTATTTTTATATGAGATTTCTTTTCATTCATCAATAGAGCTAGAGATGAGCATATGATAGACACATAATTATGTATTTTAATATTTTTATTTTTATTATTTAATATATTTATTTAATTTAATTAATTTATTTTATTTTGTTTTTGCAGAAAATAGATAAATAATTGAAGTTGAGTTGGAAAAAGAGTTTTAGAAGTTTGTAAGTTAATTTTTTATTTGGATTCTAATAAAGAGTTGGATACCATGTAAAAGTTGAAGTCAAGAAAGAAAAAAAAGTCCAAGTTATTCTAAATTAGATTAGGGTTCAATTTATTTTCTTTATAAATAGGAGTTTTGTTTTAGAGAAAAGGGTGTGTCATATTTTATTTTCTTTTTCTCTTTAATTTCGGTAGGAGCAAAGCAGGGAGTTCTTTTTATATTTTTTTTCCCGTTCCTTCCATGTTCCGTAGCAATTGGTAAAGGACGTTGTCAGGAAAGTGGTCACCTTTATGTAGCAATTGTTCATTAGTTTAAATATAATTTTTTTTTTCATTATTATTCTATTAGTTTTTATGCAATTTACATTAGTAATTTTAATTTATTTTTCTTCATTATGAATTTCATGAATAGCTAAATTTTAATATCTAGGATGATGATGAAGCTATATATTACATATTAATATATTCTTTTCGTTTCGATATTAATGTCTAATTGTTTATTCTTTCAATTTACCTTCGCGCATAATTCCTTTTGGTTCTATGTTAATTGCGAGGTTTTGCTAGGTTATTGTTAATATATGAGTTTTTCATAATTCATGATTGCTCAATGAAGTTTTGATGAGTTATAATTAATCCTTAAATTTTCATAATCTATGTTTGCCCATATTAATTATATGAATCACTATTTTTAAAGGGAAGGAAAAATAATTAGAAATTAATTAAGGAAAGGAAAAATTTAATTATTATTTTAGTATTTAGTGGATTCATATTCCTAGGTAGTTTTTCTCATTATTAATTTTCGTTATTAATTTTTAATTTGCATTATTTAGTTAATTAAATATCTCCACCATATTTTATTTCTAATTTATTTGGAATATAAATTAAGGGAACATTGAAATTAATTTAGTGTCTGTGGTTCGACCTGTACTTGCCCGTTCTTCAATTTGACGCTGTGCAATTGCAGTTACTATTTTTTATCACATCAAGTTTTTGGCGCCGTTGCCGGAGACTAGATTTAATTTTTTTTATTCCTTAATTTTTATTTATTCGAATTAGTTTTTTTTCACTAATATATTTATTTTTATTTTTTAGGATTATCGAAGCGGATGGAAGGAGCAAAAACACAAATATTTTGTTGCTGCGCTTTCTTGGTACTTTGTATCTCCTTATTTATTAATTTTTTTTTAATAAAATAGAAAAAAAAAGTAGTAGTTTAGTTTTTTATTTTTAGTTAAAAAAACTAATTACCGCATTCATGCATTCACTCACGTAGAGCACATCCTGCTTAGGTTTTTATTTTATTTTTGTTAAATATAAACTGTGGTGATTGCTAGAGAATTGAGGTACGTCAAATTTCTCATTCTTTCGTAATTTACATAGTTTTAGGACATTTTATTTGTTTACAGTTTTTATTTATTTGTGCATTTTTATTTTTAATTTAACATTAAGGGTAAAACCAGTCACAAGTTAAGATGAGGATTTCATCACACTTCCTTGGCCCATAAACAACCACACTTTGCATAACCGACTAAATAAAATCAAGTAGACGTTAGCCCCTAGGACTCTCGAGCTTAATTAGGACAAGGGACTCTAAAAGGAGTTTAAATTTTAAATTAATCAAACTACTGGTGTCTAAGCAAGTGGTTCAAAAGGTAAACGCCTAAAGAACGTGTGGTTACTTAATTAGTCATTGTACCTACGGAGAGACTCCCCCGTTCTTACACTTATCTGACTAGTGGTGTGATTAATTTCGAATTTGGTGGACCTTAAAGAGTAACTTGGAACAGTTAGGAGCTGTCTAGATTTTATTTAAATTGACCTTAAAAGTAGTTTTTATTTTTGTTTTTGTTTTTGTTTTCTCTTATTTGTTTTTGTGTTCTTAATTTGCTTATTTGTTAGTAGTGCATGCAAAAAGTGTGGATTAGGGACAAAACATCCCGATTAGTGTCAGAATTCACTTTAAAAGATCTCACTTTAAAAATGAAGGTAACACAAACCGTTTCTTTAAGGGATCCATGCTATCCTTCCCGTTCTGCCCAACCGTTATGCATCAGTCTACCACCAGTAACTTATAATAATTTTGAACTTAAACTGCATTTTATAAATATGTTACCTAAGTTCACTGGGGTAGAAGATCCATATTTATTCCTTCAAGAATTTGAAGAAGTTTGTGCTTTAATGAAAATTCAACAAATGTCGACAGACTCGATTAGGTTAAGATTAATCACATTCGCTTTAAAAGATAATGCTAAAAAGTGGTTATATAACCTAGTAAATAATTCCATAATAACCTGGGATGGATTTATTGTTACATTTCTAAAAAATATTTTCCAAATCACAAAACTTCCAAAATTAGGACTACAATTCATCAAATTTGCCAACTTGAAAATGAGTCATTTTGAAAATATTTTGATAGATTTAAAAATTTGTTATCCCAATGCCCACACCATGGATTTGAGAAATGGAGATTGTGTCAAATTGCCTACGAAGGTTTAGACTTTTCCACTAAAACGATTTTAGAATCAATGTGTCAAGGGGATTTTTTTAAAAATGATGAGGAAAGGGCTTGAGAGTTTTTAGAAGACTTAGCAGATAAAATCATGCAATGGGAAACCACCCGAGAGACCAATAACCCTATCTCATTTAGAGGTATTCATACAATTGACAATTTAATTGCCACCGAAGCTAAGTTGGCTGGTGTACTTAAAAGACTTGAGGCTTTAGAAACAAGGGAGCCATCACATGTAAACCAACTTGAAGATTTTGATCAAGTCAATGCAATGTTTCAAAGACCTAGGAATGACCCCTTTGCATCCACTTATAATCCAGGTTGGAGAAATCATCCTAACTTTGCATGGAACCAAGGACCTTACCCGAATAACTCTTCAAATCAGGTCAACCAGTCTATAAATCAATCTTTTCAACCTTTTCAAAAGTCAAATCCTGGTCCGTACCAAAATTCGAATTCAGTAACTCAATATCCACCAGGATTTTCTAATGAGAGTGAGAAGAGATTTAACACGTTAGAGAAAAATATGGAAACTTTAATGAAATTTCAGATTCAAACTAACCAAGCTATATCTCGTTTCGAGATCCAAATGAGTCAATTGGCCACTCTAGTTAGTGAAAGAGAGAAGGGTAAGTTCCCTAGCTAGCCCGAGACCAATCCGAAATTTCCAGTCCCTAATCAAAAACCTTATCATGCCAATTCACTTGAAAACAACCATGTTGAAAACAACCAAATCAACCATGTTGTTAGTTCCCAATGACACGAAAGATATTTAGAAGGGGGGGGGGGGGGGGGGTTGAATAGATTCTTTCAAAACTTTTTCTTTTTCTTGCTTTGTTTTTAAGAGATAATGAATTCTTAATTAATTCGTTTAACACAGCGGAATATGATTTAGTTACCCCTTCTTGATTTGTTAAAATAATAATTCAACAAGCAATTATATAACAGATATAGCAGTTAAAAGACACAAGATGAAAGACATCAGGTTTTAAGTGGTTCAGAGTTCACAAGACTCCTCCTCCACTGATCTGCTCTTCAAGCAACAAATCCACTCAGGATACTTTTACAATTTTAGAATCACTAAGATTCCTTCAAGATCAGCAGTCTTGGAACTCTAGTTCACTAAGAACTACTCTAGTCTACTAAGAACTCTTCTCGAGTAGTGTAGATTTGGGTGTGCTACTGAGTTGCGTTTAGCATAAGTTTCTGAAGAACTCAGTAGCGATGTAAGATGTGACACCCCCAAATTTGGGCCCACACAGCCCAAACTTGAGTTGTCAAAAGACTACAACAAAATTATTACAAAGTAGTACAACGTTCAACAATACAGTATATAATAATACACAACTAAGTCTTCACTATTATTGCCACACTATTTTACAACACGTGAAGACTAGGATAACTATCCCTCGGACTCTCACTCCATTCCCCGGCTAGACCCAGCTACGTTCTCATTTCCTGTTAAAAAACAATGAAACAAAGAAAGGGTGAGCTCAAATAGCCCAGTAAGAAATATCATGACTAAGATAATGATGAATAAATTATCATTAGCCTTCAACAGTTGAGTTCTTGATAGAATACAATAGACTACAAGGTTTATATTAAAAATTGCAGTTAAATTCTTGAACAATGTTCAGATCAATAATAACAGCGGAATGAGAAATCTATTAAAAGAATAATGCAGACTATAATGTCCACTCGCTTCTCTTTTTAGTAAAAACATCATCAACTTTTATCATCTGAAATACCATTAGTCATGATAATAAAAATTCAGAGTTCCTAGTCATAATCATGCAAATCAACAGTTCATCTTTGCACTACGGGCCAAAGATATTCAATATAGCACCAGCGGTCATGATTATACCAGATTCAACCTTTGGTCATAATCATACCAAACAACAGTTCATCTATGCACTACGAGCCAAAGAGAACTTTTAATATAATACCAACGGTCATGATTATACCAGATTTAGCCTTTGGTCATAATCATACCAAACAACAGTTCATCTATGCACTACGGGCCAAAGAGAACTTTCACCACGTGCTATAAAGGACACCAAACAGATGTATCATCTTTAACCTATTATATCGCCTTTAACCTAACATCTTTACTTTGTGCAGATTCAAATAATGTCCAAATTGTCAACATGATGTGGAGTGAAATTTAAAAATGATATTCAAGATCCACAGTTCAGAATAACGGTTACAGTTCAATAGAAAGGTTCAGAAAATAGGAAGGTTCAGTTGAAATAATGAAGTTCAACTATTATGGAACATATAATATTGTCAGGAATTATAGAAGCAATAGTTCCATAATAAGTTTCAATTTAGGAGTATGAAAGAAAATAATATCTCTTACCGTAGCAGGTTTGATTAGCAAAAGGTGAAGGAAATTAATTTTCCTTACCATAGTAAGTTTGAATAATAGAAGATGAAAAAGATGGTATCCCTTATGAGTATAAAGGAAAATAATATCACTGACGAAGATGAAATAAAATGATATTATAAACGAATATGGAATAAAAGTGTCATGTGATAATTCGTGTAGACAAATTATTTCCACAAGAGACAGATAAAAAGTGTTATTCACCAACAGGTGGTAGTCCGCGCCGTAAGGTTATTTCCACAATTTAATACATGGAAATAAATGGCACAAGAAAGAAACAATATTATTTTCGAGAATCAAATAATGATAATCCCTTCTAGTAAGAAAGAAAATAACATCCATTTATGATGATGAAAAGAATGATACCCCTTACCGTAATAAATTTAAAAGTGTGAAAAGAATAATATTCCTTACCTTAACACGTGACTGAATATTGATTTAAATAAGGTTGATCAACCTATATATTTATAATAAAATTAGTAATTACCACATATAAATTTCAAAGTGTATGATAACTCGTATAATATGAACTATCAAAATTATATTTATTTAACATAATTTTTGTAGTATAATATAACTACTTTAAAATAGTTTTTAAAATAATATTCCAAAATAAATCTTCCAAAGAAAGCTTTTAAAAAATGAATCTTCTCAAAGAAGAGTCTTCTAAGGGAAGATATGCGAATATCGTGAAAAATAGGAATTTATGAAATTACTACTCTTTAATAAAAGACTTACTTGAAAAATTTCTGCACTCCTTTTGACTTTCAAACACTCAAAATAGTCTTACTATTCTCAGACAAAACTCATAAAATTCTTATAGAAAATTTTTATGTTTTAGGTGTGATTTTTCTATTCAGCTGAGCAAGTTATTTATAGGAGGAATAAGGGTACTATGCGTGGTTGTTGGCAGCACGCCAATGCTGAAATTGGCAGGAGAGGCTGCGCAGCCTCTGCGCAGACGAATTCAGCGAATTTTCAAATTTGGCACAGTAACTTGCATAGTAACTTGTATAGTAACATCTGAATATAATAATATATTTTTAATAAAACAAATAACTTTTTATTATTATATTGTCTAATAAAACAAACAACTTTATGAATATAATATAATAATCAAATTACCAAATAATACTACCATAGTAATAATTCATAATAATGCAACAACTACTATGCCAATTATTAGGTTCAATAATTTTAAACTACAGTGCACCAACAATTATTGAGCCAATGATATGAAATACAGTGTAACGACAATTATTGAATCAATAATGCAAAATACTGTGTAACAACAATTATTGAATTGTTAACATAAAATATTATGCAGTGACAATTATTGATGAAATGATGCGTAACAGTTACGGTGTCAATTATCAGACCAATAATATGAGACACTGTGCAATACCGTGTGCTACTGTAGAGTACCGCATGCTACAGTAAAATATCATAATTTACCGTATGCTACTATTCTTTTATCACTGGTATTTTAACAGTTAACACCGTTGACTATTTTTATTTAAAAAGGTTACTTCTGTCGTTTTCTATATCGGACAAATATTTCGTTGTGGGGACCACCAATAATTAGTTATTTCGGCGCCGTCGTACGGCCCGAATATTCCCCGACAAAATAAAATTTGCACATAACATCCTTAACTTTCAATTTCGTTAATTTAACCACTTACTGTTTCATGAAAAAAATATATGAAGAAAAATTAAATTTTATATTTCATAAAAGTTGGGGTCTTACACAAGATTCTTTTCAGTTTTATCCTTTTGAACTCATGCGAATTTTTTTTTCTTGTGAAAAAATCCTTATTTCTTTTATTCAGATCTGGGCGCTTTATATGAGAACTTCTGTTTTCTTCCCGTTGGAATGTTTGCCCTTAGCTTCAGTTTCTGCCCGTTACCTCACAATATATTGCTGTTGAATATTATCTTCATTTAGCTCATTAATGACTTGATGAGGTATTAATTGATCTGCTATTTTAGTCCATGGAAGGTGTTTTCCTTTTTCCTTGGGGACAGACATGTCAGTCGTAGGTTTCTACCAATTTTCATAGAGTCATTTGGTTCTTCTATACTATAGAATTGATAGGACACGGTCCTTTGACTTTACTGCCTTGAAAGTCTTCTCTCTGTTGCATATTACGCTTGGGTCAGTCCCCTGATATTTTTGACTTTGAGCTTTTGGTAGAAGCTCTTCTGTCACATCGATGCAGATTGTTCTTTTCAACGAAGTTTCTTCTGTCTTAGTACAAGAGAAGAGTCAAACGATGATTTAGGTTTAGATCGTAGTGTTGCTCAAAAGGTCTCTTGTTTTTACTTTATGGCTACTCTGTTAGTCGTAAAGTTCGTTCTACACTTGGGCTTCTTCCTTGGTCGTAGAGTTTTCTTGGAATGGGATCGTAGAGTCCATTCTACGAGCGATCTTAGTCCTCCAGTCTTCTTTGAGTAAATTTATAGAGTCAACTCTACGAACATGAAAAATCGTTGAGTCTTCTTTGCACGAAGTCGTAGAGTCCTTTCTACGAACAGACTGAATCGTTGAGTCTTCTTTGCTTAGAGTCGTAAAGTCTATTCTACGATCAGTTTGATATAAAATCAACCTAACAGATTTGATCTTTTCTAACTAAATCCTTGTACATCATAAACAATCAAAGGATTTCATAACTCAATACATTCATATTCAAAAGATCATCCTAACAACTTTGATCTTATCTAACTAAGTCCTTGTACATTTTGTGCCATCAAAGGACTTTACAATCCTACTATTGACTGCATTCATCAACTTAATTCTTATCATCAAATTAATTATGCAATGTTCAATAATCTCTCCCTATTTAATGATGACGACATAACTAGCAGATAGTAATTTGAACACCTTAATTAGGCAAAATGCATATGAATAATTGAATGCCTAACATACAGTGAGCAACTGTATTTTCTAATGAAAAATATGAATTTATTGATGTATAGTCAGTTATACAATGAGTGAAAAAAATTTAAAACAACACTTATCTCCTTCTACTAGGAGTTCTCTTTCTTTCGTCTTCATGCATTCGCTTTCTCTCATCTTCCTCCCTCTGCCTGAAGAATGTTCTCATTTCCTCTTCCCTCTGCCAAGCTTCTTCTTCTTTAACTTGGAGCTATTCTTGTGAGCTAGATGGCCCCGCAGTTGAAGATTGTCCCTGATGACTTGGTGCAGATGGTCTTGCAGTTGAGGCCTGTTTGGGATGAGTTGGTACTGGTTCAAACCTAGGAGGTTGAATTGATGTTTGAACCATTCTCATTCCTTGAGGTGCTCTTCCTCTTATGTTTTGACTTACAGTTGGTTCTATAACCAAACTCTTCTGTTTTGTGCTCGTTTTCTTCTCCCCCTTGTTGGCATCATTAATTCTGACCACTTCTTCTGACAGCTGTTGCACACCCCGAACAAGTTCTTGAAGTTGAGTCTGAGTGGAAGCTACATCATTGCGATGTTCTTGAAGTCCTTCTTCAACTGGGATTTGTTTTGTTTCCACCATTGATAGAGTAGTATCTGATCGGTGAGTTTGTTCGCTGATGGATTTCTTCAACTCGAACAACTGGTTAGCAAGATGAGCAATAGATTTCTCACTGGTTTCTTGAAGAATTTTAACGTACTTTTGATGGTTTTCTAGTGCTTCCAAAAACTTTTTGTCCCTATGCTCGAGATGTTCAGAAACTGCTGCTGTTAACTGCTTTAATCTCGTGGAGAATTATTTTCCCAAATTTTGAGAAAGTTCATTGGCAGTAGTAACAACATTGTCTATTCTCCGTTGAGTGTTGTGGGACTGAGATGCCAGGTCTTTTTGTATATCTGTGTGCATATAGCTTGTCAATTCACTTAATCCCTCAGTAGTGGGAAGCAGAGATATCTTGTCTATAATTTCTTGAAGGAGTTGAGCTGTTTGCCCCTGGTTAGTCGTTGATCTTGGGATGTGAAAGTATTCCTGACCAAAGGTGGTGGGAATGTCTTCGAGTGCCAGGAGAGGTCTTGGAGGTTGTAAAGGTTGAGCAGAAGGCATTAAGTGAGTTGAAGGCAGGGTTTGAGGAGAGTCTTGAGGGCACTCTATGTCCTGATCATTTAAGCTTCCTTGACCATCAGCCGTAGGGTGTGAGGACTCTACGACTGGGGTAGTGTTGGAAGTAGAGCTTGTTCGAGTGATTACGTTAGACAGCTCCTCAAAATGATTAAAAGTCCAAGCAGGTGTATGATTTTGTATAAATGTGAGAGGGATGAAGTGTACCTTTTGCCCTATTAAAGATGAAAATGAGCTGTTTGAGATCAGCTTTTGGGCAAAATGTAGCTTGTGAGGGTAGCCTTGAGCTAGAATCACTACGTTGGGATATGCTTTGTAGGTCCAGAACAGTTGATCCCATGAATTGTACACTAAGGCTCGGTGGAATGACATCAGTGGCAAGAATTTCAGCAGGCAGTTATAGTTAAGATGCTTTTTTTCATTTCTTCCGACTGCCACTATTTCGATGTCATCCTCTTCATCAATATTCATTGTGGCTGAAGGGATTGAAATGTGTTCTTGATCCTCCCCCTCAGTCTGAGCAGTTGTTGGTTCATGAACTACTGATGGCTCCCCCTCAGCTGGATCATTATCAGATTTTTGATGTAGCTGCCCCTCAGTTACTGAACCTTTTTGAGTTAATTTTACTAGCCTTCTTCTCTTTTTCTTTGGCTCTTTTGAAGTGGCCTCCTCAGCCTTATACTTGCTACGAGTTTCTCTTTGTAGGTCTGAATCTTCATCCTTTGAGACACCCTTTTCTTTAGGAGCAGCATCAAGTGCCTCATTTGATGAGCCTTGAGGTTCTTCAATCTTAAGAGCTTTCTTTCCTTCCCTCTTTCGGATGAGACCAGGAGATTGCTTGCTGACCTCCTGTGATTCTGCTTCTGCAGGTAAGTTCTTTAACACTGAGGGCTCTGCACCACTCTGCGTTCCTTCAATATCCCCAGACCGAGATAGTTTTCTATTTTCAACTGGGTTTCTTTTCCAATTTTCGAACAATCTTTGAGTCATCCTCTTATTGGCATTGAGGACTTCTCCTTCATCGTGCTTAATCTTGTCTCCCAAAATAGATTGAAGGAGAATGCTGATGAATCTCCCATAGGGCATTTATCTGAGGGCCCTTCGCCTTTTCTACATTTTGGATCCAATTTCCGATCCATTCAACTAATAGGGAGCCATAGTTGATATTCATCTTCTTTACTATGGCTGTCATTATTTTCAGTTGGAGCTCGTTGACAGAGTCGTGGGCAGAGTCTTTACAGAGGAGACACTTTTCGATGATGTCCGCCAAAAATTCATATTTCTGGATAAATTCTTTCTTCTTCAATCCTTTCAACTCTGGATTCTTTTTGTGGTGCATTCTTCTCAGGCCCTCTTCTGTGCTCACCATATTGAGAGTCGTGAGGCCCTTATTCTTGAAACCTAGGGCTAGGTTTATCTCTTTAGAGGTGAGGTTGAACTGAACCCCTTTGACCATGGTGGTTAGGGTTTCATTCGCATATGATCCATTTGTATAGAACTCTCATACTAGCTTTGTTAGAATCCTCGTATTTGTTCCCAGAGCTTCTCAAAGGCCAGCCCTTTCTAGCAACTGGATTATCCTTATGAACTGCTTGTCTGCTATCATGAATGCTTCGAAGTTGAGCTCGTTTCCAGAAATGACTTGAGCAGGAGCCATTGGATTAATTTTCTGAAATAGGAAGAATGAATTTAACTGAGTATTGAAATTTTAGGGTTCTGGATTTTCGAGAGAGAGAAAGATAGAGAGGTTTAGGTTTTTGATTTTTGAAGAATAATGAACGACGCGCAGTTTTCAAAATATTTAAAACTTCCCTCTATGTTTGCTGAGAAGTGTGTCAAGTTCTGATAGGAGCACTTTTAGTTGGTTGATGACCATTTTGCCCTTAGTCTCCCTTTGAGCTTTACAATCCCTCTTGACACTGCCATCCTTCATTTTGATGGTCGTTGAGTTAGCTTTACGACTGGGGAGTACTCTACGATCCTTGGCTTGACAACCGTTGAGTGAGCTCTACGGTTTGTAGTGTACTCTACAATTCTTGGTTTGTTGATCGTTGAGTGGGCTCTACGACCTTAAGCGTACTCTACGATCCTCGGCTTGGTGATCGTTGAGTGAGTTTTACGATCTTGTTCTTTACTTACTTCTTTGAACACTTTTCTTCCTGCAGAGTTAGTAGCTTCCAAAACATAAAATATATATATATATATATATATATATATATATATATATAGCATTCCTAACTCACTTATTAGTTTATTAAATCTTGATTCATCTAAAGGTTTTGTAAACACCTCTGCTAGTTGATCTTCAGTTGGGATATAGTGAAGTGATATATTACCGTTTTGTACATGATCTCTAATGAAATAATATCTTATATCTATGTGCTTAGTTCTTGAATGCATGACAGGGTTATGTGTTATAGCAATTGCACTAGTATTATCACAATATATAGGAATAGATTTAAGCTCAAACCCATAATCAGCAAGCTGAGTCTTCATCCATAGGATTTGTGCACAACAACTACCTGCAGCTATATATTCAGCTTCTGCAGTTGATGTAGATACTGAGTTTTGCTTCTTACTGAACCAAGATACAAGTCTGCTTCCGAGCATCTGACAAGTTCCACTTGTACTTTTTCTGTCTATTCTGTATCCTGCATAGTCAGCATCTGAATATCCTATTAGATTAAAGGAAGACTCTTTGGGATACCATAATCCCAAATTTGGAGTTCCTTTAAGGTATTTGAAAATTCTTTTTATAGCTATTAGATGAGACTCTTTAGGGTTAGCCTGAAATCTAGCACATATATATGTAGCAAACATTATATCTGGTCGGCTAGCAGTTAGGTATAAGAGTGAGCCTATCATACCTCTGTACTGAGTGATATCAGTGTTTTTACCTTTCTCATCTTTGTCAAGCATAGTGGTAGGAGGCATAGAAGTTTTCATGACAGTTGCAGATTCCATGCCATACTTCTTTAATAAGTCTTTGATGTATTTGGCTTGGTTTATGAAGATGTCTTCATCAGTCTGCTTTACTTGAAGTCCGAGGAAGAAGTTGAGTTCTTCCATCATGCTCATTTCAAACTTGCTCTGCACAAGCTTGACAAACCTTTCACATAGTTTTTCATCCGAAGAACAAAAAATAATATCATCCGCATAGATTTGAACTAGCAGTGTTTTATCCTTATATTTTCTTAAAAATAAAGTAATATTTACTCTTCCTCTAGTGAATTCTTTTTCACTAAGAAAGTTAGTTAAGGTTTCATACCATGCTCTGGGAGCTTGTTTTAAACCATATAATGCTTTATCTAATTTATAAACATAATTTGAAAAGGTTGGGTTGATAAAACCTAGAGGTTGTTCCACGTAGACTTCTTCTTAAAGTTCTTCATTCAGAAATGCACTCTTGATATCCATTTGGAAGACTTTGACCTTCATGTGTGCAACATGGGCAAGGAAGATCCTTATGGCTTCCAATCTGGCTACTGGAGTATAGGCTTCATCGTAGTCAATTCCTTCCTCTTGAGAATAGCCTTTGGCCACCAGTCCAGCTTTGTTCCTTGTAGTTACACCATTTTCATCCATTTTATTTCTGAAGACCCATTTTGTGCTAATGACTGATTTATGCTGAGGTCTGGCAACTAATCTCCATACTTTGCTTCTTTCAAATTGATTTAACTCCTCTTGCATGACCTCTATCCAACTTGAGTCTCCTAAGGCTTCTTCGATCTTCTTGGGTTCCACTTGTGAGAGAAAGCTTAGGTAGAAACATTCATTTGAAGTTGCAGCTCTTGTCTTGATTCCGGCGTCTGGATTTCCAATTATTAGATCTTGAGTGTGATCCTTGGTCCACTTTATTCTACTAAGAACATCTGTTTTGGTGCCTTCTTGTCTGAGTTCCTCCAAATCAACTTCTTGTTCTGATCGTAGAGTTTCAATGTCTGGTGTGGTGTGCTCTACGATTTCCTCTACTTGTTCTATGATTTCTGTTGCTGGTTCCATGATCGTAGAGTCAGACTCTACGATCTTGAGTTCTTCGATCGTTGAGCTTATATCTGATGAATCGTTGTGAGTTGATCTTTTCTTTTCAGGATCAGATTCATCGAATGTGACATGGATAGAGATTTTAACAGTTAAGGATTCCTTATTGAATACTCTAAATGCTATGCTATCCGTTGCATAACCAAGGAATATTCCTTCATCTGACTTTGGTTGGAATTTGGTTAAATTCTTCTTGTTATTGTTGAGCACGTAACACAGACAGCCAAATGCATGAAAGTAGCTTATGTTTGGCTTTCTTCCTTTCCATAACTCATATGGAGTCTTCTTTAGTGTTGAGTAAATGAGTGACCTGTTCTGAGTGTAGTATGCCGTGCTGATGGCTTCAGCCCAGAAATATTCAAGAAGATAGGCTGCTGCAAGAAGAGTTTTTTCAGCTTCAATCAGAGTCTTATTCTTTCTTTCTGTTACTCTATTCTGTTGAGGAGTTCTTGGGGCTGAGAAGTTATGAATGATTCAATTTTCTTCACAGAACTGGTTCATATCTGAAAATTCAAACTCTCTTCTATGATCACTTCTGATGAGCTTGATCTTATCACCTTTTTCATTCATGATTAGTTTGAAGAGCTTGATAAGATGTGAAATAGTTTCATCTTTAGAGCTTAGAAATGACACTCATGTATATCTAGTGTAGTCATCTACTACTACTAAAGAATATCTCTTTCCTCCAAGGCTTGCTGTTGGGATAGGCCCGAATAAATTCATGTGTAGCAATTGAAAGGCTCTATCATTTGAGTTGAGTGTCTTGCTCTGAAAAGAGATCTTTGTTTACTTTCTAAGTTGACATGCTTTGTAGGGTTTTTCTTTGATGAAGTTAAGCTTTGGCAAACCACTTACTAGGTCTTTGGAGGCAAGTTTTGACATGTTCTTGAAGTTAAGATGAGATAATCTTCTGTGCCAGAGCCAGCAAAAATCTTCAGAGGCTTTAACAAGGAAACAAACTACTCCATCTGTACTTCATTTGGCAAGATTGACTACGTAGACATTTCCTTCTCGAACTCCTACTAGCTTTAGAGAGTTAGACTTCAAATCTCAAACTTGGTATTGGTTGTTGAGAAAAGTGAATTGACGCCCTTTGTCACATAGTTGACTGATGCTTAACAGGTTATGCTTTTGTCCTTCAACATAAGCAACTTTGTTGAAAGATATTGCACCATTTCCAGTTGAGCCATATCCTCTGATTTTTCCTGAATTGTTGTCCCTAAAAATGACTGTAATATCCCAGATATTTAAATGAATTAGAAATAAAATATCTAATATTTAATAAAGGTTGAAGTTTGATAACCTAATTGTGATAGATAAATAGAGGTCCAAATTAAATTTAATGGACTAAATTAGATATGGTGATATCAAATTTATTTTTTTAAGTTAGCAAGTACAGTGATAATTCAATGAACTTGGCTAATAGCAAGTCTAATTAGATTAAGAGAATTTAATTAGTGGAGTTATGTAATTATGCGACGTGGTTGCGTGTAAATTAAATATGTATTTATATATATATATATATATATATATATATATATATATATATATATATATATATATATATATATGCGTGCATATTTAGTAACATAATTTAATGGTTAATTAAATTGTGGTAAATAAATAGATTAATATTAAATTAATCTGAATTGAATTAAAAGGTTTATTGTGAAATTAATTTAGTTATTATATTGATTATACTCATTAATCAATATTTATGTAAATTATTGATAATTTATTTGTGAGGAATAATTATGTAATTTATATAATTATAAATTATATAAAGTAGTTGAGTTAATTAAGGGAGAATTGTAATTTTATATATTGTACAATATTTAATTGTGTGTATATATATATATAAAGGGATTAAATTAATTGAGTAATTTAAATATTAATTGAATATATTAAATAAATATATTCCATAATTAAGTAAATCATTGTAAATGATTTATGGAAGTGAGTAATTTAATTACACAATTATTTGTGTAATATTTAAATAATTTAATAAATTATTTAAATAAGGAATTAATTAAATAAATTTTTGTTTTTAAATACATTAAAAATATATTATTTTTAATGTGTGTAAATGTATAAGATATATATATATATATATATATATATATATATTATTTAATTTCACAATAAATGGTGAAAATGTTTATATAATGAATTAAATTATAAAAATAATATATATATTAATTATATATATTATTTAATTATTTTTGGAGGTATAAAGTGTACTAAATTATTATTATGTGGTAAAATAAAGTACATCCGTTTTTAGTGAAACGAATTTTAAAATGATCGTGAAGATATATACTATTTTATGGTATATTTAATTTTTATACATGTAGTGATATTATTTACACTATGTGTATAATTAAGGAGTATTTAAGGTACAATTAATATTTTATTAATATATTATAATCATGCCATGATTTATGCCGTGTATGGTGGGATTTGTTGTCCTGTTTATATTTATGTTGCGTCCTTAGTTGGCTTGTCAGTAATGGCTTGTCGAACTCTCCATTTTTCTCTCTCTGTGCTGTGAACCAAGTTTCCATTTCTCTCTCTCATTCTCTCCTTACCGAAATCAAATAGGAGAAGCTATCAAAATTCTTCCTCAATTAACTAAAACTTCATCCTAAAGGTATTATCATGTTCTTTAATTTTTGTAAAAATAATTTAATTGATTTTGGTAAAAATATGTTAATTAATATGTATTTATGGTAGAAATTGTTTATTATGTAATAAATCGTTTAGATGATGTAGAAAAATTATTATTGGAGTTAAGAATAAATTGTAGTATTTGATTATGTGATTATTTATGGGATTTGAGGTTGAAAATCATAATTTTGATGTATTTATGGAATTAATTATGTGAACAAATTTTTCTCCAAAAATTTGTGAAATAATTCATGGGTATTTAAAATTTTATGTTATTAATTGTTGTTAAGTTTTTGGTAATTGATTTAGAAATATTTGGGTAAATTAAAGCTTGTTTGGTGTTGTTTTAATGGTTATTATGCTACCGAAATGGCGAAGAAGATGAACCAGCAGAAAACCAGAAACTGGCGAAGTTAGTAGCATTGAAATGTTAAGGATTCTTTTGAGATTTTGGCCAAATTACAAAAATGCCATCCGATTTTAGTTTTAATTAATTTAAATGATTAAAAATTAATTAAAAATTCTAAAAAAATAATAAAAATACAAAAATGATATTTAGGTATTTAATATTATATTTTCTAAATATAATAAATATTTAGGATTAATATTTAAATATTTTAAATATTAATCTAGTAAGTTTAATATTATATTTTTCAAATATAATAAATATTTAGGATTAATATTTAAATATTTTAAATATTAATCTAGTTAGCTTAATATTATATTTTCCAAATATAATAAATATTTGGTATTAATATTTAAATGTTTTAAATATTAATCTAGTTAGTTTAATATTATATCTTCTAAATTTATGATTAAATTAATTAATTATTATTAAATAATAAACAAGGATGATAAATTAATTAATTATTATTTAATTACTATTAAATAATAATTAAAGACAACTAAGATTGATTATTTAATTATTTATTATTTGATTAACTTTAAATAATAAATAAATTCAGTTAGTTATTATTTATTATTAAATAATAACTAATGATATTTGAGTATTTACTATATAATTTTATTATTTATTATTTAATTAACTTTAAATAATAAATGAATCTAGTTAGTTAGTTATTATTTATTATTAAATAATAACTAAAGATATTTGATTATTTTTAATATAATATAATTATTTATTATTTGATTAACTTTAAATAATAAATAAATCTAGTAAGTTATTATTTATTATTAAATAATAACTAAAGGTAGTTAATTACTTACTATTTAATTAATGTTAAATAGTAATTAAATGAAATGAAGAAAATGTCTTTTAACTCTTTTGTTTAAACAATTATAATAAATTGTTTAATAGTTTAATAAGTGTTTAACACTTGAGAAAATTGATGTAAATTAATTAAATTATTAACCTAAGATTGATTAATTGTTTTATAGGTTAATGATAGTATATTAAATTATTTGTTATGTAACTTTTATTTGCTAGATAAATAGCATAATTGAGCGCATAATTGTACAATTTTACGTAGTGCTAATTATTAGACCAACTTTATTAATGTTAGGTCTTTCAAAGCCAGTTAGTTAAAGTTAGACATTAATTGTAGCTGAGCAGACAGGCAAGTCTCCTAAACCCTACTCAATTTATATTCGAGCAGGATATATTATTTTATTGTTCAAGTTCCTAACTCAATCTCAAGTTATTATGTTTCAAGCATGCTATGGTTTAATTCTGTAAAATTATTCCACTTCTTTAAATTGTTGATTCGCACATAAGTGCATGTTGCATGTGTTCATCAGGTATGAAAGGCTGATCACCTTCATTACCATAAGGTTCAGTTAAATTGTTCATGGTCATTATTGACACTCAACATTTATTGATTCAGTCATTCAATTATTGAAATTATAATTCGTATTCTTTCACAATTATTATATTGTTGAAAATCCAAAAGCTTATTCTTTCTTTCAATCATGATATATCTTTATTGTACTTAAACTTGCTGAGCAAATTCATTGCTCACTCTTGCTATATCATGATAACCAATTTCAGATTAATAAGAATGTTCGAGGAGAGACGGAGACAGAAGCAAAAGACAAGATTATAGTGTTATGCATGATAACTAATTTGTTATATGATGTAAGTTATTTGTGTAAGCCTTTTATGAATCTAAAGGTATATATGTAGTTAAGGTTAGAAGCCTTGGGAAATGTTGTAGAATAAACATTTTATGTTTATATTTTCCGCATTAGTTATAGAACATGTATGGAGATGATGTATCGTGACGTACCAACTCTAGGGTTCAAGGTACCCGGATTTGGGGTCGTTACAGTTGGTATCAGAGCTGATAGGTTATAGTTCTTAGGTAGCAGTACCTTATGCTATAATCATGGAAAGATAATGAAGACAGTGAAAGGATAAACTCAGATAGAGTTTAGAAATGAACATATACAATTCATAAAGGAGGAAATCTATGTAGATACATAGATCTATGAAAAGATTCAAAGAAGGATCTTCAATGAGTGTAATCCAAATAAATGGAATAAGAATCAGGGAACACTTGATTCAAGAATTTAAAAAGAGAAGGATCGTATAGTAAAATGATCAGAGAGGAATGATAAGATGATAGAATTAAACGATCCTAGAATAAAGGAGAAATAGTACAGTGAAATCAATTGTGTTATAAGATCACGATGATCATAGTAAAATCATAGAATGACAAATGGTCTGTTAAATGATTAAGAGGTTGTGTTGATAGCATGGTGCTATAAGATGAAGGATACTATGAAATAGTAATAAGTGAACTTTTGAAGTGTTGAGTGTGATAAGGTATAAATTGAGAAAATTCATATCAAGTTAAGAGAAGTTAGAGGTTTGTGGGTTTTAATTGAGGATTCATATTAGTGGCTGAGTTGTACAATTCCTTGTATGGGCGGGGAATTTGTGCTTGGTTTTAGAACCGCTTAGCTTCCTATATTGATATAGTGGTTGAGTTGAACAGTTCTTTGTATGGGCAGGGGACTTGTTCTTGGTTTGACGACCGCTTAACTTCCTACATTGATTAGTGGCTGAGTTGACCAATTTCTTGTATGGGCAGGAGATTGTGTTTCGTTTGACGACCACTTAGCTTCCTATAGTGATAATCAATTGAAACCTGGTGTCGCGCTATTCGTTATATGTATGCTGAGAAGGTGATTCTTTTCTCATGTGTATAACGGATAGGTAGAGAATGTTAAGATAAGTTCGTGTTCTGATAACCGACACGTATGGTAAGTTCGTGACTCATAGTCATGTGGTGGAGCCCCTCAGCGAATGGGCGACTTTGGCCTGACTAGGACAAGCTCCTCGAACCATATGATTGTGGTAAGTTCCTGAGCCCAAATACGTGGTAAGTTTGATGAACAACGAGTGTGGGTAGAGTTAAGTAGCAAGATTAAGGTTATAATAGAGATAATTATTAAGCTGGAAAAGATGAGGAGTAAAATTGGTGATTAGTTGAGGTTTTAGGATATTCCAAATCTTCTAGCTATGCTAGACTTTGAAATTCTTAAAATCGTGCTAAATTCGCACTTTTGTGCTTTTGAAAATATCAAAATATGTTTTAATAATCATTAATGCACTTAGTGCAGAGATGATAAACGATGGAGTCATCAATACAGAGTAACCTAGTGGTTGATGTTGCCTTAAGCCCACTATGGTATGATGTAATATGACAAAGTCATAAAATGATTTTCAGTATTTTGAAACGTTTAAAGAAGAGTCTATGCTAATTGCTTCGGCTAGACAAATTGATTTGAAAATATCAAAATGTATTTATAAAATCATCACGTGCCATTAAAGCCATGATGTAGAGATGAAAAAGACGGAATATTCAACGCACTGTTGCAACGGTGCGGTAGTATAAAGTCCTAAAAAAATGAATTTCGGTTATTTTAACCAATCTAAATGATTTTCAGTTCGTAATATACGAGCAGTTCAATGATGTGAGTCTACGTCATTTATTTTGACTGGACACTTTTGGTCAGAAATTACTCAAGTTTTATTTTCCAATCCAACTTATGCTGGAGCGGAATTTTATAGTAAGTCTGAGGTGAACAATAGCAGAAGCAGATATGTTTCGTCGGCATATAGCTCTGGCTTCACTTGCAAAGGTTAAACGTTATGCATGACGTACTGTACGATAGGGTGATTCCTAGCGTATTATCTTTGGGGTGAAATGGTGTTTATAGTCTTATGACTATTAAGGGTTACAGTATAAATACTTGCTAACTCATTACACAGTTCATGGTCTTTATGACCCCTCAGCCATATTTAAAATTATTTTTGTTGAAATTGTGTTTATAGTCTTATGACTATTAAGGGTTACAGTAGAAATACTTGCTAACTCATTACACAGTTCATGGTCTTTATGATCCATCAGTCATATTTAAAATTATTTTAAAGGAATTATTTTTAATTCATGATTATTCAAATTCATTCACAGTTATTGATCAATTGTGAAGACTCCTAAGAGATGTTCCAATATTCTGGACATCGAATGGGTAAAGGGGTAAGTATACTGTAATTTCGAGGACGAAATTTTTAGAAGAATGGGTGAATGTAATATCCCAGATATTTAAATGAATTAGAAATAAAATATCTAATATTTAATAAAGGTTGAAGTTTGATAACCTAATTGTGATAGATAAATAGAGGTCCAAATTAAATTTAATGGACTAAATTAGATATGGTGATATCAAATTTATTTTTTTAAGTTAGCAAGTACAGTGATAATTCAATGAACTTGGCTAATAGCAAGTCTAATTAGATTAAGAGAATTTAATTAGTGGAGTTATGTAATTATGCGACGTGGTTGCGTGTAAATTAAATATGTATTTATATATATATGCGTGCATATTTAGTAACATAATTTAATGGTTAATTAAATTGTGGTAAATAAATAGATTAATATTAAATTAATCTGAATTGAATTAAAAGGTTTATTGTGAAATTAATTTAGTTATTATATTGATTATACTCATTAATCAATATTTATGTAAATTATTGATAATTTATTTGTGAGGAATAATTATGTAATTTATATAATTATAAATTATATAAAGTAGTTGAGTTAATTAAGGGAGAATTGTAATTTTATATATTGTACAATATTTAATTGTGTGTATATATATATATAAAGGGATTAAATTAATTGAGTAATTTAAATATTAATTGAATATATTAAATAAATATATTCCATAATTAAGTAAATCATTGTAAATGATTTATGGAAGTGAGTAATTTAATTACACAATTATTTGTGTAATATTTAAATAATTTAATAAATTATTTAA
This sequence comes from Hedera helix, assembly GCA_947179155.2. Classification (NCBI taxonomy): domain Eukaryota; kingdom Viridiplantae; phylum Streptophyta; class Magnoliopsida; order Apiales; family Araliaceae; genus Hedera; species Hedera helix. Next base: position 7,630,693 of record OX359271.1, read on the forward strand.
ATAAGGAATTAATTAAATAAATTTTTGTTTTTAAATACATTAAAAATATATTATTTTTAATGTGTGTAAATGTATAAGATATATATATATATATATATATTATTTAATTTCACAATAAATGGTGAAAATGTTTATATAATGAATTAAATTATAAAAATAATATATATATTAATTATATATATTATTTAATTATTTTTGGAGGTATAAAGTGTACTAAATTATTATTATGTGGTAAAATAAAGTACATCCGTTTTTAGTGAAACGAATTTTAAAATGATCGTGAAGATATATACTATTTTATGGTATATTTAATTTTTATACATGTAGTGATATTATTTACACTATGTGTATAATTAAGGAGTATTTAAGGTACAATTAATATTTTATTAATATATTATAATCATGCCATGATTTATGCCGTGTATGGTGGGATTTGTTGTCCTGTTTATATTTATGTTGCGTCCTTAGTTGGCTTGTCAGTAATGGCTTGTCGAACTCTCCATTTTTCTCTCTCTGTGCTGTGAACCAAGTTTCCATTTCTCTCTCTCATTCTCTCCTTACCGAAATCAAATAGGAGAAGCTATCAAAATTCTTCCTCAATTAACTAAAACTTCATCCTAAAGGTATTATCATGTTCTTTAATTTTTGTAAAAATAATTTAATTGATTTTGGTAAAAATATGTTAATTAATATGTATTTATGGTAGAAATTGTTTATTATGTAATAAATCGTTTAGATGATGTAGAAAAATTATTATTGGAGTTAAGAATAAATTGTAGTATTTGATTATGTGATTATTTATGGGATTTGAGGTTGAAAATCATAATTTTGATGTATTTATGGAATTAATTATGTGAACAAATTTTTCTCCAAAAATTTGTGAAATAATTCATGGGTATTTAAAATTTTATGTTATTAATTGTTGTTAAGTTTTTGGTAATTGATTTAGAAATATTTGGGTAAATTAAAGCTTGTTTGGTGTTGTTTTAATGGTTATTATGCTACCGAAATGGCGAAGAAGATGAACCAGCAGAAAACCAGAAACTGGCGAAGTTAGTAGCATTGAAATGTTAAGGATTCTTTTGAGATTTTGGCCAAATTACAAAAATGCCATCCGATTTTAGTTTTAATTAATTTAAATGATTAAAAATTAATTAAAAATTCTAAAAAAATAATAAAAATACAAAAATGATATTTAGGTATTTAATATTATATTTTCTAAATATAATAAATATTTAGGATTAATATTTAAATATTTTAAATATTAATCTAGTAAGTTTAATATTATATTTTTCAAATATAATAAATATTTAGGATTAATATTTAAATATTTTAAATATTAATCTAGTTAGCTTAATATTATATTTTCCAAATATAATAAATATTTGGTATTAATATTTAAATGTTTTAAATATTAATCTAGTTAGTTTAATATTATATCTTCTAAATTTATGATTAAATTAATTAATTATTATTAAATAATAAACAAGGATGATAAATTAATTAATTATTATTTAATTACTATTAAATAATAATTAAAGACAACTAAGATTGATTATTTAATTATTTATTATTTGATTAACTTTAAATAATAAATAAATTCAGTTAGTTATTATTTATTATTAAATAATAACTAATGATATTTGAGTATTTACTATATAATTTTATTATTTATTATTTAATTAACTTTAAATAATAAATGAATCTAGTTAGTTAGTTATTATTTATTATTAAATAATAACTAAAGATATTTGATTATTTTTAATATAATATAATTATTTATTATTTGATTAACTTTAAATAATAAATAAATCTAGTAAGTTATTATTTATTATTAAATAATAACTAAAGGTAGTTAATTACTTACTATTTAATTAATGTTAAATAGTAATTAAATGAAATGAAGAAAATGTCTTTTAACTCTTTTGTTTAAACAATTATAATAAATTGTTTAATAGTTTAATAAGTGTTTAACACTTGAGAAAATTGATGTAAATTAATTAAATTATTAACCTAAGATTGATTAATTGTTTTATAGGTTAATGATAGTATATTAAATTATTTGTTATGTAACTTTTATTTGCTAGATAAATAGCATAATTGAGCGCATAATTGTACAATTTTACGTAGTGCTAATTATTAGACCAACTTTATTAATGTTAGGTCTTTCAAAGCCAGTTAGTTAAAGTTAGACATTAATTGTAGCTGAGCAGACAGGCAAGTCTCCTAAACCCTACTCAATTTATATTCGAGCAGGATATATTATTTTATTGTTCAAGTTCCTAACTCAATCTCAAGTTATTATGTTTCAAGCATGCTATGGTTTAATTCTGTAAAATTATTCCACTTCTTTAAATTGTTGATTCGCACATAAGTGCATGTTGCATGTGTTCATCAGGTATGAAAGGCTGATCACCTTCATTACCATAAGGTTCAGTTAAATTGTTCATGGTCATTATTGACACTCAACATTTATTGATTCAGTCATTCAATTATTGAAATTATAATTCGTATTCTTTCACAATTATTATATTGTTGAAAATCCAAAAGCTTATTCTTTCTTTCAATCATGATATATCTTTATTGTACTTAAACTTGCTGAGCAAATTCATTGCTCACTCTTGCTATATCATGATAACCAATTTCAGATTAATAAGAATGTTCGAGGAGAGACGGAGACAGAAGCAAAAGACAAGATTATAGTGTTATGCATGATAACTAATTTGTTATATGATGTAAGTTATTTGTGTAAGCCTTTTATGAATCTAAAGGTATATATGTAGTTAAGGTTAGAAGCCTTGGGAAATGTTGTAGAATAAACATTTTATGTTTATATTTTCCGCATTAGTTATAGAACATGTATGGAGATGATGTATCGTGACGTACCAACTCTAGGGTTCAAGGTACCCGGATTTGGGGTCGTTACAATGACTGCAGGACCATCCTTTTCCTTGTAGTCTGTCAAAAGAGCTTTATCTCCTGTCATGTGTCTTAAGCATCCACTGTCAAGATACCAGATGGATCTCTTTACCTGCATAAAAAAGCAATCTTCATTTAGGTACCCACAATTGATTGGGTCCTGTTTTGTTAGTACCTTTTGGAACCCAGATTTGTTTGATTTTAAGTTTTTGCAGTTTATGATAATGATAACCTGATAAATCATAACTATGATTAATATGGCGATTATGTATGTGTTTATGTGAATTCCTATTTGTCCATGACTTGTGAGAATTATAATTGCTCAATGTCCTTCGGTTGAGCTGATCTACATTCTGCTTTCATGCTACTCTACGATTCTCATATTTTGTGGAGTGATAATAAATTCTACGATTTCTATAAGGATGGTTCGTAGAGTAAGTTTTGCTAGACTTTATGATCCTTTGAGGTTCAATTACATATGTTGACTTGTTTTTCAGTTTTCTAAACCCCAGACCAGTACGAGTTTTATTGACTAATATGATAACAGGATTAGCAGATTGTGGACAGCTGGGAGGGATGGAATCTGAGGATTTGATAAACACAATTCCTTTATTAAAATTAAAGGATTTGCTTTCATTTATTTCCTTTGAATTCTCCATATTAGGCTCTAAGAGAGAATTCTCAAAACTTAATCCTGATCTGTCAGCCACATTTCTTTGGCTTGAGATCATGGTGTCCATAGACAAACTTGAATTGTTCCATATGAAAATTATCTTTTCTAGTTCCTGAATTTTGGATACTAGTGAAGACTCTTTCTGAGTGCTTAATTCAATTTTCCTATTTAGCTTTTCATTCTCAGTCTTAAGACTAAAATGAAGTTTAGCAGTTTGAAGTGTGACTTCTAATTCTATGCTAATTTTTTCTTTATCTTCTTTTAGATGAGAGTAATCTTTAGATAACATTCTAAACATCTTTATATATTTGTATAGTTCTACCGTTAAGTCATGCATGCCTTCTCTAAGATCATCAATACTTAATTCAGGAGAGTAAAAGTCAAATACCTCATCTATGTTGAATTTCTCTTTGCTGTGTTCTTCCTCGTTTTCCATTAAACATAGGTTGGCCTTCTGTGGCTCTTCATCGTCACTTGACTCAGAGTTTAGTTCTTCTTCTGAGTCACTCCAGGAGCCTTCAGCTATGAAGCTTTTGTCTTTCTTCTTTTGCTTGTGGAAGCTCTTGAATTCTCTTTTTGGATTTGCTTTTGTTTTATCCCTCCTCAACTCTTCTTTTAAGGGTTTAGGGCACTTAGCAATGAAATGACTTGGCTTTTTGCAGTTGTAGCGAAGGTCATTTGTTGGTTCTTTGCTGCTGTTGCTTCTGAACTTTTGAGGTTTGTTCCTGTTGATAAATCTTTTGAATTGTCTGACTAGCATGGCAGCACCTTCCTCATCATTTGATTCATCATTATCAGAATCAGAATTATCCTTGAAATTGCTTCTGTGAGCTGAAGTTGAAACTTTAAGAGCAATGTTCTTCTCCTTCTTTCTTCCCTCAGATAGGGTCTCTGCCCTCTGATTCAGCTCCAACTCGTAGGTGAGAAGATTTTCATAGAGCTGTTGTATAGTCATCTTGTGCAGGTTCTTTGACTCCCTGATGGCTATGGTTTTGGGATCCCATTTGCCTGGCAAGGATCTCATGAATTTGATTTGAGAGAATTTAGCAGCATGTTGAATCTCTCATAGGTGTTTATATTATTCTCCCCTGAAATGTGGGTGAACATTTCATACTGCTGAATAAGCAGTGATTGTTTATTCTCTCTGACTTCTTTTGTTCCTTCGTGTATGATCAACAGAGTCTGCCAGACTTCTTGAGCTGTTTTACAGTTGACAACGTTTTCGAACAGCTCATCATCTAAAGATTGAAATAGGATGTTTTTGGCCTTTTTATCTTTTTGAACATCCTTCGTTTCGTTGTCGGTCCATTCTTTTCTTTTCTTTGCTACTAGCTTGTTTGGATCTTCAAATGTTAAGGCAAGCTTCATTGGTATGAATGACCCATTGAGTACTGTCTCGAACAACTCATCATCTATTGTATCCATGTAAGCCTGCATACGAACTTTCTAGTTAGCAAATTTTTCTTTATTGCACATTGGTGATTTGTTACCTTCAACGACTTTTAATCCGTTCTTGTTGTGTGCCATTAGATCTACTCAAGCTTGTAAGGCTTCAAATGTGAGAACCTGTTCTGATACCAATTGTTAGTTCCCAATGACACGAAAGATATCCAGAAAGAGGGGTTTAATAGATTCTTTCAAAACTTTTTCTTTTTCTTGCTTTAATTTTAAGAGATAATGAATTCTTAATTAATTTGTTTAGCATAGCGGAATATGATTTAGTTACCCCTTATTGATTTGTTAAAATAATAATTCAACAAGCAATTATATAGCAGATATAGTAGTTAAAAGACACAAGATGAAAGACACCAGATTTTAAGTGGTTCAGAGTTCACAAGACTCTTACTCCACTGATTTGCTCTTCAGGCAGCAAATCCACTCTGGATACTTTTACAATTTCTGAATCACTAAGATTCCTTCAAGATCAACAGTCTTGGAACTCTAGTTCACTAAGAACTCTATAAGTCTAACAGACTTAGATACTCTAGTATACTGAGAACTCTTCTCGAGTAGTGTAGATTTGGGTGTGCTACTAAGTTGCGTTTAGCATAAGTTTTTGAAGAACTCAGTAGCGATGCAAGATTCTTTTCAGTTTTATCTTTTTGAACTCTTGCGAATTTCTTTCTTTCTTGTGAAAAAATCCTTATTTCTTTTCTTCAGATCTGGGCGCTTTGTATGAGAGCTTCTGTTTTCTTCCCGTCGGAATGTTTGCCCTTAGCTTCAGTTTCTGCCCGTTACCTCACAATGTAGAGCTGTTGAATATTATATTCATTTAGCTCATTAAAGCCCTGATGAGGTATTAATTGATCTGCTATTTTAGTCCATGGAAGGTGTTTCCCTTTTTCCTTGGGGATAGACATGTCAGTCGTAGGTTTCTACCAACTTTCATAGAGTCATTTGGTCCTTCCATACTATAGGACTGATAGGACACAGTCCTCTGACTTTACTGCCTTGAAAGTTTTCTCTTTGTTACATAGTGCGCTTGGGTCAGTCCCCTAATATTTTTGACTTTGAGTTTTTGGCAGAAGCTCTTCTATCACATCGATGCAGATTGTTCTTTTCAACGAAGTTGCTTCTGTCTTAGTATAAGAGAAGAGTCAAACGATGATTTAGGTTTAGATCGTAGTGTTGCTTAAAAGGTCTCTTATTTTTACTTTATGGCTACTTTGTTAGTCGTTGAGTCCGTTCTACACTTGGGCTTCTTCCTTGGTCATAGAGTTTTTTTGGAATGGGATCGTAGAGTCCATTCTATGAGCGGTCTTAGTTGTCCAGTCTTCTTTGAGTAAATTCATATAGTCCACTCTACGAGCATGAAAAATCGTTGAGTCTTCTTTACGCGAAGTCATAGAGTCCTCTCTACGAACAGACTGAATCGTTGAGTCTTATTTGCTTGGAGTCGTATAGTCTATTCTACGATCAGTTTGACATAAGATCAATCTAACAGATTTGATCTTTTCTAACTAAGTCCTTGTACATCATAAATAATCAAAGGACTTCACAACTCAATACATTCATATTCGAAAGATCATCCAAACAACTTTGATCTTATCTAACTAAGTCCTTGTACATTTTATGCCATCAAAGGACTTTACAATCCTGCTATTGACTGCATTCATCAACTTAATTTTTATCATCAAATTAAACATGCAATGTTCAACACATGTGAATTCTGTAATCTCTTTAAGGCCTGGAAATTATTTTAACAATCATGCTGGTATTGATAATGAAGAAGAGAAAAATTTAATTGATGAATCCAATAATCCATCTTCAAAATTAGCCCAGCCTAAAAAGCCCACAAAGCCTGAGTCAATATGTCCATCTACAAATCAATTGTCAAAGAATAAACAAACCACATCTTCTGAGTCAATTGAAAAAGTCTTTAAACAAAAGGCCCCATTCCCTCAAAGACTAATTTCAAACAAGCAGTCAGCCCAGTTAGACAAAATTCTAGAAGTGTTCAAACAAATGAAAATTAATATTTCTTTTCTAAATGCCATTCAACAAACTCCCTCATATGCTAAATGTCTAAAAGATTTATGCACACACATAAGAACCACTCATGTTCCTAAGAAAGCTTTTCTAACAGCCCATGTTAGTTCTATCATGTCATGCCAAGTCCCTGTGAAGTATAAAGACCCCGGTTGTCCTACTATTTCATTCATAATAGGAGACACCTTAATTGAGAAAGCTTTGCTTGATTTAGGAGCGAGTGTTAACCTTTTACCATTTTCTGTGTACCAAACCTTGGGCTTAGGGGAGTTGAAAAAGACAAGAGTCACACTCCAACTAGCTGACCGTTCCATCAAAGTGCCAAAGGAAATAGTTGAAGATGTACTCATTAAGGTGGGCGATTTTGTGTTCCCTGTTGATTTTGTTGTTTTTGAAACCCAGCCTGTTGCCAATCCCAACGGTCAAATTCCTGTTATTTTAGGTAGACCATTACTAGCAACCTCTAATGCGTTAATCAATTGTAGAAATGGACTAATGAAATTGACATTTGGGAACATGACAATTGACTTAAATATGTTTAATGTGGGAAAACAGCCTAGTGATTTTTCTGACCAACCCGTTGAAACAAACATGATTCAAGAACTTAATAGGGAAGATGAATTTTTAACTTTTGTTTAAATCACTTTGGTCAAAATTGGGATGATACAAAATATGTACATGAGGTGAATGAAATGTTAGAGCCCTCTACATCAATGTATTCAAAATGGGAACCCGTGACCGAGGCAATCTTAAAATCTTCAGAACCTCTTAAAAAGAGTCCACCAGAGTTAGAACTCAAACCTCTTCCTGATGATCTTAAATATGCCTATTTAGGTCCTTCCAAAACTCTTCCTGTGATCATTGCTTCCGATTTAACAAACCAACAAGAGGAAGAGTTATTCACCATCCTTAGAAAGAACAAAGAAGTCATAGGACTGAGCATAACAGATATTAAGGGGATCAGTCCTGCCATTGTCCAACATAGGATCCATTTAATAGATGATGCTAAACCCGTGAGAGACCCACAGAGGTGGTTGAACCCAGTTTTAAAAGAGGTTGTTAGGAAGGAAATTCTTAAATGTCTAGATAATGGGATCATATATCCCATTTTTGATAGCTCTTGGGTAAGTCCTGTTCAGGTGGTGCCTAAAAAGTCTAGCTTAACTGTGGTTCAAAATGAAGATAATGAGTTAGTTCCCACTCATGTCCAATCTGGTTGGAGGGTTTGCATAAAACTCAATGAGGCCACAAGAAAGGATCATTTTTCTTTACCCTTTATAGACCAAATCCTAAAAAGGTTAGCTGGTCATGCTTATTATTGTTTTCTTGATGGATACTCGGGTTACTTTAAAATTCCCATAGCCCCAGAAGACCAAGAAAAGACCACATTCACTTGTCCTTATGGAACTTTCGTATATCGTCGTCTACCCTTTGGGCTTTGTAGTGCCCCTTCCACCTTTCAAAGATGCATGATGAGCATTTTTTCTAACATGAAAGACAAATTTCTAGAGATTTTCATAAATGATTTTTCCATATTTGGGTCTACATTTCCTGAGTGTCTTCACTACCTCGACTTAGTTCTAAGGAGATGTAAGGACACTAACTTAATCTTAAATTGGGAAAAATGTCATTTCATGGTTAAAAAGAGAATTGTTCTTGGTCATATCATACCTGAAAAGGGAATTGAAGTAGATAAAGCCAAAATTAATTTCATTGCCAATCTCTCACCACCTTGGACAGTCAAAGAAATTCGTTCATTCCTAGGGCATGCAGGCTTTTATAGGCGATTCATCAAAGATTTCAGTAAGAAAGCAAGACCCTTAACCAATCTTCTAAGTAAAGATGCAAAATTTGAACTTAATGACAAATGTTTCCAATCATTTGAACAACTTAAAAAGGAGTTGACCTCAGCTCCTATCATCAAATCGCCCGATTGGAATCAACCATTTGAATTAATGTGTGATGCATCTGACTATGCAGTTGGTGCTATTCTAGGGCAACAAATTAATAAGATTCCCCATGTTATATACTATGCTAGTAGGACTTTGAATGATGCATAATTGAATTATTCAACTACTGAAAAAGAACTTCTAGCTATAGTTTTTGCCCTAGAAAAGTTTTGATCTTATCTTATTGGGTCTAAAATCATCGTTTACACTGACCATGCAGCCCTTAGACACATTCTCTCCAAAAAAGACTCAAAAGCCCGTTTAATTCGATGGGTTTTATTGCTCCAAGAATTTGACCTAGAAATAAGAGATAAAAAAGGGTCTGAAAATGTGGTAGCTGATCATTTGTCTCGTTTAGTTGTGGAGTCTAACTCTGAACTGCCTTTAAATGATTCTTTTCCAGATGAGCGACTTTTCTCCATATCCACTACACCTTGGTTTGCTGATATTGTGAACTACCTAGTTACTAGTAACATTCCTTCACATTAGTCCAAACAAGATAGGTCAAAATTTCTTTCACAAGTCAAATATTTTTATTGGGACGACCTCTATTTGTTTAAATATTGCCCTGATCAAATTATTAGGAGATGTGTACCTGACCATAAGTTTAGGAGTGTCCTATCATTTTGTCATGACCAAGCTTGTGGAGGACATTTTGGAGGTAAAAAGATGTCTGCCAAAGTTCTCCAGTGTTATTTTTATTGGCCTAGTCTATTCAAGGATTCCACAGAATTTTGTGCCCATTGCAATAGGTGTCAACATTTAGGAAGGATCACTAGGAGGAATATGATGTCAATGCAACCCATTCTAGTAATTGAGTTGTTTGATGTGTGAGGGATAGATTTCATGGGTCCATTTCCAAATTCTTTTGGAAATCTGTACATCTTACTTGCGGTTGATTACGTGTCTAAGTGGGTAGAAGTTATACTAACCAAGACCAATGACAATAAGGTTGTTGTCAAATTTCTGAAAGATAATATTTTTTCTCGCTTTGGTACCCCTAGGGCTATAATTAGTGATCAAGGAAAACATCTCCGCAATCAGCCTTTTGAATCCTTGTTGAAACAATATTCCATCACCCACAAGCTTGCCATACCATATTACCCTCAGATAAGTGGTCAAGTAGAAGTCTCGAATAGGCAAATCAAACAAATCTTGAAAAAAACGGTGAGCTCTAATAGAAAAGACTGGTCTCTTAAATTGTTAGATGCATTGTGAACTTACCATACTGCTGATAATTAGATTTTATTCCTATTAATTGAATACTTTTAGGATTAATTATTTGTTAGTTTTTAAGTATTTTAATTGATTTTAGATAATTTATTTAATTTTCTGTGTTTTTATTATTTTTAGTATTTTATAATATTTTTAATTAATTTAATATTTGATTTTGTAGGAAAAATAAAAGCTAGTGGCAGATCTGTAATTAACAAAAACTCGGAGGGGCAATTCTTTAAATACGCATAACAGCTATCAGGCGCGCAATGCGCGGATGTGGAGTAGTTGGGCTCAGCAGGCAGCAAACGACATCGCATGAGGCTGTGGGAATTGACCGAGCGCGCCATGCGCGTATGAAGGCTGAAGTTGGGCTAATCCTGGAAGCGACGTCGTTTGGCTGTATCAGGCAGTGCAAGGCGCACCATGCGCGCAGATGGAATAAGCGCGTTGACTGAAGTCAACGCCGCGTTTGGCGACGCGAAAATTGTACCAGAATAGGATTATTCGCGAAATTTAGCATTAAATTGATTCCAAATTGGATTCCTTTTCCACATTAGCTTAGGATTATTATTGTACTCTTGTAAATACACTATGTAGCTATTATATTCAGTACTTTTTATATAGATTAGAATATACTAACATGGAATAGTAGATTATAGAGTAATTTAGGAGTAGTTTTAGGAGCAAATATTTAATGCGAAGAATTCAAGAATTGAAGGCGGAGCTTGGAGATTGGAGACTGTGATCCGAGTGACAGACGGATATCAACACATATTTGATTTCTTTTCTTTATCTTTTATTTTTGTAATTTTGAAATGTTAAATTATTTGTGGTTAATTAATTATTTAATTATGAGTTAATTTTTATTTGAGATTGCAATTGAACCCAATGTGTAGTTTAATTTAATTTGTTTTCTTTTTAATTATTGATGATTATATATGAGTTGTTTATCATATTTTATGCGTTCATGTATAATTATTTACGCAATAATTAATTGTGATATCTTAGAAGGAATTGAAAAAGGAATTCTAGGATTAGATCTGGATATGATGACATGTGAATTTGTTGATTCTTTCTAGAAAGAGTAGCATAATAGTGTGTAGGATAAAGATACCTATATGTCACATGTAACTTTATAGAGAGTTGGATCTTAATGAGTTTATTTCAAATTATTTTGCATAGAAATGTAGTAACTTAATTGGAATAAATCTTTTTATTAATTCTTGAAAAAAGTTAGTAAATAGTTAAGAAATCCCAGTTAACAATTCTATATAGTTAATTAATTAAAAAGAGAATAAAGAGATTTAAATGAAGCATTGGAGAAAATTGTGATCTTACTATTTTAATCATTTTTATTAGTTTAATTTAGTTAGTAATTTTGATTAGGTTATTTTATAATTAAATTGAGATTGTTTAAATAGAATTAATTTGATATTAAATTAGTATTTGGTAATTATTATTATTTAATTTCATGTGGGTTCGACACTCTACTTTATCACTTTATTACTTGTTGACTGTGTATACTTGCACGCATATATTTATATAGAAAATACCCAACAAGTTTTTGGCGCCGTTGCCAGGGAATTAATTTGATAATTATTTTCAATATTAATTTTAGTCAAATTAATTTTAATTTAAACTTGTATATTTTTATTTATTTGATTTTTATTTTATTTTATATTCTGTTTTTCAGGTACAATGGTTGAAATTAATTATCAATGGTATTTTGATAGGATGGATCTAGATGTGACGCCCCCAAATCTAGGCCCACACAGCCCAAACTTGAGTCGTCAAAAGACTACAACAAAATTATTACAACAAAGCACAACGTACAACAATACAGTGTATAATAATACACAACTAAGTCTTTACTATTATTGTCGCACTATTTTACAACATGTGAAGACTAGGATAGCTATTCCTCGGACTCTCACTCCATCCCACGGCTAGACCCCGTTACGTTCTCATCTCCTGTTGAAAACAATGGAACAAAAGAAAGGGTGAGCTCAAATAGCCCAGTAAGAAATATCATGACTAAGATAATGACAAATAAATTATCATTAGCCTTCAACAGTTGAGTTCTTGATAGAATACAATAGACTACAAGGTTTATATCAAAAACTGCAGTTAAATTCTTAAACAATGTTCAGATCAATAATAGCAGCGGAATGAGCAATCTATTAGAAGAATAATGCAGACCATAATGTCCACTCGCTTCTCTTTTTAGTAAAAATATCATCAACTTTTATCATCTGAAATACCATTAGTCAAGATAATACAACTTCGTAGTTCTTGGTCATAATCATGCAGATCAACAGTTCATCTTTGTACTACGGGCCAAAGACATTCAATATAACACCAACGGTCATGATTATACCAGATTCAGCTTTTGGTCATAATCATACCAACCAACAGTTCATCTTTGCACTACGGGCCAAAGAGAACTTTCAATATAATACCAACGGTCATGATTATACCAGATTCAGCCTTTGGTCATAATCATACCAAACAACAGTTCATCTATGCACTACGGGCCAAAGAGAACTTTCACCATGTGCCATTAAAGACATCGAACAGATGTATCGCCTTTAACCTAGTATATCGCCTTTAACCTATCATCTGTTCAACAATTATATCACATCTGTGCCCCCGGCCACAGATATTCACAACAACTTGATTCTTGATGATTAAAACAAATAACAGTGATACAAATGATGAACAGAAGAAACATGATAAACAATAAGTATCGGAAGTTTACTTTGTGCAGATTCAAATAATGTCCAAATTGTCAACATGATGTGGAGTGAAATTCAAAAATGATATTCAAGATCCACAGTTCAGAATAACGATTACAGTTCAATAGAAATGTTCAGAAAATAGGAAGGTTCAGTTGAAATAATGAAATTCAACTATTATGGAACATATAATATTTTCAGGAATTATAGAAGCAATAGTTCCATAATAAGTTTCGATTTAGGTGTATGAAAGAAAATAATATCCCTTACCGTAGCAGGTTTGATTAACAAAAGGTGAGGGAAATTAATATCCCTTACCATAGTAAGTTTGAATAATGGAAGATGAAAAAGATGGTATCCCTTATGAGTATAAAGGAAAATAATATCACTTACGAATATGAAAGAAAATGATATTACAAACTAATATGGAATAAAAGTGTCATGTGATAATTCGTGTAGACAAATTATTTCCACACGAGACAAATAAAAAGGTTATTCACCAACAAGCGGTAGTCCGCGCCGTAAGGTTATTCCCATCAATTTGAATACGAAGAGTTATTCACCAAACAGGCGGTAATCCGCGCCGTAAGGTTATTCTCAGAGATTAATAAGAAATGAATACGAAAGGTTATTCACCAACAGGCGGTAATCCGCGCCGTAAGGTTATTCCCACAATTTAATACATGGAAATAAATGACACAAGAAAGAAATGATATGAGAATCAAAGAATGATAATCCCTTCCAGTAAGAAAAAAAATAATATCCATTTAGGATGATGAAAAGAATGATACCCCTTACCGTAGTAAGTTTCAATAATAGAAGATGAAAGAATATGATATTCCTTACAAGTAAGAAAAAAAATGACATTCCTTACCACAGTAAATTTAAGAGTTTGAAATGAATGGTATTCCTTACCGTAGTAAGTTTAAATAATAGAATATGAAAGAAGATGATATTCCTTACCTTAACACGTGACTGGATATTGATTTAAATGAGGTTGATCAACCTATATATTTATAATAAAATTAGTAATTACAATATATAAATTTCAAAGTGTATGATAACTCGTATAATATGAACTATCAAAATTATATATATTTAACATAATTTTTGTAGTATAATATAACTACTTTAAAATAGTTTTTAAAATAATATTCCAAAATAAATCTTCCAAAGAAAGCTTTTAAAAATGAATCTTCTTAAAGAAGAGTATTCTAAAGAAAGATTTGTGAATACCGTGAAAAATAGAAATTTATAAAATTACTACTCTTTAATAAAAGACTTACTTGAAAAATTCCTGCACTTCTTTTGGCTTTCAAACTCTCAAAATAACCTTACTATTCTCAGAGAAAACTCATAAAATTCTTATAGAAAAATTCTATGTTTTAGGTGTGATTTTTCTATTCAACTGAGCAAGCTATTTATAGGAGAAAAGAAGTTACTATGCGCGGTAGGTGGCTGAAAAAAAATTTCAGCAGCGGCTGCGCAAACGTTTTTAAAAAATTTTCAATACTTGCACAGTAACTTTAAAATTTTCAAAAAGTGAACAGTAATGAACAGTAACTTCCGTCAGTGAATAGTAACTTTTCCGGGAATGAATAGTAAACTCCCGGAGTGAATAGTAATTTTTGAAAAATAATAATATTATATATATATATATTTTTTTTATAAAACAAAAATACCAATTAGTAATATGACAACTAAAATAATTCTACCACAGTGCTAACAATAATTCAAAATAATGCAATGACTACTGTGTCGATTATCAGATCAATAATATGAATTACTATGCATTTGTTACTGTGGCAATTATTGGTTCAACATGTCGTGTAGTAATAATAATGCAAAATACTGTGTAGCAACAATTATTGAATTGATAACATAAAAGATTATGCAGTGATAATTATTGATGAAATGATGCGCAACAGTTACGGTGTCAATTATCAGACCAATAATATGAGACACTGTGCAATACCGTGTGCTACTGTAGAATACCGTGTGCTACACTGAAATACCATAAATTACCGTATGCTACTATTCTTTTATCACCGGTATTTTAACAGTTAACACCGTTGACTATTTTTATTTAGAAAGGTTACTTCTGTCGTTTTCTATATCCGACAAATATTCCGTTGTGAGGTCCACCAATAATTTGTTATTTCGGCGCCGTCGTACGGCACGAATATTCCCCGACAAAGCGAATATTGTCCGACAAAATAAAATTTGCACATAACATCCTTAACTTTCAATTTCGTCAATTTAACCACTTACTGTTTCATGAAAAAATATATATGAAGAAAAATTAAATTTTATATTTCATAAAATTCGGGGTCTTACACTAGAGATGCACAAAAAGCCTACGGCCTACAGGCCGACCTGGCATGTCCTGAGCCCGGCCTGGTCAAAGCCCGGGTCCGGCCGGTCTGGCCTACAGTCTTTGAACAGGCTACTATTTTGACGTAAAAGTCCGGCCTGGCCCGGCCTACGAAAAAGCCCGGCCTATACAAAGGTTCGGTCCAGCCTACGCGAAATTGCACATCCATGAATATTGAAGATATATATTTTTTTGAAGATTAAAGATATATTTTTTGAAGATATAATGAAGAGATAGTTTTTGAAGTTGGGAAGATACATTTTTTGAAGATTTGAATTTTGAAGTTATTTTTAAAATATTTTGAAGCAAAATATTTATAACCGACTCATTATTTATTATTGATTAGTTACTCATTTTTAATTTTTTGTTAACACATTTAATTAATATAGTAGCTAGTTTATTTAATATTTATATTTCACATTAAAAATTAGTTGATTACATTTTTAGGCCTGACCTGGCCTGGCCCGACCCAAGGACTGGACCGGCCTGACCCGACCCAAGGCGCCTAGCCTACAGGCCTGGCCCGGCCTGGCCTACAGGCCTAAAAAGGCCAGACTTTTATCTAGAAGCCCGACCTGGCCCGGCCTACAGGCCCAAAAGTCAAAGCCTGGCCCAGCCTGGTTAACGGCCAAACCCTACCAAGCCCAAGCCAGGCCGGCCTATTGTGCATGTCTAGATGGATCCATCAAGTGCGGCAATACTTGAGCCATTGGTTAATCAAATTTCAGAGCTTGAAAGAAAAATTGATGCTCTTGGAAATCAATCCGTTCAGAATATTTATAATCAGCAGCCTAGTTACACCTCAGACTACTATCATCCGGGTTGGCAGGATCATCCGAGCAATTCATGGAATAACAATCAAGTTCAATACTTTGCCCCAAGTTATTATCAACAGGATTCTCAATACCTACCTCCACAACAACAAGAGCAGAAATCTAATTTGGAGGAAATTCTTGATAGAATTTTAGAGCGAACTGAGACAATAATGAATAATCAAGAAGTTTGTGCTCCAAATTCATTATACCCGTCAGAATTTTTTTATCAACCTCAATCATACGAATTCTCGTATCAACAACCTCCACCGCAGCAAGATCACTTATCAACTTATGAGGAAATTCTTGCGAGGATTACAGAGTATAACGAGATGAGTAGTAAACGCAATGAAGAATCAATGCGAGAGTGGGAGATTCAAATGAAAGAGAATGAGATTCGAAGGGAACAACTTGGCACTCTAGTCAACAGTTGCATTCACAATATGTTACCTAGCAATATAGAGTTAAATCTTGAGGAGGAAGGTAAAAAATAGTGTGAGGCAGTTACATTAGAAAATGACAAGGAGTTTCAAGAGGCTAAAAAAGTAAATCTTAAGAGGTCTCATTCGGATGATGATGAGGTTGAAAAGAAAAATAGCAATGTTTGGGAAGAAGAAGAGAATGATGAGGATGATCAAGTCTTGAATCTGAATGATAGTAAGAAAAATCCGATTGTGCCTTTCGTGCAACAAATTCAGAATTTTAAGGAGTACTATCGGGTTAACTTTGTTAAAGACTTTGATAACTTGGATGAAATCAAGTTTGGGGGTGGTTCGCAATATTTCAAGGATGTCATGGAGATCAAAGAAAAGACAAAAAGGAGGCATGAAAAGACAATTTTTGCGATTGAGCCTGATTGAAGAAAAGGGAGTAGTCAGGCTACGACTTAAAAACAAGCGCTTATTGGGAGGCAACCCAAGTTTTAGTTTTAGTTTTTAATTTTTATTTTATTTTATTTTTAGTAGTTTTTATTTTAGTAGTAAATTTTAGTTATTTAATTATTTATTTTAATATTTTATTTTATTTTTGTTTTGTTTAAGGTTTATTCATTACAGCTCAGACTTAGCAGATGAGGAGGAAAAATGCTACATATTCAGGGAAGTTCTTTGTTCTTAATTTTCTTTATTTTATACATTGAGGACAATGTCTGTTTTAAGTTTGGGGGTATGAGTAAATTTTGAAATAAAATTTATTTATTTTTATTTATTTATTTTTTGTTTTAGGATTTTATTTTTAGTTTAAATTTTAGAATTTTGTGGGTGTATTCACTACAAACCTTCACGAGACACAACTCGTCCACTTGGGGTAACCATGGGGTTTAAAGGCTTGTTGCACATGCTAAGTGCAATCGTGTTTCCTACGAAAATAGGGTAAATTAGTTTTTAGGTAGTGTGACGACCCCAAATCCGGGTTCCTTGAACCTCGGATCCGGTTCAACACGAGTACAACCTTTTCCTTATTGTTCATGAATTACAACGATATTATAATTGGTAAAATAACCACTTATTTACAATTTTACAATATCTCTTTCTATTCCAGAATCAAAATCTTTATACATTCCTAGTATGTTTTAATATCATACACGATACGATATTCTATTACAATCATCTTGTGTATTTAACACTCATATAACATACCAACTAAAGTCTTACACTACACAATCATTTACCTGTCCAATTCGGACTAATATCTACAACAAATATTTAGATCTTCAGCGAAAGTAATATGATTTCCTGTTCCTTGATCTTTATCGAGAACTTCAAATGATTTGCACTATCTGAAAATGTTGGTTTAGGCAAGAGTGAGCACGACGGCTCAGCAAGTCTAACAGATAGCACATAACATATAGTTCATGTTTATACATGCTTCTCATGCTTCATGCATTACATTATATGAATGTATCATGCTTCTCATACTTTGCATTTATTCATGCAACATACTAATCATGCATTGAAATGAATACATGACATACAGTTCAACTTATTCAATTAATTCAGGCTTTCTATCGTATAGAATCAACAAATCTCATATGGTTTCACAAAAAAACATATTTAATTCAAATTCTCACATACTTCAAGTGCACACACAACAGTTATACACATAGCAACAATATCTGAAAAACTTGTCTGGTTCGCTTCTACCAGTTATGCTTATTTGCGTCTTTCGTTCAACCTACAATTTATATAGAAAATTGACGTAATCATTAGATGCAATGACTATTACTTAGCCTTTATATAAGACTCTAACTTTAAATTATTAACTCTTAAGATGTCCGACAAACGAACCCTTAAGTTCTGGACAAAACCCTAGCTCAACCCCAGTTGGACATGTCGGGTATGCTCATCTAACTTACACCTTCACTACACGTTCTTTGTACAACTTACTTTTAATAAATTGTCAAAAATTTAGTCACGAATTGACTATTTACATCTGTTTAATTTAATTAAACATTCTTCTTTTTCATAACTTAATGATTCGGACATTTAATAATGTACCAAATACCTCAAAATATTATCTACCCTTGATAATATATAACTACATTCAAATATTATTAACTATTTAATAATATTTTAATCACTTATTAATATTATTAAATATTTTAATAATATTTTAATCCCATATTAATATTATTAACCATTTAATAATATTTTAATCACTTATTAATATTATTAATTATTTAATAATATTTTAATCACCTATTAATATTATTAATTATTTAATAATATTTTAATCACATATTAATATTATTAACCATCTAATAATATTTTAATCACTTATTAATATTATTAATCATTTAATAATATTTTAATCATTTACAAATATTATTCACCATTTGATAATATTTTAATCTCTTATTAATATTATTAACCATTTAATAATATTTTAATCACTTCTTAATATTATTAATTATTTAATAATATTTTAATCACTTACTAATATTATTCACCATTTAATAATATTTTATTCACTTCTTAATATTATTAATCATTTAATAATATTTGAATCACTTATTAATATTATTAATCATTTAATAATATTTTTATCATTTACAAATATTATTCACCATTTGATAATATTTTAATCTCTTATTAATATTATTAACCATTTAATAATATTTTAATCACTTCTTAATATTATTAATCATTTAATAATATTTTAACCACTTACTAATATTATTCACCATTTAATAATATTTTATTCACCTTTTAATATTATTAACCATTTAATAATATTTTAATCACTTGTTAATATTATTAATCATTTAATAATATTTTAACCACTTATTAATATTATTAACCATTTAATAATATTTTAATTTCTTATTAATATTATTAACCATATAATGATATTTTAATCATTTACAAATGTTATTCATCATTTAATAACTTTTTAATCATATACTAATATTATTGATCATTTAATAATATTTTAATAATCTTCAATCAATACCAATAGTTAACTTTTTAATTTTGTTAACCTTAATCTTTAACTTAAACCTTTAGCTATCATTTAGTCACTAATAGACTCTCTTACAATAGCTTATCTTTATTTCAATAGTGAAATTATCTTTTGTTAAGTTTTATAATGCCCGACAAGCGAAACTTTCAGTTCCGAACAAGTCTGGATTAAAATTTTAATTTTTTTAACAAGCACGGACGTCTAGACGCCGCCCCAAAGCCTTTTTGGGGCGTCTAGACACCCATAGGCAGAATCCAACAAGGTCCGGGCGTACACTTGGGCGTCTAGACGCCGTGTACTTTGGCTGCCGGAACCTCTCTTACTAGTTTGGCCATAACTTTGTCATAAGGAAACATTTTGAGGTTATTCTTGAGTCTAAATTCATTAGAATTTCATGATCTACAATTTCTCTTTATATCACAAATCCAAATTCCGAACGTAACTAGACTAAAAATAGCTCACAAGGACAAAGTGAAAACTAAAATCACAAATCCTTGGTTTTGAAGGTTCAAACTTGAATAAAATGAAATCTATTCATCCAAATGACACCAACTTAGTGTTGTTATCTTCCTAACCTCTTGTCTTACAACATTTCATGGTTCGATCGCATTTTTGAAAACGTTTGATAAGAAATTTTAAGATCGAACCACTTAGGGTTTTACCGGTAACACAATATGGAATTTTCTTCCATTTATTTGCATATCACACATACCGACACTTGATTTAAACATACTAAATCATGAATCTACCTATATATCATAGATCTATACTTCTAGATCATCAAAATAACTTTTGATCGGTTAAAAATATATTTTAACCGATTAAAACTTATATAGACTATAAAAATGAACTTAGGAAGGTTTAGAGTACTTTTTAACCTTATGGACTTGTGTGCTCTTCTTCTTGTCCTTCCCAAGTATGTTATGAAGCTAAGTGACATCCACCAAGCTCCTTCTCTAGCACTTTCCTTCAACTCACAAGTGTTCTATCTATTTCTCTCTTGGAATGCTCTCACTTTTTCTCTCTAGAAATGCTTCAAATGAACTAACCAACATCACCAAGGTTGTGGAGCATCCTATATATATCCACATGCTAATCATCTATTAGCTCTCTTAATTCACCAATGTTGGTGAATTTAGAGCTTAATCTAGCTTATTATTGCTTGGATAGACATTGTAATTGACTAGGTGATTGACTAGGGTTGTTGGCCAACCTTGTCATAGTGTAGATTAGAAGCAACATATCAACACAAGCCATCCCAAGTGGCCCCCCTACAATTCTCAGCAAAAATGGGATTTAATCACCCATTTTTGATTTATTTTTAATGTTTTAATTATATATATATACTTTTATATATATACATGTGTATATATATCAATGTTGACCAATTTTGATTTCCTTTTGGGTTCCATCTTGGACTCTAGAGTATAATAAGTTGGGCTCATTCAATTTACTTGTTTGGGCTCGAATTAATTATTACATTGGGTTAACATTAAATACCCTTTGTTACATTTAATTAAAACAAGCATTGTACTTGTTTAATTATTACATGGATCAAGGTTTATTTAATTATCTGAACTACTAGGTTAATTTATTTAACTTAGCTTAACACCTCATTTGGACTTATAATATAATCCAATAAGACTTGCATCAAATTATTCTACCACATTGGGTGTTACATAATTAACTCATCTACAGTTAATTCTCAACACCACCTTTATTTACCTAGCAATTAACCAATGATTGGTTAATGCTCTCTCTTGTCTACCAACTAGGGTTATTCAATTAACCCTACACTAGTTAATTCTCTACACTCAACAATATCTCCCAACACTTTGACCGACATTGGACTTTTAAGTGTTTTGGGTTACATAGTTTACCTTGCATTGGACTCTCTTATTTAATTACTTGGGCTACCCAACACAACTCACATATCATTTATAATTTGGGCTTGGTAATTAATTTAATTGGACTATCACAATACTTGCCAATATTATTTAATTGGTCTTATATTAATTACCTCTTGGACTATTAATTAAGATAACGCTTGGGCTTAATATTTAATTACCCACCTTCATGCAATATTCTCATATTGGGCTAACATATATAACAACTTATTAATTAAGTTAATTACTTAATTAATTAACTTCTTAATATTGTCATTCTAGGCAATATTCTAACTTCTCTACTTATTAATTACAACTTTAATTCATGACTCATATAATTAACTCAATTAATTATATTACATGATTTTCCTTCTTACTTCATATTTAAACTAATTAATTTATTAGCTTAATTGAGTATTAACTTACTCATCCTCTTATTTGGCTAACCATCACACTGTAGGTATATACGTATTAATATAATTACCTTCACTTCTCAATTGAATTTATTTCCTTAATAAATTCTCTACATGCATCATTAAAATATTCTCACATTTAATTTCTAACAAATAAATTATGTTAAAAAAAAAATGTTCACCCATTTTCTACACATCTTACTTCTCAAGTTCTAGGTTTTAAACCTTAATCTTTAATAAAATCAATTAAGATATTATTTAAAATCTTGAAAATATCTGGGATATTACAGGTAGAGTCTCTTGGGCAATAAAATTTTTTTGAATTAAATTATGGTCGATGATAAAAAAAATTTGGTTTTTATTTAATAACTTTTGAAAAAGTGATAAATTTATGTTAGTTTGAATTTTGGCTATTTATTAGTATTTATTTATTTGAGATCCTTTAAATTTTTATGCACATATCCAATTGTTTGAGCTAGTTTTAACTTAAGTGAAGTTTATTTGGTTAAATGCTCATGATAAATATTTTTTAATTCTATATTTTTATTTGATCGTAACTTGAAGCGAAATTGTGTTAAAATATGATTTAGGAGAAATGATTTAAGTGAATTTTCTGGGATTAGTAAAATTAATTTATCTTGTGGAGAAAAAAAAAAGTTAAGAAAGTTATGTGAAGAAAGCGAGATGGAGCGTAAAACGCACTCGCTGGTGAGATGGAGCATAAAATGTACTAACCGAGGAAAAAAAATGAAAAAAGAAAAAATGGGATGGAGCATAAAATGCACCCATTTAATTGGGGGGAAAAAAAGTGCGTAAAAGAAAATTAATAATCGCACTGGTGATTAAAAGATTAAAAAAAAACTTTTTGATCCCTTAAGTTATATTTGCATATATTACCTTTGAGTGATGTGAAAAATAAAAATATATAGAGTTTTGTTGTATATATATATATATATTTGATATCTTTTATGAGACATTTAATTATGTGAGTGGATCTAAGTTTTTTCGCTAGTTTGATACATTTGGATTCACACACACACGAAGGATCTTGAGTAGAATAAGATTAATAAATATGTTGAATTTTTATGACTTCGCATAATTTTAAAAATTTTCTTTGAGTTATTATTTAAAAATCTTTGAGGTTAAAGTTGAAATTCATATTGATTCATTGCTTGATTAATTTTGAGTTGCTGAGTTAGTAGAGTCTTTGTTTTTATTTTTGTTTTGCTTGAGGACAAGCAAAAAGTTAAGTTTAGGGGTATTTGATAATTAGATTTTATTCCTATTAATTGAATATTTTTAGGATTAATTATTTGTTAGTTTTTAAGTATTTTAATTGATTTTAGATACTTTATTTAATTTTATGTGTTTTTATTATTTTTAGTATTTTTATAATATTTTTAATTAATTTAATATTTGATTTTGTAGGAAAAATAAAAACCAGTGGCATATCTGTAATTAACATAAACTCGGAGGGGCAATTCTGTAAATACGCATAACAGCTATTAGGCGCGCAATGCGCGGATGTGGAGTAGTTGGGCTCATCAGGCAGCAAACGACGTCGCATGAGGCTTTGGGAATTGACCGGGCGCGCCATGCGCGTATGAAGGCTGAAGTTGGGCTGATCCTGAAAGCGACGTCGTTTGGCTGTATCAGGCAGTGCAAGGCGCACCATGCGCGCGGATGGAATAAGCGCGTTGACTGAAGTCAACGCTGCGTTTGGCGACGCGAAAATTGTACCAGAACAGGATTATTCGCGGAATTTAGCATTAATTTGATTTCAAATTGGATTTCTTTTCCACATTAGCTTAGGATTATTATTGTACTCCTTTAAATACACTATGTAGCTATTATATTCAGTACTTTTTATATATATTAGAATATACTAACATAGAATAGCAGATTATTATAGTAATTTAGAAGTAGTTTTAGGAGCAAATATTTAACGTGAAGAATTCAAGAATTGAAGGCGGAGCTTGGAGATTGGAGACTGTGATCCGAGTGATAGACGGATATCAACACATATTTGATTTCTTTTCTTTATCTTTTATTTTTGTAATTTTGAAATGTTAAATTATTTGTGGTTAATTAATTATTTAATTATGAGTTAATTTTTATTTGAGATTGCAATTGAATCCAATGTGTAGTTTAATTTAATTTGTTTTCTTTTTAATTATTGATGATTATATATGAGTTGTTTATCATATTTTATGCGTTCATGTATAATTATTTGCGCAATAATTAATTGTGATATCTTATAAGGAATTGAAAAAGGAATTCTAGGATTTGATCTGGATATGATGACATGTGAATTTGTTGATTCTTTCTAGAAAGAGTAGCATAATAGTGTGTAGGATGAAGATACCTATATGCCACATGTAACTTTATTGAGAGTTTGATTTTAATGAGTTTATTTCAAATTATTTTGCATAGAAATATAGTAACTTAATTGGAATAAATCTTTTTATTAATTCTTGAAAAAAGTTAGTAAATAGTTAAGAAATCTCTGTTAACAATTCTATATAGTTAATTAATTAAAAAGAGAATAAAGAGATTTAAATGAAGTATTGGGGGAAATTGTGATCTTACTATTTTAATCATTTTTATTAGTTTAATTTAGTTAGTAATTTTGATTAGGTTATTTTATAATTAAATTGAGATTGTTTAAATAAAATTAATTTGATATTAAATTAGTGTTTGGTAATTATTATTATTTAATTCTCTGTGAGTTCGACACTCTACTTTATCACTTTATTATTTGTTGACCGTGTATACTTACACGCATATATTTCTATAGAAAATACCCAACAACTGCCTTTAAGACTGACTTAGGGATGTCACCATATAGACTTGTGTTTGAAAAAGCTTGTCACTTACATGTGAAACTTGAACATCGTGCTTTATGGGCTATAAAACTGTTAAATTTTGATATGTCCACTTGTGGGAGTAATAGACAATGACAATTGAATGAGTTAGGTGAGATTAGGAATGATGCTTACGAAAATGCTAAAATTTACAAGGAAAGAACAAAAGTGTTTCATGATAAATCAATTTTGAGAAAATCCTTTTCACCTGATCAAACAGTTCTCTTGTATAACTTTAGGCTGCATTTATTTCCTGGCAAATTGCGTTCTCGATGGGATGGACCTTTTTGTCGTAAATGTAGTTTACCCTCATGGGGCAGTTGATATTGAAAACCCAAAAAGTGGTGAAATTTTCAAAGTTAATGATCACCGACTCAAACCCTTTTTCGAAATACTGAACGAACCAGAGGAGGTGTTGGACCTTGTTGACCCACACTATTCCCAATGACTGAAACTGCACTTGTAATTATAAATTTTGTATATATATATATATATATATATATATATATATATATATATATATATATATATATATATATCTCTTTTGTAGCGTATTTTCATCCCATTCCTACCCACCATACGAGGTACAATTCTTTTATTTCTTTGTTCTCTATTCTTTATTTGCATACATTAATTGAGGACAATGCATGATTTAGGTATGGGGGAGTTATGCATTTTTATTTTTTGATTTTTTTTTTTTTAATTTAAGATTAGCATTTTATTTTATTTTTTAGGAAACTAGTTTTTTTCTCATTATTAAAAAAAAATTAAAAATTTGTTTGACTTTTTATAAGTTGGATTAATTCTAATAAGTGTCTGTGGAGTAGAAAACTTTGAGTAGGATTAAAAGATTTAGAACGCTAAAACCTTTGATAAGATACAAAGTCCTAGTTTGAAATGTCATTTTGAATAAAATTAAAATTCTTACGCATTTTTGCACTTTACGTTCGCACTAATTCTTAGTTGTGGGGTATAAACTATGAGTCAAGTAATTTTAAGAAAAAAATTAGAAGGAAAAAATAATAATCCAGCGAGAAGGAGTGTAAAATGCACTCGTGGTAAATAAAAATAGAAAAAAGAATCAACGAAATGGAGCGTGAAACGGACTCGTTGTAAGAAAAGGAAAAAAGAGTTGAAAAATAATAAATACTACTTCAATATCCATTGAGTAAAAGAAGAATCACACTAAAAAGTAAGATGGATATAAGCAGTTTGACTAGTCTGATTTTTGTGGCCTTTGTTACCCGAATTAGTAAGCCCTTAGGGGTGTCTTTATACCTAATACCCTAAAGCCAACTAGTTTGGGAGTCATTGGTCAAACGCTCCTTACATGGGTAACTCTGAAAAGCCTAAGAAAAATAGACATTGCACAATTCAAGAATGAAAAAATAGAAAAAGAAAAAAATTGAG
Source organism: Hedera helix (assembly GCA_947179155.2). Lineage (NCBI taxonomy): Eukaryota > Viridiplantae > Streptophyta > Magnoliopsida > Apiales > Araliaceae > Hedera > Hedera helix. Next base: position 7,656,894 of record OX359271.1, read on the forward strand.
TTTACTTGATTTTCACGGTAAAAGTCCCTACTAAGAGTTACATCACATACACATGCATGCATTACATGGAAATAATTTTATGAGGGATGGCATTTAGAATAAAGATGGAGTATTTTTGATAAGGTAAAAGTGTTATTTTGAATTTGATCTTGCTTATGTGTAATGCCCACGGATACTTAGAAGTTTTCTGTCGATTTCATAATTGGTTAAACTCAAAAAGATTTTATTTTTTTTATTTTAGTTATTATTATTTTTTTTGAATTTTGTGGGTATATTCACTACAAACCCTCACGAGACACAACTCGTCCACTTGGGTTAACCTTGAGCTTTAAAGGCTTGTTGCACATGCTAAGTGCAATCGTGTTTTTCTACGAAAATGGGATAGTTTAGGTTTTGTTTTATTTATATTTTCTTTTCTGTTTTACTCAAGGACGAGTAAAAGTTAGGTATGAGGATATTTAATAGATACATAATTATGCATTTTAATATTCTCATTTTTATTATTTAATGTGTTTATTTAATTTAATTAATACATTTTATTTTGTTTTGCAGGAAATAGATAAATAATTGAAATTGAGTTGAAAAATGAGTTCTAGAAGCTTGTAAGTTGATTTTTTATTTGGACTCCAATAAAGAGTTGGATACCATGTAAAAGTTGAAATCAAGAAGGAAAAAAGAGTCCAAGTTATTCTAAATTAGATTAGGGTTCAATTTATTTTCTTTATAAATAAGAGTTTTGCTTTAGAGAAAAGGGTGTGTCATATTTTATTTTCTTTTTCTCTTTAATTTTGGTAGGAGCAAAGCAGGGAGTTCTTTTAATAATTTTTTCCCGTTCCTTCCATGTTCCGTAGCAATTGGTAAAGATCGTTGTTAGGGAGGTTGTCACCTTTATATAGCAATTGTTCATTAGTTTAAATATAAGTTTTTTTTTTTCATTATTATTCTATTAGTTTTTATGCAATTTATATTAGTAATTTTAATTTATTTTTCTTCATTATGAATAACTAAATTTTAATATTTCAGATGATGATGAAGGTATATATTACATATTAATATATTCTTTCCGTTTCGATATTAATGTCTAATTGTTTATTCCTTCAATTTACCTTCGCGCATAATTCGTTTTGGTTCTATGTTAATTGCGAGGTTTTGATAGGTTATTGTTAAGATATGAGTTTTTCATAATTCATGCTTACTCAATGAAGTTTTGATGAGTTATAATTAATCCTTAAATTTTCATAATCTATACTTGCCCATATTAATTATATGAAGTACTATTTTTAAAGGAAAGGAAAAATAATTAGAAATTAATTAAGGAAATGAAGAATTTAATTATTATATTAGTATTTAGTGGATTCAGATTCTTAGGTAATTTTTCTCATTATTAGTTTTCGTTATTAATTTTTAATTTGCATTATTTAGTTAATTAAACATCTCCACCATATATTATTTCTAATTTGTTTGGAATATAAATTAAGGGAACATTGAAATTAATTTAGTCTCTGTGGTTCGACTTGTACTTGCCCATTCTTCAATTTGACGTTGTGCACTTGCAGTTACTATTTTTTTTATCACATCAGCATAGTACGATTTAGTGCAGTTTGAAATTTAAATCGCATATGAAACTGCTTAGATGAGATTTGACAAATCCAAAATACTCATGAAATCGATTATAATTAGTGCGGTGCGGTTTTAAATCGTACGGTGCGATTTCATTTGATACTATTTCGATTTCAAAATTAATTGAAACAATTAAATTTTATATAGTTTAAATTAATAATTTAACATCACACAATATTAAATACCATTTTGATAACACACACAACGTTATTTATAATGTTTTATCTAAACAAAAGTATAATAGAAGTTATATGAGGGATAATTCTAAATAAATTAATTGAAAATTTTTGTTCACATATAAAAATTCTAAACAAAGATAATTGCATGTGGGATAATTTCAAATGAATTAATTGAAGGGTGGCTTCCATAATAATGCTTCTGATATGTTCAATGTTGAAAATGACCAAATGACGGCAAAAAAAAAAGGGTGCGGTGCGGTGAGATTTTGTCATATGCAGTGTTTACCCAGAAATCAAACTCAAACCATAAATTCAATTTTTCAACTTACCTAAAATTGTCATATATGCCCGAACCATTAGTGTGATTTTAATTTATGCGGTTTTGTTTAATTTTTAATGCGGTTTCGAGGGTAAATTAATTTCTTATTCAGCCCTAAATAGAGCGACATAATGTTTCAAAAAATATACTTCTTCGAAAGTGATTAATTTTTCTTATAATCTTATTTTATAAAATATCAATAATTCTATCTTAATCATGTCAATAGAACCAGGACCATGCCAAAGTAGTAGTCCTGCTCCTCCAGGCTGCAACATTGACAATATAAATAAGACACTGGTAAAAGCTTCTTGGAGGCCCAAGTGCTGTGTCTCACTGTCTTTTCTTGGCAAGCTGTTCCTAAATATTTGGCTACATAATAATCTACTAGTGGACAGAAAATGGGCCCATTTTACCACATCATAGTCCAGTAGGGCTTTTGACAGTGGAATACTGGAATGTAGTTTTTCAATAAGTTGTATTATGAGGGACATTTATTTTTTATACATAAAAAATTAAAAATATATAATAAAATAAAATAAAATAAATGAGAGACATGGAGTAGATGAGGGAGTTTTTCATGAAATAATTTGGAGGATGATGTTCCATACGATTTTGTACTTCATTCTTCTACGCCAACACCTTCAACTTCATCTAAAAGTAGTAAAGATGTTGCATTTTTAAAATATTATAAATTGAAATTATACATTATAACATAAATAAAATTAAGAATTTGAATAAATATCAATATATCTCCGTGGCCTTTTTAAATTAGACCAAATGGCTCCCCAAACTGAAAACGAGAGCCTAAACATAAAAAGAAAATAATGTATTTATATATATATGAAATTGATATTTTCACAAGATCAAATGTGACCCACTAAAAATAATACATTCAGTCATGATCTTTGAGTGAGCCTGTGGTGGAGTAAGATAATCCAATAAAATACTATTGAACTAATAGTTTAAAGACTTGTTTGAATAAATTTGATTCGACTCGGACTTGAGATTTTATGAATATGTCTCATTTTGACTTTATGAAAGTGAAATTATAAAATTTAAAATTGAGTGCAAAATTTAATAAATTTTTAAAACATACATGAATTTTATGAATTGACCTTACAAAGTAAAAACAGGACCTTTTTTTTTTTTTTTGAAACAAATGGAATATAATTTTTGCCTCAACTCATTAGATAATGTTAGGGAATTAGGACTTGATCGAATTAGCCATCTCTCTCTCTCTCTCTCTTTTCTTTTGTGTGTGTGTGTGTGTGTGTGGGGGGGGGGGGGGGGGGGGGGGGGGAAGAATCGATATTTTTTTCTTATACTTGTGGTTGACCAACAATTTCGTGGGCTGCCCACTAAATGTTGGGCTAGAATAAATAAAACATGCACAGAACAATTGTCTTTCCACTTTGAAATATATATATATATATATATATATATATATATATATATATATATATATATATATATATATATATGATCTTTCCTTTTATTAAGGAATCTAATCTGATAAATAAAACTATGCTTACCAGTTACCAGTACATGATAAAAAAAAATGGGTCAATTTTTTTAATCTCATAAAATGAAAAGAATATAAAAATATACTACCTCCTCCGTTTTAAATTATAATATCAATGTTGACTTTTTGAAAGTACATTTCAAATATATTTCAAACTCAAATTCGATATGTTAATATAATTATAAATATCATAAATTATCTGAAAAATAATATTAGTTATAAGATTTATTGTTTATAAATATTAAATAAATTATGTTAATTTTAAATTTAAAAATATCTGACATCGACTTTTAAAAAATTAATATTAATTTTATAATTCGGAATGAAGCTAAAATTGCTTGCTTTTATGAAATTAGGTTACAAGCTTCAATCTGACCGGACAAATTAATGAATTGGTTCCCACTAGGATTTAGTTTTTTATTTTTCTTTTTCTTTTCCTCAAGTTTTTATTTCTATTTTTCTTTTCCTCACCTCACTTGTGATATATGAATAGTATACGTGTCAGTAAAGAAGATGATGTGGGCCCAAGTTCCCATGTAAAATCCAGTCAGCAAATGAATTACTACTTAATACTTAATAGAAAGCTAGGAAGGGTGATTTTTGTTGACCACGCCTAAGTTGGCAAGGCATAGAATCAGTGCCATGTGACCTTAATGCGCCTCACGCGGGGATGCGGCACATGCGTGTGGGTCTCAGCCAAGTGGTAGGAGTATTTTTTTTTTATCTTTTTCTCTTCGGGCTGTCATTATTTAGAAGTTTTAGCAAAGACTCACTCAAGTCACAAATGTCATGGTCGAAAGAGTGATATTGAAATAAAGCAATATAGGATGGCAAGTCCCATACACAAAGAAGACATATGCTTACGGAATAAAAAGTCCTCCAATTTTTTATCTGTCTTTTTAGAGACTTTTTTTATATTATTATTTGTAAATTTTTAAAAATTATTAATTTTTTAATCTTTTATATATAATCAAGGGCTAATTTGTTTTTCTTCCATCTTTTCAAGTAAATTTTAAAAAAGTAATCCTGAAATTTTATACTACTCAATTAGTTAATTAGACAAAATATTAATTTTATTTTTTAATTGATGTACATAATCTTAAAAAGTCAATTAAAAATGGACGGAGACAGTAATTTTGGTCAAATTTGTTTGAAGTCGAACTATTTTAATCAATCCAATTAAAACTTAATTCATTAACTAGATTGAATTTTGCTTTTCTTAATTGTTTTTTTCTAATTTGGGAAGAAAGAAAAGAGAAAAGAGTAGCGATTTTACTTTTTCTTCCTTTTTTTTTTTTTTATAGCACAAACGCAAAAAAATTTATTATTGAAAAAATCTACCAAAAAAGGGAATCGTGACAACATTTTCTCCACTTGTCTGAGAATTAAGAATAACGTTGTTAAGATATATGCTTCATTCAGCATGATCAGGTAATTTCTATTGGGCTGGGCCCAATGACCCATCACCTTGGTAATTATTTTAAAGGACTCCTTAGTTCGATAGACTTGGGACATAATTTTAAATCCATTTGGATACTAATTACTTATCACATCTAATCTTTATTATAGTAGAAGTTATATATCCTAGATGGAATAGGATGATAGTTACCCTTTTCAACTGCAACTCTCTAGTGGACACTCCTAATAGGAATGGTAAAGAGTCAAGTAAGTTCTATAAATACTTAGAGAGCAATAGAGGTAAGATAATTGGAGTTTAGTCTACTAAATACTTTCAGCCTCCATTGTTAACCTATCTTGAAATCTTTCTTACTTTCACATCAGAGGAATTCACTGATGGCTCAAGCCTTCAGAACTTTTGTGCAAGTACACGTTCGGATAGGCAGTTGAAAATGCTGACGGAAGCAAACGTTAACCTTGGCGCTAGAAGGAAGGGCCAATAATTGCTTAGCAGCAATCTCTATTCTCAACTAAAAAAGATTCACATGGCGACTTCACAATCATGACAGAGTCAGAATAATTCACGAAGGTCGACCCAATCTCAACCTCACCGAGAGACAAATGCAGAAAAGGACCTTCGCCTCTAGTAGATCCTCGATAAAAAGAAAGCTCCTGATCTCCAGCAAGAAGAACTAGATAAACAGTACAAGAAATTGGACAAAGCTGGACATGACCTTCTCAGCCAGAGAGGCTTGGCCTCCCGCTCCAATTGTCGTGACCAACTAGACTACAGGCATTATGACTGCCATCGAGACCGGGAGCCGACTCATTCCAAATCTATTTACACAAAGGACCTCAGGAAACGAGAGATATCACCCTCGAGAAAGGACCAGGAGGACCAAAATCGAGGACAAAGCAAAAAGAGACATACTGGGGAATCATCACCCAAGAAAGCTCTAGATAAATTTTATGGAACAAAGAAAACCAGGACTACTCCATTCTTAAAGGAACTTGCAGAAGCGGAGATCGATCGGAGCCTTAAAGTTTCCCCTACTTTAGAGATATATGATGGAACAGGTGATCCCCACAATTACACTTTCTCCTTTGAACAAGTCATGCATTTTCACGGCCACGATGCAGCGGCAATGTGTCACCTCTTCCTATCCACTTTGAAGAAGACGGTCAGGGAGTGGGTTATCTCCCTTCCTACTCGTTTCATTAATTCATGGGAAGAGTTGCAGGAATAGTTTCACACGCGTTTTGGAAAAAATAAAAGACGTGTCAAGATGATAATGTCTCTTTTACAGGTGAAACAGAGGCCAAATGAAACTCTTCGGCAGTACATTAAAAGATTTCGAGAAGCAGTATTCGAGATTAATGAAATAGACCCGAAGTAGGTAATCCAATTTTTGACTATGGGATTGAATGTTGAGAAATCTAGCAGGTGGATCGAAAAAATCAACTTTAAAGCACTTGAATCTTTATCCGTAGCTTATGAAAAAATGGACAAGTTTGTAGAACTGGAAGAGACACTCGCCAATCTTCGGGATTCTTCAAAAAAACACAAGTGATTTTCACCAGAAAAACCCCGGAGGCGATGATGCCGATAAGAAATCTACTAACAAAAAGGGAAATGGCAAAATGGACTTTAATGGTAATCGACAACAGAAGAACGACAGCCAGAACGATCGAGGAAATAGAAACAGTGATAAGGATTACACTTCCTTGAATAGCAACAAGGTAGATATCGTCAAGGAAATAAAAAATCAGCTTTTCTATCAGAAGCCCCCATAAAATCAAGTTTTCGCCAGCCAAAAAAATGGTGAGAGATATTGTTCCTACCATGAAGTAAAGGGACATGATACTGATGACTGCTACCAGTTAAAGGATTTTCTAAAAAAATAAGTACGAATTGGTAATCTTGATTACTACGTGGCTGAACATTATAAGTCGTTACCCTTTGATCAGATAACACCATCACCACCTTCATCGGCATTAAGGGGGATCGTAGACGCCATATCTGGTGGATCAATATCCGTTATGTCTAACAAAAAAGGAAAGCTTTCGCAAAAGAAGTTCATCAGTTATCTAGACGACTTCAGGATGTCAAAACATATCCCATCACCTTTTCGGACGACGATTACCCCTCCGGGTTGGTGACACCCCACCAAGATGCCTTTTTCATCACCGCACAAATGAGAACTATTGATTTAAAATGAATGCTCGTAGACAATAGGAGTTCAGTCGATGTACTTTACAGTTATGCGTACAATCGTCTGGACTTGGGAGTAAGAAGCTCGAGATCTGCAATGAGTCCCCTTTATATATCTTCGGTAATAATCCAGTCTGAATTGCAGGGATGATTGAGTTGCCCGTGATCTTCGGTACGCCCCAAAACAAGCTTCCATTATGGTCATATTTTATGTGGTTCAAGTAGAAAGCAACTATAATTCCATCTTAGGAAGAACTACTTTATCAGCACTAAGAGCAGTCACTTCAATTCCTCACTTAAAAATGAAATTTCCAACCGAGTATGGGATCAGTGAGACAGTCGGTGATTAGGATCTATCCCGAAGATGTTACCTCCAAACCATTCAAGCGACTTCTGTAGGGGTCAGTAAGCAAAAAACAACAATAAAGATTGAGCTCGAACCCTTTACGGAATGAGGCATTGAGCCAATAGCAATGCCTACCGAAGAGATTGAGGAAATATCACTGTTCCAAGAAAATGACAAGAAAACAGTATAAATCGAAACAAGATTGCATGCAGACATTAGGGCCCAATTGATTGACTTACTAAGAGAATATTCGGATATCTTTGTATGGACTCCAGTTGACATGCCAGGGATAGGCAATAGTGTCACCGTGCACAAGTTAAGTGTGAATCCGAATTTTAAGCTCGTCAAATAAAAGCGGCAAAATATTGCCCCTGAATGTCAGAAGGTAATTGACGAAGAAATCAATAAATTATTGGTTGCTGATTTTATTTTTGAAATCACTTATCCAAAATAGCTCGCCAACGTGGTGCTAGTTAAGAAGCACAACGAGAAGTGGATGATGTGTGTGGATTATACAGACTTAAATAAAGCATGTCTAAAAGATTATTAGCCTCTCCCAAACATCGATCAATTAATCGATTCTACTTCAAGACATACTGTAATGAGCTTCCTCGACTCTTTCTCAAGGTACAATTAAATTGAAATGCATGAAAGCGACATCCTGAAAAGAGCCTTCGTTACTCATCGAGCCATCTACGTTTATAAAGTTATGTCATTTGGTCTCATTAATGCTGGAGCGACCTATCAATGAATGATGAATAAAGTGTTTACAGACCAAATCGGGAGAAATATGAAAGTCTACGTTGACAATATGATCGTACGAAGCATAAAGGAACAAGACCATGTATCTGATTTTAAAGAATGCTTCCAGAATGTCAGATTTTATAATATGAGACTCAACCCCACTAAATGCACCTTTGGTGTAAGACCCCGAATTTTATGAAATACAAAATTTAATTTTTCTTCATATATATATTTTTTTTGAAACAGTAAGTGGTTAAATCGATAAAGTTAAAAGTTAAGGATGTTATGTGCAAATTTTATTTTGTCGGACAATATTCGCTTTGTCGGGGAATATTCGTTTGGTCCGACGGCGCCGAAATAACAAATTATTGGTGGACCCCACAATGGAATATTTGTCGGATATAGAAAACGACAGAAATAACCTTTTTAAATAAAAATAGTCAACGGAACTGTTAAAATACCGGTGATAAAAGAATAGTAGCATACGGTAGTTATTGGTATTTTCTGTAGCACTCGGTACTCTACAGTAACACACGGTATTGCATAGTGTCTCATATTATTGGTCTGATAATTGACACCGTAACTGTTACGCATCATTTCATCGATAATTGTCACTGCATAATATTTTATATTATCAATTCAATAATTGTTGTTACACAGTATTTTGCATTATTGATTTAATAATTGTCATTACACTGTATTTTATATCATTGAGTCAATAATTGTTGTTGCACTATTTTTAAAATTATTGAACCTAATAATTGTCACAGTAACATATGCACAGTAATTCACATTATTGAATCAATAATTGTCATTACACAGTAACGTATGCTTTATTTTACATTATTGTTATCTCTATTATGATGTTATTTAAACAGTTGTATTTCATTAATTTATTGACTTGATATCTAAGAACTAACTATACTGTATTTATAACAATTAGTCATAATAATTGAATTGATAAAGTTATTTGTTTATAATATAAAGTTAGGTGATTATTAGGTGATATGAAATGAATGGTGTAGATTAAAGTGTGAATTATTGTTGAATAATTGAATTGATTTGTTTATAATATAAAGTTAGGTGATTATTAGGTGATATGAAATGAATGGTGTAGATTAAAGTGTGAATTATTGTTGAATAATTAAATTGATTTGTTTATAATATAAAGTTAGGTGATTATTAGGTGATATGAAATGAATGGTGTAGATTAAAGATAATATAATATTTGAAATGGATGGTGTAGATTAAAAGATGATCTTTAAATGAATGGTTTAGATTAAATGAATGATAAGATTTTTGGCTATAAATAGAAGTCTTAACTTAAGGATTTTTCATAAACTTCCTTACTTGTTCTTTCTTTCTCTCTCTAAATACTTCTTGTGAAAGTTCTCTCTAAGTGTGCTTAAGTCATCTTGAGTATTTGTGAAGATCTATAAGTATACGTGTACTGTTCAAGTTAATCAACCTCATTTAAATCAATATCCAGTCACGTGTTAAGGTAAGGGATACCATCTTTTTCATCTTCCATTATTCAAACGTACTATGGTAAGGGATTATCATTATTTGATTCTCGATAATAATATTGTTTCTTCCTTACTCATAAGACGTGCCTTTTATTTCCATGTATTAAATTGTGGGAATAACCTTACGGAGCGGATTGCCGCCTGTTGGTGAATAACCTTTCGTATTCATTTATTATTAATCTCTGAGAATAACCTTACGGAGCGGATTGCCGCCTGTTTGGTGAATAACTCTTTGTACTCAAATTCTATTAAATTGTGGGAATAACCTTACGGAGCGGATTGCCGCCTGTTGGTGAATAACCTTTCGTATTCATTCATTATTAATCTCTGAGAATAACCTTACGGAGCGGATTGCCGCCTGTTTGGTGAATAACTCTTTGTACTCAAATTCTATTAAATTGTGGGAATAACCTTACGGAGCGGATTGCCGCCTGTTGGTGAATAACCCTTTGTATTAATTTCCTTCACCTTTTGTTAATCAAACCTGCTACGGTAAGGGATATTATTTTCTTTCATACTCCTAAATCGAAATTTATTATGGAACTATTGCTTCTATAATTCCTGAAAATATTATATGTTCCATAATAGTTGAACTTCATTATTTCAACTGAACCTTCCTATTTACGTGAACCTTTCTATTGAATTGTAACCGTTATTCTGAACTGTGGATCTTGAATATCATTTTTTAAATTTCACTCCACATCATGTTGACAATTTGGACATTATTTGAATCTGTACAAAGTAAACTTCCGATACTTATTGTTATCCTATTTCTTCTGTTCATCATTTATATCATTCTAATCATCCAAAAATCAAGCTGTTGTGAATATCTGTGGCCGGGGGCACAGATGTGATATATTTGTTGAACATATGATAGGTTAAAGGTGATATAATAGGTTAAAGGCGATACATCTGTTCGGTGTCTTTTATGGCACGTGGTGAATGTTCTCTTTGGCCCGTAGTGCAAAGATGAACTGTTGTTTGGTATGATTATGACCAAAGGCTGAATCTGGTATAATCATGACCGTTGGTGTTATATTGAATGTCTTTGGCCCGTAGTGCAAAGATGAACTGTTGATCTGCATGATTATGATCAGGAACTGTGAATTTGTATTATCTTGACTAATGATATTTCAGATGATAAAAGTTGATGATGTTTTTCCTAAAAAGAGAACCGAGTGGACATTATAGTCTGCATTATTCTTCTAATAGATTACTCATTCCGCTGCTATTATTGATCTGAACGTTGTTTAAGAATTTAACTACAGTTTTTGATATAAACCTTGTAGTCTATTGTATTCTATCAAGAACTCAACTGTTGAAGGCTAATGATAATTTATTCGTCATTATCTTAGTCATGATATTTCTTACTGGGCTATTTGAGCTCACCCTTTCTTTTGTTCCATTGTTTTTCAACAGGAGATGAAAACATAACAGGGTCTAGCCGGGGAATGGAGTGAGGGTCCGAGGAATAGTTATCATAGTCTTCACGTTTTGTAAAATAGTGTGGCAATAATAGTGAAGACTTAGTTGTGTATTATTATACACTGTATTGTTGTACGTTGTGCTTTGTTGTAATAATTTTGTTGTAGTATTTTGACGACTCAAGTTTGGGCTGTGTGGGCCTAGATTTGGGGGCGTCACAGTTGGCATCAGAGCTTAGGGATATGGTCTTTAATGGAGATCTGGGGTAGAACTAGGAGGGGAGAGACGAATAGAATCAGTCACTAGTGTGTCCTACCTAAAATAGATTTTATTATCTAATGAGTCGATTTGAATGTAGGAACATGAAGTGATGAGTCAATTTATTTGAACTAACATTTATTTTGTGACCACAGTTAATTATGGCATCTGGAAATCAGGAGGTTAACTATGAAATTACCGAAACAAATGTAGCTGCAAAACAAGAGGCGACGAATAATCTTCTTACAAACTCAGAGTTGAATCATTTGCCTAAGGCAAAAATTATGCGTGTTCTATCCAGTAAGGATGAAGGTGAAAGCTCTGCTACAGTCGTTCCAGATCCATTCTTAGAAGCAATTAAAGGAAGTAACGAACTTGCGGAAATTATTGCCTTTAATTTACTCACTAATTGGGAGAGTGATATCACCTGGTTATGCTCTATAACAAAGGATCAGAATATATGGACTTTTCATATTAGTCTTTGGGATTTATGGTGTTCCAGCTATGATTTTCAAGATTATTTAAAAATGATGTTTCTATACTTTTGGGCGTTACAATTTAGAGGAATTCAGGTTAAGTTAGTCACTATCGTGGAAACTGCAGTCTATCGAAAATACTATTTTAATGGAAATCATTGGTACCTTACTACTGATGAAGTTGATGAACCCGAGAAACAGTTTGCTAGAAAATTATTCAGTGGTATTCCCATGGTTGAAATACGTGAAGATCCGAATGAAGTATTCGGGATTCGATTTGACGATAACAGTCAAGAAACCGAATGAGGTGATAACCGGTAAGCTATTCATAAATTCTCGTGAAGTCTACGCTTTGTTAGATACTGGCTCTACCCATTCTTTTATCTCACCTGCATGTGCTCAGCGTTTAAACTTAACTCCTGAAAATTTGGACTTTGACTTATCAGTTGAAACCCCATTAGGAGAAATGACCATTACATCTACTGTCTATAAATCTTGCCTAGTTCAAATCAACAACCTCACATTACCTGTTGACCTTATTTCTTTGGAGATGCATGAATTTGATGTGATTTTAGGAATTGATTGGTTGACTACCCATCATGCTAAAATTGATTGTTTTCATAAGATTATTAGTTTTCATATTCCTAATCAACCTGTCATGCAAATTCAAGCAACTAAACCATTGAAATCTATAACTGTTATTTCTAGCCATAAAGCCATTCGTTTATTGAAAAACGGATGTCAAGCCTTTTTAGCTCATGTCACTGATTTGAACAAAAACACGTCAAACTTGAATGATATTCCCATTGTTAATGAGTTTCCTGACGTTTTTTCTGAGGAACTTTCTGGCTTACCCCAAACCGTGAAATTGAATTCTGTATCGATCTTGAACCCGGCACTAAGCCCATTTTTAAAGTCCCATACCAAATGGCTCCCATAGAACACCAAGAGTTGAAAGTTTAATTACTAGATATCGGTATCATTCATTCTGGTACAAAACTTATATCGAGCGAGGAATGCGAGAAGAGTTTTCAAGAACTCAAGAGGAGACTTGTTTCAGCTCCTGTTCTGACCATACCATCAGGATCAGGAGAATTTGTTATCTACAGCGATGCTTTTGGCAAAGGTCTAGGCTGTGTCCTTATGCAACATGGAAAGGTTATAGCCTATGCCTCTCGACAACTCAAAGATTATGAGAAAAATTATCCTACTCATGATATAGAGTTGGCAGCAGTCGTTTTCGCATTGAAGATCTGGAGACACTACTTGTACGGAGAAAAAGTGGATATCTATACGGATCATAAAAGTCTCAAGTATTTCTTCACCCAGAAGGAACTCAACATGCGACAACGACGTTGGCTTGAGCTGTTAAAGGATTATGACCACACAATCCAGTATCACCCTGGAAAGGCGAACGTTGTAGCTGACGCTTTGAGCAGAAAATCTTATGCAAGTACAAGTGCACTGCTGACAACACAAAAGTGTATTTTGTACGACTTGCAAAAGATGGAGATAGAGCTAAAGACACCAGGGACCCACTCGAAGATTGCTCACGTGCGAGTAGAACCAACTTTAATCGATAAAATTAAAGCTGCTCAAGCTACCGATCCGGAACTGATAAACATGATAAAGAAAGTACAAGAAGGTGCCATTCCCGAAGCAAGAATCGACGAGAAAGGAATACTTCGAGTCAACTCTCGACTCTGTGTTCCTAACGATCCTGAATTAAAGCATAAAATCATGATGGAGGCACACAACACGCCGTTTGCAATCCACCCAGGAGGTACCAAGATGTATCGAGATCTTCGACATACATTTTGGTGGAACAATATGAAAAGAGAGATTGCGGAGTTTATCTCAAGGTGCCTAACTTGTCAACGTGTCAAGGCAGAACATCAAGTTCCTAAAGGTCCATTACAATCACTTGAAGTTCCCGAATGGAAGTGGGAACACATCAATATGGACTTCGTGACGGGTCTTCCAAAAGTTTCTCAAGGCTTAGATGCAATTTGGGTGATCGTAGATAGATTGACCAAATCTGCTCATTTCTTGCCTATACGAGAAAACTTTTCACTTGAACGTCTTGCTGGTATGTACATAAATGAGATCGTGAGATTGCATGGCATGCCAGTTTCCATAGTTTCTGATCGAGATCCTAGATTCACTTCACGCTTTTGGATCAGTCTACAAAAAGCTATGGGCACTGAACTACGTTTTAGTTCTGCATACCATCCTCAAACGGACGGACAATCGGAAAGGACGATCCAGACCCTCGAAGATCTTTTGAGACTTTGTGTATTGGACTTCAAAGGAAGTTGGGATAAGTACTTGCCGTTGGTGGAATTTTCTTACAACAACAGTTACCAAGCAAGCATAGGCATGGCTCCATTCGAGGCATTGTATGGAAGGAAGTGTCGCTCTCCAATATGTTGGAATGAGGTAGGAGAAGCAAAATTGTTGGGACCCGAGTTGGTACGCTTGACGACCGAAAAGATCCAAATGATCCGACAACGAATACAGACCGCACAAGAACGACAAAAGAGTTATGCTGATCTTCATCGGAGAGACGAAAGTTTCAACGTCAGAGATCATGTATTCTTACGTGTTTCTCCATGGAAAGGGGTTACGAGATTCGGAAAGAGAGGAAAGCTCAACCCTCGATTTATTGGCCCATTTGAAATCCTCGATCGAATAGGAACCGTAGCCTACAGACTAGCCCTACCACCAAGTATGTCTCGCATTCATAACGTTTTTCACATATCTATGTTACGTAAATATGTGAAGGACCCAAACCACGTCATTGAGTTAGAACCAGACGTTATAGCAGAGGATTTAACATACGAGGAGGTACCTGTTAAGATCCTGGATAAGAAGGAGCAGATCCTACGCTCAAAGGTTATACCTCAAGTTAAGGTTTTATGGAGGAACCAAGATACTGAGGAAATGACCTGGGAGCTAGAATCTGAGATAAAATCTAAGTATCCTTACCTCTTCGATATGTCAGGTACGTCAATTTCGGGGACGAAATTTCATAAGGAGGGGAGGTTGTAAGACCCCGAATTTTATGAAATACAAAATTTAATTTTTCTTCATATATATATTTTTTTTGAAACAGTAAGTGGTTAAATCGATAAAGTTAAAAGTTAAGGATGTTATGTGCAAATTTTATTTTGTCGGACAATATTCGCTTTGTCGGGGAATATTCGTTTGGTCCGACGGCGCCGAAATAACAAATTATTGGTGGACCCCACAATGGAATATTTGTCGGATATAGAAAACGACAGAAATAACCTTTTTAAATAAAAATAGTCAACGGAACTGTTAAAATACCGGTGATAAAAGAATAGTAGCATACGGTAGTTATTGGTATTTTCTGTAGCACTCGGTACTCTACAGTAACACACGGTATTGCATAGTGTCTCATATTATTGGTCTGATAATTGACACCGTAACTGTTACGCATCATTTCATCGATAATTGTCACTGCATAATATTTTATATTATCAATTCAATAATTGTTGTTACACAGTATTTTGCATTATTGATTTAATAATTGTCATTACACTGTATTTTATATCATTGAGTCAATAATTGTTGTTGCACTATTTTTAAAATTATTGAACCTAATAATTGTCACAGTAACATATGCACAGTAATTCACATTATTGAATCAATAATTGTCATTACACAGTAACGTATGCTTTATTTTACATTATTGTTATCTCTATTATGATGTTATTTAAACAGTTGTATTTCATTAATTTATTGACTTGATATCTAAGAACTAACTATACTGTATTTATAACAATTAGTCATAATAATTGAATTGATAAAGTTATTTGTTTATAATATAAAGTTAGGTGATTATTAGGTGATATGAAATGAATGGTGTAGATTAAAGTGTGAATTATTGTTGAATAATTGAATTGATTTGTTTATAATATAAAGTTAGGTGATTATTAGGTGATATGAAATGAATGGTGTAGATTAAAGTGTGAATTATTGTTGAATAATTAAATTGATTTGTTTATAATATAAAGTTAGGTGATTATTAGGTGATATGAAATGAATGGTGTAGATTAAAGATAATATAATATTTGAAATGGATGGTGTAGATTAAAAGATGATCTTTAAATGAATGGTTTAGATTAAATGAATGATAAGATTTTTGGCTATAAATAGAAGTCTTAACTTAAGGATTTTTCATAAACTTCCTTACTTGTTCTTTCTTTCTCTCTCTAAATACTTCTTGTGAAAGTTCTCTCTAAGTGTGCTTAAGTCATCTTGAGTATTTGTGAAGATCTATAAGTATACGTGTACTGTTCAAGTTAATCAACCTCATTTAAATCAATATCCAGTCACGTGTTAAGGTAAGGGATACCATCTTTTTCATCTTCCATTATTCAAACGTACTATGGTAAGGGATTATCATTATTTGATTCTCGATAATAATATTGTTTCTTCCTTACTCATAAGACGTGCCTTTTATTTCCATGTATTAAATTGTGGGAATAACCTTACGGAGCGGATTGCCGCCTGTTGGTGAATAACCTTTCGTATTCATTTATTATTAATCTCTGAGAATAACCTTACGGAGCGGATTGCCGCCTGTTTGGTGAATAACTCTTTGTACTCAAATTCTATTAAATTGTGGGAATAACCTTACGGAGCGGATTGCCGCCTGTTGGTGAATAACCTTTCGTATTCATTAATTATTAATCTCTGAGAATAACCTTACGGAGCGGATTGCCGCCTGTTTGGTGAATAACTCTTTGTACTCAAATTCTATTAAATTGTGGGAATAACCTTACGGAGCGGATTGCCGCCTGTTGGTGAATAACCCTTTGTATTAATTTCCTTCACCTTTTGTTAATCAAACCTGCTACGGTAAGGGATATTATTTTCTTTCATACTCCTAAATCGAAATTTATTATGGAACTATTGCTTCTATAATTCCTGAAAATATTATATGTTCCATAATAGTTGAACTTCATTATTTCAACTGAACCTTCCTATTTACGTGAACCTTTCTATTGAATTGTAACCGTTATTCTGAACTGTGGATCTTGAATATCATTTTTTAAATTTCACTCCACATCATGTTGACAATTTGGACATTATTTGAATCTGTACAAAGTAAACTTCCGATACTTATTGTTATCCTATTTCTTCTGTTCATCATTTATATCATTCTAATCATCCAAAAATCAAGCTGTTGTGAATATCTGTGGCCGGGGGCACAGATGTGATATATTTGTTGAATATATGATAGGTTAAATGTGATATAATAGGTTAAAGGCGATACATCTGTTCGGTGTCTTTTATGGCACGTGGTGAATGTTCTCTTTGGCCCGTAGTGCAAAGATGAACTGTTGTTTGGTATGATTATGACCAAAGGCTGAATCTGGTATAATCATGACCGTTGGTGTTATATTGAATGTCTTTGGCCCGTAGTGCAAAGATGAACTGTTGATCTGCATGATTATGATCAGGAACTGTGAATTTGTATTATCTTGACTAATGATATTTCAGATGATAAAAGTTGATGATGTTTTTCCTAAAAAGAGAACCGAGTGGACATTATAGTCTGCATTATTCTTCTAATAGATTACTCATTCCGCTGCTATTATTGATCTGAACGTTGTTTAAGAATTTAACTACAGTTTTTGATATAAACCTTGTAGTCTATTGTATTCTATCAAGAACTCAACTGTTGAAGGCTAATGATAATTTATTCGTCATTATCTTAGTCATGATATTTCTTACTGGGCTATTTGAGCTCACCCTTTCTTTTGTTCCATTGTTTTTCAACAGGAGATGAAAACATAACAGGGTCTAGCCGGGGAATGGAGTGAGGGTCCGAGGAATAGTTATCATAGTCTTCACGTTTTGTAAAATAGTGTGGCAATAATAGTGAAGACTTAGTTGTGTATTATTATACACTGTATTGTTGTACGTTGTGCTTTGTTGTAATAATTTTGTTGTAGTATTTTGACGACTCAAGTTTGGGCTGTGTGGGCCCAGATTTGGGGGCGTCACATTTGGCCTCTGGTCAGGCAAATTTCTGGGGTATATGGTTAGCTAAATATAGATAGAGGCAAATCCTAAGAAGATATCAGTTATCCTTGATATGCAGCCACAAAAGAATTTTAAGGAAATACGAAGATTGACCGGGAAATTAGTAGCACTCTGGCAATTCGTGGCTCGATTGGTAGAAAGGTGTCTTCCTTTATTCAACACTCTAAAAAGGGGCTCAGAACCAGAAGACGTTTCTGTGGTCCGAAGAATGCCAAGAGGCTTTTAAACAAATTAAGAAGTATATTTCTTCTCCTTCAATACTCAACAACGCAATTCCTGAGGAAAATGTATACCTATATTTAACTGGTACACCTTTAACAATCAGACTAGCCTTGATAAGAGAAGAATCCCAAGGGAAAAATCATGTCTATTATGTCAGCCATGCTTTTTAGGACGCAAAAACCAAGTACCCAAATTTGGAGAAGTTGGCTTACGCTTTGGTCATTTCTAGTCAAAAACTCTGACATTACTTCCAAGAGAGGATGATTATAGTCTTCATAGATCAGCCCCTTAAGAAGATTTTGAATTGACTTGACTCGTCAGGAAGGCTAGCAGCATAGGCCATAGAGCTGAGTCAATTTAACCTGGACTTTCGCCCTCGAATAGCTATTAAAGCACAAGCCCTTATCGATTTACCACTGAATGTTCCTTTCCGGACGAGGTAGGAGGGGAACCATCCGACACAACCAATCCACCATCAACTCCGGAAGAACATGTTTGGACCCTGTTCGTGGTCGAATCTTCTATAGGGACAAGCAGTGGGGACATAATAATTCTTACTTCGGCTAAAGGCTTTAAAGTACAATAGTCTATTTGGTTCAGATTCATGGCCACCAATAATATAGTAGAATACGAAGCACTCGTGACAGGAATGAAAAACTTGATGGTTATAGTGATTTCCAACTAGTGGTTAAACAAGTACTAGGGAAATACGAAGCAAAGAAAACATGACTGCAGTTCTATCTCCAATTAGTGCAAACATTGCTTACGTACTTTTTGAATCATTAAATCATCAGCGTGGTTAGGATAGATAACACAATGGTCGATGCCCTCTTTAAGTTAGCAACTACAGATCAGGGTGAGTTAGAATGATAGTTCTATTTAAAAATTTTACAATATCCGAGTACAGTGATTCAAATAGTAATGGATATAGAACAAGAAGAATCCTGATGACGCCTATCTTCAAATTCTTAAAAAATGATGAACTACCCGATGATAAAACCCTTACTGAAGAATAAAATATAAGTCTTCTAAATACTGCATCATCAACGATCAACTGTACAAGAAATCCTATTCTTCTCCATTGCTCTGTTGCCTCGGCCTTAAAGAATCCGATTATGCTCTAAAGGAAATCACGAAGGGATATACAGAGATCACATTGGAGGAAAAATGCTTATACATAAGATCTTGAGACAATGATATTTTTGGCCGACCATGCTTTAGGACGCCAAATACTTCGTCAAAAAATATCATAAGTGTCAACTGTTCACTTCAGTACCTCACCAGTCCCCCAAAGAGCTTACCTCGATACTGTCCTCAATTCCTTTTGCAGTATGGGGAATAGATATCCTAGGACCACTCCCTCAAGGCAAAATTCAAATGACGTTTATTTTTCCAAATGGGTAGAAGTCGAGCCTCTGACCAGAATCACTGAAAGAACATATCTTCAATTCCTTAAAGAACATATAGTCTACTGGTTCGGCATACCAATAGTTCTGGTTTCGAACAATGGGCTACAATTTATTGGTAAGGAATTCGAATGTTTTTTTACTGAACTCAGCATTCAACATCATCAGACTTCAGTAGCCCACCCTTAGGAAAATGGCCAAGTTGAAGGCACTAATAGGACGCTCATTAGTGGAATAAAGCGGAGATTAGAGGATGCCAAAGGGGCCTAGCCCAAAGAGCTCGTATATGTTCTCTGGGCTTATCTAACAACTCCTAGGACTACCACTGGAGAAACACATTTCAAGCTTGCTTACGGAGCCGAAGCTTTAATACTTATTGAGATCGAGATACCTTCATCCAGAGTCCAAAACTTTGACGAAATTCTCAATAGCAAATGACTTGGGCAAAATCTTGATATGTTCGAAGAAGAACGCGATGTTGTGGTCCTCTGACTAATAGAACATTTAATGTAGGAAACCTAGTCCTTCGGCAAGCCGAAGCTTCCACACCTCGAGAGACTAAAAAGTTGATGCCTACTTGGGAAGGTCCCTGTATGATAATTGAAGTACTGAGAACCAGAACGTACAAGCTTAAGAGAATGGATGGGAAGATTGTCCCCAATACTTGGCATGCTGTCAGCCTCCGAAGATACTATCAATTAGGAGTGAGCACTTCGGGTATAACCGAACCAAATAGGCTATTCGGTTATACCCGAAAACCGAAATACACATATTTTTAGTATCCGAACAAATAACCGAAATGTAAAATAACCGAATTACCGAATAGCAAATTCGATAATTCGGTAAATAACCGAACTGAGGCTTCCTGATATAGTGGTTGCTGGGCAGTGGCTGGCTAATACATTTAAGTATTTAAGAACATTTCAATTTACAATAGTCAGTACTGAGTACTCAATAAACTTAGCAGTTAGCTCATTGCCCAATACATGTTTAAAATTAACAATACATAATAATTCAAAACCTTAACATAATTAAAATTAACAATACATGCTCCATAATTTCACAAAGTCTAATTAATCTATAATAACTTAATAATCCATAAGAGTCTAAAACAGGTAGGCAGCAAGCAGGCAGGCAGCAACACAGGCAGGCAGACAACACAGGCAACAACTGTGACGCCCCCAAATCTAGGCCCACACAGCCCAAACTTGAGTCGTCAAAAGACTACAACAAAATTATTACAACAAAGCACAACGTACAACAATACAGTGTATAATAATACACAACTAAGTCTTCACTATTATTGTCACACTATTTTACAACACGTGAAGACTACGATAGCTATCCCTCGGACTCTCACTCCATTCCCCGGCTAGACCCAGCTACGTTCTCATCTCCTGTTGAAAAATAATGGAACAAAAGGGTGAGCTCAAATAGCTCAGTAAGAATTATCATGACTAAGATAATGACGAATAAATTATCATTAGCCTTCAACAGTTGAGTTCTTGATAGAATACAACAGACTACAAGGTGTATATCAAAAACTGCAGTTAAATTTTTGAAAAATGTTCAGATCAATAATAGCGGTGGAATGAGCAATTTATTAGAAGAATAATGCAGACTATAATGTCCACTCGCTTCTCTTTTTCGTAAAAACATCATCAACTTTTATCATCTGAAATACCATTAATCATGATAATATAAATTCACAGTTCCTGGTCATAATCATGCAAATCAACAGTTCATCTTTGCACTACGGGCCAAAGATATTCAATATAGCACCAGCGGTCATGATTATACTAGATTCAGCCTTTGGTCATAATCATACCAAACAACAATTCATCTATGCACTACGGGTCAAAGAGAACTTTCAATATAACACCAACGGTCATGATTATACCAGATTCAGCCTTTGGTCATAATCATACCAAACAATAGTTCATCTATGCACTACGGGTCAAAGAGAACTTTCAATATAACACCAACGGTCATGATTATACCAGATTCAGCCTTTGGTCATAATCATACCAAACAACAGTTCATCTATGCACTACGGGCCAAAGAGAACTTTCACCACGTGTCATAAAAGACACCGAACAGATGTATCGCCTTTAACCTATTATATCGCCTTTAACCTATCATCTGTTCAACAAATATATCACATCTGTGCCCCCAGCCACATATATTCACAACAGCTTAATTCTTGATGATTAGTACAAATAACAGTGATACAAATGATGAACAAAAGAACAGGATAAACAATAAGTATCGGAAGTTTACTTTGTGCAGATTCAAATAATGTCCAAATTGTCAACATGATGTGGAGTGAAATTTAAAAATGTTATTCAAGATTCTCAGTTCAGAATAACGGTTACAGTTCAATAGAAAGATTCAGAAAATAGGAAGGTTCAGCTGAAATAATGAAGTTCAACTATTATAGAACATATAATATTTTCAGGAATTATAGAAGCAATAGTTCCATAATAAGTTTCGATTTAGGAGTATGAAAGAAAATAATATCCCTTACCGTAGCAAGTTCAAGAGTGTAAAAAAAATGACATTTCTTACCTTAACACGTGACTGGATATTGATTTAAATGAGATTGATCAACCTATATATTTTTAATAAAATTAGTAATTATCACATATGAATTTCAAAGTGTATGATAACTCGTATAATATGAACTATCAAAATTATATATATTTAACATAATTTTTGTGGTATAATATAACTACTTTAAAATAGTTTTTAAAATAATATTCCAAAATAAATCTTCTAAATAAAGCTTTTAAAAATGAATCTTCTAATAGAAGAGTCTTCTAAAGAAAGATTTGTGAATACCATGAAATATAGGAATTTATAAAATTATTACTTTTTAATAAAAGACTTACTTGAAAAATTCCTGCGCTCCTTTTGGCTTTCAAACACTCAAAATAGCCTTACTATTCTCAGAGAAAACTCATAAAATTCTTATAGATAAATTTTATGTTTTAGGTGTGATTTTTCTATTCAGCTGAACAAACTATTTATAGGAGAAAAGAGAATACTATGCATGGTTGGTGAACTGGCGTGCTGCACGCCAGTATTAAAATTTGCAGCAGCAGCCGTTGGCTGCTTTTTCCTTCCTTCGCCTAACATTCCAGCAGCAATTCACATTTTAATTTTCATGTGGCCCCCACATGGGTTCCACATGCTACTATTCACGTTACTATTTCAAATAGTAAAATTAATTATTATTTTTTTTTTATTTATTTATTCTTCCTGTGGGTTCAACATTTAAAATAAAATAATGCTACAACAATAATAAACACGTTACAGATTATTATTAATTTAATAATATAAATTACAGTATATTTGCAACTGTGACAATTATTAGGTTCAATAATTTTAAAAAAAAGTGCAGCAACAATTATTGACTCAATGATATAAAATACAGTGTAATGACAATTATTAAATCAATAATGCAAAATACTGTGTAGCAACAATAATTGAATTGATAATATAAAATATTATGCAGTGACAATTATCGATGAAATGATGCGTAACAGTTACGGTGTCAATAATATGAGACACTGTGCAATACCGTGTGCTACTGTAGAGTACCGCATGCTACAGAAAATACCATAAATTATCGTATGCTACTATTCTTTTATCACCGGTATTTTAACAGTTAACACTGTTGACTATTTTTATTTAAAAAGGTTACTTCTGTCGTTTTCTATATCCGACAAATATTCCGTTGTGGGGTCCACCAATAATTTGTTATTTCGGCGCCGTCGTACGGCTCGAATATTCCCCGACAAAACGAATATTCCCCGACAAAACAAATATTGTCCGACAAAATAAAATTTGCACATAACATCCTTAACTTTCAATTTTGTCAATTTAACCACTTACTGTTTTATGAAAAATATATATATGAAGAAAAATTAAATTTTATATTTCATAAAATTCGGGGTCTTACAACAACCAACAAGCAGTAGGCAGGGCTGCTTTTGCCAAGAGAGAATTAATCTGAAAGAGTATAACAACCTGTTATTGTCCACCTTAATTAGAAACCATTGGAGATAAAATTCGTATTAGACAATCCACAAGTCACAACCAGGGAAGATAGACAATCCACAACCAGGGAAGATATGGACTATAGAAGTTGAGATTGCACTGATTTTATGGTTACATTAACAGAGACCAATGAACAATTTCTTTACCTGCATGCGCATAACAAATCAGCAATGAAAGAACCAAACTAGTCCTGTCAACAGAAACAGATGCATTGGGAGTAGACATCAGCAAGCAAGAAATAAAATAGTTTCATCACCTTTATCCAAATCAAATGCATATTTCAGAACTTAAAATAGTTTAATGGTATTGAATAACATGCAATGATATATATAGAAATACACACATCTTCAAGAACCAAACTAACACAATCTAAGCAACATTCTATAACATTTATTTTATTTAGATGAGTTTTTTTACAAGTAAAGTAGATATTTTGTTTGGATAAAACTTATCATAGGGAATATATTTTGTTTTGATAAGTAAAATATATAAAATGTTTTTAAATTAGTAACTATAATTTTAAAAAATAACAAAAATTAATGAATAATTAACAATACAGAACATAGAAACTGATCCAAATTCTATTATTAACCGCATGATACAATTTCTAAGTTCATTAACATAGCAAGTGGTTGTTAACTGATTCCACTCCTACAAGTCCTACCAAGTCCTTCATCATTCTGAAAATTAAGTAATACATTAGGAAGAATAAAAAATGAAGATAAATCACTATCAGCACTCTAGCATCACATGTGCAATGCCACCATAAAGCACTCTAACAATAGCCATTTACAATTATGAACAATTCTTAACAATTCAATTAACTATTCATGTAATAAAAAATATAAAAGTTTATCCCAAGTTAGAGTAACTATTCTTATTTCTTACTACCTTATTCACTATGTATCTTGTACGTAAAAGAAAGAACCACGCACTTAGTACTTAGTAGGATCCATCTAAAGTGGCTCCCCAACCTGCGATCAGGACAACAAGTCAACAACAAACATAAGAAACATTAAATTGAAAAATAACATTAAATCAACCGAATTTACCTCATTAATCAAGTTGGGTTACAGAAACATTGGCATCATTAGTAGCAAGGCTCAACTTGGACATTGCTGAAAATTGAAAAATATAATTAAACACGTTATTTTTATAAATTATTGTATTAATTCAATAAAATAAACAAAAACAATAATTATTACCACACTCAAGTTTATCGGCAAAGTCGCTATCTTCTTCCACATCAATACGATTCTTCATTTTGATCCAATCTTGAGCACATATGAGTGCTTCCACCATATTAGGAGACAATGAACTCCTAAATGCATCAAGAATGCGGCCCCCCGTGCTAAATGCGGACTCCGAAGCAACAGTAGAAATGGGAATAGCCAACACATCACGGGCAATACGTGCAAGGATAGGAAATCTTGCACTATTAACTTTCCACCACCCCAAAATATCAAAAGTCTCATCGGCTTCTTCCACATCTTCACTTAAATACTTATCCAATTCCGATTTGTCTCCAAGTATCCCTCCGGTTCGACGCTTTTTGAACTTATCCGTAAGTCTATTTGTATTTTGGGATTCCATTGCATTAGAACCTTGGGATGACATGTTAGTTAAACTTGATTTTCCACTTTCTTGAGTTGAA
The DNA here is from genome assembly GCA_947179155.2 of Hedera helix. Lineage (NCBI taxonomy): Eukaryota > Viridiplantae > Streptophyta > Magnoliopsida > Apiales > Araliaceae > Hedera > Hedera helix. The sequence continues at coordinate 7,682,341 of OX359271.1, forward strand.
TACTTTTTTTTGTACTCATTAAACAAATCCTCCATTGCTCTCTTCACACTATTGGCAATATCTATCCCCGTGGCCTTATTACTTGCTTGATATTCTAAGTCCCTATCTTCATTATCAATATCAAAATGAAGATCTACTTGAACTTCCATACCCTCCAACGGATCTTCAACCTCAATTTCACCATCTCCATATATTTGTTCTAAACCAAATTGAACAAAACTAAACTTATACCGAGGATCAAGCACAACGGGAATATACAACAACATATTCATTTTTGTAACATTTCCCCAATACTTATCATATTTTCTTTTCATTGCCTTGGCCATTTTTTGCAGTTCTCTATCATTGCTTCTTTCCCACTCAGTCAAAATAATATAAGTGTCACTTATTTCAAGAAATGCATTATTTGATGTTACATAAGATGAGCCCGAAATGCGCACAGTGAGATTATAAAAATGTTCTAAGAATCTCACAAACAATTTAGCCCTATTCCAATCCGAATCCGTTGGAATATTTTTGCCCCCCATCTCTTTTTTAAAACCACGATCTTCAAAACCAAATCGATCAAAAGCTTCTTTGTACTTTAAAGCTGAACTTAACATCAAGTAAGTAGAGTTCCATCTAGTTGGGCAATCTAGACTTAAGCCTTTCTTGTCTTCAAGACCACAATACTCAATACAATCCTTAAATGACTTAACCCTAGCCGGGGATTGTTTTGCATACTTCACCGCACGCCTAACTGTCTCAACAGATTTCTCAATCAACTTCAAACCATCATTCACAACAAGATTAATAATGTGAGCTATACATCTCATGTGAATAAACTTACCACCCAATACATTTGTTTTCCAAGACGTACATCTATCTCTCAAGTAGGCCGCCGCAGTATCATTTGAGCTAGCATTATCTACAGTTAATGTCATAACTTTAGAAAGTCCCCACTCTTTTAGACAAGACTCAACCATTTCCCCAATGTCCTTCCCCTTATGACTTGTGATGGTTCGAAAATTCAAGATTTTCTTATGCAATTTCCAATTTTCATCAACAAAATGTGCAGTAACACACATATAATTCAAGCGTTGATTAGAAGTCCAAGAATCAGTTGTGAGGCAAACACGTTCACAATTTTTTCTAAGTATTGTTTTCAACTTAATCTTCTCATTATCATATAAACGAATACAATCTCTAGCAAATGTAAAACGTGAAGGCAACTGAAACCTAGGACATGCAACTTGCATAAGTCTTTTAAAACCCTCCTTCTCAACATGTTTGAAAGGAAGCTCATCTACAATAAGATGGTAAACCACAGCTGTCCTAACAGCTTCTTGATCAAACCTCCAAGTAGTAAGTGTACCCTCACATGCCCTTCCCTCATCCTCACCCTCTTTAATCCCTACAAGTTGGGGTTGAGCTTTATCCATGTTGTTTGGATTTTTTTTACATGTTCTAAAATGATTTCTTAAAGAAGTAGTACCATTTGAAAATGAATCAGCAGCTAATTCTTTTCCACAATAAGTACACTTACCTTTGATGACATTACCATCATTGTCTTTAACTGGAATGAAGTGTCCCTCAGTCCACACCTTGGATCTAGGTGCCATCCTCTTTCTTTGTATCCTTGCACTTTCTGATTGTCCCGTACTTTTTGTACTTGTTGAGGTTTCCTTTGATCTGGACTCTATATTGGTGGGAACACTTCCACCTGACTCTTTCCCATGTCCAATTGCATCAAGGTCATCAAGGTTAGGCTCGTCTGTATCATCCACCATTTGCAGATCATTTAAAACACTTGTTGACATTATCTGAAAATTTGTTGTCATCATGTCCGAAATGATTAGGCCAATTAAGAAATGTTTACATTTAACACAAGTAAATAGTTTTTACAAGCAATGTTTACATTTAACACAAGTAAATAGTTCTGTTAACATCTCATAAAAAGGACAAAATTAAAGTTGTCACTAATGCTTTAAGCTATTTTTATATATAACAGATTAACAGTCCATTGTTTGTTAAAAGTTGGTTGGACTTGATTGACCTCATGGCAGGCTTGGCAGCTTAAAGTGCTTATGGATAGCAATTGAAAAAATGTGATAGAAAATACATATAAACCTGCTGCAATATTCCAAAATTCGAGTACACAGTTTCTAGGAGTAAATAAACACCTTAATCTCTCAAAATAATACTAAATCATGTCCTAATAAAATAAATAACCAGGTTACAACAATACTAGGATAAATAATACTAAATCCCCTTCTGAAAATGCATAGCCATTGCAAATTGCAATATAAGCTTCTTCTCAAAAATTCACTCAGACAAGGAGTTCACAAATCACAACATTTCGGGAAAAAAAAAAAGCACACAATTTGGCAAAAAAAATAAAATGATGTTAGTTGATAGTAAGGTTAGACTCACTACAGGTAAAATCACAAATCGACTAGACTAAGTAAATGATTCGTTAATAGAATGCAAAATATATATACTAGGAATAAATTTGACAGGATGCTTAACAGAAGCTTCAAAGGGAGCTAGATAGGGACCACACTCAGCTAAAACAGAAATGTGACTATGTGAGCCCAAATTGATTAATAAAAAAGACCCTCATATTGAGCTAATAGCAAGTATAAGAGAATCTGCCAACCAATTGTCGTGTGACTCATGTCCATATTGGTGGAAGTGTAGAAAGATAACAAGCAATGCTCAAGTAGTGTAGAGTCTGTAGACTGTATTTAACAATAATCTCTACTCCAAAAAAACAAAATAAATGTAGTATTTTAGCAATAGATGTAATATTATAAGCAAATACGTAACCAAGGTACTAAAATCGAAAACCAACCTTGGAGATAATAGACGACGACAACCGGAGTTGAGTTTGGGATGACTGGATGTCTGGATGAGGTTCCGTCCAGACTTTGGTTCGTTCGCCTTTGAAGGTAGAGCAAAGTCGCGATTTGGGGATGTGGGTTTTGGCTTGATGGGTTTTGATTTTGGGTTAGGGGCTTAGGGCTGAGGCTGGGTATCGAGACGACGAGATCTAAGATAGGAGAGTTCGATTTGAGCTATGGGCTATGGCTTTTGAGTAGTGAGAGTCTGAGAGATGAAGATGAGACTATGAGAGTCGAGATCTGAGACTGAGAGAGTGAGGAATTGAGGTCTGAGGTTGTGTCGAGTGTCGACTGTGTCGCCGTTGCCGTCGGCCCTGACGACCCGTCGTAGTGAGAGAGAGACAGAGGTAGTGAGTATCGACTGTTTAGCGAGACTCGACTCGAGACAGTCGAGTGAGAATGTGAGATAGTCTGAGAGACGAGCGTGAGACTCTGAGTCTGAGATGAGAGAAGAGAGATTGACTGTCGACAGATGGAGTCTTGGTCCTCTTGGAGAGTTGGAGTCTTGGTCTTCTTGAAGTCTGGAGTGTTGTTTTAATTTTTAACGCTTAGTTTTTTTATATTTCTAATTCGGTTATTTGGTTAACCGAATAACAAAAAAATGAAAACCAAACCCGAAACCGAAAACCGAATAGCAAATCGGATATAACCGAATTTTAAAAAATAACCGAATAACCGAAAAATTTCGGTTAAAAAATTTCGGTTTTGTTCGGTTATTCGGTTTTATCCGTTTTTTCCTCACTCCTACTATCAATAGATAGATTTTGTACTTGGTCAATTTTGAGGCTATGCATTAGCCGATAATGTTATTCTTTTTGAAATAAACGAGAACATTTCTTATGTCCTATCTCTGTCTTACTATTTTATATACATTGACTTTAATCTCATCCTATAGCCTTACCATTAATCTACCCGATAAGGTTAGGGGGCAAGGAAGTGTAAGCAAACAATTATGTACCTAGAATAGTAAGAATTAACTCATGAGAAAAGGTAATAAAATAACAAGGATAACTATATCACAAAAATTATAATTCAACTCATCTGGTTACTAAACTCATCAACAGTTATAAAAAAGATAAGAACAATCAATCATCAAAAATAACAATCCTTAGTTAATAGTGGTCGTGACCCTTCTGTTTGACAAGCTCTCGAGCAAATTCAAAGCCGTAATTGAATTCATTCACCACTGCAGCATATACATCTTTATAGAAGTCGTCTGACGCTTTGTACTCTTTGACAACTTTCTACTGAAGCCCTGAGTAAGGACGCTCAAAGAAGTATACGCAATAGGTCCCTTCAACCAATTGGCCTCCTTTATAGCCCAACCTTCAACGATAATCTCTATGTTATCCTTGAGATTTTTCATCTAATCAGTCTGAAGCTTGACAATTTTCTCTTATTGGTCAAAGAGCTCCTTCTGCTTATGAACTTGGACCTCGAGCTCTTGATGATTTTTCTTGAGAGACAACCTCTTGCTCTCTTCATCTTCTACCCGTTTAGCAGCCTCCTCGACCAGGGCCTCACTTTTAATCCTCTTTTCCTCAACGACCTTCAGCTGGTCCCTCAAAGCACTCATGTTCTTATCTCTTTTAGCCTTCTCCTTTTGTATCTCCTCATAATCATTCTTCATGATGTGAAAGGCATCGTGTTGGGCAAGAAGCTGATTATGAGCTTTTTCCTTGCCCTGTTTCACCTTGGTGCATTCTTTGGAGGCCTCTTCTAATTAATGCCCCTAGGCCTTTTACTCACTGTAAGAAGACATTGAGATGTCAGAAAGCAACGAACAACATAAAAGACTAATTACAAGGAGGAAAAAAACCCAATACCTTTACATGAAAAGAAAATAACATCTCCATCAAAGTCTTCAAATCCGTCTTGTCAATCCCTATCGTATTAAAGGGCAACATCAAAGATCCCATAGTACCAAAATCTGGACCCCCATCATCTGCCTTTGCTTTTTCAGCTACCCTCGAAGGGGAATAAGGCTTTTTCAGTTTCTTTTTTAAAGGTTCTAATCACTCCGTAGTAGAGAATCCGATATCGAGAGGATAGTGTACTTGAGGCTTCTTATCCTGTTCATCAATGGTCAGATCAGTGGTTGGGATGCTTGAGGATCCCTTGGCAAGATGAACTAATTCGACTCCTACCCCAATAGAAGAATAGGACACCAATTTCTTCCTCTTGATCCTAGGTCTATTTGGCCTTGGCTCCTCGAGTGCTGCTGGCTCTTCCTCTATTTTCTTGGTGATTTCCTCTGAGTGGGATGATCCGGTAGTTCCCTCGACATAGCCCATTACCTTGGTTGGACCTTTGCAACCCATGGCCTTTAAACTTTCGACAGCTTAAACTTGTCAGCCCCACTCAGTTTAACCTTCAGGACTCTAGCAGCTACCAAGATGGCCTTGTTGTGAAGATTCTTTCCTTGAACGTCCACTTCAAAGCAATCAGATAGAAGGGTTAGTACTTTTTCAATCCAAAGTAAACAAGATGCATAACAAGTATAGAAAAGACTTATGGCTAAAAGATGCAACCAATCTAGGTCATTAAAAAGATCCCGGTTCCACTTCACCAAAGGTCTCTTGGAATACAGAATCACGAATGCCTCCAACCTTGCTTGTGTGATCCCGTTGGGATTTAGTTGGTCTTTATTCGGGTTCGACCATGGTCCGATCAACTCAGTGTCCAGCCCTTTAATAAAGAACCAATCCCCGTGCTACCCGTTATTGCTCGAAGGGGTGTCCATCAGTGTTTTCCTACAGACATTTTTTATTATTTGGAAAAATCCTTTCTCCTTATTACTTGTGATAAAAAAGAATTGGAAGAAGAAATGTATGACCGGATGGACATATTTAGAGGAACAAAAAGCGATAAAATTGTTCAGATAAATGAAAGAGTTCGGAGAGAATTGATTAAAGCTAAGATCGGTCGTGTACAACAACTCAAGAACAAAAAGGCAAAAAGGGAATCGGACCTCGAAGAGGAGGAGTTGACGATGGATCGAAATCCATCGTCCCTCGGGTTACCAGTACAACCTCTCTTGAACCTCGAGTCTCATAATCTCATATGAATCCGGAATATAAAACTCTACTGTTAATAATTGAAAATGATTATCTTGGATTAAATAAGGAATATTGGTTACTCTATATACAAGGGCAAAATACTTAGTCCTATTATACTCTTCTACGTCCCTCATCCACTCAATAACTACGGGTTTTCATGATTAACCTTCTGGGATTCCCAGTTCAGTAACAGTGACTTCATCTTCAACATAGAAAGATGAAGCACATAGTTCCTTGGCTCTAACGCTCTTGACCATTTCAAAAATTGGATATGGGGTGACAAATAACTTACTTGTAATTGGAAGAAGATCAGAGGAGTAATAATCAATGTAGACTGGATGTTGAAGTAGGAATTCTTGAACGATGGCCAATTCTCTTTCTGAGAAATGAAGCTTCTAGTAAAATCACGATTGTGATAACTTTTTACATTCAAATTACTATCCAATTGTTTAGATTATTGAGATCCAACGGGTAGGGATTTATCTCAATGGTTACGGCGGGATAATAATTACCCTTGCGACTTCTCACATGCCTGTTGCCAGCTGTCCCAACTTTGATTTGAAATTTAAGCCCTATTTTAAGGTGGTTGATTTAAAATTTGGGCTTAAAGTAAATGTTTAGCCCTGGACGCACAAGTAAATAAGTCCAACTCTTAAAGTCCTATTATGAAGTCTCAATATGACCAGACCACCTCCCTTCAGAATGAGGCCCTCGGGCGACTGAAGGATAGTCCCCCTCAATTTGATGCTTCCACGATCCTGAGAACTTATCCTCAGTTCGGGAAATTAAGCCCCCAGACTTTTGAAGCATCTAGTTCACTCCCCCAACATATTATATATGTTAGAGTAGTGGGGGACAATGTTAGGATATATGCATCATTAAGCATATTTGGGTAATTTCTATTGGGCTCAGCCCATCAAGTTGCTAGTTATTTTAAAGGACTCCTCAGTCCAATAGGCTTGGGTCAGATCCTAAATCCATTTGGATATTAACTTCTTATCACATCTAATCCTAATTAGAGTGGAAGTTATATATCCCAAATGAAAAATGATGATAGTTACCCTTCCCTTTCCAATTGTAACTCTCTAGTGGACACTCCTAATAGGAATGGCAAAGAGTCAAGTAAGCTCTATAAATACTTAGGGAGCAATAGAGGTAAAATAATCAGAGTTTAGCCTGCTAAATACTTTCAGCCTCCATTGTTAACCTATTTTGAAATCTTTACTTACTCTCACACCGGAGGAGTCCACCGACGGCCTAAGCTGTCAAGACTTTATGCAAGTACACGTTCGGATAGGTGGTTGAATGTGCGGACAGAATCAAGCGTTAACAAACGTATTATTAGGAGCCCTAAGACATGATTGAATAAAAAAGACAACAGATGATAACTAATGGCCTGGGTATTATAAAATTATCATTAAAGTTAATTTTTTTTGTGTCCAAATCTTTTCACTTTTTAGGAAAAAAAAATCTATTTAAGAATACTAAAAAACATGCGCATATATATATATATATTCTCTCTCTCCTTGAATATTAGCTCAAGATCTAGGGGAAGCTAGTAAGTAAGAAAAATAAGGGGAAAACTAGAAACTTTTAAACTCACATTTTGCTCTCCTTTTCTCCTCATTTATAAACTCCCAACAACTTATTACAAATATACAATGAGCTAGAATTAAAAGTTTTGATTAGAGTCCCGTTATAAATGAAACTCATAACTGGATGAATCTATAATGGAATAAGTTTTCTTATCCCTCCAATGTTAGAAACCTAATTAAATACAACCAACTCAATTTTACTCAACCGTGAACTCTAACCCTTTTAAAATACCAAGCTGTCAAACTACATTGTAATAGGCCAACAGTACTTAAACCAGACCTAAAGTATAATGTTAATAAGAGTGCTTTATATATAAGATTAATTCGAACTAGCACCTCTACCAAATTTTGAATAATTTCATCTCAACATATATATTTCAAGATAGAAAGAGCTAGCTAGCTTGAGGTTCCTTTCCTAGACACAACATTGTGTCTGCCTAAGCTATCTTAATATATATGTGGGTCAAATGTATTCTGTACGTACTAACTACAATTACAAAGTTGGTAGTTGAATCCAACACCCCAACCAGCCAAACATTTGCACCGGATGTAGATTCCCTAAAGAGATTATATATATACAATATTGGAATATCGAATTTAATTATATATATTCAATATTTCATTTTCTATGCATGAATCTTAAATGACTATATATATATAGTTAAGAGAGAGAGAGAGAGAGAGAGTAAATTCTTGGGAGATATTGTGGAGGTCAAGAGGGAGAAATTTGATGTATGTGTTTCCCTCCTTCCATCTGCACACCAATATTCCATCCATGTATGTATAGTCACTTTACAATCCTAACGCATTACAACTTGCATGGGTAGATTATGGTCCCTTTCCATAAAGTTAGAAATTATTAATCATATTATGAGGACACACACACACGCACAGATATATATATATATATATATATATATATATATATATATATATATATATATATAGGTTATCACTATTGTTTATTAAAAAATTGATATTTCCACAATATTTTTTGATATTTTCACATAAAAATCGTCGTTATAGACCTATAGCGACGATTTTCATGTGAAAATATCAAAAAATGTTGTGGTATATTTGAAAATATGAAGTTATTATTTTTTTAAATATATCTCTAATTTTGAAAAGAAAACAACATTATCAATCAATTTATGTAAAAAAGTGTCATAAAAATTTACTAAATTTACTTGAGAATTTTTTTTCAAAACAAATAATAAAAGTTCCCAAAATTGTAAGCGCACTAACATCATGACCACCATATGAACAACTTGCGAATTACTTGCATGCAATTTGATTTAACATAGTTTGGTATGTTGCACACCCAGCACATTTAACCATACATAATAAAGAGACAAACCTTACTATTAGATCTTTTCTTTTTCTAAAACCAACTTTCAACATTACTAAGATGCAGTAAATATACGATTTTACGGGCCATATGATTAGACAAAATCATTTTGAACAAAATAAAATGATGGTTGGAATCGAAATCAGATCATAGTTGAATCGAAATCGAACACTTTATTAATACGTTTAGTACGTTACTTAAAAGTTATATCAAAATAGAATAAAATACAATGTAACGACTAAAATATCTTGATTATGCAGTATGTAAAAAACATAAAATAAAAAAAATAAAAAATGTAAGGGTACCGCATAACAGTTCTGCGGTACCCTTAATTTTTTTTTCCACATGTCGTATAATAGTTATGCGGCATGTTAAAAAACTTCAATTCCCAATTTTTAAGATATCATTTGAAGATTTGGTTATAATTTTTGAGCTCGTGATACACATCTGAAATTTATTTTTACTGATCAATCGGTGCAGTTGAAATTTAAGTTGCTCTATGATTTTCCTCTTATTACTGTTTCTCCTTATCAATTAATTCTTCTTGTTTCTACAAATTCTCGTCCATGAGTTTCTTAAATTCAAACTCCTGCTTACACCATGCATTATATATTCTCTAAATACTTGCAGTCGAGTTTAGTTGACATGAAATCTTGTGTGCTAATTCCCTTAAGCACTTTAGGCTTTCAGTATTATTTTCGTCATCAGAATCTCCAACAACTGATTGAGAATGATCATTGCAGACCTTCAATTTGGATTCCTCATTTTTTTTTACACATAACGTTTATGTTGTTCTTCAATTTCTTTAGATCAGTTTTGTTATTTTCCATAGGCATAATAGAAATCTAGAAGAGGGGGTTGAATATATCTTTATTTTTTTTTATTCATTTAATAGATCAATTTCAAGATAATTAATTTGTTCAGTTAATTTAGCACAACGGAATATTAGTGTAAAATCCCCCTTAAAATTTTACTGAAAACTTGATTTTATTTATGAGAATTTATCATTGACAGATATAGTAATTAATAGCAGTTATGACATAATGTAAATGTTGAAAGTAAATAACACAAGTTGTTAGAGTATCAACTCTCCTAGTCCACTATTCTACTTCAACAATTAGGATATCCACTAAAGATAAGGTCACTCAGACCATATTACAACGGAATCACTTAGATTCCTTCTAGCCACTTAGTCTCGAAATATTCAAACACTTAGTCTAGGACACTTAGACCTTTTCAAGTTATATTGACTTGGTATAATCATCACACAGATCAAGTGAATCACAATTGATTGTTGATTGAGTTTAAGGTGTTGTTAAGCTTTATAATGATGTTTGGCTTCTTCTGGTACTTAGTAGCGTTGAATAAGTACTCTTCTTGTGTTCGTAGAGTAGATTTTTTCGTTTTGCTTTTGCAGAAATTTGGCTTTGTACTTGTGTTGTTTGTATTTGGATTTGAATCCTTAGTTTTTATAGCTCTTCAAAAATTGCTCTGTTGAAGAGTTCTGTTGGAGCATTTAATGCCCTGAGAGTGTAGTTAATGCTCTTCTGACTTTGGGGTAGATAGTAGACTTTCTTTTGGACCTAGTATATCCCATCAGTCAGTAGTTCTCACCTACCTCTTAACTGAGGTGACAGACCTTCTACAGAGCAGTCTTTTAGATCTCCCTTTCTGCATTTTGAAGATGGTGATAAATATTCTTAGAATCTACACTCATATGCTTTACAATACTTTGTACTTGTCATACGTATAATCGTTCTGATAATTTCTTCAATCCTGACTTGTTCTTTGAGTTTGATGAAGAACGTAGAGTCTAATATAGAATACTTAACGCTCTATACTCTACGAATACCTTTCTCTTAGTCAGTGAGATGTTCTAAGATCTGCTCTATAAATTGTGCTCTACGTTCTCTGTTCTTTTGCTGCTTTACGAAATACTATAGTGTTCCGCTAACAACTTTTACATTATGATTCAGGCAGACGTACTCTACGATGCTTCAGTATTGCTTAGACAGCTCCATGACTTGTTCTACGATTGCTCAACTAGCTTATGCATTTTCTTGACGATCCTGACTACTGCCATACGAGCACAGGACTTGTTCTACAATTAATAGAGATTTTACGATCTCTATTTTGTGTTCTTCAAAAAACTGATTATGTTATTCATGATCATTACAATCTCAAGATTTACTCTTCGATTAATAAAGACTTTACGAACAGGTAGAGTAACTCTACGAATGATCTAACCTTATCAATCAATATATAACATCAACTCAAAGATCAACATAATAAGTTTAATAATTATATTCTAAGTCCTTGTATAATAAATCTCAAATAAGGACTTTACAGAAGCTACTGAACAAATATACATTAATCACTTTTGTATCATCAAATCAAACATATAGATTTTAGTAATATCCCCCAATTTGATGATGATAAAACCAATAACATAATAAATGTCAATTCATTAATGTATTTATTTATATTTAAAGTATGACTTAAAATACATTAAGTCACTGTATTGCTAATGCAAAATCATCATTTTATTCATAGCAATATTGATTAAAGAAATAGTTCATACAAAAACACTAAAACATAAGATAATTTGCTTATTTTGGCTTCTCCTTATTCCCCCCTGCTTGCTTGCCTTGGCTCCTTCTTTCTTCTCTCCCCTTCTCCCCCATAAAACTTCACTCCCTTACTTATTCTTCTTATCCCCCTATTTATTCTTCTTCTTCCCCTTTTAGTCATCATTGTGTCGACGATGAGTCATTCGCTCGATGATGGATCTTATCTGCGCAGATAACTTATTGGACGACAATATCTCATTCAAAGCTTCATGGAGTTCAACAAAATTCGCTTTAGGGGGGATAATCTTCATCAAAGCAAATGGGAGTTTCAAGTTGTTCAACATTCATAGAGATTGACTCTACGACATCTTCATCAGAATCAAAAAATAAAGAAACAAATGAAGAGCAATATATATTTGAGATAGAGATTACTTTACATCCTCGATACTTTATGTAGAAGGGCTCATTGCATTTCAACAGAGTTAGATATGATAAAACTTTTGAAAAATTTTGAGCTATCAAGCTGAGATTTGGGAATTTTGAGTAGGTCCAATTGATGAAGCTTTGGTCTTTCAAACTTATTTCCTTCAACAGAGGTAGTATGGGCAAGAAGTACAACATTTGTTCACTCTAAGAATCATATAATGTAGTACTTCTGTCAATCTTCAACTCACTTGGATTCGTATAAACTATCATTTCTAGTACAATGTATCTTTGTATACCTGCTTCAATAAATGTGTGCGAGGGAGAAGACACTTGACATTCACTAGATTTCTCCCCTCAGTAGCTTTCAAATTTCCTCTTCTTTCACTTGTCTTTGTAGAATTAGAACTTGAGACTTTGACTGATTTATCTTCTATCCATCCTTGATCCTCTGAATCATCAGCCATCTCAGTTTGAAACTCTTCAACTAACAGTGAATCAGACTCATCCACCTTTGTCGCTTCTTCATCATCAGTATAAAGCTCAATAACTTGAGAATTGTTTGATTTAGCATAGGTTTTCTTCTGTTGGCGAATTCTTTTAATTTGTCTAATTGGAAAGAATTTGGAACCTTTTTCGCTTTTACTTTTCTCAGAATTAGAGGAATTCTTCTGAGAATCCTGAGAGACCTTTTTCTTCAATAATTATTCATCAATAGAGTTCATAGCTCTACGATCTTGAGATGCAGTAGAATCTTGAGACATTTTCACTTTTGCTTCTTTAATCATTATTTTTCCCTTGGTCCTAAAAGCTTTTTCACTTTCATGCACAATGGATGCACTTGCACTTTCTGATTTCTTGAACTTCTTGACACTTCCTGGATTCTTCTTTCAGTCTTTAAAAAATCTGGGAATAATCCTTTTGTTGACATATAGGATTTTTCCTTTCTTTATCTCCTATCTTGACTCTTAGTCCTTTCTTCAGAATAATACTCACAAATCTTGCATTGAGCATTTTAGGAATTGGCTTACTTGTAGCATTCTTTTGTTCAACATCTTCAATCCACTTAACTATTCAATCAATGAAAATAGCACCAAAGTTGATTTCTATTTTTTGGATAATAACAGTCATGAACTTCATTTATAGTTCACTAACTATATCATAAGCAGTATCATTGCAGAGCATACACTTAACGATGATATCATAAAGGAACTCGTACTCCTAAGGAAAGTCCTTCTTAATCCCCTTAAGTCACTACAAGAAAATTGACCTATAGCGACAGTCGCCGACCGTCGCTATAGGCCAAAAGACCGTCACCGTCGCTAAAAAACAGTGCAAAAACGCTCTCACATTCTTTTACCGACGGTCAATACATATCAATAGCGACGGTCACGACCATCGCTAAAGGTTCCAAATAAAATATCTATAGCGACGGTCGCCGACCGTCGTTATAGGGACTTTAAATATTAAAAAAAATATGAAAAAGGCCTATAGCGACGGTCGGCGACCGTCGCTATAGAGCCTTTAAATATTAAAAAAATATGACAAAGGCCTATAACGACGGCCGCCGACCGTCGCTATAGGCGTACTAAATATTAAAAAAAAGTATTATTAAAAAAATTGTTATTCAACACACAATACAAAATCTTGTAACAATCATAAATAAATTTATATCATTTAAAATTATTTACATCACAATTGTAAATTAATATTACCATCCACAAAAACCAACTAATATGTTCAAACTGATACAAAGTAACATGGATGTCCTTGTTTGACCAATCCACAACACAATAATATAGGCACTTACTTATATTCAGAAACAATTAAAAAAAATACATCTACAGCCAACTAAAGCAAGTTCCATACTCGATGTTCATTTAAAGCTTTAGCAACTTCATCAAGCTTCTTCTTAGCATCATTTTCCTTCTCTTTAGCTTCTATATACTCAGCCTTCTTCATATCATGATGAATTGTGTATCTAAATTTATTAGAAGGTCACAAGTTAGAACTTTCCAGTTGTGCTTCAAGACTAAAGATGGTCAAATAAAAAAGAAAGCCATAAGACTTATAAAAATAAAATGGGGACATAATTGAGATTGAATCTGAGTATAAAACCCATCAGGCTCATTGCGCATGTGAAACTGGGAATCAAGTCTCACGGGATCAATCCTGAATGCAACTATAAATATATATATAGTTGGCATATAATGTATAAAGTTGTCTATACATTATGAGCTATGAGTTATGAGCTACTGGTAATAAGAATAAGCTTATAAAACAATATGGAACCTGCTTATCACCCAGTCCAAAGCATGTGTTCCCAGACATATAAGGTTGTGAATAATCTGCTATAACGAATAGCATAGACAACACTCTAGTAGCGCCCACTTGAATCCCCTGAATCGAGAACTCAAATTCCATTAGAATGAACTCAGAAATAAAGAAAGCACAACTCAATTTATCATTAATATCAGAAAGAGAACAATAATGAGCAAGTCCCAAAACTATGAAGTCATGTAAAAAATGACACCTAAAATACTTCCTGCATAGGGATCAAAACATATTGATAATAATCGACATTTACCCCCTACCCCCCAAAAAATTAAAAATAAACATGTCAATAATCATAAGATGAGATGATTTCCAAAGTATCATCACACATCATGGAAAAGTATTATATATTTCAGAAGTGGGTAATCATCATATGTACAAGTGCTCCACTTCCAACCTAAACATAATGAAACAAAGTACAAATCACCGCCTTCTGGAAAAGCTCTGAACAAAAATTAAACCATGTAGAGATGGCATGAATCTCCACTACATCTATAAGTTCTTCATTATTATTCTCAATTTAAAAAAATGTAGACTAGTGACAGGTATGCCATGAAACATCAAAGCAAGCAGGATATAACATATCAAATAAGCAGTCTAGATATGACAAGAAGAATATAGACTATTTGCAGAAATTATCCCATATATTACGTTAATAAATTTGTCATTAATATTATGTACCAAACTTACATGTAGCTGAACTTGATCTTTCCCCTGTATGTTTCTATTTGCATGTCATTGTGATATGTACGAGTCACCTTGGGTTTATAAGTTTGTTGATGTTTGTAATTGGGCTAACAACATTGTGTATCCATCATGTATTATATTACAGAATTAGTACATTATGTAGCCATTTCTTTGAGAAAAATAGAGAACTCTTTGACTTGTCCACAGTTCCCACAATAATTCCTTTTCTAGCCCTCACTAGATCTACATAAAAAAAGGTTACAACTTTACGATGATTTGGAAACTTCTTTAATAAATCATAATGTTAGCATTTTGGTCATCATTAACTAATCAAGGAAGCAACTTCCTTTGAATCATACTTTCATGCATTCAGTGGACGACTAATTTAATGAGGCAACTACCTCCAACAAGGAAGTAGCAAATTGCATTTGGGTCTCCTCATCAATAGTTAAAAAGGCAAGCACATGTACACAGTGATGTGAAGAATGATGATAGTAGACATAGTTGCAAATAAAGCTTACAGCTAAGTTCATTGATATGTAAACATCTGTGATGGACAGTACTTCTTTGTCTTTGATTTTTTCTTTTGACACTTGCCATTGTCTCAAAATATAAGCATGCATTCATATTTAATCTTCCTATAATAATAAATCTGTATAGTGATTAGAAATTATGCCACGCATGCATTGTATACTGTTAATTGTTAAACACGACATATTAATCTTCCTATAATAATATATCTGTATAGTGCTTAGCAATTACTATTTTTATGCAATTCATGTAATTGTGCTTAAGAATAACATATAATTCTGATAGTATGGCCTGTATAGGAAATATCCAATACCCTCAACTAGCAAAATCAAGGTGGATTTAGTCTAGTCATGGAGGAAATAACACAGTGCAATGCCCAGGACAAAAACTATACAAACAAATAATGATAGGTTAATAAAAGAAAATAAACTAGAAAAGGAAATCAAGGAATAGAACAACCAAAAAAAATGTAGCAAACAGGCTCCTCTGATGCACTTTCATTAAGTTACCATGAAACCATGCCCCAAAGCCATCAAATCCTAGAAACCAAGAAGTTATTGACAGGATTATCAATGCCGACATAAAATATAATACTTATTGAAGGTTCACATAGATATGGTCTTTGATAGGATCTCCAACACCATGGTCAAACGATGGTGCATAAATTGATCCCTGAGTTAACATAAATTTGAAGAGTGCTTTATAAGTAACAAGTATATCTAATACAGATATAGTAGTTGGTGATGGCCAATATTCACATCATACATGTCTCTTCTCTGCTTGGAAACAATATTTTTACAGTTATAGAATTAATTAAATTCATAAGCCAATAAAATTTAAGAAAGTATAGATACATGTGTAACAAAAGCTACTTACATACATTAGCTGGTTTATAGCACCCTGAAATTATTAAAAGCTTGAAAATCAATTATAATAACAGATGATGGAATGCAGAATAGATTGGTTAAAAGGAATAAAATCTGTTAGTAGTGCATTAGTCATTCACTAATATAAAGCAGGCTATAACTCACTATCACAAAAGATACAGAGTATGATTCATTAATTGAGGCCTGATGTGGAAATCTAAATTGTCAACAAGGCCACACATATTAAGAACATGAATAAATTAAAATTTCAGTTATGGGTGTTTCAAAGGTACTAATAATAGCAAGTCGTTAGGGGTTTGGGACCGAACTAGAAATACTTAGAGTGCTAAGATTTACACAGCTTGTAAAGTGTCTTTACCTGATTATATGTAAACGCACGATTAAGCATATCAAGAATCGAAAATATGAAGAATCAAAAAAGAGATTCAAGCTCAAATATGTATATATACAGAATGGATAGATGGATCGGAAGCAGGATCTGTGGCAAAATTGGACATCAATTTTGGCCCAACAAAACTAATGAAATTAAAACATAAAGGTAACAATATCGAATCAATATAATCGAAAATGAAAATACTCGCCTTTTAGGAGAAATTACGGTTGGGTATGACAGATTTAAGGATTGAATTATAACTGTGAGGGGCTAATTTTAGGGCTAGATCAGAGACTATAAGTGTGCGAAAGATGAAACTGGACTAGGGCTTTAAGAGTGCTGCAACGACTTGAGATTGAGAGAGTTTTGTAGCTACTTGAGATTGAGGGTTTTGGGAAAAAGGAGAGAGAATGTTGAGGGAGATGATGGCGAGAGATTGAGGCTGAGAGGAGAGTGAGACTAATTATTTGGGAGCGCAAAAATAAAGGAGGGAATTTTGGCGGTCACTATTTTTTCTTTTTATAACGACGGTAATGAATTAAGCGTCGCTATATGACCTAATTTTTCATTTTATAGCGACGATCAGGAGAAGATCGTTGCTCTAGGGCCTATTTTTTCCATCTATAGCGACGGTCAGGAGTCGACCGTCGCTATAGGTATTATTTTCCTATCTACAGCGACAGTTCCAACTCGACTGTCGCTATAGGGCCTATTTTCCTTCTATAGCGACGGTTCCGCCTCGACCGTCGCTATAGGTCATTTTTCTAGTAGTGAGTTGAGATTTCTTCTGATAGCCCATTATCTGCATTCCCTCTTCCATGTTGATCTCCTCAAATGATGTAATTCCTTGATTAAGAGATCCTAAGAAAGAATTTATTTTAGAAGGTCCTAATTTTAATTTTGGTGATAATGATGTCATCTCTATGAATAGCATTCTCATAGAATTCTTTCATCAGGTTGGGATAGATTTGAGTGCTGAACTCCAAACATTCAGTAAATTCGACATCTTAAATCAGCTTCAAAATGTTTTTGAATTTTCTCTCAAAGTCATCAAACTTGTCAAAGAATACTTGATTTCCACTGATAAGTTGAGAGTTTGCCATTGATTATTGTTGAGGAAAAAATATTAGGATTTCTAACGTTCTTTGACAAAAACAAGGGTTTTGATCATTCTGAGGTTTAGAAAGATTTTAAGGCAAATTAATTTTACAATCAAAGAAGGCTATGAATTAGATGAAAATTTTGAATTTTATTCCTATCACTTTCCCACAACTTTGGCTAAGTGGGACACGTATAGATAGTTGATTGATTTACACGTTCCTTCAAAGCTACAGTTAACAACTGTCGTACAGTAACTTTTGGCTTTAACTTATATTTATTGAGCGTAAACTTCCACTCATCATAAAGTAACCGCTTCAGCTTTTTCGTATGGTAAAATGTCTTTCTATGATCTCTTTAGTTCTACGACTGCTTCTAATCATTCTATGATGGTTGTACACTCAATCTTCATTCTACAATTTTCGTACATACTTTATTACTTTCCACTTGCATGGTTAAAAACTTTTAGAAGCATAGTACTAAGTATGTAAATTCAACATACCTAACTCACTGATCAACTTATTAAATCTAGATTCACCCAATGGCTTAGTAAACACATCAGCATGTTGATTTTCAGTTGGAACAAAAAATAATGCAATATTTTCATTTTATACATGATCTTTGATAAAATGATATATGATTTATATATGCTTTGTTCTAGAATGTATGACAGGATTATGAGTAATTGATATAGCACTAGTATTATCATAGAATATAGGAATAGACTTTAAATTAAACCCATAGTCAGCTAGTTGATTCCTCATCCACAGAATTTGAGTACAGTAACTTCCAACAGTAATGTACTCAACTTCTACAATTGAAGTTGATGCTGAATTTTTCTTCTTGTTGAACCACGAGACAAGTCTATTTCTTAATAGTTAACATGTGCCATTTGTGCTTTTTTTTCCATCTTGCATCCTGCAAAGTCTGCATCTGAATAACCAATTAGATTAAAGAAAAAATCATTAGGATACCATAGTCCCAAATATGGAATGCCCTTGATAAACCTGAAAATCCTTTTTACAGCCACTAAGTGAGATTCTTTAGGGTTAATTTAAAATCTAGCACAAATACAAATAGAGAACATAATATCTGGTATGCTGGCAGTTAAGAATAGGAAAGATCATATCATACCTCTGTATTGAGTTCTATCATACTTTTACCAGATTGATCTTTATCTAGTTTGGTTGCAGATGCCGTAGGAGTTTTCATAGGAGTTGCAAATTCCATGCCATATTTTTTAAGTAGATCTTTGATGTACTTAACCTGGTGTAGACACCCAAATTTTGCACTTGTGTACTAACCCTGACAGGAGGGCAAGATCGTCATTTGACCCGACATGCGAAAAGGAAGATGGACCCCAACACGAAACCACCCCAACGATTTACGGTTAAAGCCGCTACAACGAACGAGTATCAGGTTACTTAAAGCAAGGCAAAAAGTTGATCCAGAAAAAACCTGATTTGATCACAAAAGGAGACTAATGGCCATTATGCTTACGATGTTCGGGGGTCTCGCTCACCGGGTGAGGGACCCAAAGTGCATAGACTGATTTAATCGGAGCAGATTTTGCCAAAAGATGTCCAAAAGACAAAAAAGCCGGGTGAGGGACGAGGAGAACCGAAAACGAGAGAAAGAAAGTTAAAGAAAGTGACAGATCGTGACCCCCCGCGATCTGAAATAGGAGTCGATCCTAGCCGCAGATGCACCTACGGCTGGTCTCGGTGCCCTTTTGCCTCCCTTTTTGCTACCCCGAGTCAGCATGTAACTTGTCCCATGTTAAATACAAGATTTTAGAACCGGATAACCAATTCAAAAAACGACCAGTCAGAAACTATACCTGACCAATTCAAAAAACAACCCGTGAGAAACGATACCTGACCAATTCAAAAAACAACCAGTCAGAAACGATACCTGACCAATTCAAAAAACGATTCGTCAGAAACGATACCTGACCAATTCAAAAAATGACCAGTCCGAAACGATACCTGACCAATTCAAAAAAACGACCCGTCAGAAACGATACCTGACCAATTCAAAAAACGACCCGTCAGAAACGATACTTGACCAATTCAAAAAACGACCAGTCAGAAACGATACCTGACCAATTCAAAAAACGACCCGTCAGAAACGATACCTGACCAATTCAAAAAACGACCAGTCAGAAACGATACCTGACCAATTCAAAAAAGCGACCCGTCAGAAACGATACCTGACCAATTCAAAAACGACCAGTCAGAAACGATACTTGACCAATTCAAAAACGACCAGTCAGAAACGATACCTGACCTTTCAAAAATGACCCGCCGGAGACGAGACCCGAGCAGTGTTCATTCGTAACTTTCAAAATAACCTCTATATGAACATATTGAATGTGACATCGCATCATCTTAACGTATGTGCGGCATCGTTAAATATATATTTGGCATTTTCATGCATCGGGTGCCTACTTCTTTATCATTTCCATTTCATATTTCATTCCATAAACATGATAAAGAGGGGCAGCTGTAGACACCCAAATTTTGCACTTGTGTACTAACCCTGACAGGAGGGCAAGATCGTCATTTGACCCGACATGCGAAAAGGAAGATGGACCCCAACACGAAACCACCCCAACGATTTATGGTTAAAGCCGCCACAACGAACAACGAGCATCAGGTTAGTTGAAGCAAGGCAAAAAGTTGATCCAGAAAAAATCTGATTTGATCACAAAGGGCGACTAATGGCCACTACGCTTACGATGTTCGCGGCTCGAGGAGACAACCCGGCAACCGAGGATTCGGCGTGGACGGCTGGCGAGCCCAGCTGCAGATGCACCTGCGGCTTACTGCTGAACACTATAAAACGCCATTTCCACCCGAAAGGAAGAAAAAGGAAGGGAGTTGGTGAGTTTTAAAGAGAGAAAAAATGCGAGAAGGAGAGAGAGAGGCTCGGGTGGAGCATTTTTGAGTGATAAATTGTTGGTTTTTGCTCAAATAATTAGGCTTTCTTGTGGTTTGTGCTCAAATCTTGGAATACAAAGCTTTTATCGGTGTATTGCAAGGTGAAATGGGGGTGTTTTCTTTAAATCTTTTGCTTGTATTGTTATTGTAATTTTGTGTTTTGATTTGGTTAACATAGTATGTTGTGATATCATTGAGGATCCGTAGATGAGGGATTATTAGCGATGGTTTCGTCGGAACGTAACTTCCTCCTAATGTCCTAATGACATCCGTACGGTGAGATGTAGTTCGTTGTGTCCATGGATATTTTGTAGTGTTGGCATTGGGATTTTTGATTCATATAGCACCATAACGAGTTTAGTATTGTTAGATTTGTCGTAATATTGGTTGTGCAACAATTTGGGTAAGTGTGAGCCTAGGGAGGAGATCCTCGTGATCAAATCCCGACGATGGACATTTGTTGGCGTATGTAATCATTAGATAGGATTCATGGTTGTATATATGTAATATCGGGCCTTAAAGCGATGCCAAATCGTGATCGGGTTAAGGCCCCGTAATAATAAATTATGTGATGGTAGGTGTTTGGGGTTATTTAGATGGCTCACATGCCCATGTATAGCCCCGACACATTTCGAATGTTAGTTTTGATTTACGACACAAAAATGGTTTCCAAAATAAGGCAAACGATAAAGATTTTCTAAAAAGAATCAAATTAGGATATTAGATACACGAGGTTTAAAAAGTAAAGAGTTTTGGCGAACTTTGATCCTTGTTTGACGTAAAGGCTCCATTTGGTTTTGAAATGTCATAAAAGATGTTTTCGTAAAAAACAAAAAATAATAAATAAACGTTTTCATTAAACTTTGTGCATAGGGTTAAAGAGTCCTAGAAGTTGCCTTCATTTTATTTAAATTTACTGTTAGAGGGCAATGTATAGTCTCGATTCCTATTTGGCAAATGTTTAAAACTATTATCTTTTAACAATGACATCTAATAAAAAACCTCATCGTTTTCGTATCAATCTTTATTATAAAAAGCGAAGCCTCGTCATTTGGGTCAAAGGACGTCTAAACGCTTTCCCGACAAAACACATTTGCCATATAAAATCAAAGCAACCTTTTTTGAAAAGTCACCACAAACATCCATTTAGGCACACACGCGCACATATGTGCACGCCCGCATTTTAAGATTTAAGAGGATAGGAAAACATCGAGATTGCGGTAACCGTATTTCACGGAAGTCGGGGGGTGCCTAACACCTTCCCCTCGCTTAAGCAAGCCCCCGAACTCTATGAATCACGGTTCGCGGACCAATTGAATCAGAGTCACATATGAGCCAGCGATTACGAAAACAAAATTCGGATGAGCTGGTACATCCATTTCAAATATACCAACTGGCGACTCTGGTCAATTGGCTCATTAAAAAACGGTCTTCCGAAACCCCGTCGACACTAAGCCGACCCTTTTCAAAAAAATCACATCTTCATCTAAAGGCTAAAATTGGAAAGGGCTTTTAATATTAAAAAACGAAACGATGAATTCCCGGCGTCGACACCTGGTTTATAAAAATTCCTTCTTCAATATATTTTACTGGTAGTCCAAGAAGGAAATTTAGCTCCCCTGTCATACTCATTTCAGATTTACTCTGTATCAACTTACGAAATCTCCCACATAGTTTCTTATAAGTAGAACCAAAAATAATATAATCTACATAGATTTGTACTAATATAATATTATCTTTATGCTTTCTTAAAAATAGTGTTGTGTCTACTCTACCTTTAGCGAATCTATTTTTAATTAAAAAAGATGTGAATGTTTCATACCATGCTCTAGGTGCTTCTTTCAAACCGCATAGTGCTTTATCTTATCTATGGACATAATTTAAATGAGTTTGATTGATAAAACCTAAAGATTGTTCAACGTAGACCTCTTCTTGAGGTTCACCATTTAGAAATACATTCTTAACATCTATTTGAAAGACTTTGAATTTTATGAACACTACATAAGGTAGAAACATTTTGATTGCTTCTAATATGGCAAAAGGAGAAAATGTCTCGTCATTGTCAATTACTTCTTCTTGAGAATAGCCTTTAGCTATTAGCCTTACTTTGTTTCTAGTAATAACACCATCTCCATCCATCTTATTTCTGAAAACCCACTTGGAATCAATAATAGAATGATCTTTTGGTCTTGGAACTAGCCTCTAAACCTTGATTCATTCAAATTGATCCATCTTTTGTGACGACCCCAAATTCGGGTCCCTTGAACCTCAGATCTGGTTCATCATTGTACAACCTTTTTCCTTATTGTTCACTACTTACAACAATATTATAATTGTTATATAATCATTTATTTAAAACTTTACAACATCTATTTCTATTCCAGAATCGTAATATTTACAAATTCCTAGTATGTCTCAATATCATACATGATACAACATTCTATTATAATCAATTTGAGTATTTAAACACTCACAATAGACACTAACCATTTATTTAATTACATAATCAGTTTACCTGTCCAATCCGGACTCTTAACTAAAACAATCACTTAAACTTTCAGTGAAAGTAATACGTATTTCTGATCCTTGATCTTTATCGAAATCTCTCGAATATCTTGTACTTATTTAAAAGTGTTTAATTTATAGCAAGAGTGAGCACGACGGCTCAACAAGTCTAACAGTTACACATAACACCTTGCATACTTCACATATTAAACATACTTTTCTTTTTATACGTACATCATGCTTTTCATTTCATGCATGTTTTATCTTCTTATGCATCGCATATAATATACAACTAGCATCTATGAAGTCATGCTTTATATTCTATACATACTTCACATATAATCATACATCATATTTTTCACATATCACAAATATCATCAATATATCTTCATATCAATAATTTAATATAACGTTGTTGCATATCAATACACTTAGGAGCAAATTCTGAAAAAACTTACGTGGTTCGCTTCTACCATTTACGCTTATTTTGCCCCTTTTATTCAACCTATAATTTATATATGAAATTGACATCATCATTAGTTATAATGACTATTACCTAGTCTTTAAATAAGAATCTAACTTCAAATTATTAACTCTTAAGATGCCCGACAAACGAATCCTTAAGTTTCGAACAAAAACCCTAGCCCAAATACAGTTTAGACATATAGGGTACTCTTAACTAACTTACGTCTTCACTACACGTTCTTCGCACGACCCACTTTTAATAAGTTGTCTAAATTAGTCACAAATGGACTATTTACATTGGTTTAATTTAATTAAACTTTCTTTTTTCACATAACTTAATGATTTGGACATTTAATAATGTACCAAATATCTCAAAATATTATCTACATTCGATAATATACAACTGTATTAAAATATTATTAATTATTTAATAATATTTTAATCACTTATTAATATTATTAACCATTTAATAATATTTTAATTATTTATTAATATTAGTAACCATTTAATAATATTTTAATCACTTATTAATATTATTAACCATTTAATAATATTTTAATCTCTTACTGATATTATTTATCATTTAATAATATTTTAATTATTTATTAATATTATTAACCATTTAATAATATTTTAATCTCTTACTAATATTATTAATCATTTAATAATATTTTAATCATTTATTAATATTATTAACTATTTAATAATATTTTAATCACTTATTAATATTATTAACCATTTAATAATAGTTTAATCTCTTATTAATATTATTAACCTTTTAATAATATTTTAATCACTTATTAATATTATTTTACCTTTTAATAATATTTTAATCACTTATTAATAGTATTAACCATTTAATAATATTTTAATCACTTTTTAATATTATTAACTATTTAATAATATTTTAATCACTTTTTAATATTATTAACCATTTAATAATATTTTAATCATTTACTAATGTCATTAATTATTTAATAACATTTTCATCATTTTATTTTAATCACTTATTAATATTATTAACCATTTAATAATATTTTAATCACTTTTTAATATTATTAACTATTTAATAATATTTTAATCACTTTTTAATATTATTAACCATTTAATAATATTTTAATCATTTACTAATGTCATTAATTATTTAATAACATTTTCATCATTTACTAATGTTATTAGTCATTTAATAACCTTTTAGTTACCTACTAATATTATTAATCCTTTAATAATATTTTAATAATCTTTAAACCATACAAATAGTTAACTTTTTAATTGTGTTAACTTTAATTTTTATTTTAAATATTTAGTTATCATTTAGTCACTAGACTTCATATATATTGTTTTAGTATTCAAACATATTTATTTTACACTTATTTCAACATAATTTTTCAAAGAAAACTCGACCTAGACCGACTCGACCCAGACAGCTAAAATATGTTTCTGACAGTGTGTTTCACCGCTGCGGCTAGACATGCACAGTAGGTCAGCCTGGCCTGGGCCTAGTAGGCTTTGGCCGTTAACCAGGCCAGGCTTTGACTTTTGAGCCTGTAGGCCGGGCCAAGCCAGGTTTCTCGATCAAAGTTTGGCTTTTTGAGGTCTGTAGGTCAGGCCCGTAGGCTAGGCCGAGCCAGGCCAGTCCAGTCCTTGGGCCGGGCCAGCTCAGGCCTAAAAATGTAATCAACTAATTTTTAATGTGAAATATAAATATTAAATATTAAATAAACTAACTACTATATTAATTAAATGTATTGACAAAAAATTAAAAATAAGTAATTAATCAATAATAAATAATGAGTCGGTTACAAATATTTTGCTTCGAAATATTTTTAAAATGTCTTCAAAATTCAAATATTCAAAAAATGTATCTTCCTATCTTCAAAAAATATCTCTTCGTTATATCTTCAAAAAACATATCTTCAATCTTAGAAAAAAAAACATATATCTTCAATATTCATGGATGTGTAATTTCGTCAGTTTCTACTCCAACTTCGAGATCTTCTATGCTATCTTGATCGTCTATTACATCTTGTACTCTTCTTTGTGCGGCAAGATAATCTCTATAACAAATGCATATCTCCACCGATTATGGGCTAAGTCTACTTCTCTTTTCATCCAATACCCTGCCAGATAAAGAAAAATAAGATTCTGAAGCTACGGTACTAGTTTGGATAGTTAGTAAATCACGGGTCATCGCGGCCAAAATAGGAAATTGTCTACTACTTTTTTTCCAAAATGCAAGTATATCAAAATTTTCTAATTCTTCATCGGTTATAAAACTTCTAAAATCGGTACTACAATATAAATCAAGTTCATTTAAACTGTTTGTTTGTGTTGAAGTTTTTGATTTTATTGATAATGATTTTAATAATGATGCATACATAGAAGATGATGAATGTGCAGGGGGTGGTGCACGTGTAGATGTAGAATATATAGACTCATATTGTTTGTAAAATTCAGTAAATGTAGTATTAAATTTTAGTTTAATGTTATCAATATTTTGAGTACCTAAATTTTCTATTATATATTCTAAAACACTTTCCACACCTCCTAATTTTATTATGGGGTTTAATGCCGATGCACAAGTAATAACACTAGGCATGTCTTCAAAATATTTTTAAATTTTTTCTTCCATATTCAAAATAAGGGCAGCCCAAAAAGGATCACATTTATATTGTTTAAACATATTTGTCATTTCTAAACATGCAAACATAACATGATGAATTATGGGATAATAAACACCACTTAATAATTTTGTGTATTTTTTAAAAACTTTAAGAATATTTAAAAGTTGCCATAATAAATTCCAGTCTTCATTTGTTATTTCATGATTAGTTTGTGTGTTGTAAAACTCCATAAGTATATTTTTACGTTTATAAACATTTCTAAATAAATCATATGTACTATTTTATCTAGTGTTATTATCAAATTTTACTCTTTAAAATCTTTCACTTCTTACATGATAAAAAGTTCTAAAATCTTGCATTCTTCTATTTGAACCATATATAAAAGCAATCATACCACGAAATTTAGATAATGTCACTTACAAGTAAATGAATCCGGATTGTACAATCAAATTTATTATATGGCAAACACATCTAACATGAAAAAATGCACCATTTACTACCGGTTTTAAATCATTTGTTAACATATTAATAGAACTAGTATTATTTGTTGCATTATCTAAACTCATACTCATAATTTTATCTTTAATTTTGAAAGTACGGATTATGGACATAATTTGAGCATATATTGATTGACCAGTATGTGGTTATTCAAAATATTCAAATCCTATAATTCTTTTTTGCATAAACATTTCAGAATCTATCCAATGAGCTGTAACACAAATATAGCTAATTCCAAGTTGATGATTAGCAGACCAAGTATCACTAGTTAAACAAATTTTACAATCAAAATTATCAAAATATTCAATTAATTCATTTTTAGCTATATTATATAATTTAATTTTATCACGTTTAGTAGTCATTCTACTTACTTGTTTATATTTCGGTTGCAATGCTCCTTGAATGTAGTCGGTACAACACGCATCGTCAAAAAAATTGAATGAAAGCTCCTTCTCGATTGTAGACACCCAAATTTTGCGCATGTGTACTAACCCTGATAGGAGGGCAAAATCGTCATTTGACCCGACATGCGAAAAGGAGGGTGGACCCTAACACGAAGTCACCCCAACGATTTACCCCATCGTCAACTTAGCTTGCCACTCCTTTTGTAATATTTAATTGTAACTCCAATTGTGGCCAGAACGATCAATTTGTGATTGAGTGCTTTCATTGGTTATTTTATGCTTCTTCAAACACGACTCATAGTGACGGACTAATGTGGAACTTCCTTTAATCCCAAAGAAGTTGTTACATAGTTTGTGTTGTGCTCTTTTTACACCTTCCGTAATCCACACTTCGATGAAATGATCCCAAATAGGCGTTGTACGTTTCATTTACTCACTGGTTGGACGTGGAAATGTTGTACAGTTTGTACTCAAACTTGGAACGACACTTTCGAGCATACTATTTGGATCATTTTGGATAGTAAATGACACTTATGGAATATTGGAGGAATGAGAATCCATTGTAATAATGAGTGTACTAATAAAATAAATATTATGATTTGTGTATCATAAATTATAAATATTATAGAACTAGTATAATATATCAGAGAATATCGATAAATGAGCTTGCAAATGTATAAGAGAACTAGTATAATAAATATTACTAATGAGCTTGTAAATATATCAGAGAATAGAGAGAGATCTGAGGAGTTGTAATTTGTGACATAAATTGAATGATATTTATAAAGAAAAAAATATCCGTTAATAAATCTGACCGTTGATAAATATGATCGTTCATAAATATGACCGTTTATAAAATAGATCGTTGTCATTTTGTAGCATGCATAGCTAGCTAGTTGCGTAAGTCAGTGACTCAGTCTGCAGTGCAGCCGTGTAGGCGCACTAGTGCAGGCGTGCAGCTGACATTTTATCTCTTTCTTTCTCTCTCTCTCTCTCTCTCTCTCTCTCTCTCTCTCTCTCTCTCTCTCTCTCTCTCTCTCATTATCACTAAACGCCATAACAACGATACGTCCATGCATGAATCTGTTTATTATAAAGTACTTTTGCATTTAATATGTACGTTATACACCTCTTGTGCTTTAAATTTGTGGCAGTAAGGCTTTGACTAAAGTAGAAGCACAAATTGACAAAAGATATGTTATTTGAGATGAATAAAATTATATATATGTATGTATGTATGTATGTATGTATGTATGTATGTATGTATGTATGTATGTATGTATGCTTTGTCACCACCCATTTGCATTTAAGATATTATCTCCTTCGTGATCAGCTACCATTTACCCGAGCTACTCCTTCCTCTCCTTTTCCTTTTTGTTCGATAGGTAGAAATTAATTAATGAATTTTTTTTATGTAAAGATGATAATTGGACATAAAATTAAATATGAGTATTTTATAATTTTATTTATTTATATTTTTATTCCTAAAATAAAAATATAAATAAGTAAAATTATAAAACACTCATATCCAATTTTTATGTCTATAAAAAAGCTCTTATACTATATATATAGTGAGCGTTAATTTCATGTCCCACAAATTGTGATAAAAAAATATCTCACAAATCACTACTATAAAAAGTTATCCCATTGGCAAGACCATACTTGTATGTAACCTTTTTTTATTTTGTTTTTCCGGTGAGCATGAAAAAGGAAAATATGTATGTACATTGATCACCAGTAAAAACGTATCTATATTCTTGGTATTTGTATGAGACTACCATAGAAAAATTCAAGCTCATTCTGTACCACACCAACATGAGGTCATAAACAAAGAGATTTGTTTTTCTACCCACTTCACATTATATTGGATTTATAGAGGATTTCGATGTTAATAATGACTCTTATAAATTCCTAAATTTGCTATTTGTGGAACACCATTTATTCCCTTCATCTGTCCTTTTACTACTTATATATATCAAGTTATAATCTATAGTTAAAACGAATTAGCTAAGTTGGGCCGGTCCTCTGTGTAGGCTGGGTCGGGCTTTTGCATAGGTTGGGTCGGGCTTTTGCATAGGTCGGGCCAGGTCAGTCTTTTTCGTAGGCTGGGCCAACCCGAGCTTTTACGTCAAAATAGTAACCTGTTCAAATACTATAGGCCAGACCGGCTTGGTCCGGGCTCAATCCAGGCCGGGCTCAATCCAGGCCAGGCCGGCCTATGGTCCGTGGGCTTTTTGTGTATCTCTAGCTGCGACGGTGGTTTCCACTGCTGCGGCAGTAGTACAAAAATCAGAAACCCTAATTTGTGGACTGCCCAAACCTCCTGCACTAAAACTGCCATAACTTCTTTATTTCGAAATATTTTGGGGTGATTCTTGAGTCCATTCTCATCACAATTTCCCCCTCTACAACTTCTCCTTATACCACAAATCCAAATTCCAAACTAAAGTAGCCGAAAAATTTCTTGCAAGTAAAGATTTAAAAACTTTAAGATTTCAAAATGACTTATTTTACGGTAAAAGCCATAACTTCTTTGTTTTTTCATATTTTTGAAAGCTTCAAGTTGGGTTTTCTTTAAAACTCATATATGTAACTTTTTAGCCATAGAAATCCATTTTTCAACTTGTACATTTGAAACTACAACATTAAATAGCACATGCTCAACTAGGGTTTTACCGGTAAAGTTTAATATGCACTTTTCTTCCATTTATTTGCACCTCACACACACCAAAATATGTTTTAAACAGATCAAACTATGAGTCTACCAATATATCATAGTTTTAGACTTCTAAATCATCAAAATAACTTTTGATCGGTTAAAAATATCTTTTGACTATATAAAACATATATAGACTACAAAAATAAAATAAAGAAAAGATAGAATAGTTTTGAACCTTATGCTCTTGGATGCTTTTCTTCTCTTGGCTAGAAACTTTGTTAGTGACTCCACCTTAATAAATCTCTAGTAATTTTTTTGGTAAAATCTCAACTCACAAATGTTTGCTTACTTTTCTCTCAAATGAGCTCTCTATTTTCTCTCTAGAAATGCTATAGAAATGACTAACCAAGATAACAAAGGTGTGGATCATTCTATTTATAGAACTTGGGTAATCCTTCATTAACCTTCCTAATCAACTAGCATTGGTCAATTTAGGAGCTAATTGTGATTACTATTGGAGTGAATGACATTGTGAATGACAAGGTGAATGACTAGGGTTGGTGACCAACTAAGACAAAGTATGTGAATGAAAGAATTGAAGCAAAACAAGCCACTCCCAAGTGAGGCCCCAAAGTGTCGGCCAAACACCCTCTTTTTCTCATATTTTTTATTTTCTTTTTATCTTTTATATATATATATATATATATATACTGACCAACCTTTTGACTATGCATTGGGCTCCACTTTGGACTTATGAATATATTTCATTTGGACTTCACATTTAAATTATTTATGCTCATCAATTAATTTCATTTGGCTACTACATTTATCCATTTAAGTTATCAACTATGTCACTTGAAATAAACAAGTATTGAATAGTTTAAATTAATTTGGACTCACCATATATTATATATATGGTTCACTAATTAAATCATATAAGGCTACTACATTGGGCTTAAAAAATAAACACATTAGTTTAATTACATAATCCAATTAGACTTGCTATTTATAACTCTATTGAACTACTTAATTAAGTTAGTATACAAAACACTAACACTTAATATATCTTGAATTTATTTTATTAACATCTTAACGCTCATACATACTAATACCTTAATTTGACACCATAAATTTTCAAACAGTCTGTACCACTGCTACGATGGTGAGGACCACCGCTGCGGCGGTAGTTCTGATTTTTAAATTTCAAGGAGTTTCACCGCGGCGACAGTGAAACCTACCACTGCGGTGATAGTGTTGATTTTTTTAAAACCCTAATACACATTAATACAAGTATTTCAACTTAATTAAATTTAATTAACTTCCTCTTATCATCAACTTGGATTTATAATATAGTTACCCAAACACATACAATTATTCTCACACTGAGCTATCTTTAATAAGTAATTTATTTCCTCATTCTCATTAATCATACAAATAATTCACTTGTTCTTCAGTTTTTGCAATCGTAGAGCTAGCTTCCTCTATGGTTGAAGGACCCAATTCTACGACCTTATCAGATGATATATCTTTCGTCGAATTTCCTGAGTTAGATTCATCGATGGTTATATGAGTGAAAACTTCAACGCTCAATGATTTCTTATTAAACACTCTATAAGCTTTGTTGTTCATAAAATATCCAAGAAATATTTCTTCATCTGACTTGGGATGAAACATTGTTAAGTATTTCTTACTATTGTTTAGAATGTGGCATGTGCAGCCAAAAATATGAAAGTAACTTATGTTTAGTTTTATTTCTTTCCATAATTAGTAAGGTATTTTCTTGAGCATAGCGCGAATTGATTATCTGTTCTGAGTGTAGCGAGCAGTGCTGACAGCTTCTACCAAAAAATATTCAGGGAAATGAGCAGCTGCTAAAAGTATTCTTCTTGCTTCAATCAATGTTTCGTTCTTCCTCTTAGCTACTCCGTTTTGTTGTGGAGTTCTTGGAGCTGAGAAATTGTATTGAATTTCATTTTTTTTCCACAAAACTGATCCATCTTAGAAAAATCAAACTCTTTTTCATGATCACTTCTAATTGTCTTGATCTTTTCACCATTTTCATTCATGACCATCTTGAATAATTTGATCAGCTGATTGCTAATTTCATTTTTAGAGTTTAAAAAGAATACCCATGTGTATCTAGTACAGTCATCCACGACAACTAGTGAGTATCTTTTGCCTCCAAGACTAGTAGTTGATATTGGCCAAAATAAATCCATCTATAGGGGCCTCACATTTGAATTTACTACTTTACTTTTAAATGAACTCCTTGTTTGTTTTACAAGTTGACAGGCCTTGCATGGTCTTTCTTTGACATAACTTAACCTTCGCAAGCCTGTAACTAGATCTTTGGAAACAAGCTTTGACACACTTTTGGAGTTGAGATGAGATAATCTTTTGTACCACAGCCAACTCACATCTTCTGAGGCTTTAGCAAAAAAGCAAGTTGTT
This sequence comes from Hedera helix, assembly GCA_947179155.2. Taxonomy (NCBI): domain Eukaryota; kingdom Viridiplantae; phylum Streptophyta; class Magnoliopsida; order Apiales; family Araliaceae; genus Hedera; species Hedera helix. Next base: position 7,714,676 of record OX359271.1, read on the forward strand.
TCTAAATAATTGAGCTCACTAAGATTAACTACATAGATATTTTTTTCTCTAGATCCAGTCAGCTTTAATGAGTTGATTTTAAGATTTCTAACTTCACACTGATTGTTAAGGAAGATGACTTGATGACCTTTGTCACATAGTTAACTAAAAATACTTAAAAAGACACAAATAATTAAGCATAAAATACCTAATAAATAGACATAAAATCTACTTATCAAATATCCCTACACTTATCTATTTGCTAGTCCTCAAGCAAAACAAAAATACAAAACCATAAAATTCAAACTTATAAACCAACGACATACCTGAGCAACAAATCAATATAGATTTCAACATTAGCCTTAAAGATTTTAAATGATAACTCAAAGAAATTTTTTAAATCATGCAAAATCTAGAACTTCAACATATTTATTAATCTTACTCTACTCAAGACCTTTTGTGTGTGTGTGAATTTAAATGTATCAAACTAATCAAAACTCAGATAAGCTTAGGTCATTAATTACCTTATAAAAGATATACAACAAAACTCAATATACTTATTTTTCACATTACTCTTTGCTAAAATATAGACAAATATAAATTAGAAGATCAAAAGGTTTCAAACAATTAGGCATACTAGGATTAGTAATATCAATTTTTTAAATATTCTTCCATTTTTTTCCTTTTTAATGGGTGCATTTTATGCCACATCCTATTTTTTTCTATTTCTTTCTCTCTTTTTTCTTTCTTTAGTGAGTGCATTTTATGTTCCATCTCACTTTTTCATGTGTTTATGAGTGAGTGCGTTTTACGCACCATCTCAACCCACCACATAAATTTTTTTTCAATAATAATTCTAGAAAAATTATCTAAATCATCTCCTCCAAATTATATTTTGCCTTATATTTCACTTCAACTAATGATCAAATAAGATATAGAGCTCAAAAATATCTTCCATAAGCATTTAACCATTTAAACTTTCTCTTAATTAAAACTAGCTCAAACAAATGGATATAAGTGCATAAAAATTAAGGATCTCAAGCAAAGTAAATATCAACAATAATCAAAATTTAGACTAAGCAAAAATTTATCCCTTTTTCAAAAGTTATTAAATAAAAATCACAATTTTTATCATTGACTAAAAATTTAAAATTCAATCAACTCATTGCTCAAGTGAATCATCCTTAAAAAAAAAAAAAAAAAAAAAAAACTACCCCATTTTCGTAGTAAACACGGTTATGCTTAGCATGTGCAACAAGCCTTTAAATCCCAAGATTATCCCAAGTGGATGAGCTTTGTCTCGTGAGGGTGTGCAGTGAATATACCCACAAAATTCAAAATTTCCTAAAATTTTCAAAATATGACCTAACAATAACAAAAATCCTAAATCCCTTCCCCCACATTTAAAATTTACATTGTTCCCAATGTAAAATAAAATGCAAAGAAAAAGCACAAATAACTAAACTATAAATGTCAAACTAAAAAGAAAGAAAATTATACTCCCCTTGGGTTGCCTCCCAAGCAGCGCATTTGCTTATTGTCATTGGCTTGACAGACTGCTTAAACACTACGTCACTCATTCCTCTTGAATTTTGACAATCTCATCCATCTTTACTCCATTTATCATAGACATGTTCAAACTTCCTTGCAAGTGATATGAATGTTTTTCTCCCTCTTTAAAGAATTTGAGATGATTAGGGAAAAGCTTCAAATCGGAAATGGAATCCTACAAAACAGAACGTAAAGACTGCTCATTAGAAACTGGTAAGTCAAAATATGGATTATTACCTGTTTTCGGAGAACCATTCACAGCTGCAACAGTTTTTTTTCAAATTAGCACTCAAGACTAACTCTTCATTCTCTTTTCCAAAACTCTGACTAAATATCGTTTTCAATTCAAAATTTCCATCAGATTCAGAAGTTTTCTATGCTAAAGAATCAATCATATTAACAGAGTAAACAGAATTAGGACATTTCATGGCATCAAAAATATTAAACTTAACGATTTCACCATCAAACTCCATTGTCAGTGTACCATTATGAACATCTATCTTAGTTTTAGATGTTTTTAAGAATGGTCTGCCTAATAAAATAGGAATATTTTGATCACCATTCTCCATATCAAACACATAAAAATCAGTAGAAAAAAAACAAATTATTTACCTGCACAAGAACATGCTCTACTATACCCTTAGGATAAGCGTTAAATCTATCAGCCAACTGAATCACAGTACCAGTTCTATTCAAAGGTTCAAGTTTCAAAGAAGTATATATAGAATATGGCATGAAATTAATGGATGCTCCTAAGTCTAACATGGCTTTTTCCAATCTAGTGTCACCTATCGTGCAAGAGATAGTAAACATTCTTGGCACTTAGTAGGGAGTTTTCTTTGAATTAATGCCGACACATTTTTCCCTACTTTTACCTTTTCATATATTTTAAGTGCTTGTTTTCTCTTGTGTGTACACAATTCTTTCAGAAATCTAGTAAAATGAGGTACTTATTTAATAGCATTTAACAATGGAATATTACCTCGCATTTGCGAAAAGTTTCATACAAATCTGAATCTTTTTCATATTTTCTTTTTTCTGTTAAAGCAGGAGAAAAAGGGGGTACCGATTTATAGTCAAAAAGAGGTGAAAATTTATACTTAAGGGTCCCATTGTCCCCTAGAATATTGTCGTCCTCCTTACTGCTATCTGCTTATGTGTTGTCCACTTCTGGTTTGCTTTGCTCTTTTGGTGTAGAATATGTCTTTTCTGGATTTTCTATCTCTTTACCGCCTCTCAACGTGATTGCACTAACATTTGTTTTTGGATTCATCACCGTTTGAGAGGGTAATTTTCCATAATTTTGCGCCTCCAATCTACTGATTACAGTTGCCATTTCTCCCATCTGTGTTTCCAAATTCTGCATATTTGCCTTCGTTTCTTGTTAAAATTACAAAGTGTTAGTGCTAAGTTGTTTAACTATATCCTCTAAAGACATATTAGAATGAGATGATTGGCCCTGTTGTCTGTTAAAATACTGCTGCTTGTATTGTTGATAGCTTGCAAAGTTCTGATTTGTGGGTTGATGCACTTGTGGATTCCCATAGCCGAAATTAGGATGATCTCTCCACCCTGAGTTGTACGTGTTCAAGTAAGGATCATATCTCCTTTATGGTTAACTAGGGAAACCACCTGCTGCATTCACTTGTTCATAGGACTCCTCTTGAAGAGTGGGACACATATCCGTCAGATGTCCTACTACCGCACAAATCCCATAAGCTTTCACTTGTTGTGCATTGCCTACAGCCATTTAACGAACAAAAGAGGTTAGGCTATCAATTCGGTGCTCAAGTGAAGAAATATTTACCTCATTAACATTCTTGGATGATAAATCAAGCCTAGTGCCAAATTGTTGGGAATTAGCAGTCATGTTTGCAATTAAGTTTCTTGCAGCTTCGGGAGTTTTGTCCACCAAAGCTCATCCACTAGCAGCATCGATCATGCTCCTATCGGTAGACATGAGTCCTTTATAAAAATATTGAATAAGGAGTTGCTCGTTGATTTGATGGTGGGGACAACTTGCACATAATTTCTTAAATCATTCCCAATACTCGTATAGGGATTCTCTATGGTTCTGTCTCACACCATAAGTGTCTTTTCTGATATTAGCTACCCGTGAAGCGGGAAAATACTTTTTCAATAATAGTCTTTTCATCTCTTTCCATGTGGTGATGTTGCCGGAGGGTAGGTAGTATAGTCAATCCTTAGCCAAATCTTTCAAAGAAAATGGAAAAGCTCTTAGATTGATTTGTTCTTTAGTCACTCCAGACGGTTTCAGACTTGTGCAGAGACCATATGAAATTCCTTTAAATGTTTGTGAGGAACTTCACTTGCAAGGCCAAGAAAATTGGGCAATATATGTATTAGACCATATTTTAATTCAAATGAAGTGTTAGCATCTAAATTATGAAGAGTTATGCTTAAAGGTTGATGGTTCAAATTAGGGGCCGCAAGCTCTTTTAAAGTTCGATTTCTAGCCATGATTTTCATCCTTAACCTGCACAACTCAAATAAAATATAAAAACTAGAAAAATAAATAAATTACTAAATTAAAATAAAATTTATAAAAGCACAAAAATAAATAAAATCAGTTACTCGGCAACGGCTCCAAAATTTGGTATGTTGTCGCAGACACCCAAAAATAAAATCTTACTTTTGAAAAATATTAATGTAGTAGTGCAAGTAAGAGTCGATCTCACAGAGAATGATTAATTTAATTTTATGTTTTGTAAACCAAAATTTGGGGGGGGGGGGGTTTAATTAAAGAAATAGTTTAAATAAAATTACTAAAAATAAATATGCAAGTAATTTAATGAAATAATTAAGAAGAAAAAGGCTTGGTTTAAGTTAACATCCACCATTAAGAATTTACAACTGATCATTGATACAAGAATAAATCAATTAATATTTTGAACATTCACCGTAGAAAGAACTACTCGCCTGTCACACGGATGACCCGGGTTCGATCCCCGGCAATGGCGCCAAAATTTGGTGTGCTATCGCAGGCACCCAAAAATAAAATCTTTCTTTTGAAAAATATTAATGTAGTAGTGTAAGTAAAAGTCGATCCCACAGAGAATGATTAATTTAATTTTATGTTTTATAAACCAAAATTTGGGGGGGGGGGGGGGTTTAATTAAAAAATTACTTAAAATAAATATACAAGTAATTTAATGAAATAATTGAGAAGAAAAAACCTTGATTTAACTTAACATCCACAATTAAAAATTTACAACTGATCATTGATGCAAGAATAAATCAATTAATATTTTGAATATTCACCGTAGAAAGAACTACTCGCAAGTGGAATAATTTTTCTCCTCTCTCCTTAATTTTAGTTAAGTAGACACACGCGTTCTAAATTACCCTTACTACTAAACAACCTTCGGCACGTGCTAAAGATTTAATTTAATAGCAGTTTTAAGAATTAGAGAAATCGTTGAACTAAACAACACAAGCCACGCGTTTGCATTTAATTTAGATGAACATTTTTTCTAAGATAAAATAATCTTTTGATCTGCAAAACAATTATTAAACTTAGTCGCTTCACCAACAGCTGTAGATTAATGTGAATAATAAACTAGTAGGTACAGAAAAATATTCAATACTCAAAATATAAACTGAACAATTAAAATAAATTAGATCTCACAGTGTATAAATCTTGATGGCTTCAATCACTGAAACCAAGAAAAATAATTTAGCTACACATAGCTATAGAAAACACCAAAGAATAAAAGAGAGAATTTTTCTGATGAAAGTTGTTCATTCAAGTGTACCTCAAGCCCTCTATTTATAGGCTACATAATCCTCCTAACCCTAATAGGATTTACACTTTCCAAAACCTAATATAATTTAAAATACAAAATAAAATAAATATAAAATTCTTATTTATTTTCATTTCCAAATTGCATTTGGATTTATTTAATTTATTGTTATTGGAAACCACACGGAAGCCAAGGAAAGAATAAGCTGCCAGAGGGCTGACACGCCTACGCGCCAATCAAAACAAATAAAAAATTAATAGCAGACCGCCACGTGCCAAACAAAACCTAACTAAATCCGAATATCCCCGCGCATTGCGCGCGATCTTTTTTTTCCTTGCCTGGTTCCGCGCATGGCGTTGTACTACTGTTGACCATCCTTCAAGCTAAATGGCACCGTTCCTTATTGCATCTTTTTCTTCTATGCGCGCATGGCGCAATCGGCCCTTCCTGCTATAATTATCGAAATGCCATCAAAGCTTCAATTTCTTTATTTTACCTACAAAATAAAATTAAAAATAATATAAAATAATAAAACTAATAAAAATGCATAAAATCAAATAAATTACCTAAAACACTAAAAATACTTAAAAAGTCTCAAATAATTAAATATAAAATACCTAATAAATAGACATAAAATCTACTTATCAAATACTTAGCAAGTTATGCTTCAGACCATCCACATAAGCAACCTTAATGAAAGATACTACTCCATTTCCAATAGAACCATAGCCTCTGGTCTTTCTAGAATTGTTATCTCTAAAGATAACAGTTGGACCATCTTTCTCTTTGAAGTTTGACAGAATAACCTTGTTTTCTGTCATATGCCTTGAGCATCCACTATCTAGATACCAAATAGATTTAGTGCAGTTAAGTTCCTACAAAATGAGTCATTCTTTATTTTAGTACCCAGACTAGCTTGGGTCCTTTTATGTTAGTGCATTTAGGTATCCAAATTTGTTTGGCTTTGGGTTTCTTATAAACAGATGGATTATAACACATTGCAGCATTATGATCATAATTATGACATATATAGCACTTATCATCATATATTGATGATTTAATATCGTTGAATTTTCTTACTTGAAACTCTTGTGTTCGATTCTTATATTCAGTTATTCATTTTTTCTTGAATTTCTTCTTCCACCATCCTGTTCTAGGATTTTGTGATTTCGTAGCGTAACAACTAGTTCTACTATTTATCACTGGTTGATTCCTAGAGTGAGTCTTTCTTAACTCCATGATTTTTCTATTCATGGCTGTATACTCTGTCTTACTCTCTAATTTTACAAAATCAAGACCAATATGTGACCTATTATTTTTTAGAACACCAATTTGATATGTAGATTTAGAACTTCTTTGAATAATTGACTCAGGGGTTTTTGTGGATTTCACAAATGTCTCATTATAGTTATTAACCATATTTAAAACTAAGGAAGAATTTTCAAATCCTAACCCTGACTTGTCAGATACAGACCTCTGACTTTCAATCACTGAATCCATATATACAGAAGAACGATACAATATTATTTTTTTTCTCTAGATCTTCTATCTTGGATGTAATGACCACGAATTCTATTAGAAATTATAATTATATTTATTAAATAATTAGCAATGAATTAAAAAATTTGTATTAAATAATTGTGCATGCGTATATTTATTCAAAACAATAAAGTAAGGTGTTATAATTAAATAAAACAAGTCTAATTGGATTATATTTTAAATCCAAATGAGGTATTAAATTAGGTCAAATTAATTTACCTAGTAGTCCATGTAATTAATTAAACCTTAGTCCATGTAATTAATTAAACACGTCCAACGCTTGATTTAATTAAATGTAACATAAGTTAGTTAATGTTAGCCCAATGTAATAAATAAATTAAGCCCAACATATTTAATTCCTAAGTCCAATGTGCCATTTGGCCGGTCATAAGGGGGCCCCACTTGGGGTGGATTTTAAATCTTGTTTTACTTAGTTTTGAGTCCAAGAGTACAAGAGTTGTTGAGCCAAGCTACCAACTCCTACCAACTCAAGTCCTTCATGTAAGAAAATCCCTAAAATTTATCTAAGTTGAAGATAAAGGATAAGATGAGTTAAGAGATTTGTACACATATAAAATATGTATGTCTACATTTTGGATGGTAACTCTTGGCTATAAATAAAAGCCTTGAGTAAGTGTTAGAGAGTTTGCTTCATTTGCTAGAGAGAAAAGCTAGAGCATACACTTGTGAGTTGAAGAAAATAGCTAGAGAAGGAGTTTGGTGAATGTCACAAAACTTCACAACATACTTTAAAAGGAGAAGAAGAAGAGCACACAAATTCTTAAGGTTAAAAAGTGCTCTAACCCTTTCTAAGTTCATTTTTATAGTCTATATATGTTTTGAACGGTTAAAATATATTTTTAACCGACCAAAAGTTATTTTGATGATCTAGAAGTCTTAAACTATGTTATATAGGTAGATTCATGATTTCATATGTTTAAATCATGTTTTGGTATGTGTGGTATGCATAAAAATGAAAGAAATATCTATATTGAACTTTACCAGTGAAACCTAGTGGACCATGTGCTAGTTAATGTTGTAGTTTAAAATGTACAAGTTGGAAAATAGATTTCTATGACTAGAAAGTTATATTTATGAGTTAAAAAGATAACTCAACTTAAATCTCTCAAAAATATAAAAAAATGAGCAAGTTTTGACTTTTAACGCAACCTATGTCATTTTAAAACCCTAGAGTGGTCGATCTCGAATATTATGTCAAAAATGTTTTCGAAAATGAGATCGAATTATGAAATGTTAAAAAAAATAAGTTAGATAATAAAATTGATTTGGTGTATTTTGGACATGTAAATTTCATTTTATGCAAGTTTGAACCAAAAAAATCAAAGTTGAAAAATTAAGGTTTTGAAAAACACAGCTACCACCGCAGCGGTGAAACACCTTGTGATTAAAAATTAAGCCACCGCCGCAGCGGTAAATCCCACGCCGCAACGGTGAAACTTTCTGTAAATCACCGCCGCAATGGTGGTCTTCACCGCCACAACGGTGAACCAGACAGTTTGAAAAATTAATTCCAAACCGAGTCGGGTCGAGTCGGGTCGGGTTGGGTCAAAAAATGAAAAATATTTTGTAAATTATTTTATTATGTTCGGATCCACTAAAAGTAATTTAAACATTATGAAAGTTAACTTAATAGGTAAAAGAGGATAAATAGTATTAAAGAATTAATAATATAAATAAATTAATAAAATGTTATAAAATGAATAAAATATTATTAAATGATTAATAAAATGTTATAATGAATAAAATATTATTCAATAATTAATCATATTAGATAATAAATAAAATATTATTAAATAGTTAATAATATTAAATAATGAATAAAATATTATTAAATGATTAATAATATTAGATAATAAATAAAATATTATTAAATAATTAATAATATTATATAAGGATTAAAATATTATTAAATGATTAATAATATTAGATAATGAATAAAATATTATTAAATGGTTAATAATATTAGAAGATTAGTAAAATATTATTAGATGTTTAATAATATTAGAAACTTAAATATTATTAAATGATTAATAATATTATAAGCTTAAATATTATTAAAAGATTAATATTAAAAGCTTAAATATTATAAGAGTTTGAACTATATTAAAGGATGAATATAGATTTTATGTGATTGAAATAGTATCAAGTGATAATATTTCCTAAGTGTTAATATACCCCTAATTATTGTAATAGCGTGGTTAAGTGTTAGAGATGTAAGAGTTATAAATGTTATCATATAAATGTGTATATGATATTAATTTAAGATCTAACTGATTAATTGTTAGGTCTATTCAGAGAGAATTAAATTAAATTGATTAACAGTAGTCTACACACGAAGCAAGTCTCCTTAACCCTAACTTATATTTATTGTTGCAAGTTTTCTTTATCTTTACCCAAATGTTATATTGAGCAATTCAATTATTATTGAGCAAGTCTCTACACTTGTATTTACTTGCCAGAGCTTTCAGTGGTTTAATTCTTAAAAATTATTTCACATCATTATTGTCATTGTATTCGCACATAATGCATTTACAAGTGTTACAGTTCATTAATTCAAGAACTATTTAAGAAGTCTAAGCTAATTGTTTCAGCTAAACAATGCATGTTAAATTCATCACATTGAATATTTTAAAAGCTTATCCAAACCATTGGTTGGTGCGGATTCTTATAGTAAGACTGAGAATGAACAACCCTAAATAAAGGGGATTTTTATCTATCAAAAAATTGAATTTGTGTCAGATGTCTGAATGTTATGCATATACATAGGGTACAAGATGTTGATCCCCTCACGTACCACGTTTTTCGAGGTGTCAGATATCTATGTCTGTTCTACCTTGGTAGCAGTTCATGATCCTTAAAGACCACTCAGCAGTAAAGAGTCAATCCATTCTTATATTGAAAAATTGATTCTTGATTGTTACCGATTGTTGAAAACCCTGATGTTAATTTCCCTTTCCATCATTATATAACTTATATTATTTGTTCTTAAACTTGTTGAGCCATTTAGTTGCTCATTTTTGCTATATCATGACTTATTTCAGCTAAGCTAGAATGTTCTAAACAAGACAAAGGCAAAGGAAAAGCCAAAGCTTAGATTAGCTGGATGCATGCTATATTAATTATTTATATATACTTTCATTTATAAATCTTTTTTGTTCCCTTCAGATATGTAATGTTTATGTTAAGGTTAATCGACATTGGCAAGTGTAGCCTTTTTATAAGGAATCTTTTGTATTATTCTGTAAAATTTAAATATAAATTATGTATTTAATTGTTATTAAGTATTGTTCCGTGAGAACCAAACTCGAGGTTATGGAACCCGAATTTGGGGTCGTCGCATTAGAAGTTAGAGTTAACTCTCTTTAAGCATTTATTCCAGTCATTTTTCTCAAGTGAATATTCTCAGCCTCAAGGTTAGCAAAAGAGGCAACTATTTGTAAAGTAGTATCTAACTCTACAAGAGTTTTCTTTTTTTCCTCTGAAGAAGAGAATAGTTATTTGATAGAACTCTAAATGATTTCATATATTGATGTAGATCTTGATAAGTAGATTTTTTATATCTATTTCTAAGGTATTTTATGCTTAATTATTTATGATTTTTAAGTATTTTTAGATAATTTATTTAATTTTATCCATTTTTATTATTTTTATGCATTTTTAATTATTTCGAGAAGTTTTATATTATTTTTATTTAATTTTTAATTTTATTTTACAGGAAAGTAAAGCTCAGGGGCAAAATTGTAAATAAGTTAAAGATTGGAGGAGCCATGCGCGCGTGAGGAATAATGGTCAGCAACTTCTGATACAATGTTGTCTAGTTTATAAGGGAGCAGGTCAGGTTTATTGGCGCCATGCGTGGGTGTGGCAATTGTAGAAATAGCTTAGCACGTAAGGTCAGCTGGGCGGTTCTTCATAATTTTATTATGGAGCAACTTATTTCTCCTATGGTGGAAAGTCTCATTTGTTCAACACTCATTTTTCCTTTTACAGATTGAAGTTTCTTACCAAGTGGGTCCCAAGTTAAAAATCTATCAAGTGATGTTCAACAACAAATTAATTACGCCTGGGTCCATCTGAACTAAATAAGACAAGGATTTTATGTGATTCCAATAGCAATTCAGAACAAGATATACAATTATGATTTTATTTATTACTTTATTTAATTAGTATTCTAATTTCTATTAGGGTTACGAAAATTATGTATTTATAAGTAGAGGTTTTGAGGCACAATTAGGAGTAACTTTTATCTACAGATTTTTATTCTTCTTTTATTATGAGTAGCTAAGTTATTTTTATTGGATTAAATTAGTGAAAGCCATCGAAATTTATGCACTGTGAGATCTAATTGATTTTAATTATTCAATTTATATTTTGAGTATTGGATATTCTTTTGTGCTTAATTTTATGATTAATTTGTTTGATTGATAGGGTACACACTAGTTTATTATTCATTGAAATCTACTACCAAATTAAATATCAAATCCGTAATTTTTTGGTCACTTTAATTTGCGAAGCATTGGTTTTGATTTAAAAGATTATAATATCTTAGGAAGAATATTCATCTATATTAAATGTAACCGCATGTGCTTGTGTTATTTAGTTCAACAATCTTTCTAATTCTTCAAGCTGCTATTAGGTTAAATTTTTAGCGCTTGTCTGAGGTTATTTAGTAGTAAATGTTATTTAGATTGCTTGTTTTTGCTTAACTAAAATTAAGGAGAGAAAGAAAAATTATTCGAATAGGAATAATTATTTCACGGTAAATATTCAAAATATTAATTGATTTATGTTTGAGTCAATGATCAGTGTAAATTTTTAATAGTGGATGTTAATTTAACCACGATTCATTATTCTAATATATTTTATTAATTTATTTGCATATTTGATTTCTTTAGTTAATATTATTTAAATTATTTCTTTTAATAAAAAATCCCTAATTTTGGTTTATATTGCATAAAATTAAATTAATCATTCTCCATGAGATCGAATTTTACTTGCATTACTACATAAATATTTATCAAAGTAAGATTTTATTTTTGGTTGCATGCGACAACACACCATATCTTTAGTTATATCTCGTAAAGCGGTTCTGAGATTATCACAACCTATATTATGAGAGTTCAAATCAAATACCTCACTTATGTCAAATTCTTGACAATCAATGGATTTGCTTGACTTTTCTTCTATGGCCATTAGACTAAGTTTGTCTATATGAAGTTCTTCTTCATTACTTGAATCTAAACTAAAACTACTTTCTGTTTCACTCCATGACCTTTCAGTTCTGTGATTGAACATTATTTCATTTGTATCATCATAGGCGGAAGTTAGCTCTGTTTGAACGCATGAAGCATTAGTTTTGACATCATTCAGATATATATCTATGCCATCCAGATACTCCTGCAGTTCAACCTCCTCATTAGCAGACTCTTCTATATTAGGAAAGATTAATTCATTTCTACAACTAAATTTAGAACCAGTTTTAATGTGTGTCATCTGATCAACTCAAAGTGTTTAAGCTTTATATTTGTGAGAACTGTCTCTGATACCACTTATTATTTTTCAGAGGCATAATAGAAATCTAAAGGGGGGGGGGGGGGGTTGAATGAATTTTTAAAAACTTTTATTCATTTAATAGATCAATTTCAAGATAATTAATTTGTTCAATTAATTTAGTACAGCGAAATACTAGTGTAAAATCCCTATTAAAGTTTTACTGAAAACTTGATTCTATTTATGAGAATCTATCACTGACAGATATAGCAGTTAATAGCAGTTTATGGCATTCTGTAAATGCTGAAAGGAAATAACACAATATTTTTAAGTGGTTCGGAGTATCAACGCTCCTAGTCCACTCTTCTACTTCAACAAGTAGGATATCAATTAAGGATAAGGTCACTCAGATCATATTACAACTGAATCACTTAGATTCCTTCGAGCCACTTAGTCTCAAAATATTTAGACACTTAGTCTAAGACATTTACACCTCTTCAAGTCACTTTGACTTGGAATAATGATCACACAGATCAAGTGAATCACAACTGATTGTTGATAGAGTTTGTGGTGATGCTAAACTTTGCAATGATGCTTGGCTTCTTCTGGTACTTAATAGCGTTGAACAAATACATTTTCTTCTTGTGTTCGTAGAGTAGATTTCTTTGTTTTACTTTTATAGAAGTTTGGCTTTGTACATGTGTTTTCATGTTTGGATTTAAATCTTCACACATTTTTATAGTTCTTCAAAAAATTTTAAGTTGAAGAGTTCTATTGATGCATTTAATGATCTAATAGTGCAATTAATGTTCTTCTAATTTTAGGGTAGATAGTAGACCTTCTTCTGGACCTAGTATATCCTATCAGCCAATAGTTCCCACCTACCTCTAAACTGAGGTGACATACCTTCTATAGTATAGTCTTTTAGATCTTCCTTTTTGTATTTTGAAATATACACTTGTATGCTCTACAATACTCTATACTTGTCAGACTTATAACCGTTCTAACAATGTCTTCAATCTTGACTTGTTCTTTGAGTTTGATGAAGAACATAGAGTTTGATATAGAATACTCAACGTTCTCAACTCTACAAATGTCTTTCTTTGAGTCGGTGAGATGTTCAAATATCTGCTCTATGAACTATGCTCTATGATTCTGGAGCAAACTCTGTGAACTTCTTCTTTCAATAGCTTTTCCAGCTTCGATGTCGACTCTGATAGCAGCTTTACGATTCTAAATACAACTCTACGTTCCTGATAGTAGACTATTTTTGACTTTAATACTTGGATTTTTTTTTTTTGCTTTACAAAATACTAAAGTGTTCTGCTAACAACTTTCACATTACAATTCAGACAAAGGTACTCTACGATGCTTCAGTATTGCATAGGCAGCTCCATGACTTGTTCTACAATTGCTCAGCTAGCTTACGCATTTACTTGACGACCCTGACTGCTACTATATGAGCTCAGGACTTGCTCTACAGTCAATAAAGACTTTACGATCTCTATCTTGTGTTCTTCAAAGAACTGATTATGTTGTTGGTGATCACTATAATCTCAAGACTTACTCTTCGATCAGTAAAGACTTTACGAACAGGTAGAGTAACTCTATGAACAATCTGACCCTATCAATCTATACATAATATTAACTCAAAGATCAACATAACAAGTTTGATGATTATATTCTAAGTCCTTGTACAATAAATCTCATATAAGGACTTTACAGAAGCTACTAAACAAATATACATTAATTACGTTTGTATCATCAAATCATACATATAGATTCTAACAAGTTTGAAGTAGAAGAAGATGTTGTATAAGTTGAATTAGATTTAAAGTGATTAGATAAGGAACTGTTATCCTAAAGCTTTCGGGAAAATCTATCGGGTAACCTAATCAACATTTGGTATAACTTCATTTAGGATAAGTGACGGTCTTCATTTGTTACCAAATCTTCAAACGACCTAACTAAAATTGAGAATTGAAGTTTTTTAACATACCGCATAAATATTATGTAACATGTGAATTTAAAAAAAAAATTAGGGATATCGCATAACATATGCGATACCCCTAATTTTTTATTTTTTTTGCTTTATCTTGCTTTTCTTAGCATACCACATAACTTTTATGCGGTATGTGGAAAAACAAATTATGGGGTACCACATAATAATTCTGTAGTACCCCCTAATTTATTTATTTATTTATTGCATTTTAGGGGTATTATTGATAATTTTTTTGTGGACCATATACTGTATAACATTGTGCGGTAGAGCTACAAATTATTTTACGGTATACTCCTATCTAAGCCATTGGATATTGCAACAAATGGATAAGATTGAGTTGAATGAAAAATGACTCTCATCCCCCTTTAACTATAGATCATTCTTATATATATATATATATATATATATATATATATATATAAGTTTATTTATTTGGATGTTGAGGGTATTTTGAATATTTAATACCTTCCGTAGTATAATACTGCGGATGATGAAAATTGCGAAAATATCATCTGCAATATTAAACGCTAGAGTTTTATATTTACCATCCGCACTACTGCGGACGATATAATTTTTTGACTTTCCCCAAAACTGCGCCATTTTTGGCTTTTCTCCCATCCATATTATTATATTATGGACGATATGAATTTTTGATTTTCTGTCAAACTGCATTGCTTTTGGCTTTTCTTTGTCAACAGTATTAAACTGCGTCGTTTCTTACTTTTTCCCGTCCACATGATATGATTTTTTGGCTTTTCCAAGTACTAAACTACGGATGACTTTATTACTCTCTCTATATGGACACTACTTCTCTTCAGATTTTGGTGAGGAAAGATGTATACAATCGATGAAGTAGTAGAGGAGGAAAGAGTGGTGAGGGAAATGAAAAATAAAGATTTTGACGAGAACAGATTTATGCAATCGATGAAGTAAGGGTAGAGAAAGAAAGAGTGGTGAGAGAAGTTGAAAAGAAAAAGATGATCACGATCAAATAGAGGAAAAGAGAATGCTTCTGTTGTAATGTCCACAAAATTTTAAATTTCATTTTAAATAAATTGTGAATTTGTTTACTAATGTAATGAATATTTTATGAACTAATTTAAATCTTGATGCGATTAAATTAGTAAATTATGATATGATGGGAATAAAATTAAAGGAAATCCAACTAATGGATAATTAAATTTGTGGACTAACCTTAGAATATTAATATCAATAAATTGATAAGATTTTGGTTAATTAAATATTCAATTTAAATTGAATATAGCATGTATAATTGGATTATACATAAAGTAATTAATAAAATTACTAATTAATGGTAATGGGTGTTTTAAATTTAAGTTGGCCAAATTAATTCCAAGTAATTAATTTCCAACAACTCAAGCTTAGTTGCCAAAGTAATTAACTAATTGGGTCACCGAATTGTAAGCTTGAATACCAATTAGGCCACCAATTATCTTTAAACTAAATCAATAGCAGCCCAGCCCAAGCAAAAGCAATGCACAATCCGGTAGAATATTAGGAGTGACGCCTATTTTGGGACAAAGTTTCAGAAGCAGTGCATGCGCAAGGTTCTTGGCTCAAGGATTTCAGTTGCTGGAAAAAGAAGGGACATGGCAGACGTAGGGGGGCTGC
Source organism: Hedera helix (assembly GCA_947179155.2). Taxonomy (NCBI): domain Eukaryota; kingdom Viridiplantae; phylum Streptophyta; class Magnoliopsida; order Apiales; family Araliaceae; genus Hedera; species Hedera helix. The sequence goes on from OX359271.1 coordinate 7,730,654, forward strand.
AGAGCCAACTCCTCAGAGGTCTGTCTAATGCTTGGGAGGATATATGTCTAACACCAGCCATTCTTTTCTCCTTCGCGTCCATTTGGCTAAGAAAGAGAAACCGAGAGCAAGAGGCAAAAACCGAGAGCAGCAAGAGAACAAAAATCAGAAAATGAGAGGTAGAGTTAGAGCTGAGAATTTAGAATCATCCTCAGCCTTCATCTTTTTCCTTCTCATTTTCGTTCATTTTCTTGTTCTCTCTCTAAATTGCCAAACTCCCAAATTCTACTAATTTACCGAATTCCTCTCAAATATTAAAGCCATCAATTGAAGATTTGAGAAGAGTGGAGCAAGGTGCAGCTTTAAAGAGGGAGTGAACTCAATCAATTGCAAAGTTGAAATATGGATGATATCAATTAAACTTCAAATTGAGAGGTCATACGAAGGACGTGAAAGGTTAGCGTATGGTAAAACGCTGATGCAGTTTCAGGAAAATGCGAGAAGGCAGGAATTTTCGATAAAGCCAAAGGTTAAAGAATGCTAATTGCGTAGTTTCGCGCAAAGATTTAAATTGTTTGTTATTCTTAATCAAATGTGATTAATCATTTGGGACGAAGGAGGTTCATTAAAGGTATAAATTGTCTAACGTGTGTTTTTAGTATTAAATCTTATCGTTAGCAATTTGTGTGTATAATTTTATAGAATATTGTAATAAGATATCATCAGAGTATCATGGTCCAATTAGAGGTATATGTAATAAATCTCAAATTATCGATTAGAGATGTGTAAATACAGAAAGATTTGTATGGCTAGGTGAATGATAATTATATTCACAGGTTTTTATATTGGTTTAAAAATCGTAGTGTTTATGATTTCAATGGTATTAGATTTGATCATGAGGTTATGATCGGAGGTCTAAAGACGGAATGTAAAGATTTCGATTCTGAGACAGGATCATGATATAGTTTTGAATAAACTCTATTTTAAATAACTACAATATAGTTGTAGATTATGAATGAGATTGTAATAATTTTAAAATAAACTAGTTTCATCAATGATATTATTGAGGTATATTGTGGATTTAAGTACAAGGTTGTACGGTTAACGAGCGGAGGTCCGTCGTGGCTAGCACGCGGATTTTCGGGTCGTTACATCTGTGGAGTTAAGGCAGATGCATCAAATCTTTATATTTAGTTTTCTCTAATATTTCAACACTATAAATTAATTTCTTACTAATTAAATTCATTTACACATAATGTTGTTTGTAGATGAATAATCCAAACTTCTATTTATACAATATCATTATTCTATTAATATGCTTAGTGTAAGTGAATAAGCTATTATTATTAGAACTAAATATTATGATAAAAAAAAAAAGTTAATATGCATGCAGTGCTCCAAGAAAGTGGCAAGTTTACGTAACAAAACTGCATTCTTTTTTATTTGGTTGCATTTACAGGGGATACCTCAAAGGTCTAGATATCCCAATTGTTGTAAAGAAGATCTCAAGGGGTCTAAACAAGGGAAGAAGGAATACGTAATTTTTTAAAAAAGTTTTCCAGGCTCCGCAGTATTAAACTGGAGATGCCTATTTAATTTATTTTTTTATAATTTCCCCCAAACCCAACTAACGTAAAGAATGTGATATTCCAATTCATAAAGCCCCTTCTAATTAAACTGCGGATGCCTATTTTGTCTATTTTTTGTTTAAAAATTTCCCCCAAACCCAACTAATGCAAAGAATGTGATGTTCCAATTGTCCATGTGGAGATAGAGAAATGCTTTCAATCATATCCAGGTTTTGATGCTATTGTAGATGAAGAGAAGTAATGTCCATATAGGGGGAGAGGGAGAGAGATAAAGTAAGCTATTTTTAGATAATAAAGGCATACTAGCGTCCACAGTATTAAACTGGGAATTTGAGGAAAACCAAAAATTTATATTTTTCGTAGTTTAATACCGCGGACAGGAGGAAAGCCAAAAATTCATATCATCCGTAATTTAATACTGTGGACGGGGGAAAGCCAAAACTTCATATGGGTGATTATGTTCACCCACAGACAACATTATATGTAAATGAATTTAATTAGTAAGAAATTAATTTATAACGTTGAAATATTAGAGAAAACTAAATATAGAGATTTGATGCACCTACCCCAACTCCTTAAAAGCATTCTCTTCTCCTCCATTTGATCGTGAGCATCTTTTTCTTTTCCATTTCTCTCACCACTCTTTCCTCCTCTACCCTTACTTCATCGATTGTATACATCTTTCCTCGTCAAAATCTGAAGAGAAGTAGTGTCCGTAAAGATAGAGTAATAAAGTCAAACGCAGTTTAATACTGGCAAAAGTTAAAAATTCATATCATGATCGACGGGAGAAAGCCAAAAACAACGCAGTTTGAAAAAAAATCAAAAATTCATATCGTCCGCAGTTTAATACTGCGGACAGAGAAAAGCAAAAAACGACACAGTTTGAGATAAAGCTAAAAATTTATATCGTCTGTAGTTTAATACTGTAGACGGTGAATATAAAATTCTAGCGTTTAATATTGCGGATGACAATTTCGCAATTTCTATCGTCCGCAGTACTATACTACAGACGATGAGTTTATTCATTTGGATGTTGGAGGTATTTTGGATATTTAATACCGTCCGCAATATAATACTGTGGATACTTAGATATTATACTATGGACGAGGACCATTTAAACCGTCAGATCTCGGCCGTCAGCCTAGACAGTTGAGATCTGTCGTAAGAATAATTCTATTTTTACAACATTGTCAATGGATATATATATATATATATATATATATATATATATATATATATATATAATTCAAAGTAAGTATAATACATATTAATATTATAATACTATATTAATATAATATAATATAATATAATATAATATAATATAAACAAATATAATATAATTTAAAAAATATAATATGATATATAAATTATATTATATTCTATATTATAATATAATATAAATATAATACATACTAATATATATAATAATATATTATATATTCTATATATTTATATATACAATGATAATATAATATAAATTAATTATAATACCTATTAATATGTGTAATATATTATTATTATTATTATTATTATTATTATTATTATTATTATTATTTTATTATTATTATTATTATTATTATTATGGGTGAGAGTATTTTTGTTTTAATATTTTTTTTCATTCTTTTATTTATTAGAATCGCGATTTTTTATTGGGACATGAAATCGTAATTTTAATATATAAAAAAATATAATTTGGTCAAAATGATAGTTTCGCTCACATTTAATATATCAAACGAAAAATAAATTATTGGTCGAAATAGTAATTCTTTTCCGCACCCGATTCTTCATACCAAACGGGGCATTGGTTGTTGATTTGAAAGCCAATAAACTAAAGAAAATGAAAGAAAACTTTTTCTTTTCATAAAATACAAAAAAGTAAATATTGATTTTGATTTTGACAGCATTTTTGGAAGTACGGCGACCAAGTTTAGTTTAAGAAAAAGTTTATAAACACAACTATAAAACACAATATCAAATATAATATTAATTTTAATTATTAAAAAATAGGGTCTGATATAAAAATTTGTATCAAACCTTATTTTTTAATAATTAAAATAAATATAATATCTAGTATTGTGTTTGATTGTTGTATATATAATATTGTCTTTAGTTTAAAGATGATTTTGCTGATGTGTAATGCATCCGACGAGTTTTGTGGGTCCCACATGGAGCCCTAAATAGACATTCTCCAATCAGATTATTGGAACTCTCAAGTCTCAACCATACCCCCACCTAGGGCCGGCCCTATAATCTAACCAAAAAAACTTGAATTTTATGTCTCATTTTAAAAGAAAGTTTTAAATTTTTAAACACCATAAATAAATCATGTAAAAAAAATTTATAAAAATATAAGTCCAATCAATATTTTAGGGCCCATAGTCCAATCTAAATATTAAATACCTAAAAAAAGTTAACAGTATAAAAAAAATCCTCATTTAAATAAAAAATATTAATACTCCTTCCGTCCCAAAATAAAAGTCATCCATTTATTTTTACAGTCAAATTGATCATTGTTAAAATTAACAATTAAACATATATATTTAAATTTTCAAAAAAGTAAACATTGATATTAGTAATAAATTTTATATAGTTTATAGATTTTTTTTATATATATTAAATAATAATAATAAGATATATTGATTTAAAAATTGAGCAATTTGACCATAAAAATTAATGAATATACCAAACATAAAAAAATTTATTTAAAAATATTATTATAGATCTCAAATTATCTTGAACCACCCCTGTCCAACCACCTTACTTAGCTTTAGCCAGCCTGCAGGTGCAAGGGAGGGAGGATCTTAAATTACAGTGCCCGTGTGCCTGTCACATGTAATCAGCCAGTACTGTACCTCTTTCTCCCCCTCTGTGTTTCCTCTCTGATTATTTAAATTTATTACTCCATAAAAAAACGAATTTAATTAAAACATTTTAGTGTTCATTTTAGTGAAGTTCTTTAATTAGGAAGTGTTGTTTAAATTATGAAGTTAATGTTTCATGTACTGAGAATTTAAATCATATTTACTAATTAATGATAAACCATTAGTACTCCACAATTTCTTTTACTTAACTTCAAAATTTGAATACAAATCCATTGAGTTTCAACCCTTGAAATTGCCCAATTTATTGAGACATTGCTACAATTAGTTAGTTATTTGCACTGAATAATTGAATTTTATTAGAAGATCACTTTAATATGTTATTAATTAACTTATATTAGACTGATAATCTGTGTAATGCAATAGTTAGCATAAATAGTATAATTTAAAATTGTGATGTAATAATGTGGTATTATTATAAGTTAAGTATAAATAATATTAGTGTAAATAATATTGAAGATTTATATTTATATCAAAATTAGTATATGTATTTTAATATATGCATGTACACCTTAAAATAATACAACAAATAATGCAAATAATTTAATATAATTATAATAAATTCAATATTAACTCGATATTAATCCGATGAATAATTAATTTAACTCGGTTAATTTAAATAAAATTTATATATATACATATATATATATATATATATATATATATATATATATATACACACACACACAAACACATAACTTTTCAAACTTGAGAAAATTCTTCTAAGCCTATGCGCCACTACTATCCTATCTCTTACTTGTGTAGCAATGTTTTCATTAGATGTTGATGTGAAATTATCCCCTTGAAAAGTTCTTCGTCTATGAGTCTATAGTCAATTGTCATACCTAATTTATGAGCCTACATGGGTTTTGGTAGGGTAGTTATCAAACAATTAGCTGTTGCGTTAAATGGCGGACACAAATTTTTTTCTCCAATGATAGCTAAATAATACTTCTTGTATTTTATAAAAAGAGTCAGATTTTAATTTTTGAAAATCAATTGACAGCATATTAATTTTTAAAATTAATATAATATATAAAATTTTAAAAAATAATAAATTTTATAATTAATAGTATTTTTAACAAACTATATATTATAATACTTTTATCAACTACAATCAATAAAATTCAGATCAATTTTAAAGTTTTGAATTATGTCATTTAACTTTAAAAAGTCAAAATAATTTTTTTATGGAATAAAAAGAGTAATAATTATTTAATTTTTGTCATGGGGCTTATTATTATTATTATTATTATTATTATTATTATTATTATTATTATTATTATTATTATTATTATTATTATTATTATTATTATTATTATTATTATTATTATTATTATTATATATATTTTAAAAATTAGAGATATATTTTAAAACGATGAATATCTAAATAAACTTATAACATTAGCTTGCATATAATAGTCGTAGTATGATATTACTCAATTTATTTAAAATAAATAACAAAAAAACATGAACTTTCGTGCTACTTTATAATCTATAATTTAAAATATATTTTTAATTTTAGGACAAACAAAAGAAAAAATATATGTCTAATTTTAAAACAAAAAAAATAATATACAATATCAAATTTTCAAATGTGAGTAATGATAAATGCGTTTACTAAATTAATTTTAACTTCTTAATTAAATAAACGTTATTTCTAAAATTTAACAAATACATGATATAAAAGAAAAATCACCGAAATTCTAAAGTCCCACTAGTCCCTTCCTACGTCCTCTCCAGATTGCCCTTCATTCGAAGCACTTCAATTCTGCTTATTTTTAGAATAAAAGTGCTTTACGTCACCACATCGCTTCAAACACACGCTTGCCCTAATCAATTAGTTTTAATTAAATAAAGGTGCTTGACAATTGGCATAGGGTCCATCATCCTACCTAATTTATGAGCCTCCATGATAATTTATGGTGGGGCAATGCTACAATTATCTATGCGATTGTACCAAAAAAACACTATTAATTACGTACTTAGAAAATAACTTCACGTGTTCAGTAGCAAAACTTTAAACATAGATTATTTAAAATATAAAGCAATTTAACGCGACGAACGATTCTTAATTACTCTAACTTATATGCAAAAAACGTTGACATTCATTACAAATATATATATATATATATATATATACATATATATATATACACAACTGTATAATGCACAATTGTTTGTGACAACGATTTTTTGGACTATGATAACGATTCAACCGTCGCTATAAATCAGAAACATCTATGGTGACGGTTGAATCATCGTTTAACCCATAAAAATTATCGTTATAAGTGATTGTATACTATACAACTGTATGTATATATATTTTATATATATATATATATATATGTATATATGTATTTATCAGACAGTATTTAATTATTATATAGTAAAAGTGTCTTTACATGTAATAAATACTCTTAATCATAATGTTTTAGTTAAACATATTTTTTTGGGTGCAAGCGTGCGTATAGACCCTCGTTATAACTTTTATATGTAGAATGTATTTGTTGGATCTTGACATCAAATTATCAATTATTATCTTTAAAGGATATAGTCAATCCACTTACCTAATAAACTGTAATTATTAGCCTAGATTGCTTTTGGTGGGACCGGACAGTGTTTGTTAAGTTAGCTACTCTCATGCATATCGAATTTTATCATTTCGTAAAGTTATTGGTCACATCCGTACTAATTGATTATTGAGATGCATGAGAATGACCTCAATCAAGATCGTCAATTGTTTTAAGCTAATTAAAACTTGAAAGTGATTTCATATATTCTTTGGAAAAGTCAACTTTGTTTTTTTTTAAAAAAAAAATTAATTGTATCAGAGCTGGTGGAGTTAGAGTTATATATCTATGAAATGATTTATTTATTTATTTTGTAAGAAAGTAACAAAGAATGAATTGAAAAAGTTTTCCCACCATAGAGTTCATTACTATGGTCTAGACACTTGAACATTACCGCACCATATACTGGTATATCTTTGTTTGCAAGAACTATTATTTTAGAAAAATTGATATTTTTAAGAATAAAAGTGATATTTTCATAAAATTTATTTAATATGAATATATCATCTCTCATTTTTTGACCAAACTTCGTAAGCTCGTCAATTATCGCCCAATATCCTGATCAAATTCCTGTAAATTCGCCCGATAGATATGGTATGATTTAGCTTCTACAATCATTTGCTTATTGTTTCTCTTCAACTAGTATATATAGTATAATGTTCTGCTAATTTAGTCGCTGAATCCAGCATACGTCTCAATTTCTCTCCTCTTTAGAGTTATGTTTTCAAAACTTTTATGGTGAAATCATCTACTACTATATTCCACCAGTCATGGAAACTGGTTGTATTAGTTCCGTTGATTTCAGAGATAAGGGCATGATTTACCTAAATAAAACATTTTATTTATTTTTTGTTGAATAGCAACTGAATTGAAGAAGGATTTGAGATTGATTGATCAGTTTTACAAAGTTTGTTAGCATAACATGCACTGACCATTCTTTTAGTTAGTTAATATATGTAGGACCTAAATATTATAATTATCAGAAATATTAATTATGAAATTTACTCTATATTGAGGAGATATATTACAAAAATATCAAAGTGGTATTTAATATTGTATGAAGTTAAATTGTTAATTTAAATTGCATAAAATTTAATTATTTCAATTGATTTTGAAACTGAAATTGCACTAAATGAAACTGCACCGCACGGTTTAAAGCCGCAACGTACCAATCACAAGTAGTTTCATGTACGATTTTGGATTTGTCAAACCGCACTTAAACGATTTCATGTGAGATTTGAGCTTCAAACCGCACTGTGCTCACTCCTAATCATTAGTAATCCTCATTACATAAGAGAATAATGAAAATGAGTGAGGAAATAAAAAAAAAAAATTAAATAAATAAATATAAGTAGCCCTCATTTCACTTTTAGTGTAGTATATTGTTTTTGATAATATTCACATGTTAATACTATGGAATCATAAAGGCTGAAGTTGTAGGCTGCATGGTATATGTGTTAAGAATATTCAACTCATATATTCTCATCTGACATCACATCTTGACCTAAAAGGTTAACTTTATTAAATCTATGGCTCATTAAATTATATATGTCCTCAGTTTTTTTTTTTCTTATGTTTCGATATGAAACTTTATTATCATCCACATCGATATCCACACCCACATCGATATCAAACTCCCCCTTAAACTTTAAACATACTCTTTTTTTAGTATTAGCTCATCACTTCATTTAGTTAACAAGTCACCATCTTCAATATCTTTTATTTGATCTACCAAGAATATCTGTCAAGTTCATCAAGTCTCTTTATCTGATGAGACATATCTCTTAATATTCCTTGTTTGATCCACAAGAGCCTCTATCAAACACATCAAGTCTCTCTATCTGATGAGACTTATCTCTCAATATATCTTGTTTGATCCACCAAGTCTGATGAGGATTATCTCTTAATATCTCTTGTTTGATCCACCAAAAGTCTCTGTCAAGCCTATTAAGCTTTTCTCAATATCTATTGTTTAATCTACCAAGAGTCTCTGTCAAGCCCATCAAGTATCTCTGTCTGATGAGGCTTATCTTTTAATATCTCTTATTTGATCCACTAAGAGCTTCTACCAGCCCATCAAGTCTTTTTGTCTGATGAGGTTTATCTTTCAATATCTCTAGTTTGATCTACCAAGAGTCTCTGCCAAGCCCATCAAGTCTCTCTGTATGATGAATCTTATCTCTCAATATCTCTTGCTTGATTTGCACCAAGAGCTTCTGCTAAGCTCATCATGTCTCTCCCTAATGACGATCGTCCACACTCTTTGATATCTATTGTCATGAGCCAGTTGTTGAGAATATTCGGCTCATATATACTCATCTGAAATCACATGTTAACCCAAAAGGTTAACCTATTAAGTCTATGGTCCATTAAAGTATATATATCCTCAATTTTTCTCTTTATATTTAGATGTGAGACTTTACTATTATGTGGTATCTCAAACCAAACAGTATAAAATAAAGAAAGAAGAACAATACAAGATTAAATGTGAAAAACTCTTAAAGGAAAAAACTACAAGCCAAACTCTGAATCTCCACTATCACACTAATAATGGGCTTACAAATTTCTCCTAAGTTTTACACCTTAAAACTTGAGTTTACACAATACCACAGCACAATTTTTTGCATGGACTAAAATTTCTCCTAAGTAGTCACCACCATCATCTGCAACATCTACATTATCCATGTCATCTGCGTCATCTGTAATATCCACGTCATCCGTCACGTCCACAATATCTATATCATCTGTGTCACCCGCACTGTCTGCAATATTTACAACCTAAGAATCACTCGCACTATACGTATTATTTGTGTCATCCACATCATCTTCATTTTCATCATCTAGCGGCTGCAACAGTGATCCTCCATAAGTACAAAATCTTTTATTCTCATTGTGACGAACATTGAATTCAACTCTTTAAAATTTCACTATCTTTATTTGTCACACCAATGCAATTAATTCCCTTCTACATTGGATCTAATTAACCTAGCTCTAATACTACTTGTTGAAAATTAAGTCGTCGCAAACCAAATAATATAAAATAAAGAGAGAAGAACAATACAAGATTTATTGTGGAAAACCCTTAAAGGAAAAAATCACAGGTCCAACTCTGAATCTCCACTATCAAAATAATAACGGGCTTACAAATTTCTCTCAAGTTTTACGCCTTAAAACTTGAGTTTACACAATATAACGACACAACTTTTTGCACGGACTAAAAGCTGCAAAACCCTCTCTCTCATAATACAATTTTTTTGCACGAAAAATAAAAGTTGCAAAAATCATCTCCCTCACACAAACCAAAAATTCCCTTACACTCACTCTCAACTCTTAGGATAATACATGATTTTTTGTTGTGCTTCATTTCAACAACAACACATAATACTCTATTTATAGAATACTCACAACTTTCTTCTTCCTATTTAAAATATGACACTTCCAACATAATACTTCTATTAAAAATAGAATTTCTTTCATTCCATAACAACAATTCTTTTCTAAATATATAGGATTCGAGGTTGAGGAATATCCTAACAATTCTTCCCTCGTCTCAAATCCCCAACGACTTCAACTTCATGTCTGAATAGAATTTGAGTAGTATCCCAACAATATGTTGGGCCTGAATCTCAAGTGAATCTAATGAACAAACAACATTATCTGAAATATGAAGTGTGAGGTTCTTAAAATCAAGTTTTATAGCTCGTGTGAGACACGGGCTAGTTTATATTATTTTTTTTATAAATATTTGATAATTTTTTATTGATATATTTATTATTTTTATTAACATAATATATATATAATATTGAAAATAATTATATATATTTTATGATAAACGAAAAAATTATATATCCCGTAAATGATGATTTAAGTACAATTTTACGTTAATTAAGAAATTTAAAATAGAGTAAATATTATTAAATAAAGGCATAAAATATTAGTTTTCAAATTGCTAATTAAGAAGTATATTCTTCAATACAAAAATACTAAAAAAATATTCAAATTTGTGTACCTTCCATTATAATAAATACGAATAAATGTTGTGACACACAAACAAAAGTTGATATCCTTCTGGTAGATGTAACTGGAATTCACTTGGCAAAAGAAATCCATTAGGAACAAATTCACCGGAACATAATTTTAGAATCCGTTAAAATTAAACACTATATTCATCGTAATTATTAAAAAATAAGACATAATACAAATTTTAATATCATAACTTATTTTTTAATAATTAAAATAAATATAATATTTGAATGTTGTGCACTTATATTTATTCATATTGAACATATTATTATAATAAGGATTGATTAAAATTAAAAAGGAAAGTCAATTATTGTTAACTAGCAAAAAAAAGAAAGAAAGTCAATTATTGTTAACTTTATAATTTAATTTTCTAAAATCACGCCTAATATCTGTCTAATTGATATTCCTAATTACTAGGGCTTAAATTCCTTTGTTATAGCCTAAAGTAAGCTTAAATTAAGTCTAGAAAATCCTAGAAGAAAACTACAATTAAATAAACATATAAAAGTATTTTGTGATGGATATAATAAGTATATCGCCGTTGTCAATTTTCGCAACTAAAAATATTGTTATTCAATTATTTAAATTCTCAAGCCGTACTCTCCCGTTATATTTTTACTAATTAAGATATTCCATCCATTTTGTAATATTAAAAAAAGGTTTTGTTTATCATAGTTAATTTACGGTGTTAGTTATTGTATAGTCGATCAAATAAAATTAAATCAACGTTGAAATTTAATATTTTTCAAATTAATATAAAAATATATTTATTTATTTTGTGAAATAAAGAAAACATAAAAATTTATTATAAGCCTATGAGTGGTACTCCCCCTAAGAAGAATGGATGGTAACACAATTTTTTTTAAATATATATAATTATTATTATAATTCAATTTTAGAAATAAAGTTCATCCTATGGGCCGGAGAGGGGCTAGGAAAGGTAACACTAGTCTTGGGATTGATTCAAATCTCTGAAAATTATAAACTCCCATTGCGGAATTAATTAATATAATTGTTAAAAAAGATACACTAGCTAGCTAGGTTGGATTTCACTTATTAAAGCACACCCTTGAGCATTATTGTTCAAGACCCCAGCTCTTAAGTCAAAAATAAAAAATAAAAAGAATTATTGTCACAATTTCACAAACACCCACGTGCAATAACAAATAGTAAAGTTTAAAAACGTAACTAAATTAAGAAAAATAAATTAAAAAATAATAATATTATTAAAAAAGTAATGGCCAATTAAAAAATAAATAAACCCCACCCTCCACCTTCACCTCCTCTCTATTAATACCTGTCCTCGTCCAAGAATCAATCCATCTTTCTTGCATTGCCAAGACACAAGACAGAGGAAGGAAAGGAAAAAGAAAAAAAAAAGCTAGCTAGCTACTTAGCCAGAGTATTATTAGTCTTCATGAGAGTATCTCTATCCCCTCTAATTTTTCCTCCACAAAAGAAAAGAAAAGAAAAGAAAAGAAAATTCACTATGGGCAATCCAAACACCACTCCCACAATCACTACTACCGCTCATGATCATCCTCAACCACCCCAGCACTTCTATTTCCATATTTTCTCTCTCTCAAACACCAAACCATTTCCCCAACAAGAAAAACAATTCCTCCCAACTCCATCTGAAATCATCAATGAAACCAAATCTCTCTCCATACTTTCTTTCCCCATAGCAATCACGGCTTTAATTCTTTACACCCGCTCCATCGTCTCCATGCTCTTCTTAGGCCGACTCGGCGACACCCAACTAGCTGCCGGTTCGCTTGCCATGGCTTTCGCCAACATCACCGGCTACTCCGTCCTCTCCGGCTTGGCTCTAGGCATGGAGCCGCTATGCACCCAAGCCTTCGGCGCCCACCGTCCCAAATTACTGTCACTCACATTACAAAGGTGCATTATTTTCCTTCTCGTTTCGTCTATACCCATCACATTTATTTGGCTCAATATTTCCAATACTTTTCATTATTTACACTTTGACCCCAACCTCACACGCTTGGCTCGCACGTACCTCATTTTCTCTCTCCCCGACCTCATCACCAACTCCTTTATCCACCCTATCCGTATTTACCTTCGCGCTCAAGGCATCACCCACCCGCTCACGTTAGCATCTCTCGCCGGAACTATTCTACACTTGCCCATCAACTTGTTGCTCGTGACCCACCTCCGGCTCGGTGTGGCTGGCGTAGCCGCCGCATCTGCCGCCTCCAACTTGTTCGTTCTCGTGACACTGGTTTGTTACGTGTGGGCCTCGGGCCTCCACGTCCCAACTTGGACTGCGCCGAGCCGAGAGTGCTTGATCGGATGGAAGCCGCTCATCCGGCTAGCCGCGCCGAGCTGCGTCTCGGTTTGCCTAGAGTGGTGGTGGTACGAGATCATGATCGTGCTGTGTGGGCTCCTTGTAGACCCGGAAGCCACTGTGGCATCAATGGGTGTTCTTATCCAAACGACGTCGTTGGTGTATGTTTTCCCTTCTTCACTCAGTTTTGCGGTTTCAACCCGGATAGGAAATGAACTCGGGGCAAATCGTCCAAATAAGGCCCGGGTCTCAGCAATGGTGTCCATATTCTTAGCGGGTGTAATGGGATTATGCGCAATGGTTTTTGCATGGTTGATGAAAGATATATGGGCCCATTTGTTCACAACCGACGTAAATATCCTACGGTTGACATCTACCGCTTTACCAATTCTCGGGTTGTGCGAACTTGGAAATTGTCCACAAACGGTTGGGTGCGGGGTGGTTCGGGGCACTGCCCGCCCAACAACTGCAGCTAATGCGAACCTCGGAGCGTTTTATCTCGTGGGTATGCCCATAGCAATCGGTCTCGGGTTTTGGGTTGGAGTAGGGTTTTGTGGGCTATGGCTCGGTTTGCTTTCGGCTCAAGTTAGTTGTGCTGGTCTGATGTTGTATGCTATTGGGACGACAGATTGGGACTACCAAGCTGAGAAAGCACAAACTCTTGCATGCCCAGGAAGTGGAGAAAATACACTAACTAGTCAATTTGTGGAAGATAAGGAGCCATTTAAATGCATAATGGTTACTTCATCAACAACATGATAGATCATGCATATATGTCCTTTGATATAATCGTCAATGTTTTAATCAAAATTTTTATTCTAAGTTTATTATTATTGTGGAGTACATAATTTTTGGGTTGGCAGAGCTCATCAAGTAAAAATGATAAATGAGAAATTTTGTTTATTTTCCATTTTCTCAGTCTACTTTTTCCACAGTTTATCGTTTACTAAAATATCTATTGCACGTTTTGTAGTTTCTTCCCACTATTTTGGTCCTCAATGTATGCAGTTCCAAATTTGAGAATTTATTTGTTGTGACGATTACAATATTGCGGTAACTGCAAACCTACCTATCATATGAAGACTATCGCGTACAAATATGTAAATAGTATACGTAGAAGAACGTCATAAATCGAGAGTCTTTAGCTAAGTAGTATGAATGGTCTTATGGTTACTATGAGATTGGAGGTTTGAATCTTAAGTATGTAAATGTGTTCAAATTATCAAAAAAAAAAAAACGACGACAAATAATGTAAATTTCATCCAATAACTTTTCCGTAAGATAATGTAAATTTCAATCAATAATTTTTCCATAAGATAATATTCTTTTAAGATTTAAGATGATTGAACGTAACTATAGTTACTTCTCTTAAAGATGAGCTAACCTTTAAATCTATATTAGATTATATTTTTCTGAAATTAGTAATTTCATTTAACTTTTCACATTTTAAAGCATATGTATAGGAAATTCGTAGGCATCTCATTTAAGAATATATTTTTTGATAACCTTTCCTCAGTGAATCAATTTTTCATCTCAAACTTTAAAATTAAGGAAAAATATTATTAGATAAAAAATAAAAATAAAATCAAACCTTAAAAAGCATAAAAAGTCAATTGTCAACTTTGACTTTCATTAATTTTGATGAAAAAAGTTAATTACTATGTATTAACGCGTGATCTCTGTCCATCCACATCAATAGAAGAGTCCACCACTTAATAAATTATTTTTAAAAAATTCATCACTTGTTTAATGAATTATTTTTCTTCTATCATGCGTAATCCATTCCATATTCATGACTCAAACCTATAGTATTGACTCTGATACTAGTTGTTGGGAATATTTGTGACGCCTCTAAATTCAGGCCTACATAACCCAATTTGAGTCGTCAAACGACAAACAACAAAGCTATTACAATACAGTACAAAATAATACACAACTAAATCTTTATTATTATTGTCATAGTAAATACAACACGGTAAAGACTATTACAGGTAATAACTCAGACCATCACTAAATTCCCCTTCTAGCCCCAACTACACTCTCTTTTTCTGAAAGGAATTATGAAACAAAAGAATGAGGTCAAATAGCACAATAAAGAATATCATTATTAAGATAACAATGAATAAATTATATTTAGCCTACAACAATAATAAATCAGAGATTTAGACTAATAAACAACAAGTTTTCAACAATATTTGCAATGGAATAAGCAATCTATTAAGAAAATAAAATAGACCATAATGTTTACTAACTTCTCCTATTTAAAAATTCACTATCAAGCTTTCATCAACTATAACACTAATGGTCATAATCATACCAAACAATAGTTCTTATTTGCACTTAGGTCAAAGGGAACTTTCACTACGTGTCCTTGCCACAGAGGCAAAAGACACTCGACAATCATCTTATCTTTGCACCCAAGCCAAATATATTTACAACAACTTAATTTTTGATAATTAGTACAAATAATAGTGATATAAAGGATGAACAAAAATAATAAGAATAATAATATAAAAGAATAAATATTTAAGATTTGAAATTTGAAATTTAATTTGTCCAGAGTTCAATGATATTCAAATTGTCAACACAATGTCCAAAATATTGATTCGAGTTCATGAATGATATTTAAGATTCATAGCTCAAAAATAACGTTTACAATTCAATAAGAAAGTTTAAGTCAATAGGAAAGTTCAAGTGAAATGATATTAGATAAAGCACAAACTATTAATGAAATTTTAATTATTTTAGGAATTTTACCGTTTAATGTTAAGAATTGCAGAAACGAGCAATACTTACTTACCATAGTAAGTTTAAATTTAGGAGTATGAAAGAAAATAATATCCCTTATTTTAGCACGTGAATAGATACTGCTTTTTATATAGTTGATCAACCTATATATATATATATATATATAATTTAACCAGTAACTACTACATATAAAATTTTATGGTGTATACCAACTCATCTATTACGAAATCGACAAAAATGACTTGATAGTATAAATTTGTGTAGTGTTCAAAATAAAATAAAATAAAGTTCAAAATAATTTTTGAAAATAATATTTCAAAAGAAATCTTCAAGATAAAGTTTTTCAAAACGAATCTTCTAAAAAATAGTCTTCTAAAAGAAAAGTTATAAACACTATGTGATGTGTGTGGGTGATTGACTAACTTTTATAAAAAAAATTACTTGAACAATACTTGCATTCTTACTAATCTTCACCAATACTTAAGATAGTCTTAGCACACTCAAAGAAACACTTGCACAAAGTAATTTTTAGAGAGTGAAAGAAAAAATAAGCAAGAAAGTTATGAAAACTACTTATGTTAAGGCATCTATTTATAGTAAAAAACTTAACCAGCATCTTATTACAATTCAAGATTTTCTAATTTAAATATACACCACATATTTCAAGATTATCTTTAATCTATACCACACATCTCTCCTTTTTAAGATTTTCTTTAATCAATACCACACATTTCAAGATTATCTTTAATCTATACTACACATTTTAGATTTTCACACTTATCACATTATCTTTAATTTATACCACACATTTTAAATTTACTTTAATTTATACCACACATTTCAGATTTTCTTTAATTTATATTATACATTTCAGATTTTCACACTTATCACATTTTCTTTAATCTATAACATAAATTTCAGATTTATTATTATATCCCATTTTTGTGAATGTAGTGAAGGCAAGTAGTTGGCTTTCTAAGTTAGACACAATACTAGCAACTAGGTTGTTACTAAAAAAGACGGGGTCTTCCGTTAATACGATGCACAATGAAATAACCTCTTTGCTATAACTTTTTAGACATTGCCAGTAATATTAATTACTAACAAAGATGTACCAAAATACTAACTATTAATGAAATACAATAATTAAGGTAACTCTACAACAGCGATAACAATAATGTAGAAAAATAAATAAAGAAGAAGAAAGAACACGCTGTTGTGATAATTATTAGTTCAATAATATGAAATATTATGTGTTACTATGGAATACTATGTGCTACTATTAAATATGATGTGCCATTATGGTGAAATCACTTTTTTTTCATTATACTCGACCTCAATTTATAAATACATCATTAAATTAATTTTTTTTTACAATCACATCACTTTAATGATTTTTTTTTACAAAAAAGTGAACCTTCTCTCAAAGACTGTTAACTATTTAACAAAAAAAAATTGACAGTATTAAATATATTTTTCATCATTGAACTGAAAATTTATTTAAAGATGCATCACTAAAAGAGAAAAAAAAAAAAAACAACAACAACAACAACAACAACAACAATAATAATAATAATAATAATAATAATAATACCCTTTCCGTTATAACAAAAAAAAAGATTTGTTTTGTTTTTTTAAAATTAATTTGAGGTATTTTAAAAATAATAATAAATCAAAATTTATTTTTAAATAGCTCAAATTAATTTTTTAAAAACAAAACTAATCTTCTTTTTTTTTAGTGTAACGAAGAGGGCATTATTATTATTATTATTATTATTATTATTATTATTATTATTATTATTATTATTATTATTATTATTATTATTATTATTAATATTTTTATTTTTATTAAATCAATTATTCTTTTTAAATACCTTAAATTAATTTTAAAATCAAAATTAATCTTTTTTTTCTTTTTTTGTGTAACGGAAAGGATATTATTATTATTACTATTAAATCAAAATTTATTTTTAAAATACCTCAAATTAAATTTTAAAAAGCGAAACTAATCTTCTTCTTTTTTATGTAACAGATAGGGTATTATTATTATTATTATTATTATTATTATTATTATTATTATTATTATTATTATTATTATTATTATTATTATTATTATTATTATTTTCTTTCAGTGATACAACTGTAAATCAACCTCCAATTCAAAGATAAAATATGTATTTAATACTGTCACGTTATTTTTCTATTAAATAGTTAAAAGTCTTTGACGAAAATTTTACTTTTTGTAAAAAAAATTCAGAACATTGATGTGATTGTAAAAAAAAATAGTTTAATGATATGTATTCTTAAATTATGGTCAAGTACAGTGGGCAAAAAGTGTTTTAACCCTGTGCTATTGTGGAATATTGTGTACTACTATTCTTTTATTGGATATTTTAATAGTTAAATGTAACAGTTCCACCGACAATTATTTTATTAAAAAGGTTAGTGTTGTTGTTTTTAATATCCGACAATTATTTTAATGTGGAACCCACCAATAATTGGTTATTTTGGCACGTTATACAAATATAATATTTCTTGACAAATCGACTATTCCCCGAGATATTATAATTTGTACATAATATCCTTAACTTTAATTTTTATTAATTTAACACCTTAATGTTTCAGAATAATATTTATAAAGAAAAAAATTAAATTTTAATCAATAAAAGTTGGGGTCTTACAATATTAGACCCATATATCTTCATCTGAAATCATATTTTGACCTAAAAGATTAATTTATTAGGTCTATGGTCCGTTAGAGCATATATGTCCTTATTTATTTATTTATTTATTTATTATTATTATTATTATTTTTTCTAGTTCGAAGTCAATCCGGTTTGACCCATTAACCAAGACCTGACTCGGTTTAACTTGTATCCGGTCAACTAACTTTCTAGTCCAGCACCCCAGCATTGGATTTTGTATTGCTACTAGCGCCCCAATGCTGGGTAGCAGAATGTGTTGATTCAGTTTTTTAGTTTTTTCATTCCTACTCATTTTGATTCCAATATTCATATCTTGCTTATTTTACATTCAAATGAGTTCAAACTAGGTTCATTATTTAGTAAACTCATATATCTACCATATTCAAAAGCTTTGATCATTTTTCAAAAAGATTTATTAGCCAAAATATTGGTCTAATCATGCTAGGTTTTACTTCATGACATGTTTTACTACAAATTTTACCATAAATCCATTTTAACTTCATTTTTGTTCATTCCACTTTGGTTAGCTTCATAATTTATAGATCTGTCATTTTCAAGTTTTAGATCTTAAGATTTACATGCTCATCATAATTTATTTTCTTAAACATCAAGCTTATCACTTAAGGTTTACACACAAGCTCATCATACATGCATTTTCACATACCAACTATACTCTAAACACATAAATTTTATCAAAATCCATCATTGTACCTTCAGAACCCACCATGATTTCCCATAACACAAAATCTCCCACAACCAAGCATAATCTAACATATATAACTAGATTTACAATAAAATTTAAAGATTTAGGTTAACAGGATTTCATACCTTGTTGTAGCCATTTTTCTTCTTGCTAAAAACCTTGACAAGCTTGGATGATCCATAATGATCCCCTTCTCCTTCCTTACTTGACTCTACTCTTCACTAAAATCTCCACACACTTAGAGTTTTCTCTCTTCTCTTTTCTCGCTTTTCTTTAAAGCTCTCAACACTTAGCCAATTCTTCCAACCTTTGAAATATGTGGCCGAAGGCCTCTATTTATAGAAGAATGCTGATCTTGCTTAACTCTTTTAATCATCCAACACTTGACCATTATGCTTAATTAATTTTGTAACCAAGCTCCATGAATTAAGGAAAAAGTTGGCCTTGGGGAGGAAAATAGAAAAAAAGTGGTTGCATGCCTCTAAGAATAAAATATTTATCACAAAACTCAAAATTGGAGCTCCCCAATGGGGAGTGGCTGGATTCTTCAAGGAATTTCTTTTTTTTATTTTTTTATTTTGCAGTATTTTAGAATTTGGGCATAAAAATTGGGTTAAATATTTGGGCCTTGAATTGGGCTACTTGTTAGGCTTGTTTAAACTCTAACATGGACTAACATTTAGGCTTCAGCAATGCCCCGACACCTTTCATTAATGTAATTAAGGGTTACACCAAATTTGTTTCCACGTCACACACATGTTAGGCTAACCAATAATAATCCCTCACTAGACGTAATCACATAGCATTTGAGCTTAATTATTCTTCATCATGAACTTAATTCATAATTTACTTAATTTTCATTTTGGATTTATTTTAATTCTTTTTCATGAATTAATTAAATAATTGATTAATCCTAATTAATTAGTTCCCGTGGACACAATAATGATCTAGAAAGGGAGGGGGTTGAATAGATCTTTTTTGAAACTTTTTTCCTTTTTATTGCGAAAGTATATTAGTTATGATTTAATAGAATTAATTCAAGCACAACGGAATATACTTTAAGAACCCCTTCAAGATGTATGCATGATCTCAATTCAGTGTTTT
This sequence comes from Hedera helix, assembly GCA_947179155.2. Classification (NCBI taxonomy): domain Eukaryota; kingdom Viridiplantae; phylum Streptophyta; class Magnoliopsida; order Apiales; family Araliaceae; genus Hedera; species Hedera helix. The sequence goes on from OX359271.1 coordinate 7,751,268, forward strand.
AATCTACAGTATGGGTAATAGCAGATATAGCAGTTATTGAGCATAATGTAAAAGACGTAAAGTAAATGACACAAAAGTTTTAAGTGGTTCGGAGACTAAACAACTCCTACTCCACTCTTCTACTTCAACAAGTAGGAAATCCACTAATTTAGTCACTAAGACAAGAACACTTTGCCCTCCACAAGTCCAGTAGACTTGAGTTGTTTTTAGCCCCTCAAGCAAGGATCCTTTGACCCTCCTCAAGTCCATCAGACTTGAGTTGTTTTTAGCCACTCAGGCAAGGATCCTTTGACCCTCCTCTAGTCTAGCAGACATGAGTTGTTTTTAGCCACTCAGGAAGGGATCCGTTGACCCTCCTCAAGTCCAGCAGACATGAGTTGTATGTTTGTTGAGTTGTGCTGCTAAGATGAACTTTGGTATCCTTCATCTTCAGATGCTTAGCAGCTGCTTGTGATCAACCTCTGGATGCTGCTGATATTTGTCGTTGATGTTCTTCTCCTTTTAGTATTCAGCAGTAACCCTTGATCACCTTTGATGTACTGCTGAGTTCTTTAAATAGGCTTTGTGCTCAGCAGTCCCTTCGAACACTCTTAGTATGTTCTTTATCATTTCAGCTCAGAATATTCTTGATTGATCACAGAGTTGTTCTTCTAGATTTGCCTTCAGCTCATTATGACTCTTGATCTTGGCTTCTTTGGTCGTTCGACTCTTAGCTCATATACTAGCATTTTGGCATTCCTTCTTGTGTTTTTGGTGAAGCTTTTAACCGATAGATTGTATGTTCTTCTTTCTTTTTCTCCACCATTCTTTCTTTTCAGATTTGCTCTTTTGTAGATTTTGAATAATCTTCCCATTGCAAATATTTCTGTTGGAACCTGTTTTGTTGCAAACTTCTTTATGAATATTTTATTCATTTAGTCAGAGTATTTAATGCCTTGCTAACTCTGACTTGAGTTGCCTTCTTTTTCTCTAGGAAGGGACATGTCAATCTTGGGTTCATACCAACCTTTATAGAGGAGATAGGTCTTTCAGAGAATACGACTGTTTGGACACAGTCTTCTGTTTTCTTGAGCCTGATGTGTGATACTTGACGTCTTTGCTCTGACACTCAGCACGCCTAAGTCAGTAATCTGACATTTCTGACTTCTACTTTAGCAGAGGCTTTTAGATGTATTGATGTAAATGTTTCTGAAGTAATCAGCCGCTTATTTTGGGATTACTAGCTTAAGTGTTTTGATGTCTTCAATCCTTGATGACACTTACATACTCTACGATCGATTCAGTTGTAGCCTTTTACTCCTGATCGTAGAGTCATCTGCTGGCTCTATTATATAGCTCTACAATTTTACTTGACTTGGACTGCTTTGGAGATCGTAGACTGGTTAACTGTACTAACTCTACGATCTTATCTGGGCTTTGCTGTCCTGAAGATCAGGTTAAGCTTTTCCAGATACTTTATCATAGAGGACTGCTCTATGAACTTCAAGTTTGCTCGTCCTGTTTGGCTTCTATGTCATAGAGGATTGCTATATGATCTTTAGGTGCTAGTGCTGTTATATCATATAGGACTGCTCTATGATCTTCAGTTGCTTTCTCTGCTACATATTAAAAGTCATTTAAGTCTTGGTAGCATTTGAACATCTTCAGCTCAATTTTACGATTGCTTGAACGTTGTACTTCTGCGCTTGCTTTGCCACTCTACGACCTTGCCTATGATGTAGGTCGTAGTGCAATCGTAGAGTGAAAGTTTGAACTACTCTACGATCTCTATTAGGATTGGATGTTTTAAATGTACTCAGAGATCTTCGTTCATATTGTTTGATAGCTCTATGACAGCCTTCTTGATAATCCTCATGAGGATTGTTGTCTTGACTCTGAATGCTCATGTAGAGGTTGCTCTTTAAATCTGCTTGGTTCGTAGACTGTCTTATGGAAATCACATAATGACTGACTCTACGAACCCGATAGTTAGCTTTATGATGCCGAGACAGCTCTACGAACTGTCGAGAGGACTTTTTGATCTATCGAGCCTTATTCTGCGTATGCCAGGCAGATTCTATGAACTTTCCGGAAGACTCTACGATCTTTCTCTGAGTGTTCACATGAGACTTCTTTCTAAATGGCTCTTTACTTCCTCAATCAGTCTTGTTGATGAAGTGTGTGCCTGGATCTTTAGTTTGCTTGCAGACCATTCAGGGAATTCATTCTGATAATCTTAGGTAAACTGCTCTAAGATTCTACCTTTAGAAATGTAAACGCATGAATAATTATGTTGATGACTTACAGACACTACGATCCCGAGTGTAGTCTACGATCTTTGTTTTGACTTTCTTGCCAGATTTCTTGTTCTTTGATGTTGTTCTTTTTATCGTTCAGGCCGATCTATTTACAACTTAAGATCAACCTAACAAGTTTGATCTTTCTATTCATAGTTCTTGTACATTGTGATCTTTTGAAGGACTTTACAAAGCTACTCATTCATATTGGATCAACCTAACAATCTTGATCTTTCCAAACTAAGTCCTTTGAACATAATGTCTAACATCTATTAAGGACTTTACAGCTTTCATTAATGCAAACATATTTGCATATTGATTCATTTATCTTTCAATTAAGCACATAATCAAATCTTATAAAAGAGGAATAACATTCTCATGCTTATTCCAAACACATAACTCAATAATCTCATAATATATAAATTCACCTTAGCTTCTTCTTTAAAATTCATAATTAATTCAAATTTATTGAATTAATTAGATTTACATCTTTCTATCACATAATCCTACATACAAACATAAGTGCACACAATAAAGTTTCAAATAATTTCTTATTTTATTAATATAATATTCTTTATGATTTTCTGGTCATTACAGTACATAACATTCTTAACTTTAAACTTTTATCAATTTAACACATTACTATTTCAGAATAATATTTATAAAGAAAAAACTTAAATTTTAATCAATAAAAGTTGAGGTCTTACAATATTAGACATATATATGTTTATTTGAAATCATATCTTGACCCAAAAGATTAATTTATTAGGTCTATGGTCCGTTAGAACATATATGTCCTCAATCTTTCTCCTTGTATTCCGATGTTAGATTTACTATTACATGATATCTCAACAATCTTTCCCTTAACGCGTGATCTCTTTTTTCCTTGTGTTTCGATAGTTGCCCTCATTTTTTTTAAAGTCCTACTTTTTAGGAGTACAATTTAATTTTATAATCTTGTACATCATGTCAAGAAATAATTAAATCTCACTAGAATAGTAAAAAAACAAACTCACAAATAAGTGTCACATAAAGAGAAAACACATTTCACATTAAAGAAAAAATAAATTTACCTAAATGAGAATCGAACATGAAAACTTATAGGTTCGATTTAGAATTATTTGACTTCATTTGTTTATCGTTTAACTTATTTCTACGTACCTTTGCAGTTTTCTTGTAGACAGGGTATAAGTTTTCGTGTGTCTAAAAACCACATATATGTAATGTTTAAACAAAAATATAAAATATTAAGGTCGTCTACAAAGATGGCCTAAACTGTTAAGCTGCATTAAGCACTAAATATATTGTACTGAGTAATGATCTATAAATATTAGTGACCGTCAAATTGCTGTCACAATGCTGTTCAAGTAATTTTCATTCACGGTAGATAATCTTGTTAAAAAAAATGAGAGGGTTAATATCGGAGGTTGAAAATGACAAATTGCTCTAGCATTTATTCGTCGGCCAAAAACAACAAAACTAGATATTGACAACTAAATAATGAATGAAAATATTATTTTCACAAGTCTCTCTCTAACCGGTTGACAATAGGGAACCACGAATTCAGATTTCATGAAATTATTTTCACCTTAACATATATAAGTTAATCGAAACTTATAGAAGTATTTATCATGCCAAAAGTTGCATATGTATTTTTGTCGTCGAGCATCCTTTTAAGGTCCACCTGAATGCAACTCTTATTATTGTAATTGTAATATTTTTTTTGCGAAATTACATATGATAAATTGCAATAATATGCTCGTCAATAAAATAAATATATAAAACACAAATTTAAACACTAAATAATTATAAATTTAATGTAATATATACGTTATTTATAAGTCAATTTCTGGTGAGAGGAGAGATAAAAGCAAGGTTTTTAGATCTAGACTGGTCATTGAATTGAAAAATGTACCGAATGGATGAATCACTGGTTTAACAAGTGGTCCAACCGTTATTTACCCAATAACATTATTAGTATATAATAAATAATAAATATATTAGTTATTATTATATATTATATATAATATTTAGTAAATATGTAAAATTAATCAATTTATCTACAAATATATATATATATATATATATATATATATATATATATACATACACAATACTTAATTTATACAATTCAAATAACTACTAAATCTATATAAAAATCAGATCAGATATACAACCATCCAAATGACTCAAACCGACCATCTCTACTCCATTAGTACTGGTATACAATCGTATATCTAGACATAATCCCTTTTAATTAGATGTGTTCTTAATTAGCCAGAAATTTCAATGGATTTGACCTCAGGCTTCTTTATCTCCTCCTTGGAAATAGTGACACAGCCAATACACCAAAAAATTATTAGATGTTCCTGGACACTTATCATGTGGTACCCCTACACCACTCAGGTAATGTCATGTGAGCACTTAAAGTGAAATGACCCACTTTAAGTGCTCATATGGCACCACATGAGTGGTGAGAGACACCGCGTGGCAAGTGTCCCAGAATTACTGAATAATTACTCCAATACACTATCTTTCATATCAACTTTCACTTGATCCACCTTGGCCTTTTTCGACAACTTGAACCGGCGGAGGAACTTATTGCTGCTGCTCTCCATCCAGTGCCACATGTTGTTCTTCTCTTTCTTCTTTTTGCTCCTCTCCCCACTAATATGAAGAACCCTTTCTACTTCCACCTCTGCCTTCATTTCTTCTTTCTTCAGCCTCGGTAGGTCAGCCTTGAACACGTGAGCCTCCGGCATCTCCTTCTAGTCAATTCGTGTGTTCGTAAACGCCGTTATCTCCTTCGCAAATCCCTAATTTTTTTTATCTATAAATCTTGTACCGGTCAAACTCGTGAACCAATTATCGATTTATTGGGTCAATAGGTTGAATCACCAATTCACTGGGTTTGAGCAATTTTTGACCAAAACTGGTTAAATGGTCAAATCTGGATCAGAGTGCAAATTAATTTTAATTTTAATCGGTATAACCGTCGGTCCGTTTCAACTTTTAAAATCTTGATAAAATGTACATGTGGAGAGTAATAAATTCCATAATGTTTGATTTGCGTCCTCATGATTCAGTTAGATAGGAGCCGTGAGCGGGGGGCCATTATGGGAAAATGAAATTACGAAAATGTGGCTAGAGGGTAAGGGAAACAAAATAGGGAGTTGTCTGTATTTCAAGTGGCAGAAATTTGTTTCACTACTTTGCGCAGTGTTCGCACGAGGGGAGTAGTAGTATTTACCCATCTATCTCATTATCAATCACATTATTTGCGTCAAATCCACTTTGTTGTTATCCCCTCTTTTTTTGCTTTATAAATTCCAAAAAAGGGACGGAATATTGGATCGAAAATCACGATTGGTTCAACTCTTTTTTATTTTTTTATTTTGATTCTTAAAATTTTTGTAATATTTATTTTAACTCAAATATTTATAAAATTTAATGATGAAGTATAATTTAAATATATATAAATAATTAGAGAGTCAAAAAAAAATTAAATCAATCATCACTTTCAATCCAATATTTCGGTCTCCTTACAAGGACTCTTACAAATTTTATGAATGTAAATAAATAAATAGGGTACCAAACTTCATCACTCTCTCGACTCTGCATGTCCATGTCAAAATTTGCCGCTCAAAACTGACTTTACTATTTATGTCAATATATGCTCGGACCCATTACATAGTACATACCGAAACTTGGCCCCAAGCCGTCAAATCCATCAGTTTCCTTTCTTGATTCAAATCTTGGTTTCTTTTCCTTGGTCACTTGGATGTCATGTGCCATTTTTAACTTTGTAAACCCTCATGAAACAGACCCCTCAACATTTTACTTATTCAAGCAGTAAACTATTGACCCAAACTTATCTCCAGATAAGATTTTCCATGCATGCATAACTACACCCTCCATTATTATTATTACACATATAAGATATTTAGATGCGTATATAAAAATTTAAACTATTATTATTAATATATTTAATCATAATTTTTTAAATAAATATGTAGTCTACTAAGATAATTTAATTTTTTTTATTAAAATGACGCATCGTATTTTATTATATTATAAATTAATTTAAATTTGAGATTTTATCGAAATTATTATGTATTTAATTTCTCCCCAGGACAAAGCAATTTTTAAACATTTAAATCTGTCTTTGCTACGGAGGAGGACATAATGTGACAGTGAGAGGTCTGCTGAAATGTCACAAATCAGCATACTTTTTAGAATTGCAATGGTTTTCAATATTATGACTTGTGTGCATCCTGATTATCTGTCCATACATATATACTTGGATTTATATCATTATTCATTTGAACAAATTAACCAAACATCCTTAGTACGTTTAAAGGTGAGAGAAACGGACTACCTAAAAATATGTCATAACCCAAAATCATTTTCACTTATAAAAATAATATTTTTTTATGTTTAAAGTTCAAGTAAATATCAAATTTAAATATCAATGTAGATGCAGGGAAATAGTCAAGTCTGTTACTTCCCTAAAATTAAAATTTTATTTTAAAATTTTTAAATTAATATATAAAATATTATAATTTAAAATTAATATAAATGCATTTGAATTTTGAAAGTAATAATATGATAAGTAGTAGTATTTTTTAGCTCATAATTAATAGTTATATATAGTTTTTTGTACTCGTTTCTATTTTGAATTTTAAAATTTGATAATTAATTTTAACAATTCAAAATATATCTTTAATTTTAAAACAAAAATAATTTATCAAGCAATGATAAGTATGACGAAATATTCAAAGACTCTGCAAATAAAAGTGATGTTCCATTTATGCATTCCAACGGAACTAGCTCATATGAACGTATTTAAAATTTTATTTTTAAAAAAAAAATTAGGTTAAGGCGTTCTTAGGTAATCTTATTTTTATAATTAAGGTCGAAATCTAAAATGAGAATCTCGTTTAAAACGCAAGAATTAATTAAAATATTTTTGTCATAATCTGCGGGCTTGAGCGGGTATGAAATATGCCGGCAATATTTGATATAATTGACATGCAGGTACGGAAATATGGGGTGATTTATTTAATTTAGTTCATCCAAAAAGAAAACAAGATGATTTTCAATGACATAGAAACAAAATATACAACTAACGCTCTGTTGATCAGGAGAAATGCGCTCACCATATACATTGCTTCAAAGAAAATTATTGCTTCAAATTGATCAAAGTCTCTGCCTTACTAGTCATATCCCTTGTCTTTTCTCATGCCATTTGATCATATGCATGCATATGGCTGCCAAATGGGAAAAAATAAATATATATTCCTATTTATGGGTGTACGTAATACATATGATGAATTGAAAGATAAAATTTATTGACCCAATTCTCGTACCCAAAAAGAGAAAAAGGCCCGTGACTAAATTTCATATTAAAAAAAAAATCACATTGGAATCCAATTTTTTTCTTGAAAAAAACTAAATAACTTGTGTTTTTTAAATGAAATATTTTTTCCGTTTTATATTATTTGATTATTATTGATTTTTTAAACTCAATTTAAGATATTTTTAAACTCAAATTTGATGTTGATTCTTTTAATTTTAACTAATATAATGATGAATATTTTAAATTATCTAAAAATTATTACTCATTATAAGTTTTATTATTTCATAATTTTTAATGAATTATCTCGATTTTGAATTTAAAAATATTTAAAATTGATTTTCAAAAATTAATAATTATTATATTATCTAAAACAGAGGGAGTATGACTTATTAAATTGACTGCAATAAGTTATTTTTTGAAGAAATAAACTTATGCGTGAATTGAGTAGTATATAGTTCCTCATATTTTCATTGTCAAAAAATAACCTACAAGGTAAAAAATATACCTAGAAAAAACAAATGGCGCCCGTGTCATGTCGATCTTATTGCAGCCTTGACAAAGTATTAGAGTCGTAGACATCCATATCTTTCAATTTTGAAATTTTATTCATATAAAAGACAATATGAAATATAATTCCCACAGAACTTTCTAGAAAATCTATTTATTATGATTAAATAAATGTGACGTATACATAAACACAACACAGCTGAAGAAACTTGGGATACATAATGGCACCCCTTTGTAAAGCTGAGGGGCCAATATTGTAGCCATTCTCTTGCTATTAAAGTTGGAGGAAGTCCATATCCCAAAAAAAGTAGGGAAGAAGAAAACATGAAGGAAGAGGGTAACAACAATTGATATGTTTACAAAATCTCTAGATAGTCGATCAATAAAAAGTCTACCAAGAGCAATAATTGTTCCACCTCAAATTTAAAGTAGTTGTAATATAATTGCAGGATATGTGTAAAACAATGTACTTTTATATAATCGATCAAAGGTAGTTATAATTGCAAGGTATGTGTAAAACAATATATTTTCATATAATCAATCGAAGTTTACAATATGTTTATGAATTTAATGTGACAAATGGTTGAATTAATTCCATATCAAAAAAGAAGAAAAAAAACAGATATCATGATCATTCTAAACCATGATAGTTCCACATATATATATATATATATATATATATATATATATATATATATATATAGTTTACTCATATTAGTGATCTCTATATACTAGTTACCAAGTATTTGTAAACCATATGTAAACAGCATTAGCACGTCTATCAACAATTTACAAAGGAGAAAACAGTTAAGAAGTAAATCACATGCAAAAGACATAACCCTCAACGCGACTTAGGTGACGTCTCACTAATAACTGCTAAATACTGTAGCAACAATAGTTAATATCATCCCAGGAATATTTAGAAACATATTACAATATTAAATCCTATATTATTACATGTATGGCCTCATAAAAACCTACTGGTGAAGTGGTGGTGGCCTTCTGGCCAGAACAAGTTGACAAACTTCTTCTCTAATTGCCTATTCATTTTTAACTATTAATTGTTTTGTCTCAAATATACAATCAATGAAATACTGATAACTATAATCACCATAGGTACAAGCAATTTCACTATAAAAATGATACTGATTAATTCTTTCTTTATGATAATCTAATATCTGATTTCAAATAACATAATGATTAATAGACATAAAATATAAAACATGAAAGTGATACTCACAATACTCGTAGCTTTATTATATTCAAAATATCTTACAAGAGAGTTTACAAGAGAGAGGGAGAATAACTGAAAATATGAAACTTAGTATGCCTCAACAAAGGGTGAGAAGCTCCCTTAAATAGGAAAATAAAGGATAAGAGAGGGACATGTGGCATGTCCTGAAAGGTGGAGTCATTCGTTCTTTCCCTCAATTATGTTTTCTTGGTAAGTGGAGTTACTGTTGCTTGTTTTATATAAAGTAGATGCATGCTTGTCTATATTTAATAAAGTTGGTGCTAACAGGTTTTGTTGTTGGTGCCAACATAAGTAGTGGTCTTGGTAAGAGTGCTGGTGCCGACATTATCTGGTAGGAACTTTAAACTTTCCCTTTTTCTTTTTTGTCTTGTTCTATTTTTTCAGAAATCATATAGGTGAGAGAATCCCAAAAGTCTCCAATGGTAGGTTCCTCAGTAATTATGGGTTCTTCTTCTAGTTATTGGCTTTCACCTGCAAGAACGCTGACTGCATTGTCGTCCTGTTCTGAGCTGGCATGGCTACTTACAGATTTCATGAACTTATCATCCTGGACTAAAGATTGGAGGAATTGGTCCTTCATAAAGTCCATGGCTTTAACAACCAATTCTGTTTCAGTTAATTCAAGATATTTTGTTTTAATTATGTTTGGACTTTAATAAAGGGATAAGCAGGTGGAGATGGAAGAATCTTCGAGATGGAATCAAAACAAGCTTTAGTATGGGTATTAATGGTTTTAACTAATTCTAGTATGATGGGATTCATTCCTTTATCCCACCATTTGGTGAAGAAGACTCTTTTCAGTCTTGAAATTTTGTTTTGGTAATCACACTAAAGACCCCATTTCCATATCCAAGGAATATTGAAACGGATAATAAAATAAATTACTGATTTAGACATAGAAATGTCTTTGTTGACTGGTAGATGTGAATAGGCAACCTGCCATTCTTTGAATGCTGTTTGGATTATTTCTGGAATAGTTTCTACTGTTATCCCAAATTTATCCCACCAAACGAGGAACCAATTTGGTAGCTCATTGATAAGAACATTAAGACAAATACGGATGAACCAAGAATGAATACGGATGGGATTCTGGTAATAGAAAATATAGGTAACGGAATCGATGTAATCCCAATAACTATATTTAGTTTCCCTGTTTAGATTTTCAAAGGTTCTGGTAGTATGAGGATGAATGCCCCAGTTAAAAATTGGCATAATATTTTTGATGGTGACTTTATTGTAAGTAATAGGACTGGTAACTCTAGACGGATCATGGAGAGTATGTTTAATCTCCATGGATGTTATTTCAATAACAATTCCTTCATAAACATAACGATACTGGTCAAAATGGGGAGGAAATTGTTGAGTTGTAAGATATCGCCTCTTAATTTCTCATGGATCAAACATCCATTTTTCATCATTTTGCTCAATGAAGAGAATTGTTTCTTCACAGTTGTTGTTAAAAATATATTTTTTCGAAGTTAACAAAACATATTTTGTTGTTTGGCTAGGAGAAGTCTCAGGAGTACTATTCTGAGTATTTAAACTCAAAAATTATGTATAATACCGATTTTTGCCTCGGCATCTGCTATTCATTAACCCTACAAGTATTCTCGTGTTAGAAAATATGGTAGAGAATTCAGTTCTTCTTTGATATATTCAATATCAAAATCAAATACGGATAATATACTTTGCTAAGTAGCAAAAATTTGTTTGGATGCAAGATTTTGAACATCCTTCATGAATATCTGTTTAGCAGCAGAGCAATCAGCCCTAATTATGAAATACTGCTTTAAAAGATCATCTTGAAATTTTAGAACACATTTAACAATTGACAAACATTCCTGTTTGATAGTTGAATAATTTAAAGCTGGACCTTTCCATGTTCCTGAATAAAAACGAATAAGTTCTTCTTTTTTACTGTTAGGATTAAACTATTTAAGAATTCCACCATATCTTTGATTGGAAGCATCCGTTTCAACATATTTTTTTCAAGTAGGATTTGGTAGAGCCAAGCAAGGCATTTGTTTAACTTTTTCCTTAATCTTTGGTACTGCTACAGTATGTTGTTTACTCCATGGTAAATGATTCTTTTTTAATCTGTCATATAAGATAGAAGTATCTTGTGATATTTGCGGATAGAATTCTCTGATGTAATTAAGACTTTCCAAAAAGCATTGTAATTGAGTTTTGTCTTTAATTTCATTAGAAAATTTACAGGCAAATTCAATACTTCTGTTTATAGGAATTATAGTTCCATTATGGATATTATATCTAAGAAATATGACAGTTGTTTCGAAAAGTTTCATCTTTGAAGCAGAAATAACTAGTCCGTTTTTAATGATAACATTTTTGAAAATGTTTAAATGTTTAATATGTTGATCAATAGAAGATGAAAAGATTAAGACATCATCAACATAACAGATAATAAATTCTATAAAAGGATTAAAAATATCATTCATGATATGCTGGAATTCGGATGAATCATTTTTAACTCCAAAAGGTAAAACATTCCATTCATAATGTCCAAAAGATACAGTAAATGTTGTTTTATATCTATCTTTCTCATTAATTTGTATTTGCCAAAATTTTGATTTTAAATCAAATTTAGATAAGATAGTAGAATCATGTAAACGATCTAAAAGATCTTTTTTATTTAGAATCGGATATCGAATCCATTTTAAAGTTTTATTTAATGGTTTATAATTAATTATTAACATTAGTGTTCCTCTTTCAATTTCTGCATTTTTGTTAACATAGAAAGCAGTACAGCTCCAAGGAGAATGACTTGGTCTAATTAATTTTTTCTGTAAAAGTGACTCAATTTCTATTTTGCATAATTGCAATAATTCTTTTTTCATTTGACTGGGACGTGATTTAGTAGGAATATTTTTCTCATTAAATTTAGCAATATATGGGAGAGAAATAATATGTTTTTTTCTGTTCCAGAATGCATTTGGAAGATCACTACAAATTTTTGTTTGAAGATTTTGAAAAATATTTTTAATTTTTATTTGTAGTGAAGGATTTTGAAGTCTCTATTCTAAAGTAAGGAAATGTATTTCTTTTAGAATAAAATTTATTTATTTTTCTTTATAACAAATCATATTTTTAACATGATTAATTTCTTTGGTATAAGGTTCTGTTATAAATTCAAATATTATTTTTCTGTTATTAAGAGTTGTATAAATTTTCATAGTATCAATTTTAGTGATTGGCATAAATAAGCATAAGAAAAGAGTTCTTAAAATGATACTTTGAGACATGTTTTTAACTAAAACAAATCATGTAGGTAAACATAATCCTTGTTTATATATAAAGACTTCTGGTATTTTATACTTAAATCTCATAGAATTTCCGCTAGCGCTAGTCAAAGATTGAGTGGTTTTTTGGAGGTACTTAATAGGGAATAAGCCTTCTTGAATGTAGTTAATGTCAACACCACTATCGACAAGAGCAATAGCATCTTAAAGTATAAAATTGGGTTTTATAACAAAAGAATTTCTAATATACCATTTTTGGTATGTTACCTAATTCATTAATAATAGATATTGGCTAGAAGGTTCAGGTTGAGTTTTCGGTAGATTTATTTTTTTCTTCTTTACTAGCTATTTGTTGTTTTATTTCTGCTATATCTTTAAAGATAATTAGATTAGCAGTTTGTAATTGTTTTATTTCAGTTTTTAAAATATTAATTTTCATTTTCAAATATTGAATAGTTACAGATTTTTCTTTTACTGTAGTATCTTGTAATCTTTTTATTACTTCTCTCATATTATATTGTTCAGTATTAATGTTTTCCTCTTTAGCTTGTTCTTTATAACAAATTTCAAGAAGTTTGAGTTTTATTTCTGGATCTTTGATTTGATCTATAATTTCTAATATAGATTTCTGATTATCTGTTAAAACATTTATACTGGATTGACCAAGGTTAAGACCATTCATTTCAACAATGGCTTTCCAATAATTAGCTTATGTAGAAGAGTTGCATTTTTGGTATAAATCATTACTTGAACTTGTTTCAGAATTTGAGGAATAGATTTATGCAATTTCATCTTCACCAGAGCTTGAATCAGTTTCACTATCGGATAAACAATTTAAGATTTTTTGCTGTATTTCTTCATTAAGAGATATTTCATTAAGTTTCTGTTTAAGTTTAAATTTGCATTTATTAGCATAATGACCTGTTTGCCCGTATTTATAACACTTTACTTTCGTTTTATCTTTCTTAGGATAAGATCTTTTTCTGGTAATTTTCTTTGTAGGTTTTTCTTGTTTATAATTTTTTCTCTTCCTGTAAGATTTTAAGGATCTATGATAACTGTTCTTTTGGGGTCTAGTTTTCTTAGGATATTGAATTTTAATGTCATAAGCAAATTGATCACAAAATTCTCCTAATTCATATCTTTTAGTTAAGTTCTAGTTTTTCATTAAATGTTGAAGCTGTATATCATTACAAAGAGATAACCCTTCTTCAATAATTATAGTAATGAGATGACCATAAGAATATTGTTGGTAAGGAATATGTGTTTGATTATTTTGGTCTATTAATTTCTTACGGATGTTCACTATTAGCGTCAGGTCTTTGCATAACCTTCATTAAGAAAACATCTTTGTACCACCTAAAATGTGTTAAAGATGGACATCTAAGGTTTTGTAGCATTTCACGAGTTCTATCAATATTTAAAAATCCTAGTCCTACAAAATGGTGTAAAATATTATATACTAAGATATAACAAGAATCTTCCTTTCTGGTTTCGATTTTGGTAATGGGATTAACCTCAATCTTTACGGCTTCACAAATTTCTCGTCTTTGGTTATCTGTGAGAACATTATCCCACCAACTTTTAAGCAGGCCAGTAAATCCATTAACTATAAACTTACAGATTTGATGATCTGTATTTTCATTTTTGTTTACAAATTGTTGCATACATCAATATACAGTGTATTGTTTCATAGACCTGGTAATCAGTCTTTCCGTCTATATTACATTCGTAAATAGTTTTTCCATGATAGGATTTCTGGGAATGAGGAAAAGTCTTCTTCATAAAGAAGATCCTGAGGTGTAGGTCTAGGATAGTAATACCTACTAGGTCCTGAAAAGGTTATACGTTGCATAGGTTTGTGGCTATAAACTGTTTTGTTTACAGAGTGAATATCTTGAAAATTATTCTGTATTTCAAAAATTTGTTCCATAGAGAACTCTTCATCACTTTCAGAATCACCTGTATTAGGGGATAAAAGTTGATCTGAGATGCCTGGTTTAGATATAACATTTATTTGAGATGATGATGGATTTAATTTTAAATCTTTCATTCTGTTTAAAAGATTATTCATAAAATTATCATTATCTGTTGGTGGTTTCATTTTAAAATGACTAACTTCAAGAGGAGGCTTTTTATTAACTGGTTGAAATTCAATTGGCTTAAGATTTACCTGATAATTATCACTTATATTACCAATTTGATCTTCAATTCTAGTTAATTGTTTGCCTACAGTTTGGAGGAAAAGATTTGTATAATTATTATGTTTACTTAATTGTAAAACGTCTTTTATTTTTACAAATTCTTGTTGACTGTTTTTCTCTGTTATTTCAACTAATGGACTAATAACCAAAGATTTTGTATTATTTGAATTGTCAGGAACTAATTCTAATGACAAAGGGGGAGGATGAATTGATTGAATAATTTTGCCATCAGTAGTTACCCAATCTTTTTGGATTCCTGTTAGAACATTTATTTGTTCTTCTGTATGAATTTTTATTTTTGAAATAAAATCAGTGTACCATAAAGGGAAAGATATAATACACTGATTTTCTTTAAGATAATTATAATATTGGTCTTTAAAATCTTTTAATTGTTTTTTATTATGGGTTTTGAAATATCATTCCCTAAATTTCTAATATTTATTTTACATAAGATCCTGGTTTAATTGCTTACAAATTTCACTTTGTGGTGTAAAATCCATTAAACTTCAAATTGCATGTCACTAGCAGTTGGACTGTTAGGTCTTCTGTTAGTTGTATAAATACCATGGGATATTTGATTTTCTGAAATATGTATACCTTTTATTTTATCTTCAAGGTTAATTTCTTTATTAGAATCATTTTTAGATGTTCTAGAGGACTGACCTTCATAGATAGATTCCATTGATTTTGTTGTAGATTGCCTAGATAATTCCGAAAAATTTATATAATAGTTATTTTTGTCGTTCAAAAGTTAAGACACTAACTCACACACACCATATATATATATAGTCTCCTTATCTCAATCTTTTATATCTCAATTCAAAAATTGTATGCCATCCTTTCAGTCCCACAGCCCTCCGACAACACCATATCACCCCCAAACCACTCCATCAATATTCTTGTCTCTACATATGAGAGTAGAAACCCTTTATATGTATGGCACATGCTACTTACCTAACTAAAAAAATAAACAAATATAAATGAATCTTTTGGCATAGGCCTAGCTTTTGTCCACCTTGTAACCAACAACCGGCACAAACAAACAAAATACACTCCCTTCATTTGAACATTCTTCTACTATACTGATCACTTCTGAGCTGAAATAGCCAGTAGGGCTTTAATTTTGAGTTCCATGATTTGCTCAATTTACATTTTGTATATATATATAAAGTAATATATTTTTCTCCTAAGTAATAGGCATGACATATTCCTCAAAGGAGGAACTCTATTTCCTACACACATGCATGACTCTGTACGTGGCATCTATTCATATTTTTCTACCATGTTATATAGGATATGTACTATGCCATTATCATCTACCCCCTCTCTAGGGTTGACATTCCGGGAACCATTGATAATGTACATGACGAAAACATACGCATGGTATATTCTTTAAAATAAGAATACATGCAAACATACCCTAATGCCCTACTTCAGAATAAGAATACATGCAAACAACTTGTGTTTAATTATTTTTGAGAAACCTAGCTAGCTAGAGATGGCATGTATGATGGGTCCAACTTGGCTCTCTCCATTTCAATTTTAGGAGATCATAGACATTTGAGACTAGCTAAGGTCTATCACTGTTAGTTAGAACCCCTACATAATTGATTATAAGGATTTTCAAGTTGATGAAGTAAACAAAATCCTATTTCAAATGGGGAAAAAAAGAATAGGAAGAAGAAAGGCGCCAAATATTGGTCTACTTAGTTGTTTCATTTTCATTTTTATATATATATAATGGGCAAATAAAACACTAATTAAAACTCGAAATCAAGTACATCAATGACGAATTCATAAGATTTGGATAAGATAAAAATTACAAACCATCAATTCTTATAAAAGTCAGAGACATAATATGAAGCAACAAATATAGTTTTCAAGAATTATATATTATTTGTATTTATCTGATAAGAACTGTCATCACTAATTATTTTACAGTCACATATATCAAGCATTACAATGTATAGCTTCGTCATGAATAAATCATCATCGACAATTTTGTCAGCCAAAACAAACAAAGATCATTTAGCAAACTAAGAAAGGAAAAGATTATTGAGCAATTAGCAAACTTTTTCTATTGTAAATTAAGCTCCACAATTCACATTAACCAGGTGTAGGTGTGGATCTACTCACATGACGAGGTGAGCAATTACACCGTGATTAGGAGGAAAAAAAAATTAGTAGTGATAAATATATTAGTATTTACTAACGAAAAAAATATTAAAATGTAAATATATTAAAGGAAAAGTATAAGTTTATAAAAATCGGTGACAAAATGCATCTCAAAGGGTTTGGCACAGAAATTCATATCAGACTCTACTTTTTAATGGTAGAGATGAATATAGTGTTTGATTTTTGTGTAGATAGTAGTAACCTGTATTAAAATTGCCATGATTTTAAGATTTTTTTTTTTTTTTGATCTATCATCAATTTTTACCTCCTTGTTTATAAGTTGATGTTTACTAGCGATAAATCCTTGCTTACATTGGAAGGGCCAAAAAAAAAAAAGAAATCTAGTATAATTATCTAAAACTTGGTTACTACATTTTTTTGATACATATAATATTTGCTCTAACAAGCAAAAGAGGCCCAACAAGCCAATCAAACTTTTTCACCATTTTCGACAAAAACAATTTCAATCTGTTGGACTTGAAATAAAAGCATAACCAACCCATTATCTGTTTCATTTATCCTTCTTTGTGAAACAAATGTACTATTTATGGGGCCTATGGGCCTTATCTAGGGTGGTCCATAACGGCACAATTCTAGTTTGCTTCAAGACTTTATACCAATTTATGGGCCTTCTACAATAGATAATCTTATTCGTATTTTAAAGTCGGATATCAATACAATTTTTTTTATTACAAGGAAAGAAAGTAATTAAAAATTAGAACGTATAGCGGGCCCACTAGTAGGACCATGCTGAAATTCTTATTTTGGGTAACTTTTGGATTCGAATGAATGGTGGAAATGGTTAATGTTTTAAAGCCCAAATAAACTTTAAACTCCTAATTTAATATGTTTAAACTATATATGAAATACATTTGATCGTTGAATATTATTACTGGGTACTTCTTTCATTAATTCAGTAAGTTTATAGTACATATATAATTGTTGTTCAAGTTCATTGGTTGATACTTATCACTTAATATATGTGAAAATAAGTAGTTGATTTTTACAAGTATTGAGTTAATTGGCGATATATGTTTGTAAATGTAATAAAAACTCTATTTTATGTGAATGTTATCGTCGAATTCTACTAAAAATATAGCAAGTAAT
The DNA here is from genome assembly GCA_947179155.2 of Hedera helix. Lineage (NCBI taxonomy): Eukaryota > Viridiplantae > Streptophyta > Magnoliopsida > Apiales > Araliaceae > Hedera > Hedera helix. Next base: position 7,769,411 of record OX359271.1, read on the forward strand.
GTAAGAATTTTACTTTAATCTTCTCTAACAATTTAAATATGAGATGATACAATTATAAATATTATTATGATACAATTATCTAATTTTAAATTAACTTTAAATTAGGATGCTATAATATTTTTAATGCATAATGTACCATGGATAATTATATCATGTGCATTAGAAATGATATATTACTCTGACAAAAATATTTTTGCTCTCGCATTATTAACGGTACTAAATCATTAATTACAACTTATACTTTCAACAGATAGATTAAAAAAGAGAATTGATATTTTCACAACTTAATTTGATATTTTCACAAGTGGATCCCATTTGATCTTATAAAAATATCAATTTTATATAATAAAAAAAAATATACTATGAATAGTAGTAGTTCGATGAATATTAATAACAAAGATATCCGTGGTTTTGTTACCAAAAATTATTAGAAAAATTAGGGTGTGAATATCATTTTACAAATAGTAATTATTGTATGTGGGTACAAAATTCAAACATATTTACTCTATAGTAGGTAAACCGCATTTTACGTATAAGGAATGACGTTTGGGCCCTGTGGTCGTACTTGTTGACCCAAAAGCTGTGTCTTTTTAAATTTCAAAGATTCGAATTCATATGCCCGTGAAGGTCCGGCCCGTACCTTACCTGATTCGATCCCATTGATGTTTTGTCAACCTTTGACGTATGAAGATCTCCGTAAATATACGCACAATTGATTCTATACATAAGAGTAATATTATGGATATAAATTTTATATAAAAAAATATGTATATATAATATAAAAAAATAAGATAAAATAAGAGAAGGGACTTAAAATATATGAGTTCTATTTTTTGTACATAATTTTTTGTGTATGATTTGTGCACGTAGTATTATTTTATACGCAGTCACTCTTGAATTTATTTTTTGATGAGATAACCATTTATGAGATATAGTTAATTAAAATTTTGATAACACGTCATTTTAAATAATTTTAAAAATAAAAAATTTGACACCTTAACGTTCCCTTTTATTTCTACTAATCTACACGTGTGATACAAATTAGTATATTTTAATATTATATAACTATAATAAGAAAATAAAATTTATATATAATTATAGAAAGGTTAAATTACACGTGTGTCTCTTCAAGTTATCAATTAATTTCAAACTAGTCTCTAAATTGATAAAGTAAACACTTTCATCCTCATATATAATTGACAATTATATTCAATTCTGTTGTGAGCTGATTTTTCTCGATTTTTAAGTTATGTGCTAGTCACATACATTTTAATGAGAATATAAAATAAGTAGAATTATGAATTTTTTTTAAATTAATAATATTATTATAATTTAAAACGAGTTGAGTATAATATATTTGTGATTTTGTTTCGAAAAATTCAAAGTTAAATGATTGATGATAGTTGTAGAATACATGATCAAGTCATTCGTCTTTTTCACTGATTTTCCATATCCGATCTGTTAAAATCATATGACGTCAATTAGGTTACGGAATCAGAAACCCTAGCCATGCAATGAATGACGAATAAAAAATGAAGGGGTACGTGATATTTTGTTACTCTTTGAAAGAAACGAACAAAACCAACCTCAAATGAGTTGGTCGCGCGCGGACTCTAACTTGCAAGAATGGAAAAACAAAAGTTTCAGGCATGTACTTAGAGAGTTAATTTAAAGAAGAATATAACCAATTTCCTCCCAAACTTTCAACCTTTCTCCCTCCCCTTGGCTTACTAAGATTTGATCATAACATATTTAAAAACTCCAACTATTTCAAAAATATTCATTATTGTCGACAAATGGCTCCTATCTATGCTCACACACAATTAAGTTAGGCAGACTTAGACATATGATTTAAGTGCAAAGATTAGAACAATAAAAAGTTTAGCTTTCACTTGTAGGAAAGTCTCTTAGCTCGTCATGTCTATCAAAGGCTTTTTTACCCTAAAAATATACTTTCTAATTATTAAAATATTTATTTTAATGTGTGTAGCACAGAGTTTAAGATGAATCAAAAATATATTAAGATATTATATTTTTATGTATATTTACATATTTTGTAATATTTAGATGTTATATTTTTTATATCACCAAAAAATTTAATAATATAATATTAAAATATAATTTTGACATGTACACAAACCAAAAAAAAAAATTAATAATTGTGGGATAGAACTAGCAAGATCATTTGCCTTGTACCAGAGATAGTGTCATGTTATATTATCTTTAATAAAAATAGAATTTTTCACAATATTTACCACTATACAAATAGACTTATGTAATTGTAAGTAAAATAAGAATTTATAAATACTGTTTATTATTTTTATTTTATTTTTCAAATAATTTAAAAGTTGTATATTATGACATTTATCAAGATACGAATGAAGTATAAATATGTGGGTAGTGTGAATAAAAATTGTGTAAGAATTCACGGGGGTGTCAGAGGCAGAGGACAGACAATACGGTATCATTCCTTTTTAAGGACACGTCGCTCCAGAAAGGAATGTGCCTTCTTTTTCTATTTTTGTGAAAAGGAAAGGGCTCCATACCCTTTCTGAGATTCTGAATGGATCACTGGCAAAAAAATTCGAGCATTTCACACTCTCTCTTTGTTTTATATTTTAGAAATTGATATTTTCATAAAAAAAAAAAATTATATAAATAATAAACAGGATTCACCTCATGTGAGTGAGATCTTGTGAAAATATCAATTCTCTTATTTTAATAGTATTCGATGGTACACGTGATATGTGATTAAATTATTTGAAATAAATTAAGAATTTTATAAATTTTAAAAGATTAAATAAAAAGATATAAAAAATTAACATAAAAAGAATAAAATAGGAATATAAAAAGAGGAAGAAAAAACTAGCACGACAGTGTTAAATCAATGACATTAACGAGTTCGAAGAGCCACTTTGTAATATCGACATAAATTAGTCCATTTGTTGCTGCATTTAGTGAGCAAAAGGTAAATATAACTTTTATTTTTTGTTATAATATTGTGCCTGTGGTAAGTTTAGACTTTTAAACGCACTAGAAAATCAAAAGGGAATTGATATTTTTATAAATTAATTTAATATTTTTACAAGATCAAGTAAGACCTACTTGTGAAAATATCATATTAACTTATGAAAATATCAATTCCAGTATGAAATTGATATTTGCATAAATTAATTTAATATTTTCGTAAGATCAAATTGAATCCACTTATAAAAATATCAATTCCCAACCTAAATAGCTACTTTTATAGAACTACAAGTCTACAACTATGAAACCTACGAGAAACTCAGGTCCGTTTGATTTTAAATCTCTTAAACGCACCACACCATACAAGCAGTCACTCATTTCTATTCTCTTCACTTTCTCTTTATATGTTCTCTCTAAACCATCCGAATGCACTTTAAAAGTCATAACGACCATCATTATAGAGTGAATTCAGTTATTATAAAATGAATTTCATAATAAATTTATTTTTAAATTAATAAAGTGCTGATAAACAAGTTGAGGAGTATACGTGTCAGCGCCTTATTAATTTAAAAATAAACTTAAAATAAAATTTACAAGAAACTTAAATCGATTTATTCTCTACGTCATCTTTTTTTAATCCATTTTATGCTTCTAGAGCTATCTCATTTCTCTCATATCTCCTCTCGCTATCATATATATTCTCTGCATTATATCTCGGCCACATCTTCTTGTCTTGTAATGCCATTTATCACGAGGACTTTGACAGTATAGATTTCTTTTCAAATTATAATAAGAAGAAATTGTGTCATATTTTTATTTTTATGATTTTTTTGAACTCTTCAAATATTTTGAACTTTGGAAAATTTCTCAATCTTTTGATATATGGCAACTTTTACATACTGTCAGTTGTAGCCAAGTATTTCGAATGGAAAATTCCACAAGGCTTCTACAAGGCTGAAGGCTCTTCTTTCCTCTCCATCTTTTGGTTTTATAACTCCCACTGATTTCCATTTATCACAATGTGAAAGAAACCTATATTTGATCTTCAACTGAAGTTTTTAACCGGAAACTCTAGTTGGGTAGCCCCAAATTTCAGTTTTTTTCTTTTTTAAGGCCCCTTTTCCTCTCTCTCTCTCTCTCTGTTTTATTTTTTCAAAAAATGGGCAGAGCAACTAGGTGGTTGAAGGGCTTGTTTGGGATAAAGAAAGAGAAAGAGCAAACAGAGATTTCAATATCCGGCGACCGAAAAGACAAGAAAGGTCGGAACTTTGGTCACTCGGGGAGAGGCTCGACTGGGTTGATTCAGAATCCGGCAACCATACCGCCCAACATAACATCTGCGGAGGCTTCATGGCTAAGATCTAGCTTTTTCAACCACTCCGAAAATGACCAAAGCAAGCATGCAATTGCGGTGGCTGCCGCCACCGCAGCAGCGGCGGATGCAGCCGTTGCCGCCGCACAAGCGGCGGCAGAAGTTGTCCGGCTCACTAGCCAGAGCAGAGGTAACATGTGCGGCGGAAGCCGTGAGAAGTGGGCGGCAATCAAGATTCAAACTTTCTTCCGGGGATACTTGGTAATTAATCACAACACTCATAATTACTTAACCATATGTACCATTAGTGTACTTTTAATTAATCAAATTGTTTAGGTTTTCAAACTTTTTTTTTTTTTTTTTTTGGGAATTTTTATACAGTCAAGAAAAGCACTGAGGGCATTGAAAGGGTTAGTGAAGCTACAAGCACTTTTTAGAGGCTTTTTGGTCCGTAAACAAGCCACTGCAACACTTTATAGCATGCAAGCTCTAATAAGAGCACAAGCCACTGTTCGTGCCCAAAAAACTTACGGGTTCATCAAGAATGACAATGACAGATTTCAATCTCTCTTTCGAGCCCGGAAATCCATTGTAAGTCTCAATTTCAATTCATGTTCTTTTTTTTTTATAAATGATTATGAATTTGAAAATGTTCATGTTCTTGGTGTTTTTTAATTTTGTTTTAGCAATTAAGCTCAAATTTGATTTTTCAGGAGAGATGTGATGGAACAAGGAGTGAGCACACAGCATCAATTCACAGCAGGAGACTCTCAACATCATTTGATAATAATGCAGTTGATGAAAGCCCCAAGATTGTGGAGATGGACACAGGGAGGCCTAAATCAAGAAACATAATAGCCAACACATGGGTGCCAGATTCCTCTGAAGACCCATGTGGCCAAACACTATCCTCCCCACTCCCATGTCGGGTTCCGACACGGATATTGATACCCAACTGCCGGAACTGCCACCACTCCGATTGGGGACTCACGGGAGATGAATGCAGGTTCTCCACAGCTCAAAGCACCCCTAGGTTTGCCAATTCCATTGGGTCTAATGCACCGGTCACTCCTGCTAAGAGTGTTTGTTTGGATGGCTTTTTCCAGCCGTGTGCGAATTCGCCGAGTTATATGGCAAACACACAGTCATTTAAGGCCAAGTTGAGGTCTCATAGTGCTCCAAAACAGAGGCCTGAGGCAGGGCCAAAGAAGAAGCTTTCACTTAATGAAATGATGGAGTCGAGAAGTAGTTTAAGTGGGATTAAAATGCAAAAGTCATGCTCTCAAGCTCAAGAAGTGATTAGTTTCAAGAATGCTGTGATGGGTAAGTTTGATAGGTCTTCAAATTTTGTTATAGCACCGCAAGAAAGAAACTGCTGCTACATGTAGTGGGAAAAATGGTGAAGAAATTAAAAATTGCCTAGTTGAAGAATGTGTAACCAAAAATGGGACTAGATGGTGATAGATGAGAGTAAAATAGTCGGTATAAATTAAGTCATAGGCTCTATGTGATTTAGGTGGCATTAATTTAGTCTTGTAGATGATCAAAAGGTGGGAGTATTTTAGTAATTGCATCAACTTTCTTAAATTTGCTAATGATGTGCATAATCATTTCATGTTCTGCTTGCTGTGGGTTAATCGTTGTCTTTATTTGATTGCTTACTTTCATACACTCTTAAATTAAGGGTGGGTCATCTCTAAAATCATATTTTTTACACTAATTCATGAGCACTCTTTGTCCGTGCACTCAAATCTGTCAAAAGTTCAGGTCTTCAGAATATGATTTTTTTTGTTATGTGAGAACAAGCTACTCTAATATCTAGGGGGACCCTCTTGTGTGGCCCCTGCAGTTGGCTGAATTTCGAATTTTATTAACATATATTTGGATTGCCCTTTTAAAATTGAAGTATTGCTTTTTAAAATAAATTTAAGCACTGGCTTTTAAAATAAAATAAATAAGTTTGGTATTGACATTTTGGGATTTGAAATAATCAGACTTGTCAAATTTTAAAAAGCAAGGGATTACCTTTAAGAATTTTAGAATACAATTGTTTATGAATTTACAAAATGCAATAAGTAATTAAATAAATCAAAATAGGCTCTATATTTCTAGTGATTTAAGATACAAAGGTCTATTGAAACATGAGAATATGTCTCGTCATTAATTATTACTTGAATAAACAACCGGGAAAATTTTTACAAATAAACAAACTTAAAAATCAAATACTTTTCACCCCCATCTTTTTCTTTTCACTCAATAGCATATACATTCAATTCCCTTTATTTAATACACATATTATTATTATTATGTAAAATATACCCGCAAGGGACTAATAATTTGATGATTATTACAGTTTGATCCATTCTGCCCCGTCAATGAAGCTAAGTGATATAAAAGGCTTAGCTTCCTCATCAGTAAGTTCTCTGGACCATGACACTCTTCCTGCAAAATTTGCTCCTGGTCCAGTGCACTTGTATTGCCCATAAAACACAGTCCTGCAATGCACATTCAAATTAACAAGAGAATAAATTATCTTATCTTCATTAGTTGATTTATCTATAAAAAGTGATTAAGGCTGCACGCGTGTGAATTATAATAATATAGCCTCGTCTAAACTCACTACCAACCAACCAACCAAACCAACCTGTAATCTGTGTAAATCTTGATTAAAAAACTCTATGCATTACACGGTCATTCTGTTAAGCTCCGAAAAGAATAGACACTGCTGGATTTGAACTAATAACCTCTTAATCAATCCACATTATAGATTAATAATGTATGACATGACAAATGAATAATAATATAAGGTGGGTAGTAGTAGTGTCACTTAGTTAAATAAAGTTCAATAAAGTGAGATTAAAAAAGGTTGTGCAGCTATAATGCACTAAGCAAAAGGTCATTGGACAAACAATATAAACACCTTAGGTTTTATGGGTTGATAGAAGGGGGCAGGCACCAGCTAGCCTACTCTAAAAGTTTTAACTTATTTAGTGGTACCCCCTGAGCTACCACTTTGAGTCTTCGAGTGGGTTAATATTTTGGCTGGTTGGCTAGGGCATGGGCGTGTGCATGCGTGTGTGATTGAGAGCAAAAGGTTCTATGCCCACCAAGAACAATGATTATTGTGTTACTTCATAAGTGATGTGTGGGACGGAATTATGATATGTATTAAAATTTATGGTGTAGTCACGAGTCTAATTAACCAATTATGACGCGTAGTAGGCCAGTTATGACGCATATTGGACTAGTAGTCATGAGTCTAATATGGTGCGTAGTAAATTATAACGCGTAGTAGGTCAGTTATGTCGCGTAGTAGACTAGTTTCAAAATAAGAAGGAAAAAAAAAAATAGAGAGAGCTTACATTTCTCTGTTAGGGTCACCCCAATTATACCAGCCTTTAGGAATGATAATGTTGTCCATATATGTGTAAGCAAAGATTACCCTAGAGAAGGGACCCCAAGCTCTCCCAAGGTACAGAGCTCCCGATCCGGTGACCTTACATTTTAGAAATGAGAAGCCAGTATCTTCTAGGAGACTGTTCCTCCCTTGTGCTGTTAGGGCACCGATAACTGGTGCTATTGCATGCACGTGACATCCCTGCGGTAGACATATACAGCAACACATACATCATCAGTATTGTAAAACTTACCAAAATCTCAACCTTTCATTGCATAGATCTAACAAGATTCCACCATATTCTATGTATAACAGTCTTAATTAAATTTGCTTATATTAGGTTTGTGTGTGGCATAATAGAACATAATTCCTTTTGCAAAAATAAATAAATAAATAAAGTTTGAATACATGTCTTAATGTCTAAACCCAATTCCTAACTCAAAAGCTTAAGCAATTAGGTTTTGGTGAATAGAATGTGCAATACTGGGTCCAACTTTAGTAGGTCATGTTATTTTCATTGAAATGGACTGCTTAGAGTGAGAACTGAGCATGAAATTTATGAATATACACATGAATCTTTTGCTAGAGTTGGGCAATAAATTCTATTAGTAGAGTGGAAAGACAGAATTCAAACCTCAAAAAGAGAGAGGCCATTGCCAAAGATGAAGTCTACTGAGCCTTCAATATAGCAATCTTTGTAATAATGCCTACCCAAATGATCATAGAGTGTGTCCTGTGCACCCAAGAATCTACAACCTACAAAAGCTGCGGTATCTGCTGATATTCTAAATGCCACTGCTTGTTTTCCAATAGCTCCGGGTGCTGGCACTGGGGTTGTGTTCTACATCAATTTACTTATAAAATGAGAACACATTTGTAAATATATATAGAGAAGTTTATCCTGCTACATACCTTAAATGTAATGTTCTTGGCAATGAAATAAGGAGAATTGACAGCAAAAGTAGCAGAAGCAAAGGTTCCAATAGGATGCCCTTTTGGTCCAAGTGTTTGAGCTGTATCTCCCCATTGCACAATTGTTTTATCTGCTCCTGCTCCTTGTATTGTTATGAATGATTTCAGTGGAGGAATATTAACCTTCTCCCTGAAAAAGAAAAAGAAAAAATCATAATTCTGAATCATCCCCAGTTCACATGCATTTTCAAAGATTAAAAACAGAGGAAAAAATATGAATAAAAAAATTCAGAAAAAGGACAATTCTTGAACAACTTGGTACATATTTCTTGGAAAAAGCACAAGCATGATTTGAAACATTTTTTATCATAAACAAACGTACAAAGCAAAAAACAAAACAAGTTTCCTATGTGACACTGACTGAAAATATATAGTACAAAAACTCGAGAATTTGAAGCAAATAAATCCAATACTTACGTGTAAACTCCTGCATGAACCTTGATCAAGACTCTCACAAGATTAATAAAAGGGAGAGAATCAATAGCTGCTTGAATGGACTTAAAGTCTCCGGTGGCCTTATTTCTATCAACAGTAATGGTGACAGAAGGGAAGAGCTTATTCTTTGCTGTAGAAAAAACAGAGTGGTTAAGTGTACCAACAAACTTGACCCACTTCATAAATTGTTTCTCCGAGTATTGGGCTTGTGTTATGTTTGCCTTTAATTGCTTCCCGCCTGAACTTTTCCTTGGTCTAATTCCATTGGTGTGGCATACTGTATGGCTCACATCAAAAAGAAGAACAACAATAATGATAATAAAGAAAATGTGTCCAAACTTAGACATGAATGTCACGGAATAAGGGGAGAGAGGAAAAAGAAGGGGAATGTTGTTGGCTTGGACTTTTTGAAATGAATTAGTTAAAGGGTAATGTAAAGATATATATATATATATATATATATATATGAGTTGGTAAGTAGTTTGGTTTAGGGGTAAAGTGGTGCTGAATTATAGAGAATAATGCCATGGACATAGTGAGAGAGAGTTCACGGGTGTTTATCTCTCTACTGACATCAATCAACATTTTAGAGAGGGAAAGGGAGAGAAATGAGATCACAGGCAAGCAATGTAGACAGGCTTCAAAAAAGAAAGCACTTTTTGGTTATAAAAACAGTTTGTTTCCTAAAATAATTTGCTTTTGTTGCTGTTGGTGCCCGTGAGTGTCTCTATTTTTTGCGTGTGTATATATATATTCGTGGGAAATAATGATATCCTACTCCTTATATCTTATATGATTATGCCTACTACAAAAGAATCTCTCTGTTTTATAGCTTCCACACCATTCCTATATAATGGAGGCATGAAATTGAATCTGTAAGGCATTCCAGCTTATCCCAGTTGTTATGAATAGCCCAAAGCAAGGCATGATGGACTGCAAGGACCTCAGCATGAAGGGGAGAAGTTTCCATAGTGGGAATTGCAATTCCAGAGAAGTGGTGAAGATTACCCCCTGCCATAATACCCATCCGATTGTCACCTTGCTTCCATCCTTGACCCAACTGCCATGTAGTTATAGATTATCATGATTAAATTATGACAATCAATCACATTAATTAAAATTATCATGGGTTTTAAGTAAAAATAATCTTTATAATTTGAAACACAAATCATTAATGACTAAACAATCGGTCTGTAAGCCACTGCTGAATTGGGTTTATTTTTTTCATTTTGCTGTAAATGTAGTTAATATCATTCATTTAATGGGGACTAATCCAACCTCATTTGAATCGATTATAATGGAATAAGTAAAAGCAAAATTGCACTTTAACAAAATACTATGACAATATGACAAAAAAGTATTGTGTTTTTTTAATTTGGATTTTTCGACCAGACATGGTTCTCTTGGAACCCACCTGACCACAAACTCATAGGTGGAAGAACAAGATAAAAAAATAAAAAAATAAAAAAACAAAAAAATAAAAAAAATAACCTCAATCATAATATGGAAATGAAATCATAAATTTCACAATAAGTAGAAAATAAATTCTCGTAATAAGGGGGAAGAAGTAAACTTTCACAAGACCTAAAGGGTGTGTACAAAAATAATTAGAAAAAACAGTACAGAATAATATTGTATGTTTAAATTTCAATTATCAACTTGGCAAAGGATATATATACGAAATAAAATGAAAGAAATTTAAATAAATGTATAGAATCCGATAATCATTGTTGCAAGTTACAAACATGATCATTCGAGTTTAAAGTGTTCATTCTATTTAATCTCTTCTGTCCCGTATATATATATATCTATCTATCTATCTATCTATCTATATATATATATATGAAAATTTTCAAAAGCGAACTAAAGATGAACCGTCGTCTTTGATATCTATGGCGACGGTTCGACCCGTCGTCATAGAGTGCATGGCTATGGCGACGGGTCGAACCGTCGCCATAGATACCAAAGACGACGGTTCGTCTTTGATTCGCTTTTTAAGGTTCACGGGAGAAGAGGACTAATATATATATATAACTGCTTTTACTCTAATCTTGTCATACAAATCAAATCCTGATTACAAGAAGCAACATGGCATCATCTAAAATTTTGTGGAACGTCCAAATTACTGATGCATTTAACTTGTATCACCAGCATCAAGAACCCAGCCACCCAGGGCAAGATTGACTTGTGAAACCAATCAGGAATATAATTTGTATTCAACAACTAGCAAAAATTCTCAAATAACAATTAGCTTTAGTTTTACCTAAAGAAGATACAAATGGCATCTTTATTGATGTCCCTTTTTTTTTTTTTTTATTAATAATTAAAGACAAAATTTAAACTCGCACACATTATTTTGTCTCTTTCGTCTTTTTAATATATGAGGAGTAGGGATAACCATTAGGTCACAACTCTTTGGTCATTGAGTGTCCTTTTCGCACCCCCTCGTCATGTATTGTACAGGGCTTCCATAAAGAAACTTTACATCACAACTTTAGTCGGGCTTTTATGCTAATGACGACTTTAGTAGGGCTGTTTTGCTAATTACAAGAAACATAACAACTTTAGTAGTTTGTAGGTCATATTTGTTTGTAAATATTATAATTTCGAAATTATATTTTTATAAATTATAATCTCAAAATTATTAATTTTAAAATTAAATGATCTTTACTCGCATATTTATTTTTAATGAGATTATTTATGAAATAACTTAAAATAATCTCATATTATGTTTATTTTATTCATAATTATTTAAAGAAGTGGATAAAAACTTATCATTTGGATTATTATACCCTTACCACTAATACAAAAATATCATATTCTCATTAGTTTGAACATAGGTGAATAATATAGTATTTTAAACAAAAATAAAAGTTAATTTTGTTCACAAATTTTTAGTCCCAAATGATAGGAATTATAATACTTGGTTAGACAAAGTATTAAATAATCCCCCTTTTAAGTTATTTCATTATTCCGAGACTAATAGTCCCAAAGTCTACTTTTGAAAACAAACAAGAGATTTAAAATTAATAATCGAATCACAAGTAGTATTCTTACAAACAAATATGGCATTGGTGTCTTGAGGCTCCATTTAAATTTTTTTGGAATGTTGCATACAAAACGGATTAGCAATTTGTAATTACATTAATATATAATGTAGAAAAAGGGTAGCCTTCTTTTTTTAAGGGAATTTTTTAGACAAATTTATTAGGAAATAAGAATGCTAAAGGATGAACTTGTAATTCAATTTATTTACGAATAAGTCAGGTCATAACCTTCTCCCAACAACTTCCCTATGACTAATTCCATTCACGCAACTCTCTGTTATTAATTATTATATAGCAATTATAAGGCGCGTGCAGTTTCTGGTAAAAGGATAGTCATACAGTGACTAATGAAAATGATATGATGGAACATTGTACACATCTCCCCTAATTATTTGAGTATATCTACTTTTGATGCTATATAATGCCAAAAAAGCCAACGAGGATAAAGTATCAAAGGTTAGTAATCCACTGGGTAATTGATCCAACAACAATAAAACTAATGACACTTGTGGTGACATACAGCCTCCCCTTTATAATTGGGGAATAAACCAAAAGGCAAACATAGGTGATAGCATTGTTCACATGGACTCAACAACATATAATTCTAAATCTTCTTGCTAGTATTTTAACATCATCATCATCTCTCTCTCTCTCTCTCTCTCTCTCTCTCTCTCTCTCTCTCTCTAGTTTTATCAGAATCACTTCAGAAAGAGCTCCAAGAGAAACATTCAACAAACTGAGAATATTTCTTAACCAAGTTCAATGTTTAAATCAATGATTAGCACCTTCATTGCCATAGTCAGCTCCCTGTCCTGTTTCTTCGTTTCATCCCCACAAAAGTCTATCTATCACTCCCTATACATATCAAGTTCCCTATCAGACAATGCATCGATCTCTCACCACCTCTACAGCCTCACTCAGAGGCCCCACGTTGCAGGCACTGAAGCCAACGCTGAGGCTGCACGCTATGTTCTATCTACTCTTTCGTCCTATAACATCCGATCACATATTGCATCTTATGAGGTGTCACTAACTTATCCCGTCTCAAGGTCCTTAACACTAACGCGTCCACCTCCAGGCACAACTACCACATTTGATCTTCGCCAGGAGATCTATGAGGGAGATCCCTACTCCGATGTGGCGAATGAAGTCCTACCCACTTTCTATGCTTATGCAAAGTCAGGTACTGTGGCTGGACTTGTCGTCTACGCGAACTATGGGCGTGTGGAGGACTTTATGACTTTGAAAGAGAGAGGAGTGAACGTGTCTGGTACTGTTGTATTGGCTAGGTTGGGGCAGATATATAGAGGGGACATTGTGGAAAATGCTTATCAGGCAGGTGCCTTAGGGGCCGTGCTGTATACAGATAGAAAGGACTATGGTGGTGGAGGTGATGCAAAAGGGTTTCCGGATGACAAGTGGTTGCCGCCAAGTGGAGTGCAAGTGGGAAGTTTGTTTAAAGGGGCTGGTGACCCGACCACACCAGGATGGCCGAGTACTGAGGAATGTGAAAGAATATCAAATGATGAGGTGGAGAAGGGAGGAGATGTTCCATTAATACCTTCATTGCCTGTATCAGCAGCAGATGGTGAGGCAATCATAAGGTCCATTGGTGGAGAAGTAGCAGGTGAGGATTGGCAAGGAGGCAAAGATGCTCCAGTTTACAGGGTTGGACCAGGGCCTGGAATTGTTAATCTAAGCTACACGGTTAGTGACCAGACAAGAATTATTTTGGCTGTCTATGCATGCAAATGTCAGATAAAATATAGTCGAGTGTGAATTGCTCAAAAACATGTTCATTGGTTTTGCAGGGAAAACAAGTCATAAACACAATTGAAAATGTTATAGGCATAATTGAAGGAGCAGAAGAACCTGATCGGTAGAGTATTAAATTTTTTCCAAACAAAGATAATCAAATATTTACGGTTAGCTGCTAAGCATCAATCAATATTACTATGCATGGTGCCAACAAAAAAGCATATACATCTATAAAATGGCACAAATAGTAATCAAATGCAATAACAAAAGCCAGAACCACCCAAAAAGTACACATCTATAAATGGCACTAACAGTCAAATTAAAGAACCTCACCTGATAGTTGTTTAATCATGTGCTTAAATCATTTGCAGGTTTGTCATCCTAGGTAACCATCGGGATGCATGGACTTTCGGAGCAGCTGATCCCAACAGTGGCACAGCAGTCCTACTCGAGGTCATGATAGTTTAAGCTTCTCTTGTAAAAATGTATACCCAACTGAAACTCCCCCAAAAAAAGTAAAATAGCATGCCCTTCACCTGATTTGTTACATATATTATAGGTTGCGGATAGGCTAAGGAAGCTAAAGAAAAAGGGGTGGAAACCTCGACGAACAATAATATTTTGCAATTGGGATGCCGAGGAATATGGCCTGGTCTCTCTCTCTCTCTCTCTCTCACTCTCACTCTCTCTCTCTCTCTTATGCATACACAACAACAAATTTGATTAAATATAAGTTTTCAGTGATTTTCAGATAGGATCAACAGAATGGGTTGAAGAGAACAGGGAAATGCTAACCTTAAGGGTTGTTGCTTACTTGAACGTTGACGTTGGAGTATGTGGAGCAGGATTTCATGCCTCTGCAACTCCACAGCTTGACCAATTACTGATAAAAGCTACTCAACAGGTACCATTAACGAGATACTGACAATTTGTACTGAACATAAGCAGGAAACAGTAATTGCAGTAACAAGTGGAGTAGTAAAAGATAGCAAAACCGCAATAACAAGAAATACTAGCAAAAAGAATAACAATATATGTCTATGATGTCACCATTCTTAGCCATATCAGTCAAGGTAGTGGTTACGGAATCAACAAACAAACTGCCTGTAAATTTATGGCAGAGTTTAGAGTAAGAACACTGATATCAGTTTTAATCATTTTTCACATCACAACTAAATCATATTTCAAATTGATTTTTGAAGGTGCAAGATCCAGATAACTCATCGCAAACAATCTATGAGTCGTGGATTGGCACTAGCAATCATCCTAGAGTAAGCATTACAGAACATCTCTACATTACATCTCATCAAAATGACCTCAATAGATATTTCAAAGTGAAGGATTGAACCCATATATTACTGATCAAGAAACAAACAAGAGTAATGTGTAAAGGGTATCTATCAAATTTCCAATCAGTGGTGAAAAAATTCATAGTTTCACCAGATGATATACAAATAAATAACCAAAAGGAATGTCATATTAAGAGCCTCGGTATATTTACTTAAATTCAAATCTTCCTGTAACAAACTAAACTGAATTATGCATGAAGATTGGAAGGTTAGGAGATGGAGGGTCAGACTATGCAGCGTTTGTACAACATGTAGGTATTCCAGCAGCTGACATGTCCTTCGGAAAAGGTAAATAGTAGAGGATGGCATGCTATTTTCATACTTCAAGGGTTGCCTGATGGAACTTATCAACTGCAGATTACCCGGTCTACCACTCAATGTATGATGACTTCATCTGGATGAAAAATTTTGGTGACCCCATGTTTCGTAGACATGTAGCAGGTTTGTTCTATATTTAAAAATGGTATCTAGAACACTCAAAATTAAACATCATATGAGCTTGCATATATATTGATAAAAAGAGATTTTAGATAAGATATGAGCTTGAAATACTATTTGGGAAACAGTGGCAAGCATTTGGGGTTTAGTAGCTCTTCAGCTTGCAGACGAGGAATTTCTGCCTTTTAATTATCTCTCCTATGCATTCGAGCTCCAGGTATACCTAAACCCTAAAGAACTGAGATGAAATCATTAGATAAACATCTAAAAATAGTACATACAGATCTCACTCGGTGTCTAATAGTAAATGTGTATGTAACACGTATTTTTTTATTTTTGATACAGAAAAATGCAGAAGACTTAAAAAAGGAGGTTCCAAACAAGGGGATAAGCCTCATTCCCTTGTTCAAGTCTATTGAAGGGTTGAAACAAGCAGCCACCAATATAGATAATGAAAGAAAGGTATGGTTCAAGTTTCTATTAGTGGAGATCTCCATTGAAAGTTTTTGCCGTTTATAGAAATTACAAAAGCCTGATTTCCAGGCTATACAAGAAAACCAAGGTTGGGCATCAATGTGGGAAAGTCAACCTTGGCAAGTGAGAGAGTTAAATGACAGACTGATGATGGCAGAGCGAGCATTTACAGACAGAGAGGGACTTCTTGGGAGGCAATGGTACAAGCATTTGGTATGTTTACCCCTTTTCTTTAAACCATGATAAATACAGTTTTCAAATCTCTCCTCGCCCCCCCAACAAAAAAATATACACGCACAGAAGAATGGCCCAATAAATGTTTTTACATTCAAATAGTAGATGCACAGCAAATACTCTACGGATATCAAACTATCAGTCTTAATTATATAAATGTGGCAAATCTAACTAATATTCCCTTTTCTCAGATATACGCACCATCAAAGCATGATGATTATGGATCTGTATCCTTCCCCGGCATAGGTGACGCCATTGAAAATGCAAAAAGCCTGAACACAGCAGAATCATGGCATTCTGTACAGCACGAAGTTTGGAGAGTCTCTAGAGCTATCAAACATGTATCCCTAGTCCTTAATGGTGTATTAACATGAACATGTTCAAATATTAGCAGAATTAATAGCATAAGGTTTTTCATCAATTTCATGTCAGAACTTCATCTTTCTTTTCTCTGTTTTCTTTTTCTGAACACGTGTTAAAAACTGGAAGAGTGACGTATTCCTTATGTTCAAGCCCTAATTTCAT
The DNA here is from genome assembly GCA_947179155.2 of Hedera helix. Lineage (NCBI taxonomy): Eukaryota > Viridiplantae > Streptophyta > Magnoliopsida > Apiales > Araliaceae > Hedera > Hedera helix. The sequence continues at coordinate 7,786,319 of OX359271.1, forward strand.
TGAGTTCTGCACATTTGGGTAAAGATCATCGATGGGTCCTAAAAAAAATTTAAAAAAACGGCAATAGAAAGTTGCAATGATTCTACAAAATGATCCCAATGTAAAATTCCCCTGAATTTTACCTAAACTATGTAACACTTATTGAGGGACAAAAATCCAAATGTTCAGGAGTACAACAAATTTGAAAAAAAAATTAAACAGAGAAACAATCTTTTCAGGGAAAGGTTCATAACGAAAGAATCATAAGTTTTGGTAATGCACTGCAACTACAATTTCCCTAACATTTAGCATTAACAAGTGCCCAAGCTATTATATGTTATTGTGAACTCAAGTATATGGTTCAACATGAAAAGAATCTCTACCACAAAAAAATTGTACATATTGCTGCTTACTGAGACTTGTCGTTCAGGTCACATGAGCTGATGATGCATAACAAAGATTTAAAAGGTGGAAGTCTTCATCAATCCCACCTTAGCGCAAGAAACCCATCTATATTAAAGCTCTAGAGGTTTATCTTACCAGAGCTTTCTTTAACAAAAAAGGAGTCATCACCATAACATTCTCTCAAAAGCTTCCCAGCCCTCCAAATTTACTCAAACATTCAAAAAAATCAGTTACTACTTTTGTAATTTAACAAGGTATACAGTCAGTTAAGACAAGACAGGGTCAACCTAACACCAACCACTGTTACTGCAACGAGATACACTTGTACAAGAAAATATATATAAAAAAGACTTAAACTTTACCAACACCCCGGCATCACATGTTTCAAGGAGGTAGAAGTTTACTGATCATTGCATTGTGAATAAAAATTAATGGTTGAGATTTCAACAAGATGGTTCCTATCCATTTTGGTCCCAAAACTCTTACGTGATATACAAATGTAGGAGTATATTAGAATTTAGAAAAAGTTCAACAGATTAAAAAACTCAAATAATTTATCCCGGTAGAATCTTAACCTTCTCTATTCAATATATAATGTACAGTTTCAACTATCACTAGCCCTGATATGTACAATAAATAATAAATGGTATGCTTACATCCTTTACTTCCAAACTTTGATGGCGCCATCTCTACTGCTTGTTAGCAAAAGTCTCTGGTTCAATTTGACAGAAGCCAAAGAGAGGATGGAGTCACGGTGGCAACCTGCAGAATCAATAGCAGCTGCTGCAAGAACTGCCTTTCCAGTCAACCAAGTTGCTAGAGATCGCCTCCTTGCTTCCTGTTTGAAAAGAGAAAAACTCAAATTGAAGTCTTACAAACACCACTCACATAGACTACCGAAAGTAATAGAAATGAGATAATAATTAAGAAAATAAAATCAAGAAAGACATTATCAAAACTCTAAAGCCAATAATAAAACATCACAAACTAGAATAAAAGGAAATTATATTGAATTTAAATAGAGCTAGAAAAGAAAAAAACTAGTTGGTGATTCACTTCAGTTCAAATTTCATAAAAATATGAAGCAAGAAGGGATACCAAAATTTTATGGAAGTGTAGTTTTATAAAGAATTTGGACTGAACGTAATGCCACACTATTTAAAGGGAGATTCTTACCTTTTATGTTATTAAGGGATAGGTTATATTTTTGTTTCCCTTTCAAATTTGCTATGGAAGCTGGGGTAGCTCAACGACTGATTTGTGATGGGGGCTGCAATTTTTTAAGTGCTTTTTGCTCTCTTTTTTAACAAGTCTGATGAGGGTGAACTTCTTGTCTTCCGGTTTATTGTTTCCTCTCTTTTCAACTAACAATATTTCTTCTTTTATAAAAGAAGATTTAAAAAAGGGGATCAAAGTTTGATGGTGATACAAATATTTTGGAAAGATATGTTAACACGCCGGATAACAGACATAAAAATAAGGTTTATTACAACAAAATCTAATTATAAAACCTTCCTGTTTACCCGCATTGAACAAAATTTAATCCACAAACAGGTGATCAAGATAAGAGGGCAATTTATTAGAACAGATACACAACTCATACTAACTTTTTAAGCTTTGGAGTGTGCACACACCCTATATAATCTTCCAAACGTACTCTATGAATATCTTATCACCCCACCAAGAAAAGAAAGAAATTTAACAAAAGATCTTGCTTATAATATTTACCATACCTGCACAACTTGCCCGCCAAAACTAGATTTTGTTTCATAGATATCATCATTTCCAACCCCCTTCATAGACGGTCCACAAACGCAATAGCTTTGGTCCGGGCTTGCAATTAGACACAAAAAGATGGGATACCCAAATGCACAAATTGGGGAACAAGCAGAAACCTGCAATGGTCCCATCGACGTATCTTTAAGTCGGTACCCCCTGTTAACAAATCTCCTCCTGGTAATGGGAGCAACACACGGATGCCAGGAAGACAGGGAGGAGGTTCATTCCTTGAGATTGATATTCCTTCTCATATCTGCTTTAGAATTTGACTTACCGGAAGGTCTGGCCAAGGACCAAGGTAGGTCAGAGGCGTCACCATCGCTATCATTATTTGCAACCCTCAAAATCTGCGGACAACATAAGGATGATCCAAAGAGAATGACAGCCAGAGATCATGAAAAAATAATAAGACTGATAAAAGGAAAACTACTCAACCCAGCATTTTCAATTTGTCGATTTCTCCATCATACCAAGCACTGGCTTAAGTAAAAAAGAAAAAGAACATTGAAAATTACCTCTAAAAGAAAAATGCCATCAAAATAGAATTTTATACTGAAATCAACAAAAACAGTAGTCATTTACCTGATGACAGCTCCCATTTTCTGCATTCCAAAGAGAGACTTCATTACAACCTGCTGCAACATATACAAGGGGCCTAGCAGTAGTGGGTATGGTAGAATTAATAGCCCGAACAAAAAGACATATTTTCTCCACAGGGCAGGCAGGAGAATACTGCCATGAGTTAACAGGAATACAAAATCTCAAATCCCAAAGAGTAAGCACAACCCTTGAAGAACCAGAAACAAACAAATTCCCACAAGGTGCTGTTATCAAAGAAGACACAAAACCATCCTCAGGAATCAATTTAAAAGTCCATGAATTTGTGTTTGTTCTTGTCCCAGAGATGGATCCCGCAATCTTGGGTGCTGTTCAAAATCATTTTACAGGCATTGTCATCCACCGAGTAGTTTACTAGGCTGGTTATGCCACCTTCTCCAACACAATTTTTTTTCACAACAGCAATGCCCGAATACTTTTCAACAACATTACCAAGCCCTCTGGAGATGTGATCAATAGAGAACATGAGTATCATGCCATCAGAGGCTCCGACAATGTCTTGAGCAGAACCCTGGAGCATTGCAGTGCACAGTACTTGGCTTCCGTCCAGAGAATAAGTTAGTTTTGACCTAAATGAGATGTCCTCCAACTTTCTAGAATCCCACGCCTGAACAGTGGAATAATCTGATGCACTCACAAAAAAGCTGTGGTCTGTTGAAAAAGCAATGTCATTGACAGCAGAACGGTGCTCTTGTAGGTGTGCAACTAACACACCACGATTGCACACCACGAGGCCTACACCCTGAATCTGGAATTGTTGGTGCTCGTGCAAAGGAAGGAAGACCTGTTACCTCAGTTGCAGCTGAGGTATCTTCAGCTACAACAGAACTCCCTTTCATAGTGACTGACACTCCCATATCTTGACACTTCTTGTTGGGATAGGCTGCTTGATCTGTTTCCCTGTCTTCTACCTCGTGTACCACTCTGTGAAGCTGAGGAGAACTATTACCAATGCCGATTGAACGTGAAACAAGCTTAGGCAATGGAACAGAACTAGCCAAGCTAAAGGATTTATTCCCGGCATCCATCCAAGGCATGGATGACGAACCAAAACCTAAAGAGTTCAATGTTGATGAAGAATCAGAGGCTGGCGGAGAAATTTCAGCTGTTCGTTTGTTGTCATATTTAAAATAGTACAATGGTATGCCTTCTGCTGATTTATCGAAAATGAGGCTGTACACACCATTCACAGGCGGAAGCATGAATGCGGAGAACTGTAATTTCTCTGACCATAGGGGATCACGGGTGTCAACAGTTCCAGAAGCGTTATCAAAGCTTCCCATAGCCCTCAACTTGGCCTCACCGTCATCTTCACTTAGATCCAGGTTTTGCATCGCATTGCCAACAGATTTGCTACCCTGAATATCATGTTGCCTGTCAGACCAGCACTTCATTGAATCTAATTCTCCGGATCCGCTTTGGTATAAGTCTAGAGTTTCCCATTGTTTGGACAGTGCTGATGAACTATACCATATCTTTCTCTGCCTAACGTATCTGAACTTCTGGAATTTTCCAGGACTTGGTGAAAAACTTGTCTTGAGACAGGAGGCTTTAGACATAAAAGAAGAGCCTTCTCTGAAGCTAAAGATGCTGATTGTCTTCTAAGAAAAGGCCATATAACTGGGACAAGGAAAACATAGGAATCTACTGCACCTAAGGTTTCACTACTAGCTGCAATAAAGGCGACCTCCTTACCCATTGACTGGGATAACATAACAAAGGAAAAGTATGCTCTATCATTTCAAGAAGTATCCTTTTCTTCAATATTCCACTTTTGCAAATGATGGTCAAGCAATCTAAAGCATTTACAATGACAACCTCAGTTGCATAACCTAATGCCTGCTCAATATAAGGTAAAAGATACTCTTCAACACTTCTTTGGCCTACAAAGAAGCAGACATAAATTATTACTGCCCTAAGCAGCTCATCACAATCATTTAAAAAAGCAGGAAGGATAGGTAACAAGACGTCATTACTCTGTCTCTGTTCAAAGAACGAGGTTGCTAATATCCTGCAAGAGTGCTCTCCTGATATTTGGAGTTTGCTTTGGACCCATTTAGCAGTTCTTGAATGACCTTGGCTATGGATTTCCTCAACTGTCCAAGCTGTGTATCTCTGTTTTTGCTCTGCAATCGTCCAGATGTATCAGAAGATTGAGCTAAGGACTTCTGGCCCAAAGTTGATTCATTTAGAACCCCCGCCTCACTCAAACTTATTGAGTGAACCAAAAACCCATAAGCAGTTAATGCCAGCTTAGATATATTGCCAGAATAACATATCCTTACACTTTCCTCAGGATCAGCAGGAAGCATGGAAAGCATTGGCAGAATGTACTCTGGAAAAAATTTAGCATCACTGGGAGGAAAATCTCGAACTAAAGGCAGAATGTCACACAAAGTCTCCAAGGCAGCACAACATACAATTGCTGCTAGATCAGAAACCATTGCAATAACATATGGAAGCACACGTTGCAACCGATCTTCATCATCAATATATAAAGTGCATGACTTCAGTAGGAGTACAGCCCCCCTCCTCATATGAGACAACTTGGCATTGCGAATACAGGAACAGAGCAGTGAAGCAATAAGAACCATACCTTCACAGCTCATATTATCTGGAGGTAATGGTAAAAAAGGCATTCCAAAGGTATCCAACTGGTTATTGTAATCAGACATCAAGAAGTTTATATCATTCATTGTAATTTTTTTTAAGGAAAGAGTGTGATTTCTCTTGAAAACATTAGAAATAGTTTGGAGTAGATTGCCAGGAGCTGGTAAGCCACGCTGTTCTTCATTTTGTGAACATGCAGAACTGGCAACATCCTCTGGCACTGGCTTTGCATCCAAATGATGGTTACTTTGCTTTATGTCCCTCAGAAGAGAGTTGATGTCACCAGGAAGTTCAAATCAACCATGAATTGACTTTTCCATATCTTCTCTTTTTCTAAAAGAGTCCTTCGGCAGATCAATACTTTGCTTTGCATCTATGTGTTCTGATGACTGAAAAGTATTTGAAGGCAAGTCCAGACGTGCATCAGTCTCCTCACATGCTTTATTGCTCATCATTTGTTTAAGTATTTCATGAAACGAGAGCTGGCATATTAGAACCTACATCAAAAATTAGAGTAGCTGAGCACAAATGTACAAGTCAAGAGATTGCAAATGTAAAAAATTGAAGATATAACAGTTTCTTACCCTTGAATCGGAATTATGTGGATTCAATAATGAATAGAACTTATGCAAGAACAGTGAGAAGTAGCATGGGAAGACAACACCGGCATAGCTCTGCAAGTAGCTTTCAGCAGAACATCTACAATCTGGATCCAGCTGGATCATATGAAGAATCATCTTACGTAGTCCTGAATCTTGGATCTGCTTTATAAGACGACTCATTTGATAGTATGAATATCAAGAGTAAATTGACCCTGAAGAATTGAAAAATCATGAAAATTAATCTTAGCTATGATCTACTATTTTATAGTCTTCTATTTCGTGAGTAATTTTTGTAGGTGTCACTTACAAACTGAATTATGAGATATCCAATGTCCCCAAGTGATATTTGTATCAAGTTACAAGTTAAAAAAGGAAAAGGAAAAGCCAAATTTACAAGTCTGAGCAGTCGAGATTACCTTCTCCAGATGTTGGCTGGGATCATACTGCCCTCTGCGATAAGCAAGTAGTTGGGACAGTTTACAGTTCAAACAGTGGCTGTCCCTCAAGGAAAAGCTCTGCAACAACACATCTAAAGCAGCAAACAGATTAACTCAAGCTTAGAGGACTGAAGAATCCTGATAATCAAATAAAATAAATCTGCACGTATTTAAGTACACGATAGACAAAGGAACTTTCTGGAGAAAGTAAAACAACTGTCTCAACTACTGTAGAAACCAAATCCCAATTGATACAGGTATAATAATTATTCATTTATGAAAAATGGATGTGATCATCAGATCCTTGTACTCTTCATTCCATTGAAAGTAAATGGGTTGGCTGGATGAATAGGTTGGTTTCAGCATTAGTAGCAGAATTCATCCCAATACAATAGTTTCAGCGTACAGCTATAATGTGATTAGAAAATCAATACACTAGTTCCAGCGTACAGCAATAACTTGATTGGAAAATATCTGGATCATGAAGGTGTTAACTGGAAAAAATATTGATCGAATGGAGACTATAAAGTGCCCTAGATAATGGCAACCATGTAACAACTGGAGGCAGCAGTCTAAGCTCACAAATGGCAGTGGAAATGGTGGTGGAGTGATAGAAGTGCTCTGTGCCTGAGAATATGATAGCTAAATGGTAGACTAGGGGCAATCAGGCAATCGTCATGCACAAGCATTTTATTCAAATTCCTTCAAACAGTGCAAACTTAATTAATAGAATTAATTAAGCTATGCGTATCTTCTTGTTGAAATTATAGAAACTACAGATGACATCTTTTTTTTCTTTTGGACAAGTTTTATTTTTTGTTTGATTTTGGATAGGTAATTTTGGCCAAAGTATTAGAAATAACATATGGATGATAAAATAAATTTCAAAAAGATAAATATCTTTTACTAGAACCAGCATCAACATATCTCATTTTTCATTAGCAGTGTATATCAACAGCCACAAGTTAAAATCTTCCATGCAAGAAAGTGATTCTGCTGACAGAAAATGCTCACCCTACAGCGAAGATGTCCATGGATGGCCTCAAAGGTGCATCTTGTGCAACATGCATCTCACTCCATGCTCATAAAATCTCTGAAAAGTAATGTAAAAAGTTAGTTATTATTATACTAATCATTTAAGTTTTAAAAGAAAATTAAGAAAAAAAAAATATAGGAATGCAGGTTACAGACAAAAGGAAAAAGTATGTGCAATTGGTACAAGAGTTTTCAATTCTAGTTGAACGAATACTATACTATACTAATATGACAGAAATTCTGAAAATTCCAAATTTCCACAGAGTGCTACAGTCAACAAATAATAAGAATACATAGAAGGTGAGATTATTTCAACTTAAATCGAACAAATAACACTGGAACCTTGAATAAAATTCTACATTTGCAGATGATAATGAATCTATTGAACTAATGGAAAAAGAAGCTTTAATACTAGACAAAATTGTGCCAACATTAACAGAGGCGGTGGCAGCAAAAACTTGTAGTGGTGGTGGAGGAATCATATCAAATAGTTGGGTTGTTAGGGGGAGTTACCTGGTGGCACTGGCATTTGACAACAATGATTTGCGGTTTGAACTATGATGGTGGCATTTTTTCTTTACTCGTGAAATATGTTGACAGATAAGGATCTCTTATTCAATGATAATAAAAAGATAGAAAAAGAATAAGGAACCAACCTCTGGTACAAGATAACAACGCCTTCTTCCCCCAGTGTCGAAGAAAAATGAGAAATCAGAGGGGTCATCGTGCGGAATATAAGTAGGTTTGAAGGACGCAAAGTCGGAAAGGTAAAGCCAATTCCAAGAAGTGACCAGCACATTCTCACACTTGATATCACCCGGGAAAATAACACAGAATTCTGAAGCTGACCACCGCCAACATAATACTTCATATTACAGTATAACCAAAACCCTGTAACCCCGAGCTCACCATGACAAACTCCAATCTCATGGCTTTGCTTCACCGCGTAAAGCAACTACATAACCGCCAAAATGTAGACTTGTAAGTCCAAGTGTATCGATATGAATTATGAAATTTATATAAGAATATACAGTGAGGGGCAGCGAAACCTTATAAGCCAACCATCGCTTCTCAACAAGACTGAGGAAAGGTCGCGTACTCAAACGATCATGAAGGTTATTGAAAAAGTATTATCTCAACAAATAAGCAGCTTTATCCATTTCAAGCCAAAACTGCATCATATGTAATTCACAGAAACTGAATTTTTTTTATCTAAGACAACAACCAATTCATTATTATAAACCTAGTGCATCAAATTTAATAAGAGTGGTAAATGAGACAATTCGATTTTGGGCTTGTCAAACTCGAGCACAACTAATATTTAAATGAATTGAGTCGAGTTTTAAATGAGATTTAAGTTGGTGAGCCGAGCTCGACTCGAGTAATAAAGAAATTTTAGCTTCATCAGTGTCTAACCGAGCCCAGTCAAGCTTTAACTGAGGTCATTGATTATTTTCTAATATAAATTTATCTTTCCTAATACTAATTTTAAATAAAATAAAGAATAAATTATAAAGTATACTATATATAATTAGGTTGGACCTAACTCGAGTCGAGCACAAAATGGAGAAAATCAAGTAACTATATATGGGCAAAAAGGTTTGATCGAGCTCGGGTTGCTAAACAGACTTGGGTCATGCCGGGCTCACGAGCAGCCCCATTTGCTAACCAGCCCCAGTTTTAACTTTCAGTAAATGACTGATATCATCAAGACATCAACTAAGATGATAACTCTATTGTTTACTTCAGTGAGGCTGTGTACGAAGTAAAATTGAAAGTATAGTTTCTTCCCTTTCCTTTTCCAACCAAAAAACCGGAGAAGTAATTCTCTATAAAGCCAACTGAAAATTTTGGTTCCATCCACTTCCAAGCAATCCAAAACCAAATTTTCTAAAAGACTGTTTTGAGACATTAACTTCATGCCTTGGACTGGATATGAAGGCATGCTAGTTTATGTTTAAGGTGATTTTCCTTCAATTAAGGCACTGAATCTATTTTCTACAGCATAGCACTAATTCTAATTCTTTCATTTTCGTATTACATATTTACATGTCCAAAAATCAAAGCCGAACAACCTTTTCACAATATCATTTCAAATTATCTTTTAGCTTATATAGTGTCACATATAGAGCATATAATACTTTAAAACTTTCAAAATAAGCATCACCCAAACAATTGTTGAAAATTCCGCCAAAAACTAAATTATGCAGGGCAAACTATTAAAAGAACAAATTTTACAAATTAAAGGCAAGTGAATTTAGTAATGAATAAACGGGGACCTGAAAGGGCCAGACGTGAGGCTGGTCGAGACCACCAAAAAGCTAGCGGATTCGAGAGTTCGTAGCCGCGAAGATCGATGGAGTCACCACGCTTGAAGTAAACCTTGACCAAGACCAGACCTTCGTCGTGCTTACACTGAATCGATTTCAGGAAGCTTCCTCGGCAGAGTACCTCTTGTACCAAATTGTAAGAGGACGGTAAGTCGTGGAGATAGTATTCCGTCGCCAAAGCTTGTCTCGTGCGTGCGATTTTATTGCCCATTACTTTTCTCTGTATTTGTACGTGTGTGAGAGAAAGAAATAAAAGAAGGATTAATTACATAATGTTGTGTAGTGCTAGAGTTTGCAGTTCCGGTGGATTAACAGCCGGACAGCCACCGGAGGGCCTAGCCAAATAGGTATCGACGATGAATTGAGGTTGCGGAGATGAGACGCTCGAAGTACGGTCATTTAAACGATGCGACCTGTGACCCCACTGAGGGGTGGGGTTTTGTAATCGGAAGTTCGGAACCGTTTAGTAATTCGAACAAATGAGTTAAGGGGGTTAATATATGTTTTGGTTGTTGTATTAAGTGGTCAATTTTTATTGTTGTTATTGATTTTTTTTTTGTTATAAATATATTATTATATTTATGAAAATTATAAAATTATTATTATTTAATATTTCGTTCAAAAAAGTGAATAAAAATATTAAGTAGACTAATCGGTTAATACGTGTTAACTATATGACAAGTGACGTAGGTCGAATTAATTAATATTTTGATTATTATACTAGGAATTGATTAGTGAAAATTTTTTTGTAACATTCTACTCACATGGATCGATTAATTGATGATATTTTGATCATTGTGCTAGAAATTGATTAGTGAAACGAATTGATGTTTTAATCATTATATTGAAAATTGATTAATGAATTTTTTTTATTACATCCTAATTATCGAAATATCAAAAAATATTATAAATTAATATTTATAAATATATATATATATAGAAAAAATAAAATATATGAATTATAACAGTCAAATTTAATTATAAATACACTCATTTATTAATAATATTTTTATCTTTTCAATATTTTTATTAATAATATTACATCAAATATTTTATTATTTTATAACTAAATACTACGTCGTTTTATTTATAATCTATAATCAAGCATAACTGTGACAAGCAGCACATTCTTTTTTCCTCCAATAAAAATTCCATAATTAATACGACAAAGTTATAAAGAAAAATTATCCGTGATCACTCAAATAAGAGTGCCAACACTTATCCTCTTAACTAGGGATAACATGTTCTTGAATGCACGATGTAACTAATATAACAGTTGAGAATTATATCCAATATTTTTAGATTAAAAAATCTAAAACTGTTGTGTACTCTTAGTTCCATAATAGAACTGAGAAATCAACCATTAACACAAAAAGATTAATACTCAATCTAGTCATAGTTTCTTTTTTAGGCAAACATTAGTGTGCTACTCATTCCCAACTTAAAATTAATTCTTGGCAAATTTGAACAATTAATTGATTGACAATAGCGGGTTCAAATTTGTGTAATATAGTGTTTTCGTGTAAGACCCCGAATTTTATGAAATACAAAATTTAATTTTTCTTCATTTATATTTTTTCTGAAACAGTAAGTGGTTAAATTGACAAAATTAAAAGTTAAGGATGTTATGTGCAAATTATATTATGTTGGACAATACTCGTAAGGGATTCTATCTTTTTCATCTTCCATTATTCAAACTTATTACGGTAAGGGGTATCATTCTTTTCATACTCTTGACTTACTATGGTAAGTACTATTTGGTGAAGTTCTTGAAATGATTATATATTTTTTAATAGTTTGTACTTCATCTAATATCATTTCAATTGAACTTTCATATTTTTTCTAAACATTTCTATTGAACTGTAACCTTTATTCTGAACTGTGGATCTTGAATATCATTTTTGAATTTTACTCCACATCAAGTTGACAATTTGGACATTATTTAAATCTGCACAAAGTAAACTTCTGATACTTATTGTTTATCCTGTTTCTTCTGTTTATCATTTGTATCACTGTTATTTGTATTAATCATCAAAAATCAAGTTGTTGTGAATATTTGTGGTCGGAGGCACATATGCGATATAATTGTTGAATAGATGATAGGTTAAAGGCGATATAATAGGTTAAATGCGATACATCTGTTCGGTGTCTTTTATGACACGTGGTGAAAGTTCTCTTTGGCCCGTAGTGCAAAGATGAACTGTTGTTTGGTATGATTATGACCAAAGGCTGAATACTGGTATAATCATGATCGTTGGTGTTATATTGAATATTTTTGGCCCGTAATGCAAAGATGAACTGTTGATTTGCATAATTATGACCACGAACTGTAAATTTGTATTATCATGACTAATGGTATTTCAGATGATAAAAGTTGATGATATTTTTCTGAAAAAGAGAAGCGAGTGGACATTATAGTCTGCATTATTCTTCTAATAGATTGTTCATTCCGCTGCTATTATTGATCTGAACGTTGTTCAATAATTTAAGTATAATTTTTGATATAAACCTTATAGTCTATTGTATTATATCAAGAACACAACTGTTGAAGGCTAACGATAATTTATTCGTCATTATCTTAGTCATGAAATTCTTTACTGGGCTATTTGAGTTCACCCTTTCTTTTTGTTCCATTGTTTTTCAACAGGAGATGAGAACGTAGCTGGGTCTAGCCGGGAGATGGAGTGAGAGTCCGAGAAATAGTTATCGTAGTCTTCACGTGTTGTAAAATAGTGTGGCAATAATCGTGAAAGACTTAGTTGTGTATTATTATACATTGTATTGTTGTACGTTGCACTACTTGTAATAATTTTGTTGTAGTCTTTTGACAACTCAAGTTTAGGCTGTGTGGGCCCAGATTTAGGGGCGTCACATTTCGGGTATCCTACACACACCTTTTCTTTATTGACAAAAATAAAATAAGAAGTTGGCAGCATTTATTTGCCTCCAGTATCTCTAACCATCGATCAATATGATTCATGAATAATATTTTTCTATGAAAAAAGGGTAGTACTGCAAGCCATTTGGTGGGATCCAATGAAGGGAAAAAAGATATAAAAATTCAAAAGAAATGTTTTTGCATATATATCTAAAAGTATAAAATGAGCCCTCTAAGTCCAAACGAAAAAGTATTGTTATAACTGTTGGTTTGCAAAAAATATGGCATACATATAATCAAATTATATAAGCGCAACAGAAGCAAGAAAATCAGATTTTAAAATTTTTGTCCAAACCAATAACCCGGATCTTTCTTATGCGACTATTATTAATTGAGGAAGGATAAAAGAATTTATACATTTATAAAACCAAGCTTCCACGGGTACAAGTTCATCTCCCTTTAATCCTTCACGTTCTTCTTCAAATTCACCAATTAGATTCCACGGATCAATGTTAGCTCCCAAAGTGTGAAGCCTCTAGAGGTGATCCACCAAGATATCTATGAATTAAAGAAGTGGATTATGGTTTCTCCAAACCATGGGTGGCTAGCCCTAATTCTCTCTCTTTATCTCTAACTTCTTAGATGTAGAGAATTATGGAGTACTCTCTCTAATCTAATGAAAGAGTATATAACCTTAATCTATAATAAGACTCTTCTTATTTATAGATATAGTCAACCCTCCTAAACTATTTAGGATTAGGGTTTTAATTTAATTAAGAACTAAATTAATTAATTACAATTCCTAAATCATTTAGGAACTTAATTATTTAATAATGAGAGTACTTCTTATTAATTAATTACTAAACCATTTAGTAACTTAATTAATTATTATAATTATAATTCCTAAACTATTTAGAAACTTAATTATTTACAACAATACTACTATTTATTAATTAATTCCTAAACCATTTAGGAACTAAATAATAATAATAGTAATAATAATAATAGTAATAATAATAATAATAATAATAATAATAATAATAATAATAATAATAATAAGACTCCTCTTATTAATTTATAATTAGTATTTCTAAAATACTAAATTATAAATATTAAGCTATTTAATTTATTCTATCACCATAGTATAAATTAAATATACTTAATTTATTATTACGATTATGCCATCTACTTCTAAAATAAATATTACTCTTTTGCGGTGTGACCCTTTAGGTTCTCCATATTAAATCGGTTGTATAATAAATAAATTAGAACAATTCTATTTCATTTATTACGAATTAACTCTTTAATTCAGAATAAATAATTATTCCACAATAAGGGTAAACCTCCTTAGCGATTAGTCAACTTTCCAGATAATATAGATTTCAACATTTGATCGTAAAAGAACCTTTCAGCAAATAGTTACTGTACAATTCAATCCTTCTACCATACAATGTCCCAATCAAATATAAGACACGGAATTTATGTCAAGTCTTATTAATTTGATCATATGCATTTCAATTCACAAATACACAACTCTAGTTAATGTAAATTAGAAACTCCTTTCTAATTTCATACAACCATAGTCAGAGATTTCTGAGTTGTCACTTATTGAATCGCATAGAACATTCTCTCCCTTTACTGAAAGTGGTAGATCCTTTATTGATCATTCACCTATCTCCATGTGTACCTTATTATATCCAAGCATATCTTTTGATATACCAATAGGTCTTAAGGAATATGTCAAAACATAACTTAATACACACAAGATACTATGATGATCTCAAGTCCAAGAATCACTTGTACGACTATCACATAAGGAACTCCTATTGACAGACAAATAAAACTCCATTAGGTGTTCCTTGAGCGAGTCACGTTCAGTGAACTTATTCTCTAATAAGCACCTACATACTTGTTTTAGTGTCTCTACACAAATGATTATGAGATCAATCATCCTCTTAAGAGCAAGCATAGTATGTACCAATCTATCCTAATCTACTAATCCCCCTTTTAGTGATTTAACGATTATGAACAATTTTAGTTTTGAGTTATCTTAAATTTAGATCTCATTAGCATGATCCTCATCATGGTTCTAAAAGTATTGCTCGAAAACTATGGTTTATCCATTTGATTAATTCAAGTAATTAATCATGAATAAAGAAATGCCTTGATACTTTTATTAATAAATAAACAAGATTACAAAGTATATGCTTATCACATCAAATGTAATTGGCTTGAGGGCCTACTACTTTCAATAACACCAACAACAAAAATTTATACCGCCACCACCACCACCACCACTACTACTATTACTACTACTACTATTATAATCATTATAATAATAATAATTATTATTATTACTATTATTGTTATTATTATTATTATTATTTCTATTATTATAATTATTATTGTTATTATTATTATTATTATTATAATTATTATTGTTATTATTATTATTGTTATTATTATTATTATTATTATTATATTATTATTATTATTATTATTATTATTATTATTATTATTATTATTATTATTATTATTACTATTACTATTATTACGATAATTACTATTATTATATTAATTATTATTATTATTATTATTATTATTATTATTATTATTATAGTGTAGTGGTGAAATTGATTTAAGTAGAAAATGTGAGTGGATAGATTTTAAAAAATAGATGTTGAATTGGGGGAGAGGGAATGAGAGATAATTTAGTGATCGTTGGATGTTGAAACCCCAAATAAGTTTAGACTGTTGAATGTTGAAAATTAAATTGATTTGAGACTGTTAAATGTTGAATTCTTGAAATTTTGAGCCGCTTTATTTTATATTATAAATTATTGTTATTATTATTAGTATTATTACTATATTATTATTATTATTATTATTATTATTATTGTTGTTGTTGTTGTTATTGTTGTTGTATTATTATTTATTTTTATTATTATTAGTAGTAGTAGTAGTAGTAGTATTAGTATTCTTATTATTATAATTATAATTATTTTTGTTATTATTATTGTTGTTGTTGTTTTTGTTGTTGTTATTCTTATTTTTAATATTATTATTATTAATAGTAGTAGTAGTAATAGTAGTAATTGTAATGTCCTAAAATTTCCACGTCTTTATTAATTAAATTATTAATTTAATTTCCAACGAGTTAGTTTTACGAGATTATTTAAATCTTTTTATGTGATTAAATAATTATGTGATTAAATAATTATGTAATTAATTACTAGAATTAATTAAAGGGGGTCATTAATATGTTATTAAATTAGTGAACAAACCCTAAAGTTTAATATCAAAATAATTGATAAGTTTTCTATTAATTAAATATTCAATTAAATTGAATATAATGAGTGAATTAAATATAATAAATTAATTAATATTATTATTAATTAATGTAAATAATGTGAAATATTAATAATAATATTTATTAGTCCATTTAGTAATTTAATACTAATGGGTTAGAATATTTAATTATTTATTCAATCTAATTATTTATTTAACCATGGATTGAATAATTAATGTGTAAATTATTAAATTAGCCCAACATGGGTCAATTAGTAGCCCAAGTGAAGAATAATAAAATGTGACAAATTAGTAGTCCAAACAATTTAATAGGAGCCCAATTGGTATTTTAAATAAAGCCCAATACTTGGCCCATTTGAAAAAACAATTAAATAACTTATTAATTAATTAAAAAGTGAGCTAGGGACTATGATTTTGGGACAAGAAGAAGTATTCAGCCGACCATGTTGGTGGAGAGAGAAAAAGTGATGTTTTGATTTTTTTAATTTTTCATTTATTTAATAAATGATTGCTTGTTTTATTTTTTCAAGTACATGGATCATTCCTCTTTTCACCTAATGTGTCATTTAACTCATTCCTTGTGTAAGTTGCCATCTAGGGGCATGGTCTAAATTATTAGATATATTATGTGTA
Organism: Hedera helix; assembly: GCA_947179155.2. Lineage (NCBI taxonomy): Eukaryota > Viridiplantae > Streptophyta > Magnoliopsida > Apiales > Araliaceae > Hedera > Hedera helix. Next base: position 7,802,934 of record OX359271.1, read on the forward strand.
TCTAATAATTTTGCAAGTATACTTGAAATTGGTAGATGTTATTTCATTATTTTCTCCAAGTCCAAAAGAGAGAGCTAGAGAGCATTTGAGAGTGTGAGAAAAATATTTTGAGAGAAAAATTATCAAGAGAAAGAGTTCTTGGTTCATGTCATCCTCCTTCACAACATATTTTGGAAAGAAGAGGAGAATAGCTATCAAAACAAGTTAGTTATTTTTAAATCCTAATCTTGTTTTTCTTTTAAGTTATGGTATAAATATTAGTGTAATAATTTTTATGGTTAATATCATGCTATGTATGTTTATATAGTTGATCATGTGTTTAACTTATGTTTTATGAGTTTTAATGAATGAAAAACATGTATTTTGTGGTGTGAAAATAAATTTCAAAATAATGATTAAAGATAATTTTTGATACTATTTAGATTTAATTTTCTAATATTATAGAACATTAAATCATGAGAAAAACAAAATTTGAATCACTTAAAATGGAGTTATACACAAAAAGTTATGATTTGTGGTAGTTTATGTGATATAAATTTTTTTATAAAAAAAATATGATATTAAATAATGAAAAATTAATTTTTTTCATGCTATAAATTAATATAAGGTGATTGGTAATTTTTTTGGATTTTTATTGAGGAGTTAAAGATTTATTGAAGGTATAATTGTATTTAATGTATGCACTGTTCACATTCAGCTAGGGAAAAAAAAAAAAGCATTGGCCGCGCCTACCACTGTTCACTGAGGACGCGGAGCCAAACGACGTCGTTTGGCGTCCGTAGAAATTTACCCCGCACGTTACGCGCGGGAGCCATATCCGGCTTTCCAAAAACTGCGTCGTTTTGGGCCGTAAACTCTGTAACGCGCGCCATGCGAGGTAGGAAAATTTATGCGAAATTACCAGAATGCCCCTCCATGTTTTTCTTTGCAAAATTACCATTCTGCCCTCGGATCAGTTTTCAACTTATTTACGAAAATGCCATTCGGGTTAAATTTAAATATTTAAAAACTAATTTAAAATTATAACAAAAATAGTAATAATACAAAAATAATATTGGGGAGGATATTTTTCATTAAGTTTAATATTTAAATATTTTAAATATTAATCTAGTTAGCTAAATCATGGTTAAGTTAAATAAATTTATTATTTATTTATTATTTTAAATGTTAATAATAAATAAAGGTGATAAATTAGCAATTATTATTTAATTCCTATTAAATAATAATTAAAGAGAGATAAAATTTTATAAATTAATTATTTATTATTTAAATATTATTAAATAATAAATAAGGATAATTAAGTAATTAATTATTATTTAATTAGCATTAAATAACGATTAATGGAAATTAAGTTATTAGATTTAATAATTTATTATTTAATTTAAATAATAAATAAGAATGAATTGATTATTATTTAACCGTAAATAATAATTTAAATTAATTAAATAATTAATTATTATTTAATTGACATTAAATAATAATTAAAGAGGATTAAAATTAGTAAACTATTATTTAATTTCCTTAAATTAAATAATAAGTAAGGTTAATTACTTAGTTAATTTTTGGTTGATTAATATTGAATTAAAGAAGGTTAAAATTAAGTCAATAATTATTTATTATTTAATTATTATTAAATAATAAGTAAGTACAATTAGTTATTATTTATTTTAAATAATAACTAGAGTTAATTAATTAATTTCTATTTAATCAAGATTAAATAGTAATTAAATAGAGATTGAGTTAATAAAATAAATTGAATTTAATTATGATTTAATTAAACAATTGTAATAAGTTGTTTAAGGGTTTAATAAGTGTCTAACGCTTAAGAAAAATATTTTTTAACTTATTAAATTATTAACCTAAAATGATTGAGGGTCTATAAGGTTAATAATATTGTTTTGACTAATGTAAATTATGTGTTAGTATTTATGTATGGTAAATAAGTTCATTATTAAGCGTATAGTTATGCAAATACGCCGTACTAATTATTAAACCGACTTTATTAATGTTAGGTCTTTCAAAGCAAGTTAGTTAAAGCTAGACATTTATTGTAGCTGAGCAGAAATGCAAGTTCTCTAACCCTACTCATTTATTGTTGAACAAGTTTCTATACTTATATTTATTGTCGAAGCTTGAAGTGATTTAATTATTTAAAATTATCCCTGTAATGACCACGAATTTCATTAGTCATTGTAAATATACTTAATAAATATTTAGCAATGAATTTAAACTTTTCTCATTAATTAATTGTGCATTAGATAATTAAATAAATGTACTTATATGCTTGTATATTTATTTAAAGAATTAAAGCAAAGTGTATAATTAATTAAAACAAATCTAATTGGATTATATTTTAAATCCAAACAAGTTGATAAACTAGGTTAAAGATATTAACCTAGTAACCCATGTAATTAATTTAATTACTAGTCTATGTAATTAATTAAACAAGCCCAATGCTTGATTTAATTAAATGTAAACTAGACTATTTAATGTGAGCCGAATGTGTTAGTTAAATTGAGCCCAAACAATTTAATTGAATGAGCCCAATAGAAGTTATTCCCAAGCCCAATGTTAAGTCCAATACAAGTCAAAACTTTGGTCAATATATATATATAGATGTATATATGAATATTAAAGCTATAAAATTAAATCAAAAATGGGGCAAAAAGAGAGGGAAGTGGCCGGCCATTGTGGGGCCCAAGAAGGGTGACTTGTGAGCTTCATGTTGCTTCAAAATCAAACCATGTCATGAGTTGCTCAACCACTCTAGTCAATCACCTAGTCAATCACCTAGTCATTCCATGCAATAGTAATTATAATTAGCCCTTAATTTCACCAACATAGGTGAATTAGCAAGCTAATGAAGGATTAGTGGTAGGCTATAAATAAGAGGCTCCACACTTGGTTCAAGTTTGTTAGTTCATTTGCTAGACATCCAAAGAGAAAAGAGATAGAGCATTTGTTAGCTAGAAAGGAAAAATACACTTGTGAGTTGAGAGAAAAAGCTAAGAAAGGTCTTGGTGGATGTCCTCAAGCTTCATAACCTACTTTGGTATAAGGAGAAAGAGAGCCAACAAATCACAAAGGTTTAAAAGTTCTCTAAACTCCATCTTATTTCATTTTTGTAGTCTAGAAAGCTTTTGATCGGTTAAAATCTATTTTTAACCGATCAAAACTCGTTTTGACGATCTAGAAGTATTTAACTATGTAATATATGTATATTCATAGATCTATGTGTTTATAACATGATTTGGTAGATTAGAAATGCATAGAAGTTATAGAAATATGCGTAACATGATTTATCGGTAAAACCCTAACTATGCATGTTATGTTTGATGTTGTATTTTGAAATGTACAAATCCAAAATTTAATTTTTATGGCTAGAAAGCTAGATCTATGAGTTTTAAAGATAAAACCTTTTTGAAGTTTTCAAAAATAATGAATAACAAAGAAGTTATAGCTTTTACCAAAAAGGATGTCGTTTTTCAACCCTATGTGGTTCGATTCGTAAATTTCGTGTATAACGTTTTCAAAAAGACGATCGAACCATGGAATATTGTAAAACATTAAGTTAGGAACACATCAACACTGATTTGGTGTGATTTGGATGAGTAGATTTCATTTAATCAAGGTTTGATCAAAGGGTATCAAAACTGTCAAGAAATCAAAATTAGGGTTTGCATTCTGCCACTCGGCGCCGGGGCGCAGTGATTAGTACAACACACTGCGCCGGGGCGCCGTGCACTGTTTTGGAAAAAAAAATAAAAACCCGAACCGGGTCAGGTCGGGCCGGGTCGGGTCGGATCTGGTACGGGTCAGAAAACAAAAAATGTTCCAAAAATCATTTTAGTATTGTTGGACTTAATAAATATATTTTTAAATATATATATAATTGATTTATTGATTTAAAAGTGTATAAATATTATTATTGAAATAATAATATAATAAAGGTAATAAAATATTATTAAATAAATAATAATATTAGAAAATTATTAAAATATTATTAAGTGTATAATAATATTATAAAGTCAATAAAATATTATTAAATAATTAATAATATTAAATAATGAATAAAATATTATTAAATGAATAATAATATTAGATATATAATAAAATATTATTAAATAATAATATTAAATAATTAATAAAATATTATTAAATGATTAATAATATTAGATAATTAATAAAATATTATTAAATAATTAATAATATTAGTTACTTAATAAAATATTATTAAATGATTAATAATATTAGAAACTTAATAAAATATTATTAAATGATTAATAATATTAGTTACTTAATAAAATATTATTAAATGATTAATAATATTAGATACTTAATAAAATATTATTAAACGATTAATAATATTAGGTAATGAATAAAATATTATTATATGATTAATAATATTAGATACTCAATAAAATATTATTAAATGATTAATAATATTAGATATTTATTTGAACTATATTAAACAATTAATATAAGTTCTTTGTGTTTGAAATATTATCAAATAATGATAATATTTCCTAAGTGTTTATTTACCCATAATTAATCAATTATGTGGTTCGTAAGGTTTATAAAGGTCATTATACTTACAAGTATATGATACTAATTTAAGATCAAATTGATTTAATTGTTAGGTCCGTTCAAGGATTGTTAGATTAATTTGGTTAGCAGTAGACGACGCATGAGGCAAGTTTTCTAACTTTAACTTGTAATTCTTATTGCAAGTTTTCTACCCTTAACTTGTACTTATTATTGTAATTATTATTCAACCTTAATTTCATTGAGCAATTCATTTATTGTTGAGCAAGTATCTACACTTGTAGATATTTGACAGACCTTTGAGTGAATTAATTATCGAAAATTACTTCACCTCGTTATTGATTATTGTATTCGCACATGGTGCTTTTGCAACTGTTTAAGATGTCTAAGCTAATTGTTTCGGCTATAGACAAATGTATGTTAATTCATTGAATTGAATATTATAAAAGCTTATCCAAACCATTGGCTGGTGCGGATTCTTACAGTAAGACTGAGAAAGAACAACCCTAGTTAAAGGGAATTTTTATTTGTCGGAGACCCGACAGCGCGCAAGAAAACTAAATGTGATGCATATACATAGGACATGAGAGGACTGATCCCCTCAAGTGTCCCGTTATTTTAACAAGGAGTCAGACATTGTATGTCTGTTCTACCTTAGTAGCAGTTCAGGGTCATTAAAGACCACTCAGCAGTAAAGAGTCAATTCCTTCTTTTATTGAACATTGATTCTTGTTATCTTTCACAAATTGCTATTGTTGAAAACTTGATGTTATTTCCCTTCATCATGATATATCGTATGATTGTTGTTTATAAACTTGTTGAGCCATTTAGTTGTTCATTCTTGCTATATCATGACTATATTTCAGCCATTCCCGAAAGCTCTAAATCGGACAAAGGCAAGGGAAAAGCGAATGCTTAGTTTTAGTAATTGCATGGTAGTTTATATTACTGTTATGTAATTACTGTTGTAAATCTTTTGTATTTCCCTTAAGATATGTAATGTCAAGATTAAGGTAATAAACATTGGGAAGTGTAGCCTTTTAATTAAGGAACCTTTTGTATTATTCCCGAAGTTTGAATACAATTTATGTATTTCATTATTGTTAAGTATTGTACAGTGAGAACCAAACCCGGGGTTAAAGAACCCGGATTTGGGGTCGTCACAATCCCACATCCATATTGTTTATAAAATCGCACTTAGTGCACTTGAAGCTTATTTGTAAGACCCCGAATTTTATGAAATATAAAATTTATTTTTTTCTTTATATATATTTTCATGAAACAGTAAGTGGTTAAATTGATAAAGTTAAAAGTTAAGGATGTTATGTGTAAATTATATTATGTCGGACAATATTCTTTTGGTCGGGGAATATTCGTTCTGTCGGGGAATATTCGTACGACGGCGCCGTACGAACCAATCATTGGTGGACCCCACAAAGAATAATTGTCGGATATAGAAAATGACATAAATAATTTTTAATTGGTCAATGGTACTATCACTTTTAATTGTTGAAATATCCGGTGGTAAAAAAATAGTAACATACGGTATTGCACAGTAGCACACGGTATTGCATAGTAGCACACGGCATTGCATAGTGTTTCGTATTATTGAACTGATAAAGTGGTTATCGTACAATATTTGACTTTATTGTCACATCCACAATAATTCATATTATTAAATCGATAATTGTCACAGTAGCATATGCACAGTAATTCACATTATTGAATCAATAATTGTCATGACACAGTAACGTATTCCTTCTTTTACATGCTTTCTGCATTATTGTTCTCTCTATTATGATGTTATTTAAACAGTTGTATTTTATTAATTAATTGACTTGATATCTAACTCAGAGAGTCAACTACACTGTATTTATAACAATTAGTCATAATAATGAATAAGTGTGAATTATTGTTGAATAATTGAATTGATAAAGTTATTTGTTTATAATATAAAGTTAGGTGATGTAAAATGAATGGTATAGATTAAAGATAATATAGAATTTGAAATGGATGATGTAGATTAAAAGATGATATTTAAATGAATGGTTTAAATTAAAGAAATCTTAAAAGAGGAAATGAATGGTATGGATTAAACATTATCTTGAAATGAACGGTTTGGATTAAATTAGGAAATTTTGGTTATGATAAGATTTTTGGCTATAAATAGAGGACTTAACTTAAGAAATTTTTCATAACATTCTTACATACATTTTCTTCCACTCTCTAAATACTTCTTTGTGTAAGTTCTCTCTAAGTGTTCTTAAGTCATTCCTAGTTTTGAAATCTTTTGCATTCTTCTTTGAATTCCCGAGTGGAATTTTCTTATGTATAGTAACTCTTTCGAAAAATCATAGTAAATTCATTATTTGTCAGAATTTAATGAATTAAAAGCCTGTCTCTTCAGTTTTTCGTCCTCTACAACTTTGAAGAAGGAAGAAAAGTCATCTGAAGTCATCTTCATGCCTTAAAATACTAAAAACCGTAATCTATTCTGATTTTCGTCACTATTTTCAATCTTAGTTTTGAAAATTCATAACTCATTCATATTAATTCCGAATTGGGTGATTCTTGAGTCTATGCCGTCTATCTTTCCGAGAGTAACATTATTTTAAAAACATAAAGAGATTTTAAAAACTCTAGAAGACTCAAAAGTCAGATTCTTTACTGCTACAAACAAGGAAGGATTTGTTCGGCTATAAACTTGTTTCACAATATCAAGGTAAGGAATATCATCTTCTTTCATATTCTATCATTTAAACTTACTACGGTAAGGAATATCATTCTTTTCACACTCTTAAATTTACTACGGTAAGGAATATCATCTACTTTCATATTCTATTATTCAAACTTACTACGGTAAAGGATTATCATTATTTGATTCTCGAAAATAATATCGTTTCTTTCTTACTCATAAGATATGTCATTTATTTCCATGTATTAAATTGTGGGAATAACCTTACGGCGCGGATTACCGCCTGTTGGTGAATAACCTTTCGTATTCATTCCTTATTAATCTCTGAGAATAACCTTACTGCGCGGCTTACCGCCAGTTTGGTGAATGACTCTTCGTATTCATTTTTTATTAAATTGTGGGAATAACCTTACGGTGCGGATTACTGCCTGTTGGTGAATAACCTTTCGTATTCATTCCTTATTAATCTCTGAGAATAACCTTACTGCGGATTACCGCCTGTTTGGTGAATAACTCTTCGTATTCATTTCTTATTTGTCTCTTGTGGAAATAATTTGTCTACACGAATTATCTCATGACACTTTTATTGCATATTCGTTTATAATATCATTTTCTTTCATATTCGTAAGTGATATTATTTTCCTTTATACTTATAAGGGATACCATCTTTTTCATCTTCCATTATTCAAACTTACTATGGTAAGGGATATTAATTTCCTTCACCTTTTGTTAATCAAACCTGCTACGGTAAGAAATATTATTTTCTTTCATACACCTAAATCGAAATTTATTATGGAACTATTGGTTCTATAATTCCTGAAAATATTATATGTTCCATAATAGTTGCACTTCATCATTTCAATTGAACCATCCTATTTACGTGAACCTTTCTATTGAACTGTAACCGTTATTCTGAACTGTGGATCTTGAATATCATTTTTAAATTTCACTCCACATCATGTTGACAATTTGGACATTATTTGAATCTGTACAAAGTAAACTTCTGATACTTATTATTTATCCTGTTTCTTCTGTTCATCATTTATATCATTTTAATCATCCAAAATCAAGTTGTTGTGAATATCTGTGGCCGGGGGCACAGATGCGATATAATTGTTGAACAGATGATAGGTTAAAGGCGATATAATATGTTAAAGGCGATACATCTGTTCGGTGTCTTTTATGGCACGTGGTGAATGTTCTCTTTGGCCCGTAGTGCAAAGATGAACTGTTGTTTGGTATGATTATGACCAAAGGCTGAATCTGGTATAATCATGACCGTTGGTGTTATATTGAATGTCTTTGGCCCGTAGTGCAAAGATGAACTGTTGATTTGCATGATTATGATCAGGAACTGTGAATTGTATTATCTTGACTAAAGGTATTTCAGATGATAAAAGTTGATGATGTTTTTCCTAAAAAGAGAACCGAGTGGACATTATAGTCTGCATTATTCTTCTAATAGATTGCTCATTCCGCTGCTATTATTGATCTGAACATTGTTTAAGAATTTAACTGCAGTTCTTGATATAAACCTTGTAGTCTATTGTATTCTATCAAGAACTCAACTGTTGAAGACTAATGATAATTTATTCGTCATTATCTTAGTCATGATATTCTTTACTGGGCTATTTGAGCTCACCCTTTCTTTTGTTCCATTGTTTTTCAACAGGAGATGAGAACATAGTTGGGTCTAGCAGGGGAATGGAGTGAGAGTCCGAGGGATAGCTATCGTAGTCTTCACGTGTTGTAAAATAGTGTGTCAATAATTGTGAAGACTTAGTCGTGTATTATTATACACTGTATTGTTGAACGTTATTCTATCTTGTAATAATTTTGTTGTAGTATTTTGACGACTCAAGTTTGGGCTGTATGGGCCTAAATTTGGGGGTGTCACATTATTAGTTCTTGATTCATGAACTGTATTAAAAATGTCAAAAGCTAATAGTTCAGCTAGACATTACGTTTTTAAATTCAATACTTGAATACTTTTAAAAGCTTATCCAAACCATTGTTGGGTGCGGATATCTTATATTAAGTCTGAGAATTGAACAACCCTAAATTAGGGGATTTTGTGTCGGGAAACCGACTTTGGGTGCCAGTGACTAAACTAGTTGCTCATTCTTGCTATATCATGAACTATTTTTCAGATATACCCGATTGCTCAAAGAATGATAAGGGAAAAGGAAAAACCAGAGCTTAAGTTAGCTTATGCATGCTAATTAGATATTTAATTATGTATTTACGGTTGTTAAACCTTTTGTAATTGCTTATGATAGAGACTGTTTTTATGTTAAGGTTGATAGACCCTGGTATTGTAACCTTTTGAAGGGAACCAATATGTATTATTCCGCGATATTTAAATGCAATATATGTATTTAATTGTTAGTAATATGTTGAATAGTGAGAACCAAACTCGAGGTTATGAAACCCGGATTTGGGGTCGTCACAGTAATAGTATTAGTATTAATATTTATATTATTATTATTCTTCTTATAATTATTCTTATTCTTATTCTTATTGTTGTTGTTATTTTTATTACTATTATTATAATAATGATTATTATTATTACTATATTATTATTATTATTATTATCATTATTACTATTATTATGATTATTATTATTATATTAATTATTATTATTATTAGTATATTATAGTGATGATTTTGATTTGAACGAAAAATATGAGTCGATAAATTTTAAAAAAATATATATTGAATTAAAAAAAAAAATTAATAATTATTAGATGTTAAAATTTAAATTAATTTAAAATCGTTAAATATTAAAATTTTAATATTTGAGTCATTCAATCTTATATTATAGATTAGCCTCCTTGATGTTACAAAGGTTCAAAAAAGAAAGTACGTCCATTAAACGAAGGAATCCAAAAAAGAAGAGAGCTGCTGCTAACTCTCCAAGTGACTACTGGTAAAGAAAGTACTACAAGTTAGCTGATCATCCATCCTTGCTTAAGGAGTACTACAGATCAGAGGTTCATTCCAAAACCCATTAGCTTCAAGTTTCAAATACCTTGTAGATCAGTTTAGATCAGGTCAGGTCAGGTCAAACACGCTACAAACAGATCACAATCAGCAGAAATCATATATAGAATAGCTAGTAAATCAGTCTTCAATTTTATTTATAATAATATGGGCAACTCCATAGATCGAGATCACCCAACACCATAGAACAAATATTTACAACGATCTCATTCATCATCATCATAATATAAAAGATAAATGGAGAAGTAATTATATATCTTAATTGGTCGCAACTTGGGGATCTTCGAAGTTGGGATCCTTTGAATCAACGGCGGCAGCATTATCGAACTTTCCGAGCTCGGCGTGAGAGTAACCGTCGCCGGACCAAGTGAACTTCCCGCCATGCCCTCCCTTCTTCGGCGAGCCACTCAATCCAGTCCCAGATTTTCTGTCCTTGCGCATTTCCTGACCCGTTTTCCCATTGGGTTTGGGATTGGAACCTTTCCCTGCGTTCTTCATTCTCCCTTTACTCTTTCACGGTGCGTCTGATTGATTTGTAGAGAAGGGTACGTCCGTGGCTATTTATTTATAGGTGGTTTTTGAATTTTTGCGTTGTCTAGGAGTGATTGATGGGTCTGTGAGCCGAGCACGTGAAGTGACTGGGAGATTGAGATATGGATAAGAACAACTTGCAATACAATGGACTGAATGGAGTATTGAAAAACACTGCATTCATCTTATGGGATATTGGCACGAATTTTAATAATATATCTTAATACTTTCTAGTAATGAAGACGAATATAATATTTCTATGTTGTATATTTATAGTTATTCAATAGACTATGCATAGGAGAGCCAAACAATCATTTTAGAAAAAAATTCTTCTCCTCTCTTTTTTAGTTATAATTAAGTTACTTTGGATTTGTATTTTAACAATTTAGTAGTACGAATGTTAAAAAAAATACAAAAATATTAAGTACGTAATTTTTTTATTTAATTTGAAGTATTGAAATGCCATCATTTTGATTATGTAAAATAATAAAGTTCTACAGCATTCCAAATTTATTTATTTATTATTATTATAAATTTGCTGAAACATTCCAATAATTTATATGGTAATTTACATTCTCTTATATTTTCGCATTTTTTTTTATTTATGAAATAAAGCACCAACCCATCGGAATGTTTATGATACATCTTCATTCCTAAATATACGATTAATATTAAGTTTTAGAAGTTAAATTAAATTATTATCAATTTAAAATTGATTTAATTTTAGACAACATAGTTATAAAAATTATAAATTATTAAAAAAAAAACACACACACTAGCAACAATAAGATTTATTCCACTTTAAAATTAAATGAGTTCAAATTTGAAAATATCACATATTTACTTTTATATTTTGGAAGGAGTATTATGGTAAAAACATTCGAGTGCAAGAAAAGAAAAGAAAAAAGAACAGAAGCTTGAACTTCAATCTGCCATATATATTGCATTAGTTGCAACCATAAGAACATTGCTTGAAATTTAAATATAGTTTTGATTGGCAAGAGGTCGCGTATGGTAAGAATATTTACTGTAAACAGTAAACTGATACACTTTTTTTTTTTTTTTTTGTGGGGGGGGGGGGGGGGGGGGGGGGGGTTATTTGCATTTGGCAACAGAAATTATCTTGGAAAATTTACAGGAGGTTCCAAGCATCCTACCAGAATACCAAGATCAATGTCCTTGCCTTCAAACTTTTTGATGAACGGGTGACTCTAGAAGAACAATGAACCAATGTTAGATCACTAATCAAGTAACGATAGTCTATAACTATCAATATATACTTATATGTATTTACATATATACACATACATATAGCAGTATACTAACCAAAAGGTCAAAAGCTGAAGATCTGTCTCTAGGGTCCTTCTGTATGCTGTAAATGCATAAATCAACATAGAAAAAAGTTAAATTATATGAGTATATGGAGTTCCTAGTAAAAGAGAATATGGATGAACCGAAGAAGACGCAATGCTATACACAGAAAATCCCAGAAAAATTAAGAAGAAGAATCTCCAAGGTCACGTTGCAGCTAAGTAGACTTTTTAGGTTAGAGATTTGGAGTTCACCCAGAAAGAAAAGAAACCAAGGGTTGAATGTGCAGCACAAAAATACCAACAACAAACTCTGAGAAAACATGGCATAGAAGGAGAGGTCATCTGCCTTGGCCTTCAACAACACTGAAGGAAGAAATGGCTTCAAATCCTATATGTTCTTAACTCACCACATCGAAAGCTAATTCCCACTGATTTGTTCTCAGAAAAGAGGGAACAAATATTGGACATAAAATTAGCAAAAGTAAAATAGTCATGTAAGAAATAGATCCACTAACCAAATATTACACTCTTGACCAAATTAATTTTATGAGAGCAGGTGTGGCTGAAATCAATACTGGAATTGCTGCAATTTTGTTTATAGAGATATCTATCATGATTACAATATACATAGCTCATTTCGTTTGTCTTTTACCAAAGTTTCTGTTTAGTTGTGACAATTGTTTTGCATGTTCTACAACTTCAACTAATGGATAATGCAGAGACCAAACACAAGTATTCATTAGGTCACCAGCTTTTCTAGGTAAGTCGGCTTCTTTCAGATATCGACTTTAATGTATACTTGCTGCACTAAAGATAATGCCCTTAAAAACAAAATGGATCCTTAGATAAGAAAGATACTAGTCAACCCGAAATTGTGTTCAAAACAATGTACAGATGCTTAATAACTTAAGAAGGAAATAAATATTGAACAAACAAGCAAGTAACATACTAATTTCACCACTAGTAGAAATTGTTCGACAATCAGCTCCTCAAGGTTCCCTGGAAACGAATGAAGATATGACTGAATTTATCGACATAACCTATTGAGATCTCAGATATTTGTTCTTTGAAGATCGAATATCTTAGGAAGGGTCTATTACTCCAAGTTAGGAATTTGATGGAAGATTAAGAACAATACGAGGTCCAGTTACACTTCAACTACTGTAATCTTCTTTCCCATTTTTTCCATCTGAATTTTTTTATTGGCTTTTATTTATTTTTTTTGGAGGGGGGGGGGGGGGGGGGGGGGCGAAGGGAGTTGGGTTGCACATGCTTCATACATAGTGCAACCAAGAATATAAGACAAATTTTTAGCGAAGTAATAGTAAAATTTACGCAGTTCATCAATATGAATGCTGAAGGCCCCTATATTATTACCAGGCTGAAACAAAAGAACAGAATTCTGGAGAGAACTGATCTGATGGAGCAGAAGGGGGAGGGCTTCCAACAATTGCTTCCAAAAGTTCATAAAAGCTTGGCCCGCATAGCTGCTCTTCAGATTGTATGTAAGGAAAACGTCCTATAGCACACTCGAGGATCACCAGGCCCAAACTCCAGATATCACTCTTATAATCGTAAGTGCTTCCACTGATTCTTTCTGGCTAAAAAAGAGAGACAAATTAGCTTTCATTCTAAATAATTTGACTGGTCCCAAATCAGGCATAAGAAGTTTGGAACAATACCAAAGACTCTTGGTTAAGTGCCGAGTAAAAGAACATAGGCACTAAAGAAACAACTAGGCTATGTGTACTGAAGGATGCTGACTCCACTCACCGACATGTAATTGTAAGTCCCAACAAATGTATTACGTTGACCCATAGAGTTGGCTAGCATTGCACTCACACCAAAATCTGTAATTTTTACTTCCCCTTTGTGATTTACAAGCAGGTTCGATGGCTTTATGTCCCTATGGATTACATGTCTTTCATTGTGCAAGTACACCAGACCCTGTAAAACCTGAAATAAAGGAAAGGCATAAGTGCACTAAAATATATATTTCTTAAAACTCAACATTTGTAGTTCAACTTAATTACAAATTAGTAAGGAAAAACTCATAAACCTGTTTACAGACAACTGCAAGGTAAGGTTCAAGAATCGTCTTGACTTGTTTGATCACATCTGCCAAGGACCCACGATCCATGTATTCGAACACAAGAGAGATAACTCCATTGTGATAGAAAGAGTGGTAGCAAACTACAACATGTGAACATTGAGATGCTTGATTTATTTTCAGCTCCTGCACAATTTGTTTACGGATTTCTTCTTGTATGTTCATCTGGATAACCTATGATACAACACAAATTCCACTTTTAAAAAAACTGCCATCATCAGGAGAAAGAAAATTCTAGTTGGAACACTCAAACTGGCATAGAATTACTGTACTCACTGATTTGCAGGCAGATACAGGAATAATTGCCAGGGAATAAGTGCTAGGCCTCACACCAAGTCAATCATCTAAGATACAGAGACATACAAGTCATAGCAGAAAGCAACAACTACCATGAGAATGGTTTTCATCATTTTACTCATATATGGTAGAATAGAGGAGGTTTCACTCATTTATTCCATCTCTTTGGGCCATCAGGACTAGTTATAAAGTACTATGGCATTACTTCTAAACATATGTCAAAAACCATGAACCAGCTGTCTAACTTCCTGGTCCATAATTCACTAGACCAGGTGCATTTCATAATTAATTATACATTAACCACAAGTTAACAGTATCTTGGTAGCCAAGTTCCATAAAATAACAGGAAAATGAACATTGTGTTGCTCGAGTACTGAGACTACTGACCTTCAATGCAAATAACATTCCAGCCCATTTATGGCGAACCAGTTGAACCACGCCACCACTTCCCTTGCCAATGACTTTGATTGTTTCAAGGTCTTCCAATGAGAATTGAAGATCTATCTCCTTAGCATCGGAAGGCTGTCCAAACCAGCAAAAGGTAGTTTTACAGCCTTCAGAAGTTAAACTTAGAAATCAAATGTTAAATATATGGAGAAAAGCACAGATTAGATTATTATTAAAGTAATGTATAAAAAGTACAACGGATTAATCGTGGTGTTTGCAAGAATGTCTCCTTGACAAAGGGCCCAGCCTCAAGAAGCTTATGCTACTAGTAAAATGCACTAATAAACATCCAAACAAAACAAGATGTGACAAAATGGCCATCCCAGAACAATTATGTTGTCCATACGGGTGATACTCAATATTTATTTCAAATCTGACTACCTCACTTGCAAACCTATATCATTATCCAATTCAATTATCTATTTGCAAGATCTATTAACGTAAGTCTTATTCCTTCCATTTCCAGAGCACCTTTATTTACTGTAATATGTAACCATTTAGCTGTGGTTCCATCTACAATATCATATCACTTCGACGAAGAATAAGACATGATGCCTACTTACACAGCCCTCCACTATTAGCAAATTACTCATACCGCTTACAATCTGGCATATATTAGTCATTCTATTGATCCAACTACAAGTATCCAAAATGGAGATTAGATTATAACTTAGAAGTATAGAAGCAAGTCAAAGTGTAATAAATCCAAACGATCTAGCATACAAGTGAGTGATACTCAGAATTGTAGTTGATCCAAGTATCCAACTAGCAACCATGAATCGAAAGAAAGTTTAGCAACTATGAATCAAAAGTAAAACTTACAAGAGATTCGTTTTCGTCAGAAATGAGGCGCAAACCTTTGTGGTTCAGTAGCAAATCGCCATCCTGAAATGTTCCACTAGCAGTCCTGCAATTTAACAATTTATAGATATAGCATTTGGAATTCAAATTGTTCGTAAACTGGAAATTTGGGGTTAATTATTCATTTTAAAGGCAATTCGGCTTTCCAATCGATGAAAGATAATTAACAGAAAATGTCGACATAGATATGCACCGATTTGGAGGAAACTTGAGAGAGCTTACAAGAAACTGGTGATAGGTGTTTCTTGAGCAGGTACGGAGAGCTTCAGTTGCTTCAGTGGCTTCATGCTCTTCATGATTCTAGCCTTGCGATACGATTTGTGGATGGTGTCCAGCTCCTTCTAGGGTTTTAGAGAGAGAGAGGAGTTCGGTTGATGGAGATGGTGAAAAGCGACAGACCTATTTAGCCAAAAAAAAAAAGTTAAAAAAAAAACGAAAAACAAATTCAATTATTCAAATGAGCACGACCGCGAAACTTATACTCCGCTACTATGCCGGTCCATGAACATTATTATTCTTCTGGAACTCTTTATTTTTAATATTTTCGCACGATCATATCTCATCTATAAGGTTAAGTAAAAAACTTTTTATATTTTCACACCATGATATCTCATATGTAGGGTTAAGTAAAAAATAGATAAAATCAAAGAGTCGAATTAAACTATATTTTTTAATTAAATTATTTTGATTATTTAGATATATTCGATTATAACTATTTTATAATTCAATATTCAGTATCGATTTTCGGGTATAAAAAGTAGATTATTTGGATAATCGATTAACCAACTTAGAAACTTTAAGAAAAATAACATACTTATTTTAATTAGATTTTGATATAGTTTGTTCTATGAATTATGTATTTATATATGGTTAATTTGAAATTATTAAATTAGTTTATGAATTATTATGATTATGGATTTTGATTAAATATTGTTTAAAAACTTTGGTATAAATTTGAAATATAAAAAAAAATGTTTGGTAAAAATAATTTCATATTTCGGTTATATACTGAATATAATTCAATTATTCGAGTTTCGGTTATTCAATTAATACATATTTCGGATACTTGTTTGAATAGTGAAATTGTATGAAATTTAGTATTTAGTTATAATTGAACAAACAATTCGATTCGGTTATAACTGAATACTCATCCCTACTCACATGAGCATAAAGTGAATCTCACATGTGAGAGAGAACTATATGAAAATATCAACAACAAAAAAACATATAGAAATAATGTTTCTCTAGTCTTTTAAAGTTTCAAGGTTGGTATGAAACTTAGAATGACTTAATATCGCAAAATTTATTATTATTATTTTGATATATACTTTGTATGTGCACATAAATATATTCTTAAAATTAGAATATATTTATGTGCACAACTAAAGACACACACAAAAATAAAATAGTAATAAAAAAGAGAGAAAATCTTATAGAGAGATGAGAGATAAATATTTTATTACTATTTTATCTTTGTGTGTGCTTTTTGATGTACACTTTGAATGTGCACATAGATATATTCTTATGATTGTGAAATATATTAATATATAAAATTTGATAGAATTATAAAATTGACCTATTATATCAAATATATCTTTATAATATTATCAACTATAATTATCAACGTAATTTACAACAAAAAAGTTGACATATAAAATTATATGATATATCATTTTCCTTTTTATGCATTGCACATTAAAGGATATTCTCCATTCCAAAATATAATTTTGAAAATCATTACTAATGAAATGAAATTGAAAATTGAATAATTTTAATCAATTTTAATGAATATTGTATACTATATAAAAAAAATTACTCGGTATAATATTTATTGCCCCTAAATCTTTAATATTTTTTTTCAATTCTAAGTTTGAATTTTTTTTAAATTAAATTTTAGAAGTCAATAATGTTATTCCCAAAGGGTACAGAAGTTTTCGAAAGGAAGTTGAATAGATTCTTTTATAAATTTCATATTAAAATTATTTACCAAGTTAATTAAACAGTTAACTTGATTAAATTAAGTACAACGAAATATGATTTTGAAAATCCCTTTCAAAGATTAATTGAAATATCTCAGTTCTAAATTTAGTGATATTGGGAAAAAAAATCACATCAAATATTGCAGCTATATGACAGTTATAAAACAATTATAGAGACACAGAATTTTTAAGAGGTTCGGAGTTCAAAAGTCTCCTAATCATTTCTTTCACTTCGAGAGCATGGATGATCCATTAAGGATATGTTGGTTACTAAAATTAGGTTCAATAAGAACCAATACAACAAAGTAATTTACTAATATTTTGCTTTACAATCTCCCATACTGCTTTAATTCACTCTGCGATTTCAAAATAACTGTATCTTTTACTAGATGATCTTGGATAGTTATTTCATAACTTAACTCTACGAATTAGATTAGCCTAATAAATTCGATCCCTAAGATTGTTTACATGCAATATTTTATAAGACTTATACAATCTTACTTGTTCATATAAATATACATTAATTTATTTGTCATTATTAAATCAAATAACAAATAAACATAAATCCAAGTACTATTACTAATAAATAATAATTTTATAATTTAAATCTGATAAACTACTACATACTTTTGACCGTACGAAGGATATTGAAATTGGAGGAAGGAAAAATAGTTAAATTTGACTCGTTATAAAACTTGAATAAATCTCTCCACTCACCATCATCAGTTGATTTTAAATAAGAAGCTTAAACATAAATTATACTCCCTCCGTTCTTAATTATAAAATTAATATTAAATTTTTAAAAATTAATTTATAATATTTTTAAATTTAAAAATAATATAATTTATTTAAAATTTAAAAATGATAATTTTTATAATTATTAATAATTTTAAAATAATTGATAATATTTAGAATTCTATTAATTTAAATTAAATAAATTTATATTAATTTTAAATTTTAAAATATTTAAAATCAAATTTTAAAATAATAATAATAATTTTGTAATTTAAACGGAGAGAGTATTATAAAGCAAAAGGTTTAATTGATAAAAACATTTGAAAAGTAAAAGCTAAATATTCACGATAAAGTAATATGAATTGACTATTGAGTAGTTTTTGCTAGTGATTGTGGGCCGACCAGAAATTGATGTTTCTAACCTTCAGGGCCCAGTCGTACGTAAAATTGTACTAAACAAATTCTTATATCAATAGTTTCGGTGGAGTATATGATTTTTTTAGTAAAAATTGCAGTAGTTTCAGTACAAAAATCGCATTTTAAAGAACGCACCTGTTTAAAGTTTTATGTTTTTTTTTATATTTATCATATTTTTATGTATATTTTAGAGTTATTTAAGTACTATTTAAATATGATGGTAAATTTAATTTTGAAATTTATAATTTTGCATGGTTTAAAGCTTTAATTTTGAAACATTGTTTGTATTATACTAATGTATGAATATTAAGAATTTGTATATTATTAAACTTTAACTTTTCAATTTAAGGAATTAAAAGTTTTGAATAAATTTTTAATTGATTTTTAAGAATTTAACTTTTTTTGTAATTGTGTATTATCTACAAGAGCAACCCAAGGATCCTCGAGATATATTTGGAATTTGGAAAGAATGTTATGTTTATTTTATCTTTTTAATTGGTTCTGCACTTGAAATCACCCCATTTTTAGAAATCGTTTTATTTTGTATCAATTTAAACGGGTTCATGTTGCGGTTTCTGGTTTAGACAATTGTATTAAAGCGGTTTATTGTGCAATTTTTTTTCAAAATATATCAAACTACTCCATACTCATCCCTGGCTATGATCCGCCAAGACTTCAAGAAAGCAGACCTGGTTAGATTGTTTGTAGATTATTCTTAGACTAGTTTAAACAGAAAATGTGAGTCTAAAAGATAGGAGATTAGGGAATAAATAAAAGAAATGTAAAAAAATGAATAAGAGATCAATGTAAAGAAAATTTTAAAGCTAAAATAAGAAAGTTTTTTTTTTTTTTTTTTTTTTTTTCTGTTCACACCAAATTAAGTGTCAACTTTTTTTCTTACTTTATAATATAAATATATAATTTACTGGAGTAACATCAAAATATTTAGCTGAATGGGTGAGGAATCCTTCTTCTCACTTAATGATATGAACAACATATAAAGTGTTGATCAATAACTTTTCAGAATAAAAGATTTTTTTTTTTTGGTTTCAAAATATAAATTTATTATTAATTTTTAAAGTTAATTTAAAATATTTTTAAATTCAAAATTAACATAATTTTTATTAATTTTAATCAATAAGATGATAACTATTGTAAATTATTTAAAAAATATTAAATATATTTTCATCAATGAATATTTTAAATTAAAATTAAAATTTAAAAATATTATACCAATGGTGTGTAATATTCTCAGATTTTATTTCTCTCATAATATACCAGTAGTCCTATTTAGTCCTATTGTTGTTCTATTACATTTTAAAATTATACTTCATTTATTTTCAATATACACTCTATTAATTCTCAAAGGGTACAGGAGGAAAAAAAAGTAGTAGTCCCGTCCCGTTCCGTCCAGTCAAGCTGAGTGCAGTTTTTGCCCGCTAAAATTGGGCCTATCGTAAAAAGACGAAATACTGCTGGGGAATGGAACAGAACAGAACAGACATGCCATGCCCAAACGAAAACAACGGAATCGAGACGCATCCATTAAATCCCATTTCATAAAAACCTCTCAGGTCCGCTTCAAACATTGCTCTGTTCACGAGTTATGACAGCATTCTTCTTTCCATACACTTATTCTCTCTCCTCTAGTCACTGCTACAAATTTAGTCTCGAATTTCGAAAGCGCAAATAAAGAGAGAAAAAGAGTGATTTATTAGAGCAAAGAGCAGTACATTTGCAACAAAGATTGAAGTTTTAGAAGAACTAGAAGAAGAAGAAAGAAGTAATAGTTACTGTAGAAGGAACAGAGTGTGTTCAGCTAGTTTCCGATAGCAAATGGCAAGAGGTTTCAGGCTCATATTTGCAATTTCTCTGCTGCTAATGCTTTTGGGTAAGTCCCCATTTTCCGGATTCTCTCTCTGATATGGGTTTGTTTCAGTCTTTGTATATTATGCATATACATTGTGCTTGCATTCACTTAATCTTTATGACATTTGAGCTACTGCTTTTAGCTTTTCAACTGTGTTCTTGAAAAGATTCAGACTTCCCCTTTTTTAGATCCATCTTTTAGGCTTCAAGAATGTTTTTGTTGTATATATGTAGCTCTTCTTGTAAAGGGTACTTGTACTTTAAGAGATAATCGAAGCAATCTTAGCGTTTTGTCTAAAGATTCATCATTTCGGTTTTGTATATTTCTGGGTTTTACTGTATGAATATGTATTTCCTTTATCTTTGTCCATTTGCTTGAAACAAGATTCCCTTTTATTCATACAAAGGAGAACCGACATTCATTTTAGAGTTGAGGCTATGTTTGGATGTATGACTCAACATAAGTACATTCAAAATATGTTATTACTGCTTCTAACTGGTGCTATTTGCATAGTCATCCATTTAAAGTAGGTGAGATCCTTGGGATTTTTGTAGGACCTCAATGTTTTTGTACAACCAAGGTGCATTTATCGCGTTTGTGGACCAAGATAGGGGATAGTTTGAAAGTATTTATTTCAAAATTTTCTATAGGGAATTGTTATTTTTACAAGTAAAAATTATATTTTCACAAGTTCTCTCTTACATAAGAGTAGGACCCATTTACTATTCATTTGAGAGGGATAGTCTGAAAGTGTCATTTTGTTTGTGGAAATATCAATTTTCTTTTCTATATATAGTTATTAGTTATAGTATTTTTATAGTATATTTATCTAATTTAATTCTATATGTCAAATATATGCAAAACAAAAATTTACAATGAGCTTTGTCTTGCTATACAAACAACCAAACTTAAAGATGTTATTTGTCAACAAATCAAAAGTATATTAAGAAAAAAATGGAGAGGACGCTTAGCTCACCTGTTCTGTTTTGAAGTTTGGAACTTGTTGAGCAACATTTTCCAATAACTGCTGTGCTGAAATAGCAGGTGTATTTTGGTAATCAGTAAAAGCTTCTGATTGTGGAGGAAGAGGGTTTGATGTCGGTTTATCAGTATCCTATGAAGCAAGTAAAAAAAAAATGCAAATCATACACTATATTTAGGCGAGAATAGGAAATCACGTAGCATTTCAACAATGCTTTTTTTCTGGTATGTTGGTACACATCTTTCTTTTTCGCCCTTGTTATATTCTTCTTGACAAGTATCTCATTTTCTCACCAAATAATTTTAGGAGGCCCCACTTTTATGTATTCCAAATTATCATCTGACTCATTCTCATGTCTTGCCTATCAGTCATTTTCTGCACATAGATATAACAAATTTAATAAGTTCTTAAGAAAAGTTTAGCCGTATAAGTATAAGCACAATCATGCTTCTCAATGACTATACTGTAGACTTATAGACCAAACTTCATATTTACTCCTTAGTCTTCTACTGATAACACAAAACTTCAGATTGGTTACCAGGCCTACCATGCAAATCATCATAAGTTTATTAAATATATGAAACCTATACCCCTCTGTCTCAAAATGGCAATTCACTCGCAAATAACAATATTTATATATAAACAAAACTGGCTTTAATCACTTTACCATAAATTCTTAGTAAAGTATTAGGTAAAATTTGTCCACTATTTAGGTAAAAGCTTTACTCGGTCACAATGTAATCAGGTATATTGATAGGATAACAAATTTCTAAATGCTTAAAAAATTGTAAAAAGTAATCCATAATGACGCTTTATAAAAGCTTACCTTCAATCACCCTACAATCCATGTACCAATTGCAATCACCATTTAATTTTCAGCAAGGAATTTTATCAAACAGTTGATAGGTAGGACAACGAATTAATGTGTGAATATGCTTGAACTTAATGGCCTATGAGCATCATACTATAAAGACCCTTGGGTTTTAAAAAAAAAAAATTGAACTTAAAACAAAACTTGAGAATATCCCACTTTATAGTTCTTCATATTGATGGAAATTTAGTAAAAATCCACTAAGAAATAAATCTCAAAACATATAAATAAATAAAAAGCTCAAAATAAGTGGTATAAATATGAATCAAAATTACTGTCGCATATGAAAAGTAACAAAATTTGATTAGTTTTTTAGTCTAACCAAATCACACTGTCATCTCGAATGTTTGGAGCCGATAAATATATAGTAACAACTTCTCCCTCTTCTCAAACTCCTTCCATTCTCTCATACTTCTCAATTTCTCTCTCCTCCAACTGAATCCTCCACTGCTCTTCGGATCATTGAACCAAGCCACCTCCTTTTCGTGCGCCTTCTCTGCTAGCTCGTTCTTTAGTTGCCTCCTCTTCTCGCTGCCTTCCTCTTCTCCTTCCGGCTCCCGCTTCCACTTCCTTGCATCCGTTCACACAATCGATTCAGTCAATAGGGTTTTTTGGATTTGATAGGTGATTGATCGTGAGAAAGAGAGGAAGAGGTGATTGATTGAATTTAAGTAAGAAGGAAACGGGAGAGTAAGAGGCGATTGAATTAAGGATCCTCTTAACATGTGCCCTAAGAGCACATGTTAAACACGGAAAACAAGAGATGGGATCCACTAAATATTATTTGTTTATATATTTGCACTGAATTCAGTACATGAGGTCCACTAACATATTATTTTTTTATGCATCGAATTCAGTACAAATGCATAAACAAATAATATTTAGTGGACCCCATCTCTTGTTTTCCGTGCTTAACATGTGCCATACGGGCACATGTTAGGAAACAAGGCACATGTTAGGAAAACCCTTGAATTAAATAAGGAAGAGGCGATTGAATTTAAAAATTGGACCAAAATCAGTAAAATAACTCGGTACGAACCAAATTGACTCAAATTGGGATCTTCTTACCAGCTTTTATATATAATGTATTGATTACTATTTACCAACAATGTGGTGTGATGGAGACATTTTTTATATTTACAAGCTCATATACTCATATGGTGGATATACAACTTTAGTTATTAGATAGCTTCCACAATCTTTGAGAGAGGGAGGGTTTAGCTCTTGTTGGTCTACGTATATTTCACATTTAGTATAGTGATTAGAGGTCATGAGTGGTCTTTTGAGATTGAAAATTTGAATCTGGAGTACTTGTTTTGACCAATGAGTTTCTTATCATGTTGCACAAAAGGATACAAATTCCTTCTCTCTTGAATTGCGGGTTTTGTTTTTTTACATCATTCGAGTGTCGAGTGGACAAATATCATGTTGCAAATGTCAATAAGAAAAGTGAGATGAAGTTTACAGTGGAAATCTTAACAATAAGCTAAAATTCGAAATTATTTACCTTAATGAATAGGTTTGAGAGCAGAAATCTATTTAATGTATTATCAAAGCTGAATTCTTTTACAAATTATTGATAATTGTTATTGAGATCGAACATCTACATTTTATCTATTGAGTTTGTCACTTATTACAATTTACAAGTGTTCCTCGTTTCTACTCTACATTTTGTCTATTGATTTTTTCTGCATCGGAATTTTCCTCAAGCCTCTGAATGTAGCTAATATATGTGACAGGTTCTTGCACTGGAAGCTCAATAGGGGTTTGCTATGGAAGAAATGCAGATGACCTCCCCACCCCAGATAAAGCAGCACATCTGGCTAAACTTCACAATGTTAAGTATGCAAGGATATATGACTCCAATATCCAGGTCCTCAAAGCCTTTGCAAACACTGGCATTGAGCTCATGATCGGGATTCCAAATTCCGATTTGTTGCCATTTTCGCAGTTCCAGTCCAATGCTGACACCTGGTTAAAGAATAGCATCCTCCCATACTATCCGGCCACAAAGATCACATACATAACTGTTGGTGCTGAAGTCACAGAAGCCCCTAATAACATCTCTGCCATGGTTGTACCAGCCATGAGAAACGTTTTCACAGCTCTGAGAAAGGCGGGTCTCCAGAGGAAGATTAAAGTTTCTAGTACCCATTCTTTGGGTGTTTTGTCCCGATCATATCCACCTTCAGCAGGGGCTTTTAATAGCAGCCATGCGTTCTTTCTCAAACCTCTACTGGAATTTCTTGCTGAAAACCAGTCACCTTTCATGGTTAATATTTATCCTTACTATGCTTATAGGGATTCCCAAACCAATGTATCCCTGGACTATGTTCTGTTTGAGTCATCCTCTGAAGTGATCGACCCAAATACTGGCCTGCTTTATACAAATATGTTTGATTCCCAAGTTGATGCTATTTACTTTGCTCTGACGGCTCTAAACTTTAGAACAATCAAAATTATGGTCACTGAGACGGGCTGGCCCTCAAAAGGTTCAGCAAAGGAGACAGCTGCAACTCCGGATAATGCGCAGACCTACAATACCAATTTGATTCGCCATGTCATCAACAATACTGGTACTCCCGCAAAGCCTGGAGAGGAGTTGGATGTCTATATTTTTTCGCTGTTCAATGAAAACAGGAAGCCGGGGCTAGAATCTGAGAGGAACTGGGGATTATTTTACCCAGACCAGACGAGTGTCTATAATATTGATTTTGATGGAAGAGGTTCTGTGGACATGACGACAGAGGCAAATGTCACTAGCTCGAATGGAACATGGTGTGTTGCTTCATCTACAGCTTCTGAAGCCGACTTACAGAATGCCTTAGATTGGGCTTGTGGATCTGGGAATGTGGACTGTTCTGCCGTTCAGCCTAGTCAGCCTTGTTTTGAGCCAGATAGTCTAGTATCGCATGCATCTTATGTATTTAACAGTTATTACCAGCAAAATGGAGCTACTGACATCGCTTGTGGCTTTGGAGGATCAGGAGTTGAAACGAATAAGAATCCAAGTAATGTGTATCAGGATCCATTCTTTCTTTCTTTAGGCGACATTGGCCTTTCCAATGTTTGCTTTATTCTGGAAAAACTAATGTTTAGGGTATAGTGTGTTTATGTGCCGTGAGCACATCAACTCGGTGGTAATTACACTGATATATTGAACATTTCCTAGTTATGTTGAAATCCAACTACTAATGACTCGTTAGGTTCTCGGGTAAAAAATAAAAAACCAAGAAAAGTCACTAAAATCATTGTTCCTTATTTCATCACTTGTGATGTTTTTCTTTGTTGCGTGCAGGCTACGACCAGTGTTTGTATATTACAGCAGGGTATGTTTACCATCTAGAGCATTTTACCATTTCTATTTATTTAACTATTTATTGAATTTTAGCCTTATTAATAATGCTGGACTTGGCCTCTTAATTCCACAGGAGCAACAAAACTGCTACAGCTAATGTAACAGCAGCACTACCTTCAACTTCTTACTCTGCACAGAAAAAAGTTTCAATGTGGATTTCTTGTTGGCTGCTTATGACTTTCGTGTCATTTTTCTAAGTACATGGGTCAAGTCTGGGCCAAGACTCAGAATTTTAAGAGTAGCATATCTTTTACACTAGAGGAGTGTCTGCATGCTGTGCCATGAGAATCAAAGAGAAGGTATGTTCGAAGGAAAAATATGTATCTTAAAGTGCATGAGAATGGGATGCATCCCTAGTTTTGTATGATAGCAATATGTTCTTAGCTATGCGGTCAGACTTGCAAGACCCCAATCCGGCAAGAGGATTGGGATATTTATTAATCTGAATATATGGAAAGCTCTGTTTGTGAAATGACTCTACCCTATTGTTGTCAGTTGATATATGTATTTGTTATGTATTTTTGAATTGATCGGTAGAATATAAGCCTCTACTTGCAGAATTATGTGTGTCAATATGAAGTTGTCCGACCTGGTTTAGTGGTTTGTGCATTTGGCTTAAGATGACAATGTTGAAGCTGCAAGAAACTGAGAACACGAATCATTAAAACTTTCTTGCCATGCTCAAACTTTTCGGAATAACTGTGATAGTTATATGTTTATAGAAAAACTAAATAAGAGGAGAGAATTTCATGTGCACGTTTTTTCCTTATAATATAAGTATTCTCCATTTCTCATATATGTACATCTCTACATATATCTACACATAGATATATATGTATACATATATTGTGACGACTCCGAATTCGAGTTCTTCGAACCTCGAATCCGGTTTAACACGAGTACAATATTTTTCTTATTGTTCACAACTTACAATAATATTATAATTACTAAATAATCATTTCTTAATAATTTTACAACATCTCTTTCTATTCTAGAATTGCAATCTTTATACATTCTTAGTATGTCTCAATATCATATATAATACGACAGTATATTACAATCAATTTGAGTATTTAACAGTCATATATCATACCAACTAATTCTTATACTACACAATCATTTTATCTGTCCAATTCGGACTGATATCTACAATGGTCGTGTTAGACCTTCAATGAATGTAATATGCATTCCTGTTTTTTGATCATTATCAAGACTTCAAATACTTGTACTATCTGAAAATGTTGGTTTAAGCAAGAGTGAGCATGACGGTTTAGCAAGTTTAACAGTTACACATAACACATTACATGCTTCACATATACTCTGCAATTTATACTTATATCATGTTTTTCATGCATTTCAGTTTATGTCATACTGCTCATGCATCACATATAACATCTTGCAATTCATGCTTTGTATTTATACATAATCTACATGTAATCATACCTCATGCATATCACAATTATCATCAATATCTTTCTATTAACAATTTAATATCACATCATAGCATGTTAATGCAAATAGGAGCAAATTTTAAAAAATTTGTCTGGTCGCTTCTACCATTTACGCCTATTTGCGTCATTTGCTCAACCTACAATTTATATAACAAATTGACATAATCATTAGCTACCAGAACTTTTAATTAGTCTTAATTTAAAACCTTAACTTCAAATTATTAACTCTTTAGTTGTCCGATAAACGAACCCTTAAGTTCTGGACAAAAATCCTAGCCCAACAAACCTAGTTGAACATGTCGGTAAACTTAACCAACTTTTTAATATTATTAATTATTTAATAATATTTTAATTTCTTAATATTATTAACCATTTAATAATATTTTAATCACTTATTAATATTATTAACCATTTAATAATATTTTAATCACTCATTAATATTATTAACCATTTAATAATATTTTAATCACTTATTAATATTATTAATCATTTAATAATATTTTAACCACTTATTAATATTATTAACCATGTAATGATATTTTAATCATTTACAAATGTTATTCATCATTCAATAACTTTTTAATCATATACTAATATTATTGATCATTTAATAATATTTTAATAATCTTCAAATAATACCAATAGTTAATTTTTTAATTGTGTTAACTTTAGTCTTTATTTTAAACATTTAGTTACTAATTAATCATTAATGGATTTCATATATATTGGTTTAATAACCAAACACATTCATTTTACACTTATTTCAACTTAATTTTTCAAAGAAAACTCGACCCGGATCGACCCGTCCCGACCCGACCCGACCCGGAGCTGACAAAATCTGCTAGGCAGATTGTTTTGGCGCAGCTGCGTCAGTCCATGATGCGGCTGCGTCAGCCATATCTGTCCGGAAGTCAACTTTTTGACTGCTTGACCCTCCGACGTTCCGACAGCCATAATTTCTTCATTTTAAAATATTTTGGGGTGATTCTTGAGTCCATTCTCATCAGAATTTTTTCCTCTACAACTGCTCTTTAGATCAAAAATTCAAATTCCGAACATAACTAGACCAAAAATTGCTCACAAGGACAAAGTGAAAACTAAAATCACAAATCCTTATTTTAATGGTTCAAACTTGAATATAATAAACTCTACACATCCAAATGATACCAACTTAGTGTTGTTGTCTTCCTTCCTAACTTCTTGTTTTACAATATTTCATGGTTCAACCATATTTTTGAAAACGTTTGACACGAAATTTAAAGATCGAACCACCTAGGGTTTTACCGGTAATCACAATATGGAATTTTCTTCCATTTATTTGCATACCACTCATACCAATACATGATTTAAACCTATCAAACCATGAATTTACTTATATATAATAGATTTAGACTTCTAGATCATCAAAATAACTTTTGATCAGTTAAAAATATATTTTGACCGTTTAAAACTTATATAAATTATAAAAATGCACTAAGGAAGAGTTAGAACACTTTTTAACCTATTGGATTTGAATGTTCTTCTTCTTCTTCTTGTATATCTTGCTAGGACTCCTCCCCTTCTTTCTTCTTGAGTGAACCATTGCACACTAACTCACAAGCTCTCTAGCTTTTCTCTAGAACCTCTCTCTCTATAATATTTGATCTACTAACAAATGAGCCAATTCTAGTTTTCTCTTACTACTCTTCTATTTATAGACTACCAAAATTAATACTTACAATTATTGTAAGTCTACAATATCACCAATACTTGCAAAAGATCAAATCAAGTTTAATTATTAAATGAATGACCTTTGCTTGGATTGATTTATGGAAGTTGAGTGAAGCAACTAGGTGGAGTAAATTTGAAGCAATCATTCTCCAACACTTAACTCATGTATAGTTAAAGCTCTTACTCTTGTAACCTATGTTGTCCTAACTATCAACCATGACCCAAGCTCATCAATTGATCATACATACATCTTCCACCAAATAACCCAAGTAAGGTTAATGCTCTACAATCAAGTATACATACATATCTAACATTGGTTAAGATTTTATTTTTATTACCACTTAAGGTTAATAAGTAACCCAACAATGGTTAGTTCTCTAAAACATAAATTTATAAGAATTGATCATCTTTATTGACTAGGGTTGGTGAACCACCCATTGGTTAATTCATTTAACCAACATTGGTTAACTCTCTACCAATTCATATACCTACTACATATATATCTCTACATATTCACCAATAACCTTTTATTTAAATTACATCATAGCTTGAATTGACCAATTTAAATTGAATACAAGCAACATACATTTTTACTCAATCTCCAAGTGGGACCCCATGTTTGGTCAACACTCCACCATTTTTCCTTTATTTTTATTATACACACACACACACACACACCCACACCCACCCACCCACACACCCACACACACACACACACACACACACACACACATATATATATATATATATATATATATATATATATATATATTAGTTGCAATTTCTACTAACCATTAACCAATGTATGGTTAATTCTCTACAACATGCAACCCATGGTTACCTACCAATTCTATCTTGGTGAATTATATACATACATAATTGTATCTATAATATTCTTCCTACAACTAATCCATGCATAGTTAAATCTTTAATTTATTTACTACTTAGGGTTACTCAATTAACTCATCCATAGTTAATTCTCATTATCACATTCATTCACCTAGCAATTAACCAATGTTTGGTTAATACTCTATTTTGTCTATCAATTAGGGTTATTCAATTAACCATACATTAGTTAATTCTCTACACTTAACAATACTTGAATTTATTCTCCCAATATATTGACCAATATTTGACTTTTAAATTTGGACTCAATATTTGGCTACTAGTTTATTTTGTATTGGGCTCCCTTATTTAATTATTTGGGCTACCCAACACAACTCACACATCTTTATAACTTGGGCTAGGTAATTAATTTAATTGGACTACCACCACATTATATACAATACTTACCAACATAATTTAATTGGACTTATATTAATTAACTCTTAGACTATAATTAACATAATATTTGGGCTTATTATTTAATTACCCACTTCATACCAATATTCTCATATTGGGCTAACATCTATAATCATTTTGGGCTAGTCCACTAGTAGTAATTAAATTACTTGGACTCTATACCACAACTTAATAATTAAGTTAATTACTTGATCAATTAAATTCTTAATATTATCGTTCTAGACAAACTTTTTAGTTTTTATATAACTTTAACTCATAAATAATATAATTAACATAATTAATTATATTTCATGACTTTCCTTCTTACACCATATTTAAACTAATTAATTTATTAGCTTAATTGAGTATTAACTTACTCATCCTCTTATTTGGCTAACAAGCACACTTTAGGTATATACATATATATCCACCTTCACTTCTCAATTGAATTTATTTTCTTAATAAATTCTCTACATGCATCAATACAATATTCTCACATTTAATTTCTAACAAATAAATTATGTAAAAAAAAAATGTTCACCAATTTTCTACACATCTCACTTCTCAAACTCTAGGTTTTAAACCATACCCTTTAATTGATTATTTTAAATCTTATTTACAATTCTTGTAAATATCTGGGATATTACATATATAATAGTAACAACTATTATTAATTCTATTTTAATTACTCATTATTATAAATATAATGTTGTAAGTTACACATTAGTCATAATGATGTAATCTACAAATTATTAATAATAATATAATTTAAGTAGAAAAAATAGAGAGCTACATTAAAAGATTAACTAGTTGTTAAATCTAAAATATATATATTGAATTTCTTTTCTTTTGTCTCATATAATTAAATAAGATTACATCACTTATGTTTATAAAACAATTAGCAATATTTTATTAAGCAATATGGAAATAAGACAAACTAATTTATACAAACAAATTACACATTATCAAATGTTTCGCTCAAGTCATTGATAAACACAAGTCATATGATTCTAACTTGAACTAGATAAATTATTCTTATTCTCCACATAAAAGACATTAAGTTACACCTTTTATGATTAACTTAAATTATGTCCATAAATGAGTTTTATCAAACTCAAATATGATAAATAATAAGTCACATAAATATAAAATAAGGTAAAATATATAACAATTTTCCACTTGTTTGGAAAAATTAATTTTCTTCCAAACATTTTTTTATCAAACAATTCCAAGGCTTTGTATGCATAAGAGAAGGTGTGACGAACTGATAATGAGATTTTATACATATTTATTAGATATTTTTAGATTTAATTATTTGTTAATTTTTAAACATTTTAAGTAATTTAAATGTTTTATTTATTA
Organism: Hedera helix; assembly: GCA_947179155.2. Lineage (NCBI taxonomy): Eukaryota > Viridiplantae > Streptophyta > Magnoliopsida > Apiales > Araliaceae > Hedera > Hedera helix. The sequence continues at coordinate 7,834,752 of OX359271.1, forward strand.
TTATGTATTATTATTATTTTTAGTATTTTTATATTATTTTTAATTAATTTATATTTAATTTTATAGGAAAATTCAAGTTTGATGGCATAGTTGTAATTTTTGCATGAGGCCGATGGCAATCTGGTAATTATAGTGCATCAGGAAGGTTGGCGCCTTGCGTGCGAGTAAGTAATCAACAGATCAACATCGTGTTTGCTAGGGGTGCACACGGTCGGTTTGGTCGATTTTTTGGGAAAAAAAATAATCAAACCATTTAAGTCGGTTATAAAAAATTAAAAATCAAAATCGCCCAAAATTTTACATCGTAATCGGTTTATTCGGTTTCAGTTAAATCGGTCGGTTTATTCGGTTCCGTAATTGATAATTTGATATTTATTATATTGCCAATTTTTCATAATAATTAATAAATCACTAACTCAATAACTACTAATTATGATAGAAGTTTTCTAAATCCGAAAAATAAAATTACCTAACTCACTCACTAGGACAGAAGTTTTATAAATTCGTCACAATAAAGACATTTAATAAATATATAATTATATAAAATAAATATTTATTAGAAAAGTATATAAATTATATTATAATTTTAAATTGTTCGGTTGGTTTGGTCGGTTTTGGTTTTTTGAGAAGCTAAACCAAACTGGCCGAACTAGCCTTGGTTTTTTAGTTTTATAGTGTTCGGCTTTTCGATTTTATGTTTTTCGGTTTGAAATAGTAACGGTTTGGTTCGGTTCGGTTGGTTATTTTTGTTTTGGTCGGTTTTGTGTGCACCCCTAGTGTTTGCATTGTGCGTAGGACATTAAAAAGATCAAGGCGGCGGCGTTTCATAAAAGGAAGGGACGGGGGGTTTTCGTGTAATGCGCGACTGTTTGATTTTTCAGAAATAAGGAAGAACGACGGCGTTTAGTGTGACACCCCCAAATCTAGGCCCACACAGTCCAAACTTGAGTTGTCAAAAGACTACAACAAAATTATTACAACGTTTAACAATACAGGAAATAATAATACACAACTAAGTCTTCATTATTATTGCCACACTATTTTACAACACGTGAAGACTACGATAGCTATCTCTCGGACTCTCACTCCATCCCCCGGCTAGACCCAGCTACATTCTCATCTCCTATTGAAAAAAAATGGAACGAAAAGAAATGGTGAGCTCAAATAGCCCAGTAAGAAATATTATGACTAAGATAATGACGAATAAATTATCATTAGCCTTCAACAGTTGAGTTTTTTGATAGAATACAATAGACTACAAGGTTTACATCAAAAACTGCAGTTAAATTCTTGAACAATGTTTAGATCAATAATAACAGCGGAATGGACAATTTATTAGAAGAATAATGTAGACTATAATGCCCACTCGCTTCTATTTTTAGGAAAAACATCATCAACTTTTATCATCTGAAATACCATTAGTCATGATAATACAAATTCACAGTTCCTGGTCATAATCATGCAAATCAACAGTTCATCTTTGTAATGACCACGAATTTCATTAGTCATTGTAAATATACTTAATAAATATTTAGCAATGAAATTAAACTTTTTGTATTAATTAATTGTGCATTAGATAATTAAATAAATGTACTTATGTGTTTGTATATTTATTTAAATAATTAAAGCAATGTGTATAATTAATTAAAGCAAATCTAATTGGATTATATTTTTAAATCCAAATGAGTAGATAAACTAGGTTAAAGATATTAACCTAGTAGCCCATGTATGTAATTTAATTACTAGCCCATGTAATTAATTAAACAAGCCCAATGCTTGATTTAATTAAATGTAACCTAGAATAATTAATGTAAGCCTAATGTGTTATTTAAATTGAGCCCAAACAATTTAATTGAATGAGCCCAATGGAAGTTATTCCCAAGCCCAATGTGGAGCCCAATGTGGAGCCCAATAGGAGGTCAAACTTTGGTCAATATATATATATATATATATATATATATATATATATATATATATATATATATATATATGTATGTATATATGCACATTTTAGCATTAAAAATAAAGGAAAAATGGCTTGAAAAAGCCAATTTGCTGAATTTTTGAGGGCCCCACTTGGATAACTTGATTTCCTAGATTGCTTGAAAATCCATCCATGTCATAAGTTGGTCAACAACTCTAGTCATTCCAAAAGTCTATCAACTAGTCATTCAATCAAATAGTAAACTAGTTTAGCCTTTAATTTCACCAACATGGGTGAATTAGCAAGCTAATGGAGGATTAGTGGTGGGCTATAAATAGAATGCTCCACACTTGGTATTGGTTGTTAGTTCATTTGCTAGACATTTTCTAGAGAAAAGAGAGAGAGCTTTTGTGAGTTAAAAGAGAGATACACTTGTGTTTGTGTGAGGAAAAGCTAGAGGAAGCCTTGGTGTATGTCCACTAGCTACACAACTTACTTTGGTAGAAGGAGAAGAAGAGCATCCAAGACTTCAAGGTTTAAAAGTGCTCTCAACTTCATCTTATTCCATTTTTGTAGTCTAGAAAGCTTTTGATCGGTTAAAATCTATTTTTAACCGATCAAAACTCATTTTGATGATCTAGAAGTATCTAACTATGTAATATATGTATATTCATAGATCTATGTGTTTATAACATGTTTTGGTATGTTAGAAATACATAAAAATGGTAGAAAAGTTCATAACACAATTTTACCGGTAAACCCTAACTATGCATGCTAGGTTTATGGTTGTATTTTGAAATGTACAAATCAGAAATTGGATTTATATGGCTAGAAAGCTAGATCTATGAGTTTTAAAGAAAAACCCTTTTTGAACCTTTCACAAATATTGAATAACAAAGAAGTTATAGCTTTAACCACAAAAGATGTCGTTTTAAACCCTAAGTGGTTCGATCCGTAAATTTCGTGTAAAATGTTTTAAAAATGTGATTGAACCATGAAATATTGTAAAACAAGAAGTTAGAAAGACAACAACACTTAGTTGGTGTCATTTAGATGTGTAGAGTTTATTTTATTCAAGTTTGAACAATTAAAACCAAGGATTTGTGATTTTAGTTTTCACTTTGTCCTTGTGAGCCATTTTTAGTCCACTTCCGTTTGGAATTTGGATTTGTGATCTAAAAAGAAATTGTAGAGGGGGAAATTCTGATGAGAATGGACTCAAGAATCACCCCAAAATATTTTAAAATGAAGAAGTTATGGCTGTCGGAGCGTCGGAGGGTCGGGCAGTCCCCAAACTAGGGTTTCGGAAATTATGTACCACCGCCGCAGTGGTGAAACATTCTGCCAGTGACCTATTTTAGTGGTCCAGGTCGGGTCGGGTCGGTCCGGGTTGAATGTTTTATGAAAATTTAAGTTGAAATACATGTAAAATGAGTGTATTTCAATACTAAACCATATATGTAAAGTTTATTAGTGACTTAATGGTATCTAAATGTATAAAATAAAGACTTAAGTTAACACAATTAAAAGGTTAACTAGTGGTATTGTTTGAACAATATTAAAATATTATTAAATGATGAATAATATTAAGTATATGATTAAAAAGATATTAAATGATGAATAACATTGTAATTGTGTAAAATATTATCAAATGAGTAATAATATTAGATGATGATTAAAATATTATTAAAATAATTAATAATATTAATAAGGGAATAAATATTATTAAATGATTAATAATATTAAATAATGAATAAAATATTATTAAATGATTAATAATATTATATACTTAATAAAATATTATTAAATGATTAATAATATTAGGTAATGAATAAAATATTATTAAATGATTAATAATATTAGTTACTTAATAAAATATTATTAAATGATTAATAATATTAGATACTTAATAAAATATTATTAAATGATTAATAATATTAGATATTTATTTGAACTATATTAAATAATTAATATAAGTTCCTTGTGTTTGAAATATTATTAAGTAGTGATAATATTTCCTAAGTGTTTAGTTACCCATAATTAATCAATTATGTGGTTCGTAAGGTTTATAAAGGTCATTATACTTACAAGTATATGATACTAATTTAAGATCAAACTGATTTAATTGTTAGGTCCGTTCAAGGATTGTTAAATTAAGTTGGTTAGTAGTAAACGACGCACGAGACAAGTTTTCTACCCCTTAACTTGTACTTATTGTTGCAATTATTATTCAACCTTAATTACATTGAGCAATTGATTTATTGTTGAGCAAGTAACTACACTCGTAGATATTTGACAGACCCTTGAGTGAATTAATTATCGAAAATTACTTCACATCGTTATTGATTATTGTATTCGCACATAGTGCTTTTGCAACTGTTTAAGATGTCTAAGCTAATTGTTTCGGCTAGACAAATGTATGTTAATTCATTGAATTGAATATTATAAAAGCTTATCCAAACCATTGGCTGGTGCGGATTCTTACAGTAAGACTAAGAAAGAACAACCCTAGTTAAAGGGGATTTTTATTTGTCGGAAAACCGACAGCGCACAAGAAATCTAAATGTGATGCATATACATAGGACATGAGAGGACTGATCCCCTCAAGTGTCCCGTTATTTTTAACAAGGTGTCAGTCATTGTATGTCTGTTCTACCTTAGTAGCAGTTCACGGTCATTAAAGACCACTCAGCAGTAAAGAGTCAATACATTCTTTTATTGAACATTGATTCTTGATATCTTTCGCAATTGTTATTGTTGAAACCTTGAAGTTATTTCCCTTCATCATGATATATCGTATGATTGTTGTTTATAAATGTGACGCCCCGGGGAAAATCAACTTTGACCAACCGTGACTCCCGCTCGTCAACGAATAATCACCACAACATTAAATGAAAACATGTTGTTGAAAAACTCAGTAAATTTAAATTTTTATAACATTTACTTAACCTTGTCTCAGAATCGCAATCTTTACATAAATTCTACAACTTAGATCATTTATATTTTTATGACCTAGTGTATTACAACCATTGTGAGCAAATAACACTCGCAACCTAACAATCAGTCGACATGACTATTTAATAACTGCTTTTTATTACACGAGTTTACAAAATATTTACACTCGTCTTGATATACAAATGTCTTTCACTATTCACACAAGGCTTATACGACGTTAGCTTAAAGCAGTTCTAACAACAACGTCTTAAATTAAAAATAAACCTCAAACATCTTCTCTGCGATTACCAGGATCTTCACATTCCTCGCTCCTCGCTGAAAATGTTTATTATAGCAAGAATGAGCACGACGGCTCAGCAAGTCTAACAGCTAACACATAACACGTAGGTTACATTTAATTTATGCTTTATGCTCTATGCTTGGCATTTACATAGGCATCATGTTTATCATGCTTTGCATTTATACAATTTACACATGCTTACCATGCATGTCAATATTTCCAGGTTATATAACTCATATAACACATTCAATTCATAGCATTAATCATATACCAGCTATTAACAACACATGATTGTACACAGGCACATTTAAAATCCGTTAGCACATAAAATGAGTGCACACTTAATAGTTTATGCATATAGCAAACAGGTTCGCAAGTATAGCACATAGTACTGAAAGACTTGCCTGATAGTCGCATTGACTTACGCTACCAGTCTGTAATTCGCGTTCCATCATTAACGCTCAACGAATTGAATTACTGCCTTCGAAAGACCTAATTTGCTTATCTGGCAATTAGTAAAGTACATAGGAACTCAGCTGCCATTCTCAAAAGAATTTACTCTACAACACAGAATTCCCTATTTATTAACTCGTAAATTTATAAGACAATATTATCATCCTTGGATAATATTTTAATTACCGATCAGTATTATTATACATTAATAATACATCGCTAAATTACCAACGCTTCTCACGTACTGAACAACACCTTAATTGGTTATTAATATTATTAAGCCCTTAATAATATTCATCCAATTATCCATATTATTAATCCATTAATAATATTTATCCACTTACCATTAATTATCATTCATTAAATGAATATTTATAATATTGGTAATAACTAAACACTCCAACAATTACCCGTCAATTGTTTACACTTTATTACCTTTAATTCCTTCACATTATTTATTTAATACCATTTAAATAAATAATTAATTCACTTAACTTTACTTGTTTATTTATCTTCACATAAACAATTATTTCATTAATTACCCCACATTATTTATTTAATATCATTTAAACAAATAATTAATTTAATTAACTTTACTTGTTTATTTATCTTTACATAAACAATTATTTTCTTAATTACATAACATTATTTATTTAATATTAGTTAAATAAATAATTAAATTAGCGTTACTTGTTATTTATTATTACATAACAATTATCTCATTAACCTTAACTCACTTTAATTATTATTTAATTTAAATAATAATTAATTAATTCTCCTTAATTCATTTAATGATTATTGAATATCAATTACATAATCATTTCTTAATTAATTAACCTCATTTATTATTTAATATTAATTAAATAATAAATAATTATTTTATTCACTTCATCCCTCTTTAATTATTATTTAATATCCTTTAAATAATAATTAAATAATTAATCATCCTTATTTATTAAATAATAAATAATTACCTTATTATCTTTATCTTCCTTTAATTATTATTTAATATCCCTTAAATAATAATTAAATAAGTAATCATCCTTATTTATTCAATAATAAATAATTACCTTATTTAACTTTATCTTCCTTTAATTATTATTTAATATCCCTTAAATAATAATTAAATAATTAATCATCCTTATTTATTCAATAATAAATAATTACCTTATTTAACTTTATCTTCCTTTAATTATTATTTAATATCCCTTAAATAATAATTAAATAATTAATCATCCTTATTTATTCAATAATAAATAATTACCTTATTTAACTTTATCTTCCTTTAATTATTATTTAATATCCCTTAAATAATAATTAAATAATTAATCATCCTTATTTATTCAATAATAAATAATTACGAAATCAATTTCATCTTTCTTTAATTACTATTTATTATCCTTTAAATAATAATTAATTAACTAATTATCCTTATTTATTATTTAATATAATTAAATAATAAATAAATATTTTTTTTTTTAACTTCATAACATCCTTTATTTATTATTTAACAATAAATAATTAAATAATTAGTTATCATATTTATTTGCTCTACATATTATTTAATATCAATTAAATAATAATTAATCATAAAAATGGCTTTTATTTACTTTATTTATTATTTATCATATAAATAATAAATAATTAATAAACTTGGGTCCCTAATTAATTATATCAACTTTTAAACATTTTGACCCATTTTGACTCAAACTGCTCCGAACCGACCCGTTAAAAATGACCCGACCCGGATTAAAAATTTATTTTTCTGTGAAAAGGGACTAGGGCCCCGGCCCTCCTTTTACAAAGGAAACAAGGGCCCCGGCCCTCCTCTTGCAGAATCTGCAAAATTGCCATTTTCTGATTTTTCAACTTTTGCTCCTTTGATTAAAACTTGAATAAAATGAAATCTACAAATCCAAATGACCTCAAATTGGTATCGATGGATTCGTATCTTCCTAAACTACAATATTCCATCATTGGATCAAATTTTTGGAAAAGTTTTGGTTATGAAAAATAGCCACAAAGTGGACCGTTTGCACATTGAGTTCTTAAAATGGCTTTCTTTGGTCTAAAAATCATATCTTGACCATAACAACTCACACGAACATTTTACCAACTAGGTATTGTTCTTAACTTATATATTTACCATAACCAAGAAGAAAATCTCATACCTAACTTTTAGGTTTCAAGATATAAAGCTCTGAATCACCCGTTCGCTTAGGGTTCCGTCGGTAAAAATCGTTTTCAAGCTTTTTGTTAAATTTTTCATAATAGATACCCATAAATACACATGTTAAACCCATTGAACCCTAGATTTACAAATCTAGCATGGATATAAACATTTATATATTTGAAAATGGTTTTGAACCATCAAAACTACTTCAAACTCTTAAAACACAAAGATGAAAAAGAAAACAAGGTTTTGAAAACTTTTGAACCTTTTAATAGTTTTTCTTCTTCTTGCTAGAAACTTTACCAAGCTTGGATGATTCACTTCCATAGCTAGAAGGCTTCACCATGAGGAGGCCTTCATCTTTAATCCTTGCTTCTTCTTCATCCAATCATTCAAGCATCAAGGAAAATACTCATCTTCCATGGTTTTTCTCTTTTCTCTCTAACTTTCTCTCTATTTCTTTTGCTCTCTAGTAAATTAGTAGCAAAATGACTAATGAATAAATGAGAGAAGGAGAGTGTAGTATATTGTTGGCTAGCAAAAATGTATACTTACATTTTATGTAAGTATACACATCACTCATAAATGCATTAGGCCTACTAGCTTGGGGGCTATTTTTCCTTGCTTCTACACATGCCTTGAGCCTTTAAAATCTGAGCATTTCTGCCCCCTAAAGCTGCCGGCTACTTCCTCTCCTTTTCCCCCAAATTTTGCTCATTTTTCCTTTTCTTTTTAATGTCCAAATTGTGCTAGTAAATTATATATATACATACATAATATATAATCACCCACACATCTATATTTGGACTAAAGATTGGGCCATAATTAAATACCTTACTTGGGCCTCTCCAACATTTGATTAGGACCTCAATTAAATTAATGTTTGGGCCATGCATTAATTAATCCAATGGGCTAGGCATTTAAATCAATTGGGCTACCAATTAATTAATTTAGTTAACATACTTGGGCTATCCTTTGGGCCACTAGTTAAATCCATTTGGGCTCAAATAAATAAGTCATTGGACCTCCTATATGGTTTGCCATATTCACCATATTGTGCCAATTAAATTATCTCCTAACCAATTTACAAGTCCATAAACAATTAAATTAAATTGGGCTTGTTTAATAAATTAATTTGACAAATTCAAATTATTAATTTCCTAGTGGAATTATATAATATTAATAATCCACTATTAACAACTTTCCAAATGGAAATAAATAACATTTTTAATGTTTAAGCACTCTCATAAATTAATAATCACATTAATTAATTTATTCCTCCAATTTAACTCGCTAGCTATTTAATCAAATAATCACATAGCTCAATAACCCTATCAAACTTTGATATTACACATCTTAGATTGGTCCATTAATTTACTAAATCCATTAATTGAACCTTCCTTAAATTCCTTTAATTATCTCAACATATAATTAAATAACCTCAAGCCATCATATAATGATTTAATTTAATCGCACAGAAATTTATAATTACTGTTTAATAAATTCATTTATTTATATTAAAATATTCTCTTTTAACCCTAATATTCGTATTAGGTTAAATGCTTAGTCTTTCCTACGCATTCATCTCTTCTTCAGATTAAATTTTTGACTAACTCAAAAGATGAGTTCATCCTCGGAATTACCACTACCACCACTTGGTTAAAGTTTGGTCCATTTCTAGACCCTTACAACATCTGCCTCTCCGAACAATCTCATCGATTTTCTTAACATGGGCATTGTTTTACAACACTGTCCTAGCCCCTTCGTGACAGGACTCTAATTTATTTCCAGTGATCGTCTATCACTTTACCAAGGTTAGTTTTATATCTAAACCTCAATTTCCCGCTCGAATCCTCGAAAGCTTAAAAATTTCCCAAATCGACTATCCACTACTCCCTCATCCGAGAATTAGCGTAGCCTTAAATCACAATAATCACCTAAGACCATACAAATCAGTCTTATGAATTTCCGGGTCATTACATTCACCCCTTCTTCTAAGAATTTCGTCCTCGAAATTACAGTATACTTACCCCTTTACCCAATTGATGTCCAGAACCTTGGAACATCTTCCAGGAGTCTTCAACAATTGTTCAATAATTGTGAATGAGTTTGAATAACCAGGAAGTAAAAATAACCCCTTTAAAAACAATCCCCCCTTTTGCCCGGCGTCATTAAAATTTCACTGAACACCTTAGGGGCATTTAAAAATCACAAAACTGCAACCACTTAACCCGAGTACTTACCATTGAAGGAGATCAACCTTCCGTACTCCGTGTATATGCATAACATTTAAACCGGGTACTTACCACCTAAGGAGATCAACCTTCCGTACCACATGTATACGCATAACATTTATTCCCTGTTGGATTTCCAATATAACTCCCAAGAAATACTTGAAAAATATACTTCAACATTTGTCTAGCCGAATCAATTAGCTTAGACTTTTTAACAATAGTTCGGATATCAATCAAAACTCTTTAAAACTTTTCACCAGCACATATGTGCAATAAAAATGACTTCATGATACCGTATCATCTTGACAATGCGTTGAGGATTCCGTCATCGCCATGACTTCATGATTCCGCATTGTCTTAACAACACGTTGAGAATTCCGTCATTTGTCGCAACCATATCACATGGTAACTTGACAATATTTAAAAATACTTTTTGATATTTTCAAATAAATCTGGTCTAGCCGAAACAAGTAGCATAGACTCTCATTTAAACGTTTCAAAAATATTTGAAAATCGTTTTGGATTTTATCTTATAGCCACGGGTAATAACGAATTGTCCCACAACTCGGCTTGCCGCGACTTCTTGATAAAATTTTAAATATCCTTTTTAAAGGCACACAAGTGCGAATTGGGCACGATTTTAAGAATTCAAGATCTAGCATAGCTAGAAGATTTAGAATGTCCTAAAACCTCAAAAAAATCACCAATTTTACTCCTCACCTTTCCAGCTTAATAACTATCTTTAGTATAGCTTAAATCTTGTTACTTAACTCTACCCACACTCGTTGTTCATCAAACTTACCACACAGTGTGAGTTCAGAAACTTACCAAAATCATATGGGTTGAGGAACTTATCCTAGTCAGACTAAAATCGTCCATTCGCTGAGGGGCTCCACCATATGATTATGAGTCACAAACCTACCACCAGTATGAGTTTTAAGAACACGCACCTGGGCTTAACATTCTCTACCTATCCGATTGACTATGAGAAAAGAATCACCTTCTCACCATATATACATCGGATAGCGCGACACAAGATTTCAATGATTATCATTATAGAAAGCTAAGTGGTCGTAAAACCAAGCACAATCCCCTGCCCATACAAAGGAATGTTCAACTCAGCCACTAATATGAGTCCTCAACTGAAATAAACAAACTCTAACTAGGGATTCTCCAAATCCATATTACCACACATACCACTCTTTCCGAGTTTACTACTATTCCACATAGTATCTTTTATTTATAGCATCCTGCTATCTGCACATGCTGTTAATCCCTTAACAGATCATTTAACATTTTCCTTATCTCCTTTTTACGGTTATAGCCTAAGGTACTCCAACCTAAGGTTTATAACCTATCAGCTCTGATACCAACTGTGACGCCCCGGGGAAAATCAACTTTGACCAACCGTGACTCCCGCTCGTCAACGAATAATCACCACAACATTAAATGAAAACATGTTGTTGAAAAACTCAGTAAATTTAAATTTTTATAACATTTACTTAACCTTGTCTCAGAATCGCAATCTTTACATAAATTCTACAACTTAGATCATTTATATTTTTATGACCTAGTGTATTACAACCATTGTGAGCAAATAACACTCGCAACCTAACAATCAGTCGACATGACTATTTAATAACTGCTTTTTATTACACGAGTTTACAAAATATTTACACTCGTCTTGATATACAAATGTCTTTCACTATTCACACAAGGCTTATACGACGTTAGCTTAAAGCAGTTCTAACAACAACGTCTTAAATTAAAAATAAACCTCAAACATCTTCTCTGCGATTACCAGGATCTTCACATTCCTCGCTCCTCGCTGAAAATGTTTATTATAGCAAGAATGAGCACGACGGCTCAGCAAGTCTAACAGCTAACACATAACACGTAGGTTACATTTAATTTATGCTTTATGCTCTATGCTTGGCATTTACATAGGCATCATGTTTATCATGCTTTGCATTTATACAATTTACACATGCTTACCATGCATGTCAATATTTCCAGGTTATATAACTCATATAACACATTCAATTCATAGCATTAATCATATACCAGCTATTAACAACACATGATTGTACACAGGCACATTTAAAATCCGTTAGCACATAAAATGAGTGCACACTTAATAGTTTATGCATATAGCAAACAGGTTCGCAAGTATAGCACATAGTACTGAAAGACTTGCCTGATAGTCGCATTGACTTACGCTACCAGTCTGTAATTCGCGTTCCATCATTAACGCTCAACGAATTGAATTACTGCCTTCGAAAGACCTAATTTGCTTATCTGGCAATTAGTAAAGTACATAGGAACTCAGCTGCCATTCTCAAAAGAATTTACTCTACAACACAGAATTCCCTATTTATTAACTCGTAAATTTATAAGACAATATTATCATCCTTGGATAATATTTTAATTACCGATCAGTATTATTATACATTAATAATACATCGCTAAATTACCAACGCTTCTCACGTACTGAACAACACCTTAATTGGTTATTAATATTATTAAGCCCTTAATAATATTCATCCAATTATCCATATTATTAATCCATTAATAATATTTATCCACTTACCATTAATTATCATTCATTAAATGAATATTTATAATATTGGTAATAACTAAACACTCCAACAATTACCCGTCAATTGTTTACACTTTATTACCTTTAATTCCTTCACATTATTTATTTAATACCATTTAAATAAATAATTAATTCACTTAACTTTACTTGTTTATTTATCTTCACATAAACAATTATTTCATTAATTACCCCACATTATTTATTTAATATCATTTAAACAAATAATTAATTTAATTAACTTTACTTGTTTATTTATCTTTACATAAACAATTATTTTCTTAATTACATAACATTATTTATTTAATATTAGTTAAATAAATAATTAAATTAGCGTTACTTGTTATTTATTATTACATAACAATTATCTCATTAACCTTAACTCACTTTAATTATTATTTAATTTAAATAATAATTAATTAATTCTCCTTAATTCATTTAATGATTATTGAATATCAATTACATAATCATTTCTTAATTAATTAACCTCATTTATTATTTAATATTAATTAAATAATAAATAATTATTTTATTCACTTCATCCCTCTTTAATTATTATTTAATATCCTTTAAATAATAATTAAATAATTAATCATCCTTATTTATTAAATAATAAATAATTACCTTATTATCTTTATCTTCCTTTAATTATTATTTAATATCCCTTAAATAATAATTAAATAAGTAATCATCCTTATTTATTCAATAATAAATAATTACCTTATTTAACTTTATCTTCCTTTAATTATTATTTAATATCCCTTAAATAATAATTAAATAATTAATCATCCTTATTTATTCAATAATAAATAATTACCTTATTTAACTTTATCTTCCTTTAATTATTATTTAATATCCCTTAAATAATAATTAAATAATTAATCATCCTTATTTATTCAATAATAAATAATTACCTTATTTAACTTTATCTTCCTTTAATTATTATTTAATATCCCTTAAATAATAATTAAATAATTAATCATCCTTATTTATTCAATAATAAATAATTACGAAATCAATTTCATCTTTCTTTAATTACTATTTATTATCCTTTAAATAATAATTAATTAACTAATTATCCTTATTTATTATTTAATATAATTAAATAATAAATAAATATTTTTTTTTTTAACTTCATAACATCCTTTATTTATTATTTAACAATAAATAATTAAATAATTAGTTATCATATTTATTTGCTCTACATATTATTTAATATCAATTAAATAATAATTAATCATAAAAATGGCTTTTATTTACTTTATTTATTATTTATCATATAAATAATAAATAATTAATAAACTTGGGTCCCTAATTAATTATATCAACTTTTAAACATTTTGACCCATTTTGACTCAAACTGCTCCGAACCGACCCGTTAAAAATGACCCGACCCGGATTAAAAATTTATTTTTCTGTGAAAAGGGACTAGGGCCCCGGCCCTCCTTTTACAAAGGAAACAAGGGCCCCGGCCCTCCTCTTGCAGAATCTGCAAAATTGCCATTTTCTGATTTTTCAACTTTTGCTCCTTTGATTAAAACTTGAATAAAATGAAATCTACAAATCCAAATGACCTCAAATTGGTATCGATGGATTCGTATCTTCCTAAACTACAATATTCCATCATTGGATCAAATTTTTGGAAAAGTTTTGGTTATGAAAAATAGCCACAAAGTGGACCGTTTGCACATTGAGTTCTTAAAATGGCTTTCTTTGGTCTAAAAATCATATCTTGACCATAACAACTCACACGAACATTTTACCAACTAGGTATTGTTCTTAACTTATATATTTACCATAACCAAGAAGAAAATCTCATACCTAACTTTTAGGTTTCAAGATATAAAGCTCTGAATCACCCGTTCGCTTAGGGTTCCGTCGGTAAAAATCGTTTTCAAGCTTTTTGTTAAATTTTTCATAATAGATACCCATAAATACACATGTTAAACCCATTGAACCCTAGATTTACAAATCTAGCATGGATATAAACATTTATATATTTGAAAATGGTTTTGAACCATCAAAACTACTTCAAACTCTTAAAACACAAAGATGAAAAAGAAAACAAGGTTTTGAAAACTTTTGAACCTTTTAATAGTTTTTCTTCTTCTTGCTAGAAACTTTACCAAGCTTGGATGATTCACTTCCATAGCTAGAAGGCTTCACCATGAGGAGGCCTTCATCTTTAATCCTTGCTTCTTCTTCATCCAATCATTCAAGCATCAAGGAAAATACTCATCTTCCATGGTTTTTCTCTTTTCTCTCTAACTTTCTCTCTATTTCTTTTGCTCTCTAGTAAATTAGTAGCAAAATGACTAATGAATAAATGAGAGAAGGAGAGTGTAGTATATTGTTGGCTAGCAAAAATGTATACTTACATTTTATGTAAGTATACACATCACTCATAAATGCATTAGGCCTACTAGCTTGGGGGCTATTTTTCCTTGCTTCTACACATGCCTTGAGCCTTTAAAATCTGAGCATTTCTGCCCCCTAAAGCTGCCGGCTACTTCCTCTCCTTTTCCCCCAAATTTTGCTCATTTTTCCTTTTCTTTTTAATGTCCAAATTGTGCTAGTAAATTATATATATACATACATAATATATAATCACCCACACATCTATATTTGGACTAAAGATTGGGCCATAATTAAATACCTTACTTGGGCCTCTCCAACATTTGATTAGGACCTCAATTAAATTAATGTTTGGGCCATGCATTAATTAATCCAATGGGCTAGGCATTTAAATCAATTGGGCTACCAATTAATTAATTTAGTTAACATACTTGGGCTATCCTTTGGGCCACTAGTTAAATCCATTTGGGCTCAAATAAATAAGTCATTGGACCTCCTATATGGTTTGCCATATTCACCATATTGTGCCAATTAAATTATCTCCTAACCAATTTACAAGTCCATAAACAATTAAATTAAATTGGGCTTGTTTAATAAATTAATTTGACAAATTCAAATTATTAATTTCCTAGTGGAATTATATAATATTAATAATCCACTATTAACAACTTTCCAAATGGAAATAAATAACATTTTTAATGTTTAAGCACTCTCATAAATTAATAATCACATTAATTAATTTATTCCTCCAATTTAACTCGCTAGCTATTTAATCAAATAATCACATAGCTCAATAACCCTATCAAACTTTGATATTACACATCTTAGATTGGTCCATTAATTTACTAAATCCATTAATTGAACCTTCCTTAAATTCCTTTAATTATCTCAACATATAATTAAATAACCTCAAGCCATCATATAATGATTTAATTTAATCGCACAGAAATTTATAATTACTGTTTAATAAATTCATTTATTTATATTAAAATATTCTCTTTTAACCCTAATATTCGTATTAGGTTAAATGCTTAGTCTTTCCTACGCATTCATCTCTTCTTCAGATTAAATTTTTGACTAACTCAAAAGATGAGTTCATCCTCGGAATTACCACTACCACCACTTGGTTAAAGTTTGGTCCATTTCTAGACCCTTACAACATCTGCCTCTCCGAACAATCTCATCGATTTTCTTAACATGGGCATTGTTTTACAACACTGTCCTAGCCCCTTCGTGACAGGACTCTAATTTATTTCCAGTGATCGTCTATCACTTTACCAAGGTTAGTTTTATATCTAAACCTCAATTTCCCGCTCGAATCCTCGAAAGCTTAAAAATTTCCCAAATCGACTATCCACTACTCCCTCATCCGAGAATTAGCGTAGCCTTAAATCACAATAATCACCTAAGACCATACAAATCAGTCTTATGAATTTCCGGGTCATTACAATAAACTTGCTGAGCCATTTAGTTGCTCATTCTTGCTATATCATCACTATATTTCAGCCAATCCCGAAAGCTCTAAATCGGACAAAGGCAAGAGAAAAGCGAATGCTTAATTTTAGTAGTTGCATGCTAGTTTAAATTACTGTTATGTAATTACTATTGTAAATCTTTTGTGTTTTCCCTTAAGATATGTAATGTTTAAGATTAAGGTAATAGACCTTGGGAAGTGTAGCCTTTTGTTAAGGAACCTTTTGTATTATTCCGCGAAGTTTGAGTACAATTTATGTATTTTATTGTTGTTAAGTATTGTACAGTGAGAAAAAAACCCGAAGTTAAAGAACCCGGATTTGGGGTCGTCACAATCTTTGCACTACGGTGTAAGACCCCGAATTTTATGAAATACAAAATTTAATTTTTCTTCATATATATATTTTTTTGAAACAGTAAGTGGTTAAATTAACAAAATTGAAAGTTAAGGATGTTATGTGCAAATTTTATTTTGTCGGACAATATTCGCTTTGTCGGGGAATATTCGTTTGGTCGGGGAATATTCGTGCCGTACGACGGCGCCGAAATAATAAATTATTGGTGGACCCCACAACGGAATATTTGTCGGATATAGAAAACGACAGAAGTAACCTTTTTAAATAAAAATAGTCAACGGAACTGTTAAAATACCGGTGATAAAAGAATAGTAGCATACGGTAGTTTATGGTATTTTCTGTAGCACACGGTACTCTACAGTAACACACGGTATTGCATAGTGTCTCATATTATTGGTCTGATAATTGACACCGTAACTGTTACGCATCATTTCATCGATAATTGTCACTGCATAATATTTTATATTATCAATTCAATAATTGTTGTTACACAGTATTTTGCATTATTGATTTAATAATTGTCATTACACTGTATTTTATATCATTGAGTCAATAATTGTTGTTGCACTGTTTTTAAAATTATTGAACCTAATAATTGTCACAGTAACATATGCACAGTAATTCACATTATTGAATCAATAATTGTCATCACACAGTAACGTATGCTTTATTTTACATTATTGTTATCTCTATTATGATGTTATTTAAACAGTTGTATTTCATTAATTTATTGACTTGATATCTAAGAGCTAACTATACTGTATTTATAACAATTAGTCATAATAATTGAATTGATAAAGTTATTTGTTTATAATATAAAGTTAGGTGATTATTAGGTGATATGAAATGAATGGTGTAGATTAAAGTTGAATAATTGAATTGATTTGTTTATAATATAAAGTTAGGTGATTATTAGGTAATATGAAATGAATGGTGTAGATTAAAGTGTGAATTATTGTTGAATAATTAAATTGATTTGTTTATAATATAAAGTTAGGTGATTATTAGGTGATATGAAATGAATGGTGTAGATTAAAGATAATATAATATTTGAAATGGATGGTGTAGATTAAAAGATGATCTTTAAATGAATGGTTTAGATTAAATGAATGATGAGATTTTTGGCTATAAATAGAAGCCTTAACTTAAGGATTTTTCATAAACTTCCTTACTTGTTCTTTCTTTCTCTCTCTAAATACTTCTTGTGAAAGTTCTCTCTAAGTGTGCTTAAGTCATCTTGAGTATTTGTGAAGATCTATAAGTATACGTGTACTGTTCAAGTTAATCAACCTCATTTAAATCAATATCCAGTCACGTGTTACGGTAAGGGATACCATCTTTTTCATCTTCCATTATTCAAACATACTATGGTAAGGGATTATCATTATTTGATTCTCGATAATAATATTGTTTCTTCCTTACTCATAAGACGTGCCTTTTATTTCCATGTATTAAATTGTGGGAATAACCTTACGGAGCGGATTGCCGCCTGTTGGTGAATAACCTTTCGTATTCATTCATTATTAATCTCTGAGAATAACCTTACGGAGCGGATTGCCGCCTGTTTGGTGAATAACTCTTTGTACTCAAATTCTATTAAATTGTGGGAATAACCTTACGGAGCGGATTGCCGCCTGTTTGGTGAATAACTCTTTGTACTCAAATTCTATTAAATTGTGGGAATAACCTTACGGAGCGGATTGCCGCCTGTTGGTGAATAACCCTTTGTATTAATTTCCTTCACCTTTTGTTAATCAAACCTGCTACGGTAAGGGATATTATTTTCTTTCATACTCCTAAATCGAAATTTATTATGGAACTATTGCTTCTATAATTCCTGAAAATATTATATGTTCCATAATAGTTGAACTTCATTATTTCAACTGAACCTTCCTATTTACGTGAACCTTTCTATTGAATTGTAACCGTTATTCTGAACTGTGGATCTTGAATATCATTTTTAAATTTCACTCCACATCATGTTGACAATTTGGACATTATTTGAATCTGTACAAAGTAAACTTCCGATACTTATTGTTATCCTATTTCTTCTGTTCATCATTTATATCATTCTAATCATCCAAAAATCAAGCTGTTGTGAATATCTGTGGCCGGGGGCACAGATGTGATATATTTGTTGAACAGATGATAGGTTAAAGGCGATATAATAGGTTAAAGGCGATACATCTGTTCGGTGTCTTTTATGGCACGTGGTGAATGTTCTCTTTGGCCCGTAGTGCAAAGATGAACTGTTGTTTGGTATGATTATGACCAAAGGCTGAATCTGGTATAATCATGACCGTTGGTGTTATATTGAATGTCTTTGGCCCGTAGTGCAAAGATGAACTGTTGATGTGCATGATTATGATCAGGAACTGTGAATTTGTATTATCTTGACTAATGATATTTCAGATGATAAAAGTTGATGATGTTTTTCCTAAAAAGAGAACCGAGTGGACATTATAGTCTGCATTATTCTTCTAATAGATTACTCATTCCGCTGCTATTATTGATCTGAACGTTGTTTAAGAATTTAACTGCAGTTTTTGATATAAACCTTGTAGTCTATTGTATTCTATCAAGAACTCAATTGTTGAAGACTAATGATAATTTATTCATCATTATCTTAGTCATGATATTCTTTACTGGGCTATTTGAGCTCACCCTTTCTTTTGTTCCATTGTTTTTCAACAGGAGATGGAAACATAACAGGGTCTAGCCGGGGAATGGAGTGAGGGTCCGAGGAATAGTTATCATAGTTTTCACGTTTTGTAAAATAGTGTGGCAATAATAGTGAAGACTTAGTTGTGTATTATTATACACTGTATTGTTGTACGTTGTGCTTTGTTGTAATAATTTTGTTGTAGTATTTTGACGACTCAAGTTTGGGCTGTGTGGGCCCAGATTTGGGGGCGTCACAGTTGGCATCAGAGCTTAGGGATATGGTCTTTAATGGAGATCTGGGGTAGAACTAGGAGGGGAGAGACGAATAGAATCAGTCACTAGTGTGTCCTACCTAAAATAGATTTTATTATCTAATGAGTCGATTTGAATGTAGGAACATGAAGTGATGAGTCAGTTTATTTAAACTAACATTTATTTTGTGACCACAGTTTAGTATGGCATCTGGAAATCAAGAGGTTAACTATGGAATGCCTGAAGCAAATGTAGCCGAGAATCAAGAGGCCCCAAACAATCCTCCTGCCAACTCAGGAAATAATGTTCCTGATAACATGATGAACGATGGATTCTTTAGGAATTTCATGCAGTTCATACAGAATCAAGGAAGAGGAAATCCAGTCAATAATAACGGTAGAAACGCTGGCAATTTGAGGATGGTCACTGTTAAGGAATTTAAAGAATTAGGACCACCTGAATTCCACGGGAAGCCTGACCCACTCAAAGCGGAGGCATGGCTGAAGCAGACGACAAAAATACTTGATGTCTTACAATGCGCTGATGATCAGAAGGTGCCATTTGCCACTTTTATGTTACGAGGTGAGGCAGACCATTGGTGGGAAGCGGTAAAACGTATCCAACCTTCAGCACTCGAAATGTCTTGGACAGAATTCGAAGAACTGTTTAACGAGAAGTACTTCCCAGAAAGCATCCGCCATATGAAGGAAGTGGAATTCATTAAGCTGGAGCAGGGAAACATGACAGTCTCCCAATATGAAGCTAAGTTTGCCGAGTTATCTCGCTTTGCCACCCATCTTGTGGATGACAAAGCACGAATGAGTCGGATGTTCCTAAGAGGTTTGAGATTCAAAATTCGTCAACAACTTAGCTCTCATAAATTTAGTTTGTATTCAGATGTTGTGGATAGGGCTCAAAGGGTGGAGCAAACAGATGAAACATTGCAGCCAAGAGTTAATGATCAGCATAGAGAAAGGAGTGACAACAACCACAGGAACGAGAACCATCGAGGAGGTAACCAACACTTCGGTGGTAATTCCATACCAAATAACAGAAGAGGAGAATCTAGTGGGAACAATTTCAAAAGAAAGAGATTCCATAATAATTATGGAAGGGCATCAGCACCAGTACCAACACCAGCACCGACCCCAGTTTCAAGGGGAGAAGATCGACCACCAGTGAGATGCTATAGGTGTGGTCAGGAAGGTCACATCAGCCCAAACTGTACACTGCAGTCCAAAAAGTGCTACAGTTGTGGGAAAGAGGGTCATCTTGCGCGGTTTTGTCCTGCCACAAAATCAAGTCCAGCTGCAATGATGATACCAAAAGCTAGCGCGGATAAAGGAAAATCTGTAGTTCAAGGGAGAGCTTTTGTTGTGACATCCCAAATGGCACGAAACTCGAACGAGGTGATAACCGGTAAGCTATTCATAAATTCTCGTGAAGTCTACGCTTTGTTAGATACTGGCTCTACCCATTCTTTTATCTCACCTGCATGTGCTCAGCGTTTAAACTTAACTCCTGAAAACTTGGACTTTGACTTATCAGTTGAAACCCCATTAGGAGAAATGACCATTACATCTACTGTCTATAAATCTTGCCTAGTTCAAATCAACAACCTCACATTATCTGTTGACCTTATTTCTTTGGAGATGCGTGAATTTGATGTGATTTTAGGAATTGATTGGTTGACTACCCATCATGCTAAAATTGATTGTTTTCATAAGATTATTAGTTTTCATATTCCTAATCAACCTGTCATGCAAATTCAAGCAACTAAACCATTGAAATCTATAACTGTTATTTCTAGCCATAAAGCCATTCGTTTATTGAAAAACGGATGTCAAGCCTTTTTAGCTCATGTCACTGATTTGAACAAAAATACGTCAAACTTGAATGATATTCCCATTGTTAATGAGTTTCCTGACGTTTTTCCTGAAGAACTTCCTGGCTTACCCCCAAACCGTGAAATTGATTTTTATATTGATCTTGAACCCGGTACCAAGCCCATTTCCAAAGCTCCCTACCGAATGGCCCCCATTGAACTTCAAGAGTTAAAAGTCCAACTACAGGAATTGTTGGATACCGGTTTCATTCGTCCGAGTGCATCACCTTGGGGTGCTCCTGTTCTATTTGTGAAGAAGAAAGACGGGAGTATGAGATTGTGCATTGACTACCGAGAATTGAACCATGTCACCATCAAGAACAGGTACCCGTTACCTCGGATTGATGACATGTTTGATCAATTGCAAGGCGCTCAACATTTCTCAAAGATTGATCTCCGTTCTGGATATCATCAGTTAAAGGTTAAAGCTGAGGACATTCCAAAGACTGCTTTCAGAACTCGTTATGGGCATTATGAGTTCTTAGTCATGCCTTTTGGACTAACTAATGCTCCTGCAGCTTTCATGGACATGATGAACCGGATATTCAAGGAACATTTGGATCATTTTGTGGTTGTCTTTATTGATGACATCCTCATATACTCCAAGAGTCGCGAGGATCATGAACAACACCTGAGATTGATACTACAAAAGCTCCGTGAAAATAAATTATATGCCAAGTTGAAGAAATGTGAGTTCTGGCTTGAGGAGGTCGCGTTTCTTGGGCATGTGATTTCTAGTCAAGGAATATCAGTCGATCCTGCGAAGATTGAAACAGTACTAAATTGGGAGCAACCCAAAACAGTAACCGAAGTCCGAAGTTTTCTGGGTCTAGCTGGTTATTATCGGAGATTCGTAGAAGGATTTTCTCGAATCGCCACTCCATTAACGCAGCTTACTCGGAAAAGCACAAAATTCATATGGAGCGAGGAATGCGAGAAAAGTTTCCAAGAACTCAAGAAGAGACTGGTTTCAGCTCCTGTTCTGACCATACCATCAGGATCAGGAGAATTTGTTATCTACAGCGATGCTTCTGGCAAAGGTCTAGGCTGTGTCCTTATGCAACATGGAAAGGTTATAGCCTACGCCTCTCGACAACTCAAAGATTATGAGAAAAATTATCCTACTCATGATCTAGAGTTGGCAGCAGTCGTTTTCGCGTTGAAGATCTGGAGACACTACTTGTACGGAGAAAAAGTGGATATCTATACGGATCATAAAAGTCTCAAGTATTTCTTCACCCAGAAGGAACTCAACATGCGACAACGACGTTGGCTTGAGCTGTTAAAGGATTATGACCACACAATCCAGTATCACCCGGGAAAGGCGAACGTTGTAGCTGACGCTTTGAGCAGAAAATCTTATGCAAGTACAAGTGCACTGCTGACAACACAAAAGTGTATTTTGTACGACTTGCAAAAGATGGAGATAGAGCTAAAGACACCAGGGACCCACTCGAAGATTGCTCACGTGCGAGTAGAACCAACTTTAATCGATAAAATTAAAGCTGCTCAAGCTACCGATCCGGAACTGATAAACATGATAAAGAAAGTACAAGAAGGTGCCATTTCCGAAGCAAGAATCGACGAGAAAGGAATACTTCGAGTCAACTCTCGACTCTGTGTTCCTAACGATCCTGAATTAAAGCATAAAATCATGATGGAGGCACACAACACGCCGTTTGCAATCCACCCAGGAGGTACCAAGATGTATCGAGATCTTCGACATACATTTTGGTGGAACAATATGAAAAGAGAGATTGCGGAGTTTATCTCAAGGTGCCTAACTTGTCAACGTGTCAAGGCAGAGCATCAAGTTCCTAAAGGTCCATTACAATCACTTGAAGTTCCCGAATGGAAGTGGGAACACATCAATATGGACTTCGTGACGGGTCTTCCAAAAGTTTCTCAAGGCTTAGATGCAATTTGGGTGATCGTAGATAGATTGACCAAATCTGCTCATTTCTTGCCTATACGAGAAAACTTTTCACTTGAACGTCTTGCCGGTATGTACATAAATGAGATCGTGAGATTGCATGGCATGTCAGTTTCCATAGTTTCTGATCGAGATCCTAGATTCACTTCACGCTTTTGGATCAGTCTACAAAAAGCTATGGGCACTGAACTACGTTTTAGTTCTGCATACCATCCTCAAACGGACGGACAATCGGAAAGGACGATCCAGACCCTCGAAGATCTTTTGAGACTTTGTGTATTAGACTTCAAAGGAAGTTGGGATAAGTACTTGCCGTTGGTGGAATTTTCTTACAACAACAGTTACCAAGCAAGCATAGGCATGGCTCCATTCGAGGCATTGTATGGAAGGAAGTGTCGCTCTCCAATATGTTGGAATGAGGTAGGAGAAGCAAAATTGTTGGGACCCGAGTTGGTACGCTTGACGACCGAAAAGATCCAAATGATCCGACAACGAATACAGACCGCACAAGAACGACAAAAGAGTTATGCTGATCTTCATCGGAGAGACGAAAGTTTCAACGTCGGAGATCATGTATTCTTACGTGTTTCTCCATGGAAAGGGGTTACGAGATTCGGAAAGAGAGGAAAGCTCAACCCTCGATTTATTGGCCCATTTGAAATCCTCGATCGAATAGGAACCGTAGCCTACAGACTAGCCCTACCACCAAGTATGTCTCGCATCCATAACGTTTTTCACATATCTATGTTACGTAAATATGTGAAGGACCCAAACCACGTCATTGAGTTAGAACCAGACGTTATAGCAGAGGATTTAACATACGAGGAGGTACCTGTTAAGATCCTGGATAAGAAGGAGCAGATCCTACGCTCAAAGGTTATACCTCAAGTTAAGGTTTTATGGAGGAACCAAGATACTGAGGAAATGACCTGGGAGCTAGAATCTGAGATGAAATCTAAGTATCCTTACCTTTTCGATATGTCAGGTACGTCAATTTCGGGGACGAAATTTCATAAGGAGGGGAGGTTGTAAGACCCCGAATTTTATGAAATACAAAATTTAATTTTTCTTCATATATATTTTTTTTTGAAACAGTAAGTGGTTAAATTAACAAAATTGAAAGTTAAGGATGTTATGTGCAAATTTTATTTTGTCGGACAATATTCGCTTTGTCGGGGAATATTCGTTTGGTCGGGGAATATTCGTGCCGTACGACGGCGCCGAAATAATAAATTATTGGTGGACCCCACAACGGAATATTTGTCGGATATAGAAAACGACAGAAGTAACCTTTTTAAATAAAAATAGTCAACGGAACTGTTAAAATACCGGTGATAAAAGAATAGTAGCATACGGTAGTTTATGGTATTTTCTGTAGCACACGGTACTCTACAGTAACACACGGTATTGCATAGTGTCTCATATTATTGGTCTGATAATTGACACCGTAACTGTTACGCATCATTTCATCGATAATTGTCACTGCATAATATTTTATATTATCAATTCAATAATTGTTGTTACACAGTATTTTGCATTATTGATTTAATAATTGTCATTACACTGTATTTTATATCATTGAGTCAATAATTGTTGTTGCACTGTTTTTAAAATTATTGAACCTAATAATTGTCACAGTAACATATGCACAGTAATTCACATTATTGAATCAATAATTGTCATCACACAGTAACGTATGCTTTATTTTACATTATTGTTATCTCTATTATGATGTTATTTAAACAGTTGTATTTCATTAATTTATTGACTTGATATCTAAGAGCTAACTATACTGTATTTATAACAATTAGTCATAATAATTGAATTGATAAAGTTATTTGTTTATAATATAAAGTTAGGTGATTATTAGGTGATATGAAATGAATGGTGTAGATTAAAGTTGAATAATTGAATTGATTTGTTTATAATATAAAGTTAGGTGATTATTAGGTAATATGAAATGAATGGTGTAGATTAAAGTGTGAATTATTGTTGAATAATTAAATTGATTTGTTTATAATATAAAGTTAGGTGATTATTAGGTGATATGAAATGAATGGTGTAGATTAAAGATAATATAATATTTGAAATGGATGGTGTAGATTAAAAGATGATCTTTAAATGAATGGTTTAGATTAAATGAATGATGAGATTTTTGGCTATAAATAGAAGCCTTAACTTAAGGATTTTTCATAAACTTCCTTACTTGTTCTTTCTTTCTCTCTCTAAATACTTCTTGTGAAAGTTCTCTCTAAGTGTGCTTAAGTCATCTTGAGTATTTGTGAAGATCTATAAGTATACGTGTACTGTTCAAGTTAATCAACCTCATTTAAATCAATATCCAGTCACGTGTTACGGTAAGGGATACCATCTTTTTCATCTTCCATTATTCAAACATACTATGGTAAGGGATTATCATTATTTGATTCTCGATAATAATATTGTTTCTTCCTTACTCATAAGACGTGCCTTTTATTTCCATGTATTAAATTGTGGGAATAACCTTACGGAGCGGATTGCCGCCTGTTGGTGAATAACCTTTCGTATTCATTCATTATTAATCTCTGAGAATAACCTTACGGAGCGGATTGCCGCCTGTTTGGTGAATAACTCTTTGTACTCAAATTCTATTAAATTGTGGGAATAACCTTACGGAGCGGATTGCCGCCTGTTTGGTGAATAACTCTTTGTACTCAAATTCTATTAAATTGTGGGAATAACCTTACGGAGCGGATTGCCGCCTGTTGGTGAATAACCCTTTGTATTAATTTCCTTCACCTTTTGTTAATCAAACCTGCTACGGTAAGGGATATTATTTTCTTTCATACTCCTAAATCGAAATTTATTATGGAACTATTGCTTCTATAATTCCTGAAAATATTATATGTTCCATAATAGTTGAACTTCATTATTTCAACTGAACCTTCCTATTTACGTGAACCTTTCTATTGAATTGTAACCGTTATTCTGAACTGTGGATCTTGAATATCATTTTTAAATTTCACTCCACATCATGTTGACAATTTGGACATTATTTGAATCTGTACAAAGTAAACTTCCGATACTTATTGTTATCCTATTTCTTCTGTTCATCATTTATATCATTCTAATCATCCAAAAATCAAGCTGTTGTGAATATCTGTGGCCGGGGGCACAGATGTGATATATTTGTTGAACAGATGATAGGTTAAAGGCGATATAATAGGTTAAAGGCGATACATCTGTTCGGTGTCTTTTATGGCACGTGGTGAATGTTCTCTTTGGCCCGTAGTGCAAAGATGAACTGTTGTTTGGTATGATTATGACCAAAGGCTGAATCTGGTATAATCATGACCGTTGGTGTTATATTGAATGTCTTTGGCCCGTAGTGCAAAGATGAACTGTTGATGTGCATGATTATGATCAGGAACTGTGAATTTGTATTATCTTGACTAATGATATTTCAGATGATAAAAGTTGATGATGTTTTTCCTAAAAAGAGAACCGAGTGGACATTATAGTCTGCATTATTCTTCTAATAGATTACTCATTCCGCTGCTATTATTGATCTGAACGTTGTTTAAGAATTTAACTGCAGTTTTTGATATAAACCTTGTAGTCTATTGTATTCTATCAAGAACTCAATTGTTGAAGACTAATGATAATTTATTCATCATTATCTTAGTCATGATATTCTTTACTGGGCTATTTGAGCTCACCCTTTCTTTTGTTCCATTGTTTTTCAACAGGAGATGGAAACATAACAGGGTCTAGCCGGGGAATGGAGTGAGGGTCCGAGGAATAGTTATCATAGTTTTCACGTTTTGTAAAATAGTGTGGCAATAATAGTGAAGACTTAGTTGTGTATTATTATACACTGTATTGTTGTACGTTGTGCTTTGTTGTAATAATTTTGTTGTAGTATTTTGACGACTCAAGTTTGGGCTGTGTGGGCCCAGATTTGGGGGCGTCACATACGGGCTAAAATTATTCAATATAACACCAACGGTCATGATTATACCAGATTCAGCCTTTGGTCATAATCATACCAAACAACAGTTCATCTTTGCACTACGGGCCAAAGAGAACATTCACCACGTGCCATAAAAGACACCGAACAGATGTATCACCTTTAACCTATTATATCGCCTTTAACCTATCATCTGTTCAACAATTATATCGCACCTGTGCCCCCGACCACAGATATTCACAACAACTTGATTTTGGATAATTAGAATGATATAAATGATGAACAGAAGAAACAGGATAAACAATAAGTATCGAAAGTTTACTTTGTGCATATTCAAATAATGTCCAAATTGTCAACATGATGTGGAGTGAAATTTAAAAATGATATTCAAGATCCACAGTTCAGAATAACGGTTACAGTTCAATAGAAAGGTTCAGAAAATAGGAAGGTTCAGTTGAAATAATGAAGTTCAACTATTATGGAACATATAATATTTTCAGGAATTATAGAAACAATAGTTCCATAATAAGTTTCGATTTAGGAGTATGAAAGAAAATAATATCCCTTACCGTAGCAGGTTTGATAGTGAAGGAAATTAATATCCCTTATCATAGTAAGTTTGAATAATGGAAGATGAAAAAGATGGTATCCCTTATGAGTATAAAGGAAAATAATAACATGAAAGAAAATGATATTACAAATGAATATGGAATAAAAGTGTCATGTGATAATTCGTGTAGACAAATTATTTCCACAAGAGACAAATAATTACAAAGAGTTATTCACCAAACAGGCGGTAATCCGCACCGTAAGGTTATTCTCAGAGATTAATAAGGAATGAATACAAAAGGTTATTCACCAACAGGCGGTAATCCGCGCCGTAAGGTTATTCCCACAATTTAATACATGAAAATAAATAACACAAGAAAGAAACGATATTATTTTCGAGAATCAAAGAATGATAATCCCTTCCAGTAAGAAAGAACATAATATTCATTTATGATGATGAAAAGAATGATACCCCTTACCGTAGTAAGTTAGAATATGAAAGAAGATGATATTCCTTACAAGTAAGGAAAAAAAATGACATTCCTTACCTTAACACGTGACTGGATATTGATTTAAATGAGGTTGATCAACCTATATATTTATAATAAAATTAGTAATTACCACATATAAATTTCAAAGTGTATGATAACTCGTATAATATGAATTATCAAAATTATATATATTTAACATAATTTTTGTAATATAATATAACAACTTTAAAATAGTTTTTAAAATAATATTCCAGAATAAATCTTCCAAAGAAAGCTTTTAAAAATGAATCTTCTCAAAGAAGAGTATTCTAAAGGAATATTTGTGAATACCGTGAAAAATAAGAATTTATAAAATTATTACTCTTTAATAAAAGACTTACTTAAAAAATTCCTGCACTCCTTTTGACTTTCAAATACTCAAGATAACCTTACTATTCCCAGAGAAAATTCATAAAATTCTTATAGAAAATTTTTATGTTTTAGGTGTGATTTTTCTATTCAGTTGAGCAAGCTATTTATAGGAGAAAATAAGTTACTATGTGCGGTAGGTGGGTGGCGTGCTGCACGCCAGTGCTGAAAAATTTTCAGTAGCGCAGCCGCCCATGCCTTTTTCGTAAAAAATTTCCAGCACATTTTTGTGCAAATTTTCTCAGGTGGGTCCTACAGGGGCCCACATGTTACTATTCACGTTATTATTCACATAAAATAATAATTAATTATTTTTATTTTTTATTTTTTATTTTTTTTAATTTTCTTCCTGTGGGTCCTGCATATAAAATAAAATAATGCTACAATAATAATTCAACAATAATGTAATAAACACGTTACAGATCATTATTAATTTAATAATATAAATTACTGTGTATTTGCTACTGTGACAATTATTAGGTTCAATAATTTTAAACTACAGTGCACCAACAATTATTGACTCAATGATATAAAATACAGTGTAATGACAATTATTGAATCAATGATATAAAATACTGTGTAATGACAATTATTGAATCAATAATGCAAAATACTGTGTAACAACAATTATTGAATTGATAACATAAAATATTATGCAGTAACAATTATTGATAAAATGATGCGCAACAGTTACGGTGTCAATTATCAGACCAATAATATGAGACACTGTGCAATACCGTGTGCTACTGTAGAATACCGTGTGCTACAGTGAAATACCATAAATTGCCGTATGCTACTATTCTTTTATCACCGGTATTTTAAAAGTTAGCACCGTTGACTATTTTTATTAAAAATGTTACTTCTGTCGTTTTCTATATCCGACAAATATGCTGTTGTGGGGTCCACCAATAATTAGTTATTTCGGCGCCGTCGTACGACCCGAATATTCCCCGACAAAACGAATATTGTCCGACAAAATAAAATTTGCACATAACATCCTTAACTTTCAATTTTGTTAATTTAACCACTTACTGTTTCATGAAAAAATGTATATGAAGAAAAATTAAATTTTATATTTCATAAAATTCGGTGTCTTACATTTTGAGTGTGGACTATGAGGCTTGTTTGGCTCCATGGGTTAGGGGTGAAGAAAGTAGTAGCCAACTGTTAGGCGCGTTATGGCTTGTTTGGCTACGCGGATAACATCAGATTTTTGCCTTTTTGATTTCTAATAGGATTTTAATTCCAAACAAGTCGGAGATTTTAAATGTAAATTATAAATATATTATGAGACTTTTATTTTCAGATGATTAATATATATTAACAATAGATTATAGCAGAATACATTAGAATTAGAATAGAGTAGATTTATTTTATTAGTTTAGAAATAAATATTCAACGTGAATGATTAGATAATTAAAGGCGGAGCTTAGAAATTGGAGACTATGATTCGAGTGACAGACGGATATCAAAACACAGATTTAATTCTTTTCTTTCTCTCTTATTTTTGTAATTTTGAGATATTAAATTATCTATGGATAATTTATTATTTAGTTATGGGCTAATATTTATTGATATTGCAATTGAACCCAATATGTAGTTTATATTAATTTGTTTTCTTTTTAATTATTAATGATTATATATGAGTTGTTTATTATAATTTGTGCATTCATGTATAATTATTTGCACAATAATTAATGAGATAATCTATATGAAATCAAAAGTGGAGTATAAGTTTAGATTCAGATATGATAACATGTGAATTTATTTATTCTTTTTATGAAGAATTGCATGATAGTGTATAAGATGGATATATTTATATGTCGCATGTACCATATCGAGAGTTTGTTCTTAATAAGTTTATTTTAAGTTGTTTGCATGAATATAAAAGAACTAACTGAAATAGATTTTTTTTAATTAATTTTTGATAAAGGTTAATAAATAGTTAAGTATTCTCAGTTAATAATTCTATATCATTAATTAATTAAGAAGGAAGTGAAGAGATTTAAATGAAGTATTGGAGAAAAAATATAATCTTAACTATTTTTAATTTGATTTAATTATTTTTATTAGTTTAATTTAGTTGATAATTTTAATTAGTTTATTTTATAATTAAATTGCGATTGTTTAAATAGAATTAACTTGATATTAAATTAGTGTTTGATAATAATAATTTTTAATTTTCAGCGAGTTCGACACTCGACTTAATCACTTTATTACATGTGGGCCGCGTATACTTGTGTGTAAATTCATATTTAAAATTATACAAACAAGTTTTTTGCGTCGTTGTCGGAGAATTAATTTAATAATTGTTGCCAATATTAATTTTAGTCAAATTGGTTTTAATTTAAACTTGTATATTTTTATTTATTTTATTTTAATTTAATTTAATTTTTTTTCTTTTTAGGTATAATGACTGCATTTAATTATCAATGGTCTTCTGAGGGGATGATTCAACCAAGTGTGACAGAAATAGATGACCAATTGAATGCACAGTTTGCATAGCTTGAAAGAAAAATTGACGCTCTTGAAAATCAATTCATTCAGAATGGTTACTATCAGTAGCAGTCTAGTTACACCCCAAACTACTATCATTTGGGTTGGCAAGATCATTCGATCAATTCATGGAATAATAATCAAAATTCATTCTTTGTCTCAAATTATTATCATCAGAATTTTTAATACCCACCTCCACCACAACAAGAGGAAAAATCAAACTTGGAGGAAATTCTTGCAAGTTTTACGGAGAATATCGAGATGAGTAGTAAACGCAATAAAGAATTAATGCGAGAGTGGGAAATTTGAAGGGGTGAGATGGATATTCAAAGGAAAGAGGATGAGATTCGAATGGAACAATTGTTAATCTAGTCATCAATTGCATTCGCAATATGTTGCCTAGCAATACAGAGATAAATTTTTTATCATCTATTTACACCTTTCTTTTTTACAAAACGAGGTTAAATCTCTAACATTTATTTAATCTATTAACATTTCCTTTAAAAGAAATATTGCTAATATTCGGGTTATCACACCCATCACCCCCGACTCAAAGTGGTTTAAGTCCCATATCACAAGTAGTCAAACGTGCTAAGCACTCGATAGAATCTTAGTAGCAAGATAAGCCAAGTCGTCACTTGACTTCCTCGTAGACAAATATTATGATACATTTTTGTATTAATTGTCTAAAAAAAATTATGCCTATGACCAACATGTCAAGACTTACCATTAAATGTAATCTCATATGTTCTATACAAAAACAATTTCATTATTTCAACATAATGAATTAAGCAATTTTGGAAGTGACCACAATTTGATGTTTTAACAATAAATTTCGATTTCATTTGCTTTCTACATCATTTAAAGCAATAGTATTACTTGCTACTCCAAGTAAATTATTCTCCTCACTAAGGGTACTAATATATTCACCTACTTGTGAAAATATAATTATATATTCATCTACTTGTGAATATTTTCTTCCTTATTTAAGATCTCAACCAGTTATGAATCCAAGATTAATAATTTGTACTAAATACAAATTTTTGACTTACACAATATAGTGAAATCGAAGGCTTCAGAATAGGTCACAATCAATGTTTTAACAAACACCCTAATTCATTAAACTTTCCTCATAAGATAATAACATTAGATCTATATAGTGAAATGAAAAATACTCATTTGTTTCTTACTCATCTAAGAAACAATACCTAAGATTAGGTACAAATTCACCTACTTATGAATTTATAATTTTTCTCACTAAAATATAAGTGACATTTATGTGATCTATTAAAAAATTGAGAAATCTAACAAAAATCAATTTTAAACTAGTAGTATACTAAGTTTACAACTATAAGTTATCTCTGATCTCGTGCATTGCATATCAAACATAAGGCTCCCACTAGCGCATGTGTACTTTAGATTTGTAGGAGCTATATCAAAATTAACTTCCAGTGTACCACCTGTGACGTCCCCAAATTCGGGTTCCTTGAACCTCGAATCCGGTTCAACACGAGTACAACCTTTTCCTTATTGTTCATGAATTACAACAATATTATAATTGCTAAATAATCATTTATTTACAATTTTACATAACCTCTTTTTATTCCAGAATCGCAATCTTTATACATTCCTAGTCTGTCTTAATATCATACATGATACGACATTCTGTTACAATCAATTTGAGTATTTAATACTCATATAACATACCAACGTAAATGTTCTCTTAACATTTTAAGTTTGCTAATCTATAGCACAACAAAACATAAACTCTTCATATATACTTACACAAGTAAATGAAGTAATCTACCCCAAGGTTTTACTATGAAAGCACCTACGCTTCAATTTTGATGACTCGTTAGTCAATCTTCAACTTTGCCTCTACCGAAGTAATCGACTTCTTCAAGCTACTCTGTAATGTTTTGTTTTAAGCAAGGGTGAGCACGACGGCTCAGCAAGTCTAACAGTTTCACATAACACGTAAAACAGTTCAATCATGCTTCATGCATACTATGCTTTGCAGTACATACATATCTCATGCATAACATGCCTCGCATTTAATCTACGCTTCATGTCTAGTATCTATCATGACATACAGTGCAATGTGAACAATTGTCTTAAATCAACTACCACATATCAACAGTTCAAGTCAACTTGTTTCACAAATGCACATTTAAAACATCTTTGCACATAATTACGTATGAGCACCTCATAGTTTAATAATAAACTTATAAATCATGCACATAATGCAACACATTCTGAAAAACTTGCCTGGTTCGCTTCTACCAGTTATGCTTATTTGCGTCTTGCGTTCAACCTACAATTTATATAGGAAATTGAAATAATCATTAGATATAATGACTATTACTTAGCCTTTATATAAGACTCTAACTTTAAATTAGTAACTCTTAAGATGTCCGACAAACGAACCCTTAAGTTCCGGACAAAACCCCTAGCCCAAACCTAGTTGGACATATCGGGTACGCTTAACCATCTTTCACCAATACCTTACGTCCTTCATACAACCTATATTTTATAAGTTGCCTAATATTTAATCACTAATGGACTTTTACCTTGATTTAATTCAATTAAACTTTCTTCTTTACGCAACTTAATGATTTGGACATTTAATAATGTACCAAATATCTCAAAATATTATCTACCTTTGATAATATATAACTACAATCAAATATTATTAACCCTTTAATAATATTTTAATCACGTATTAATATTATTAACAATTTAATAATATTTTAATCACTTATTAATATTATTAACTATTTAATAATATTTTAACCACTTATTAATATTATTAATCATTTAACAATATTTTAATCACTTATTAATATTATTAACCTTTTAATAATATTTTAATCACTTATTAATATTATTAACCATTTAATAATATTTTAACAATCCTCAAATCCTTTAATGATTATTTAAATAATAATCTCTTAGTTAATTAATCTCATTTATTATTTAATATTCATTAAATAACAAATGATCATTTTATTCACTTTATCTCCCTTTAATTATTATTTAATATCATTTAAATAATAATTAACTAATTATCCTTATTTATTAAAATAATAAATAATTACCTTATTAACTTCATCTTTCTTTAATTACCATTTAATATCCTTTAAATAATAATTAATTATAATAATAGTTTTTATTTACTTTATTTATTATTTATTATAAATAATAAATAATTATTAAAGTTGGGTCCCAAATTAATTATATTAATTTTAAAGCAATTTTATCAATTTTGGACTTAAAAGACCCAAACCGACCCAACCCGAATGGCCCGACCCGACCCGGAACGGAAAACTCACTGACCGTGAACAGTGTCAAGGGCCCCGACCCTCCTTTTACAAAGGAAACAAGGGCCCCGACCCTCCTCTTGCAGAATCTGCAGAATTGCCATTTTCTCATTTTTCAACTTTTGTTCCTTTGATTAAAACTTGAATAAAATGAAATCTACAAATCCAAATGACTTCAAATTGGTATCGATGGATTCGTATCTTCCTAAACTACAATATTCCATCATTGGATCAAATTTTTGGAAAAGTTTTGGTTATGAAAAATAGCCACAAAGTGGAATGTTTGCACATTGAGTTCTTAAAATGGCCTTCTTTGGTCTAAAAAT
The DNA here is from genome assembly GCA_947179155.2 of Hedera helix. Lineage (NCBI taxonomy): Eukaryota > Viridiplantae > Streptophyta > Magnoliopsida > Apiales > Araliaceae > Hedera > Hedera helix. The sequence goes on from OX359271.1 coordinate 7,869,824, forward strand.
CATATCTTGACCATAACAACTCACATGAACATTATACCAACTAGGTTTTGTTCTTTACTTATATATTTATCATATCAAAGAAGAAAATTTCAAACACGACCTCTTGCTTTCAAAATGAAATGCTATAAATCACAACCCCAACTAGGGTTTACCGGTAAAGCTTAAGATAGACATTTCTTGCATTATTATGCATACCGCTCATACCAAAACATGATTGAAATATATCAAACCATGATTCTACCAATATATCATAGATCTAGACTTCTAGAGCATCAAAATTACTTTTGATCGGTTAAAAATATATTTTGACCGATTAAAACTTATATAGACTATAAAAATGAAATAGGTGAAGGTTAGATCACTTTTGAACCTCTTGATCATGGATGCTCCTCTTCCTCTTGACATGATCTTGGCTTGTGACCTCCTCTTGTCCATCCTCTAGCAAATTTTCCTTGGTGGAAATCTCCAACAATACTCTCCCTTCTCTCTAGAATTATTTCATCTCTCTAAAAATATTACCAAGCATAGAAATGACCAACATTGCTCATGTGTTGGTGATTTCTATTTATAGAACTCTAGGAGTACTTCATTAACTTCTTAATCAACCAACCTTGGTGCAATTAGAAGCTAAATTGGTGATTACTATTACTTTGAATGACTAGCTTGATTGACCAAGTGATTGACATGCATCAAGCTTGCTTACAAGCTATTGGTTGAGTGAAATAAAAGCAATATAAGTGCAACAAGCCACCCCCAAGTGGGCCCCTCTAAAATCTCAGCAAAATGCCCTTTTTAATCTCCATTTTTGCTTTATTTTTTCTTCATTTAATATACATATATACATATATATATATATATATATATATATACACATATGATCAATTGTTGACCAATTTTGACTACCATTTGGGCTCCACATTGGACTCTAGGATTGAATATATTGGGCTCATCAATTTAATTAGTTTGAGCTCAATTTATTTATTACATTGGGCTAACATTAAATACCCTATGTTACATTTAATTAAAACAAACATTGGGCTTGATTAATTATAACTTGGATCAAGGCTTAATTATATACATGAACTACTAGGTTAATTAATTTGACCTAGTTTAATACTTCATTTGGACTTATATTATAGTCCAATTAAATTTGATTTAATTTATTCTACCACCTTCGGTTACATAATTAACTCATCCATAGTTAATTCTCATCACCACTTTCCTTTTTCTAGCAATTCACCAACGTTTGGTTAATGCTCTCTCATGTCTACCAACTAGGGTTATTCAATTAACCCTACATTAGTTAATTCTCTACACTCAATAATATTTTCCAACACCAACATTGGACTTTTAAATGTTTGGGCTACATAGTTTACCTTCCATTGGACTCTCTTATTAAATTACCCACCTTCATGTAAATATTCCCATATTGGGCTAACACATATAATCCTTTTGGGCTAGTCCACTAGTAGTAATTAAATTACTTGGACTCTATACCACAACTTAATAACTAAGTTAATTACTTAATCAATTAACTTATTAATATTGTCATTCTAGACAAACTTTCTAGTTTTTATATAACTTTAAGTCATAACTAATATAATTAACATAATTAATTATATTTCATGACTTTCCTTCTTACTTCATAATTAAACTAATTAATTTATTAGTTTTATTGAGTATTAATTTACTCATCTTCTTGTTTGGCTAACAAACACAACTCTAGGAATATATAACTATGTATATATATCCTTATAACCGTCTTCACTTCTCAATTGAATTTATTTTTTTAATAAATTCTCTATATGCATCATTACAATATTCTCACATTTAATTTCTAACAAATAAATTATGTTAAAAAAAATGTTTACCCATTTTCTACACATCTTACTTCTCACATTCTAGGTTTTAAACCTTAACCTTTAATTAAATCAATTAAGATATTATTTTTACTTTCAAAGTAAAATAACCATCAGTATCGAATCACTTATTCATATACAACGAATTCAGAATCTCAAGATAAATATGCACATACCTATATATTATCACATAATATGTATCTACTTTAATATTTATAGCTTATTTTCAATCTCACTATTGAACTTAATCATTATAAATATTTTGAATCATATTTAGGCTAATTAAATAGGTATTTTATTTACCAAATTATTATTTTGATTTCTTTCACTAAATCAATATTGTTCCTTCTAAGTTTAGCTTATAACTTTGTAGGACCTTAGAGAATTAATTAAGTAAAATAAGTTCACATTTCAATATTATTCAAAATTTTGTGTTTCAAATACTTTCATTTTATAGGACTACACAATTAAATTAAATTTCACAATAAGAAATCCATAAACCTTACTATTTCTTACATAAATAAAATTATACTCCAAATAGTTCAAAGGCCAAATTTAGTCCATGTTTTTTTTTAAAGAATCACCCCCACACTTTTAAATGATTGAAATCTCATTGAATGTTTTCACTTCACAATATTATGCTCACTACTTAAAATAAATTTTAGATGAATTAACATTTTATGTGAAAATATTCCTATAAATATTACTTCAACATAAGAATATTAAGGAACATTTCTCATAACCAAAAATAAGTTCTTGTACATTTTACGTATTAGTCATTCATATAAAGATTGCTTCAACATAAGAATCTTTTAGAACACCACTGCATAAGAAAATAAGCTCTTATTTTCTAAAATTTCATAAAATCTGAAATTCAAAAATTATTTAACATAAACACTTAAAATTATACATGTACATATTTCAAGTATACTAACATGTAATACTTGACTCTATGTAAATAGTATAACACTCATTATACACAAATTATAGTGCAACTTATCATATTGTACAAATTTATTTGCATATA